>CM037035.1:939842-1641798 GCA_020882235.1 Schizaphis graminum
TGTGGTTTTGAAAAAAAAAGATTGCATTTTCGATTGTTTTTTTTCAGACATGATTACTATTTATTTTACCTTCAAAACCTAAAATATATCGAAATCGAATGATAATAATAATGATGTGATAATAATATATAATAATAAAACTAAGAATTGAAAATTTCAAACAAGTTTCAAACAAAGATTCTCATAAATAATTCATGCTGTAACCAAAGAATCTAAAAAATATATAAACACATTTATTTTTTACAGACATTTTAAATTCAAATTTGGACAAAATTAAATATTTAAACCAAGAATAACGATTTTAGTTTTTTTGTTATAATTTAAAAATATTATTTGTTGGTATTTGAAAATTTTAGAGTACATTGTTATATTTTATATACACGCAATGGCATTTTCAAATGTAATTTTTTTGGGAAAAATGAATTAAACCAACTGTAGTAAATAGTAAATACTAATGCCTACTACTAAAATTAATTATTTTATTCACAATTATATCATCAAATACACTTAGTAAGATATTATAGACTGATTGACCGTCTTCGCTCAGAATCGTTTTTCTTATACAGTGATATAAATCATTGGATTCAAATTTAAGATGAACCATTTGAACCATTATACAGTGACCTACTTGTAATCTACTGTACAGAAGAGCGATATCCACTTACCCACCCTTTTTTATTTCTAAGTTAATTTATTTTGTTTTTAATTTTTTTACATTTCATTATTTGAGTCTATTTTGTTGCCATATCGAAATATCAATAATTTAGACATAATAAATATAATTACCGATATAATTCTAATTAATTTTATCTGAGTACTTACCTATGGCTTATGGAGTTCAATAAATTAGTTGTTGACATAAACTTCTCCAACGGCAGAATAGAACAGAATGAACGAACATTTCATAATTAAATATTTTAACATGGTCATTTACGATAGTGCTATAAAAATAGAATCCATTTCAGTATTTCACCGTATTATTGTCATTTGTCGCTCACGAGAAATTTAACGATTATAACGTAGGTAATCGGTTTTTTCTCCGTTGTCTGATCGAGTCGGTCGAGATAATGACAATATTAATATGTATTTATATCGGCACGCAACTAACTGACTGTGTACGATCAAATATCCATTTTGATTGATATACGGCACCCATAATTTCGTTATGATATCTCTTTTCGTTGTTGGTAAAGTATAGTGTTTACTCAATAGTCATATTATTATGACGTATGTTTGTGTATACACGGATGATTAATAATAAGAAATTCATCAATAATATCACGTTCTTTTTTTTTTTTTTTGGTCCTGGGGGGGGTTTGAACCCGAAACCCCCCCCCCCCCCCGTATGTACGCCACTGTATTTTGGTAACATACTCAAATAAAAAGGTTTGCATGCGATTGTACACATCTGGATATTGCTGGACATATCGTGGGCTGAGAGTAAAAAGGTTCTATGTTTTTTTTTTCGAAATTGACTTTTTCAAATATTCCTTATAAGTGTTCAATTGCGCATGTTTTGAGCTTGAAATTAGTTTGATACGAGTAATAATGAATGAGATACACAAAGCAAAAAGGTTCTATGTCTTTAAAATTAACATATTCGTTATTTTCGAATATATTAGATAGAACCTTTTTACTCCATAACTTTTTTTGAGGATAAAATGGTTCTAAATTGAATTACAAAAACATTATTAAGAGTAAAAGAGTACTATCACCACCAATAGCACAATAATATCAATATGTCGATACGATAATTATTGTGTCGTGGTCAAAACAAATGTTTCCCATCCCGCCAATCGGATATAATAATATGATATTATAATATTGTTATCAGCTTATGTGACTGTTATTGAATACCATTTATAAATAGATTGTTTTCTGGGTAGTGGATACCTACTCATGAATTCGTTTTTATAATTTTGACTGTTTTGAGTGTTACTTCACAGTATTATACATTTACACAGAATATTTAAATAAAAAGTGATTTAATAAAATATTAATAATTGACGTTTTACATAAAATTATATCATATTACATTATATTATGTTGGCCTGACTGATCAAAATTATGTAATGTACTAAAGGGTAAATTGGTTCTATCTATTAAATAAAAAATATTTAGCAAGTAAAATAGTCCTTTGTATAGAACCTTTTTACTCTAAACTGCATTTTTGTTGTTTTATATTTTTAGAGAATTAACTAAAATAGTGAGTTGTTATATTTGCATGATATATTATTATAGATAACATGCTTGATTTTTTGATATCAATTATAAACAATTATCCTTATATGATAAAAAGATATTTGACAACAAACCTTAAAAATGCTCTCCTGAAAAATTAGATATTTTGACATAGAACCTTTTTACTCTCAGCCCACGATATGCTATAATTTCCCTATAGCCATCTTCAATGCAGAATTGTTGGCAATCTGGATGACCTCTGGAAGCTGGTAGATGGGCCAGTGCTAATATCTATATTATGAGAATTAATATTTTAATTTTAAAAATAATATAATTTAATCTATTACCATGCGCAACATATATGCTGCTATAACGTTGGTCTTGAACAAATCATATACCAAATTATTTTTTCGTCGACAGTACCTTACAATTGACTGGAAAATGTAATAATAGGTATAGAATATATGTTTATGAGATTAGATTAGGGATGTTTGACATTATTTATGTTTTAATATTTTTTACTTGACAGTAATGAAACCAGCAGCACTGTAATCGACTTTCAGGGAATACTATTGTAACTGCATTCATCAATCCACGCTCGAAATCAGTTATAATGGTTAATTGACCATAATTTAATGGTAGTAAATTACGGACAATTCGAAAAAATTCAGTATATGTTTCTTCTGTCGCATTGGTCACGAGTGCATATATAACTGGGAAAGACTAAAAAATAAAGTAACTTAACTTTTTAACTCGTTAATGTCCAGCTTTGTTAACTTACAACATTTTTGTACACTACATGAAATGTCATTAATGATCCTTTCTTTAGCTTTTTTGGTGATTTTGGAACTGTCTTAAAGGTGCCATCACATCCTGCAGACTTGACAGTTAGGAGTTCATTACTGAATCGACGTATGAATTCAGTATTGGCAAATATGACTCCTACAAATACTCCTTCTAATATTATAGCCTGTTGAAAAAATGTTGATGGTGGCTCTTTGTAGGTGACCGGTTCAGAATAAATAAACTCACGTCGCGTATAATATATTGAACAGTTTATTATACTTAAAATACACTAATTAATTAAGTCGCGGGGTCAGTCTTCGTTGATCCACGGTCGCACATGTTATTAATTAGTGTATTTTAAGTATAATAAACTGTTCAATATATTATACGCGACGTGAGTTTATTTATTCTGAACCGGTCACCTACAAAGAGCCACCATCAACATTTTTTCAACAGGCTATAATATTAGAAGGAGTATTTGTAGGAGTCATATTTGCCAATACTGAATTCATACGTCGATTCAGTAATGAACTCCTAACTGTCAAGTCTGCAGGATGTGATGGCACCTTTAAGACAGTTCCAAAATCACCAAAAAAGCTAAAGAAAGGATCATTAATGACATTTCATGTAGTGTACAAAAATGTTGTAAGTTAACAAAGCTGGACATTAACGAGTTAAAAAGTTAAGTTACTTTATTTTTTAGTCTTTCCCAGTTATATATGCACTCGTGACCAATGCGACAGAAGAAACATATACTGAATTTTTTCGAATTGTCCGTAATTTACTACCATTAAATTATGGTCAATTAACCATTATAACTGATTTCGAGCGTGGATTGATGAATGCAGTTACAATAGTATTCCCTGAAAGTCGATTACAGTGCTGCTGGTTTCATTACTGTCAAGTAAAAAATATTAAAACATAAATAATGTCAAACATCCCTAATCTAATCTCATAAACATATATTCTATACCTATTATTACATTTTCCAGTCAATTGTAAGGTACTGTCGACGAAAAAATAATTTGGTATATGATTTGTTCAAGACCAACGTTATAGCAGCATATATGTTGCGCATGGTAATAGATTAAATTATATTATTTTTAAAATTAAAATATTAATTCTCATAATATAGATATTAGCACTGGCCCATCTACCAGCTTCCAGAGGTCATCCAGATTGCCAACAATTCTGCATTGAAGATGGCTATAGGGAAATTATAGCATATCGTGGGCTGAGAGTAAAAAGGTTCTATGTCAAAATATCTAATTTTTCAGGAGAGCATTTTTAAGGTTTGTTGTCAAATATCTTTTTATCATATAAGGATAATTGTTTATAATTGATATCAAAAAATCAAGCATGTTATCTATAATAATATATCATGCAAATATAACAACTCACTATTTTAGTTAATTCTCTAAAAATATAAAACAACAAAAATGCAGTTTAGAGTAAAAAGGTTCTATACAAAGGACTATTTTACTTGCTAAATATTTTTTATTTAATAGATAGAACCAATTTACCCTTTAGTACATTACATAATTTTGATCAGTCAGGCCAACATAATATAATGTAATATGATATAATTTTATGTAAAACGTCAATTATTAATATTTTATTAAATCACTTTTTATTTAAATATTCTGTGTAAATGTATAATACTGTGAAGTAACACTCAAAACAGTCAAAATTATAAAAACGAATTCATGAGTAGGTATCCACTACCCAGAAAACAATCTATTTATAAATGGTATTCAATAACAGTCACATAAGCTGATAACAATATTATAATATCATATTATTATATCCGATTGGCGGGATGGGAAACATTTGTTTTGACCACGACACAATAATTATCGTATCGACATATTGATATTATTGTGCTATTGGTGGTGATAGTACTCTTTTACTCTTAATAATGTTTTTGTAATTCAATTTAGAACCATTTTATCCTCAAAAAAAGTTATGGAGTAAAAAGGTTCTATCTAATATATTCGAAAATAACGAATATGTTAATTTTAAAGACATAGAACCTTTTTGCTTTGTGTATCTCATTCATTATTACTCGTATCAAACTAATTTCAAGCTCAAAACATGCGCAATTGAACACTTATAAGGAATATTTGAAAAAGTCAATTTCGAAAAAAAAAACATAGAACCTTTTTACTCTCAGCCCACGATATGTCCAGCAATATCCAGATGTGTACAATCGCATGCAAACCTTTTTATTTGAGTATGTTACCAAAATACAGTGGCGTACATACGGGGGGGGGGGGTTTTCGGGTTCAAACCCCCCCCCCAGGACCAAAAAAAAAAAAAAAGAACGTGATATTATTGATGAATTTCTTATTATTAATCATCCGTGTATACACAAACATACGTCATAATAATATGACTATTGAGTAAACACTATACTTTACCAACAACGAAAAGAGATATCATAACGAAATTATGGGTGCCGTATATCAATCAAAATGGATATTTGATCGTACACAGTCAGTTAGTTGCGTGCCGATATAAATACATATTAATATTGTCATTATCTCGACCGACTCGATCAGACAACGGAGAAAAAACCGATTACCTACGTTATAATCGTTAAATTTCTCGTGAGCGACAAATGACAATAATACGGTGAAATACTGAAATGGATTCTATTTTTATAGCACTATCGTAAATGACCATGTTAAAATATTTAATTATGAAATGTTCGTTCATTCTGTTCTATTCTGCCGTTGGAGAAGTTTATGTCAACAACTAATTTATTGAACTCCATAAGCCATAGGTAAGTACTCAGATAAAATTAATTAGAATTATATCGGTAATTATATTTATTATGTCTAAATTATTGATATTTCGATATGGCAACAAAATAGACTCAAATAATGAAATGTAAAAAAATTAAAAACAAAATAAATTAACTTAGAAATAAAAAAGGGTGGGTAAGTGGATATCGCTCTTCTGTACAGTAGATTACAAGTAGGTCACTGTATAATGGTTCAAATGGTTCATCTTAAATTTGAATCCAATGATTTATATCACTGTATAAGAAAAACGATTCTGAGCGAAGACGGTCAATCAGTCTATAATATCTTACTAAGTGTATTTGATGATATAATTGTGAATAAAATAATTAATTTTAGTAGTAGGCATTAGTATTTACTATTTACTACAGTTGGTTTAATTCATTTTTCCCAAAAAAATTACATTTGAAAATGCCATTGCGTGTATATAAAATATAACAATGTACTCTAAAATTTTCAAATACCAACAAATAATATTTTTAAATTATAACAAAAAAACTAAAATCGTTATTCTTGGTTTAAATATTTAATTTTGTCCAAATTTGAATTTAAAATGTCTGTAAAAAATAAATGTGTTTATATATTTTTTAGATTCTTTGGTTACAGCATGAATTATTTATGAGAATCTTTGTTTGAAATTTTCAATTCTTAGTTTTATTATTATATATTATTATCACATCATTATTATTATCATTCGATTTCGATATATTTTAGGTTTTGAAGGTAAAATAAATAGTAATCATGTCTGAAAAAAAACAATCGAAAATGCAATCTTTTTTTTCAAAACCACCATCAATATTGAATTCTTTGTCAAATTCATTGAATGCATCTCAAACAGTTATAAGTTCCTCTAGTTCCTCATTACCATCAACTGTAACTGCATATGATACACCTATCACTCAGTTCACACCTTCGGCTACAGATATTAATCGTACATCTTCCAGTTATAATATTTTCGACATTGCACATTACACAAATAAATTGTTAACGCAAAGTGAAATAGAAGAAATTTTGAGCAAAATTTGGGTCCCTGATATTAATTACAATTTTCCTATAAAAATATCAGTAGTCGGTAAACAAAAAAAAGTTTTGAAGTTGAAATTTCAATATAAATGGCTTATTAACTTTCCCTGGTTGGCTTATTCAGAAGTAAACAATGGTGCGTATTGCAAATATTGTGTTGCTTTTACTAAAAATGAAGCCGGTGTTAATAACCAAAAATTGGGAGCACTCGTATTAATAAAATATGATGATTGGAAACATGCATTGGAAGACTTTAACAATCATTCGAATTTAGAATATCACAAAAAGAGTTTACTAGATGCTGATAATTTCTTAAACATGCTTAAAAATCCAACAAGGGCAATCGATAAAATAATTGACAACGAAAAAAACAAACAAATATTGCAAAATCGAAAAAATATTATTCCAATAATTGAGGCAGTTATTTTGTGCGGCCGTCAAAACTTGGCATTGAGAGGACACCGTGATTCAGGAAAAATTGAAATCAATGACTCAAAATTTATGAATGAAGGTAATTTCAGAGAAATTTTACGATACCGAGCTCAAGGAGATACTGAAATGAAAACCTATTTGGAAAGTTCGGGAAAGATGAAATATACTAGTCATAGAAGTCAAAATAATATTATTGATGCTTGTAACAAAATTTTATTGGACAAAGTTGTTTCTAGAGTAAATACAGCAAAATGTTTTTCAATTCTTGCTGATGAAATTGCGGATATTTCAGGAGTGGAACAGGTATCGCTATGTGTTAGATATATCAACTCAAACACATTAAAACTTACTGAAGAATTTTTACAATTTGTATCAACTAATGATATGACTGGTAAAGGAATAGCAAATTTAATTTTAGAAAATCTTAAGCAATTTGGTATCAATACTCAATATTTACGTGGGCAAGGATATGACGGGGCAGCTGCAATGGCCGGAAAATTTAATGGTTTCCAGGCTCACATTAAAGAAATTCACCCAAATGCTCTATATGTTCATTGTTCAGCCCACTCGTTAAATTTAGCTGTTTCTAAATCCTGTAGTGTACCAGCCATACGCGATTGTCTTGGGACAATAAGTCAAATCAGAGATTTTTTTATTTATCCAAAGCGAAAGTCAGTTCTAATTCAAAAAATAGAAAAATTGTCAGAAACATCATCTAAAAAAACGCTTAAAAGAAGTTGCGAGACTCGTTGGATTGAAAGATACCATGCCGTTCATGACTTTTTAGAACTCTTTGAGTATGTTGAAGAAGCTTTGGAAGATATTTCTGAATGGAATGACAATGATACGTCTGAAAAAGCAAGACGACTTAGAATCTCTATGTTAAATTCAGAATTTATTATTTGCTTGTTTGTTTTGAATAAAGTATTTGCATTAGGTTTAGTCTTATCAAAAGTTCTCCAGCAAACAAGTATAGATCTCAAAGAAGCTATGTCATTGGCACAAAACACAAGACAAGAACTTAAAGAGATAAGATTGAATGCAGAAAAAGAATTTGGAGACATTTTTGAACGTGTGAAATCACTGGCTGAGAAAATTGACATTGCGATAAACATGCCCAGAATATCAAAAAGACAAACCAACAGGTGTAACATTCAAACAGACGATCCAGAAATATTTTATCGAGTATCAGTATTTATTCCATACATAGACAAATTCATTAATGAATTGGAAGAAAGATTTACCAATCACCAAAGTACATTGACAAACTTCCATTCCTTATTTAAAGAAAGTGGTTATGAAGAAGATTTTATATCTCTTACAAAACAGTATAGTGATGATCTGGAAGATATTGGAAATTGTGATGAGGTATTCAAAAATGAGTTCAAACTTTGGCAACGAAAACTCAAATCTTTATCAGAAACGGATAAACCAAAAAATGCAATGGACGCTATTTACATATGTAATGAAGCCATGTACCCAAATATTTTTAAGTTACTTAAAATATTAGCAACTTTACCAGTTTCTTCTGCCACTAATGAAAGGACATTCTCAACTCTCAAGAGAATAAAAACTTACTTACGTAACTCTACTTCTGAGGTATGTGGTATGTTTAATATAAATAATAGTATTAATGATTATAACCAACTTAATTTAATGTTGTAATTAATTTTAATAGGGAAGACTTAATGGTCTAGCTATGCTCTCGATAAACAAAAATGATTCAATTACTCCTGATGAAGTGCTGGTTGAACTATCCAATAAAAAAAGGAGACTAGAATTTTTATTATAAATAATTAATAATATAATGTATATAATACTCTGTACTTACTATGTGCATATTAAATAATATTTAACTGCCATGAGTTATGAAAACCTTTGTATTTGTTTTGCTATTTTGCCTATTAGTTTTTACACGTGTAATGTGTTTGATTGTTAGGAAATTGGGTAGTTTTAAAGAGAAGGTTATACTGGTTATAGTGTTAGTTATTTTTTTTAAACCCCCCCCCCCAGATCAAATTTGAATGTACGCCACTGCCAAAATATATAAGTAACATATGAAGTTTCCATTCTAAATAAAATAAAAAAATAAAAGCATTAATATTGTATATTAATATATAATATAAAACTAAATTATGTGTTTTTATTAATAGATACATTGGACATTTTTGGATGATTCAGGTTGGACCATCACTAATTAGTGTTTTTGGTAGTGAAATAAGGACCAATAATTATCTGGAATCGTTTCACAGCCAATTATTAAGATTTTTTGGTACTCATCCAAATATCTGGGACTTTTTACGTAAGAAAATTTGAAGATTAAACTTTTCTCCAATTTCTTGTTTCTATAAAAATTCATTATACTTTTATTATTTATAGAAAAACTTAGAATATTGGAAAACTAATTCTTTGTAGAATTCATACAAGCTGGCAAAAATCTAACAGTACCTACTTACTTTATTTATAAAATATTTTAATACAATACCTATAAATCGTAAATAAATACATACCTTATAATCCTCTATGTTTAGATAAGAGATCAAACTTCTAGAAGTGAACGGGCTGCCAAAACCCATTTGTTAAAAAGAGCCATTGAGGAACTCAATGAACATGGCGATATTATACGATGCCTTACACAAATGAGCCATGCTAATGATGGGTATTTGAGACGTCAAATCGGCCCTATGGCAGATCACTGATTTTATTTTTATTTTTATTAATTATTTTTATTATTATTATTATTTTTATATTTGACTATTTACTATAATTTTATTGTTGAAAATTCATAAAAACAACATTAACAAACGTAACAATAATGATTTATTCTCAAACGAATTTAAAAGAATAAGTCGTAGATACTTATTTTAGACTATTTTTTACTTCGAAAATGTTCTTGTTGGCTTGTGCTAATTTAATTATTTGTGACTGTAATTTAACTAGGTTTAGTTTTACTATTTATATACCTTGATCTTATTTTAAAATTTTTATAATTTGTGTAAAAGTATTTTGCTAACTCAATCTTATAAATAGTTGTTATTTGAATAATATTATTAATTATAATTTAGTTGTTACTTACTTTAAACTGCTTCCTTGACACCAAACTCAAATGATGAATTAACACTTAACAGCAGTAGTGACTAGTGGCAGTAGACAGTAGTGCACTAACTGCATTAAAAGTAAAGTCTCAAATAATTAGGTTATATAATAATTAAATAATAATTTATAAATAGCAGCACGTATTTATATGGAACTTAATTAAATAAATCCCCGCTTATGAGATTCGTGGAAACGTTCCGTGTATGCACATTGCACATATTTACTATTTGAACTCTGAAGACATAAATAATGAATATTATTGATAATGTTGTTATATAATATAAATTATCTTATTTACGTTATTTTTAGCTGCTTTATAATTATTAGCATTATTTTATTTTTATGTTGGTCACACCCTAAATGACAAAATTATTGTTTTTAAAATTATTGCTTTTTGCTCTTGGCAACAATGCTCTTCAGTAATATTATATTTTGGAAGAAGTGTTATTGCCTCATTATTGCTACCAATTTACCTTTGTTGTGAGTGGGTAATGGGTATAGGTATTTTCACTACAATTATTGCTGACATGTTTCCAAGGGGCCACCATGTTTACTGCTATTATTGCTGAGAACTTATTCTAATTACTATTTGTGCTAATAGTGACTATTAAGAGTACTCAATTGAAATTTCAAACTCAGTGTTGAAGCTACTATTATAAATTATGAAACCTGTAAGTACTAACTGTGCAATTCAGTCTGTGTTAAATAATAATGCTACAGTTAAAAGGTAATTAGTAGATTATAGAATATTGTATAATGTACTGTTATGGAAGTGCATTTTCCAAATCCGCCCAAGAGGCAATGCAATGGATTCGTTTCATTTTTTTTTTGTGTTGAAATGATCCCCAGTAGGCCTATAGAAAACAACACTTTTCACAAGTTATTCATTATGTTAGTAGGTACCTATCTTAATTATTCATTTTATTTTATTTCATGTTAGACAGGTATATATTAAAAAAACATAATATATTTTGCTCTCCACTATATACACATCTTTTTATTGGTATTAATTAATTCACTATACCTATGATAGAGTTAAACTGGTTAGTGTGGGTACACCAGTATGTAATTATTGTTTAATAATTATAATGTATGGTTTTATTGTTGACTATTACTCACTTACCAATAGAAACTTAGTGTTTTAATGTATTCCAATTAAACTATTATTATTAGGTACCTATCTGATATTACCAGTTACCACTAACCTATTTAAATACTTACTATTGAGCACTTACTTAATATTTGTATTTAAATACTCAAGACCATAATTATTAGTATATTTTGTTTTGTAATGATTGTTCATGTCTTTACTTTTATTTGTTGAAACGAATAAGAATGCTGAACAGGTGTTATCTAAACATCGATTGACTAAAGCTAGCAGATTTTCTAAGTGGGTGCCTACCAATGATGTTGAAATTAAACAGTTCTTAGGTTTGCTTATGTGGATGGGGCTAGTCCAAATGCCTAGTTTAAAAGATTATTGGAGTGTGAAGATGTTGTATAAAAATTGTGTAGCAAAAAATATCATGTCAAGAAATCGATTCGATATGATTATTCGATTTTGGAATTTTGCCGATATTGACCAAGCTCCTGAAAGTGATAGAATTTTTAAAATTCGAAATCTGATTACAAAAATGGTTCATAACTTTCAAAATATAATGGAACCAGAAGAAATGATGGCTGTAGACGAAACGATGGTTCCATTTCGTGGGCGATTAAAATTCAAACAGTATATTCCTGGAAAGGCGCATAAGTACGGTATAAAATTATTCAAACTTTGTGGCGTTAACGGGTATACGTATAATATTAAAGTTTACGCAGGCAAAAGCCAAACTGATGGAAGAGGATTAGGTTGCAGAATCGTTGTAGATTTAAGTTCAAGATATTTAAATTGCGGCAGAACTATTATAACAGATAATTTGTATACATCGCTTAGTTTAGCCAATGAGCTTTTAGAAAAAAATACGCATTTAATCGGTACATTAAGGTCCAATCGAGTTAAACTACCAGATTTTACAAAAGCAAAGCTACAACCAGGACAAATAGTAGGAAAAGAAAATTCAAACGGTATTGTGGTTGCCAAATGGCGTGACAAAAGGGATGTCACCATGCTATCTACTCGTCATGACATTTCTATGATAGACACAGTTAAAAAAAATAGGAAAAACGAATCAATAGTGAAGCCAAAAATAATAATTGACTATAATGCTGGGTAAACTGGCATTGATTTATCAGATCAGCTATCCAGCTATAGTAGCCCGGTACGAAAATCTATAAGGTGGTACCACAAAGTGGCAACCGAAGTCTTATTAGGAACTGCAGTAGTGAATGCATTGATAGTTTATAACTTGAATACGCCACAGAATAAATTAAAGATCACGCAATTTCGAGAATTATTAATAAATGAAATGCTTGGATTCAATGGATTTAATCAATCAGAACAATACCAAACTTCTCCTGTGTTACCGAAAACACGACGGATAAAACACGTTTTTATACAAACTAAATTAAAATGCAACAGAAACCGAAAACTGCGAAAGAGATGTGCTCATTGTTATAACGAAAAGACAACTACTGTAGGATCAGTACAGGCTTGCAAAGATGTTAAAAGGGTTACAACTTTATGCGAAACATGTGATGTTTACACGTGTGCTGATTGTTTTGTCAAACATCATACAAAATAAAAATTAGGTACTATTAATTGTAAATGAAAATTTAAAATTTTTTAATTAGTTTTTAAATATGGAAATAATTTATTTTTAAAAGATGTTATAATAATTCGTTATTAAAAAAAGATGTTTGTTTTGTTTTATTTATTCATTTCAAAAATGTATTTACTTATTTTAACAAGATTTTTTTACTTAAATAATACCATGAAATTGTTATTGAATAAAATAAAGTGAGTAAATGAAAACTTGTATTCTTTAGTAATTTTCTAATTTAAAATATGATAAGAAATTAAAATAATAATAATTTCTATAGGTACTTATTTGAGCCACAATATAATGGTGAAAAAATATTGTAAAAAGGTAAAAAATATATCAATCGAAGCAGAATTTCCAGCTCTACGCCACAAAATAATTATAAAAATCATTACTACAGCGCCAACAATTTTATTCCTATATAAAACAATATGAGAAATTCGGCAGCCGGCGGCCGCATAGCCTCACAGGAATAAAATGTTGCGGCAGCCGGCGGTCTAAAATTCATAATATGTAACCATATTTTTATGGCCGCGGGCGGCCGTATGGCGGTCAACGTGTTAAGTCATGAATTTCATTAAAATAGTTTTTATTTAATATATTATCATAGATATTCATCCCTATTGAGGAAAAGTAATCATTAAAAATGTTAGGAATAATTTTATTATCAGATATCTTTACACCTTCATTGTTTATTAAAGAATGTACTGTATTTTTGGAATTATTTGATGAGTTATTAGTTACATATTTAATTGTTTCCCAAAGTTTTTTGACATTGCCTTTATTATTATATATTTTATTATGATAATACATACTTTTGGCTTTCTTAATCAAAGTATTAAGTAAATTTCTAATTTTATTATACTTAGAGATTAATGTAATATTATTTGGATTATTAATTTTTTGACCATACATTTTTTCTCTGTGTCTGATAGAAACAATGATTCCTTTTGTTATCCATGGTTTAAGTTTGTAGTTATAAGAATTAAATTTTCTAGAAATTTTTTTTGTAGAATTAGCTATACATATGTAGTGATCGCTGTGCAGGACACTGTGATCACGTTACAATTATTATTTAAACGACGTAGCACGTTCCTGGTTGGCTTGAGTTGGTGTTTGAGAAAGGTAGGTAGAATAATTATAAAACTTGATGTATTAATTGAAATAAAAACATTATTACTTTATTACGTTAAACAACACAATACTAAATAAAAATAGAACAAAGTTACAAATAATAGCTTACTGCTATGTATAGTTCTAAGTACTGGGGAATGGACCGTAAACTCGCGGCGATGTGGCTGTGACGAAGTCCACGACGAGCAATAGTCTTACATTGGGAGTTAACTACCTTCTCTGAAGAATACTACCTTTCTGAATAATACTAGGTCCTCTACTCGTATTTATATGAGTTCTCAATGACATATAGGGGACTAGTATTATTAATAATTATAATCGGGCTTGATTCGGAATGGCGTGAGCCTATTACATAATCTACATATTTATGAAAATATAACACGTTGTTTCCGCTGAATGTGTTAAAAAAACACCTATTCACGAAAACAACGTATTTTTCTGGACTTTGGCCTATGTAAATTTAACATAGTGTTTCCGCTGAGTGTAGTAAAAACTACCATTCGGCGGAAAGCCGTATCTTTCTGGCCTATGGCCTATTGCTTAAAATGTAGAAATAATAAGTAGGTAAAATAATTAATGTGTTTTCTACACTAAATAATAAGTTAACACAATACAAGCGTATTGGGTTTACTACACATAAGTCAATCTTGTTTATAAAATTGGTAACATCAACATCAATGTCATTACTACTTAATATAATATCCCAATTAAAATTATTAATACTTAAATTTAATCTATCTAAATCAATAACTGATAGGGCATTATTAGTATTATTACATTTACTATGTTGTAAAATGTAAATGATTAAAATTTAAATTAAATGTTAAGATTATACTAAAATGATCAGTAATTGAAGAAAGATAAACATATGTTTGGGCAACAACGTCGTTGCTCCGTTCTATACCGCGTCGGGTGTCTAACATTTGCGAAGTTGTACCTCGTCCCCCTCTACCACCCGTAAGCGGGCTGGTGGCGCGCTTCTATCGGCGGGCCACCACCGTCAACCAGTTCCGTCCGCACGTCCGTGCCTGTCCGGTCGATTTGTGTGTTTTTTCGTACCCGCGCCATCTTTTGTCGTTGGTCTAGTCTCCGGATCCGTACGTAGACCACGGTCCTTTTGTTTCTTTCGTGTACGCGCCGTCGCCGCTGTGAATACACGCGTGCTCGTTCGTGGTGTTTGTTTCATGCTCAGCCGTTACGACCTCCACGTTTGCCTCAACGCACCAGTCCGTTACTGTGTAGGTAACGGTGATTCCGAGAACCTCATTCACCGTGTTGCGTGTTCGGACCCCCGTGACGACCATCACCGTACGCGTGAATAATCACCGATTGCGTTTTTTTTTTTGAGTGCGTTCCTGTTCGGCGATCCATTGTGGTTCGCGATCGGCCGACTTTGGGTTTTTCCCGTGGTTTCACACTGTGCTTTGCTGTACGCCGTTACGCCGCGAGCACCGCACCAGTCAGGTGTGCCAATTCCCTCATCGTTGGTGCGTCGATTGGTGTACCTACCATTTGTCCCGCTTGTTGTTGTCAGTTGGCAGCAGTGTCTTTCATTTCCGTGTCCAGGAGTCAGCCGCTGTTGTCAATCCATGCCACTATCACCGCGCAGATAAGACTTTATCTATTTCGTTATTTATGTTTATTTTATGTATATTTTGTATTTCGCCATTCCCGATCAGTAGGTCATTGTAAGATATGATCATATCCCCCGTTATTAAGATTATTATTATAAGGGCCAGTTGTACCATCTCCGGTTAAAGTTAATCACAGTTTAATCGGCCGAATTAGCACGGTTAAAATATCTGTTATCAGTGATTAAGCCTAATCGGAGTTTAATCGGAGACGGTACAACTGGCCCTAAGTATATCATCAATAATAAGTTCGTTTTAGTGCCATAAGTGCACACCTTCAATTTGTGTACCGTTTATTTCTAATATAGTATCGTAGTTTGTAAGTTACCTCCTTTTCTACACATAGGTTTATATCAGTTACCCGCCGCAAGTGTCGTACGGTCAGCTAACGATATCACTTCAATAGCTCCGTGACGGTGCGCAAACACATAAGAATGAATATTAACTGGTAAAATTCTTTTAACAAAGAAATGATCTATGCACGAAGCAGAAGTATTAGTTTGTCTAGTAACATTATTAATGCAAGAATAAAAACCAAAACCATAAAAAATATTTAAATATAAAGTATGTAATTATTGTTTAATAATTATAATGTATGGTTTTATTGTTGACTATTACTCACTTACCAATAGAAACTTAGTGTTTTAATGTATTCAAATTAAACTATTATTATTAGGTACCTATCTGATATTACCAGTTACCACTAACCTATTTAAATACTTACTATTGGGCACTTACTTAATATTTGTATTTAAATACTCAAGACCATAATTATTAGTATATTTTGTTTTGTAATGATTGTTCATGTCTTTACTTTTATTTTATAGGTTTTTAATTAATGTTGTTCCTGGCACAAAAGACATTTAAAATCACTCTGTTCATAGTCTGCTGTTGTGTCTAATTTATCCTCATCAGGAATACAGCGAATCACCATCCATCGGTTGCATTCCGTACACTCAACCCATTCAACATCTTTTTTATGACACATTGCTCTGTGAGAATAACCAGTCCTGCCACAATAAAAGGAGATGTCTCTCATGAAATCAGAATTTTCCAACAAATATGTCTTGAGATACTGCCTATATCCCATAGGTTCGAAAAACGGATCAAACAATCTCTGTTCATCAATGTAACGGCATAATATAGTACGTATACTCCACAATTGTACGAATCTTTTTTTAGCGGAACGTTTTGTAGTTTATGGTTACTTAAGTTGAATTTCGGAAACCATTTATGTTCACCATACGAACAGTACAGTTAAGTCCCTTAACCAATTTATTGAAACGCTCTTGTTCATTGATCTTATGCCCCATAGGATCCATTATGAAACATTCTTTTGTACAAAAATCTACAAATGCTATTATCCAATGTGAACCTCCTACATTCCAAGGCATAACGAGAAAACTATTTTCTTTAATGGTCACCTTCTCTTTATAATATTTGTGTTTTTCAACAATAGCAGAAACCAAATCCGAACTGAATATTTGGGTGTTTGACTTTTTGCTATATTTCACAGAATAACTAGCCAATATAATAGATATCACAAAATTTGAAAGCCACATTTTTGTGCAGTCATAAGGACTCTCCGACCGATAATCGGATAATGTATCAAAATCTGAAAACAATATTTCTGAGTAACCTATAATATTCTCTACGTATTTATATATGCCTACAGTATACTCGATTTTATCTTTGTTATCGTTGTTTCTGATCATTTGTCTATAAAAATTGACGTCTTTTTTTAGTCTGTTAGAGTAAGTATCATGTTTTAATGGTGTTTTATCAATAGGCGAACAGTAACTACCAGGCGTTAAAAATGTTTTTACAGTTTTTACTGCGTTTGGGGTGACCATATTATTTTCTGTCATTTGATTATCTTCATCACTAATCGTAGTTAAATCAACTGCTATCTCTGTTTTCTTGTGTATAGCTTGAATAGGTTTAAATTTTTTCATATTTGCCATTAAGTTGCCTTGCTTAAAATAACCTATTTTCTTATTTTTTCTAGCTCGCCACTGTTCAGCGTCTTCATCGTCACTCAGATCTGTTGCTGTATTGACTGATAAGACGCTTTTATTTTTCCAAAAACTATTGCCATCGACATTTCATTTTTTGGGAATAGCACAACGCTTGTTCGGTATGTCACACAGGACTTCCTTGGCAACACTTTCTATCCTGCCTCTGGTAAGCCTTATGAAGCGACTACATTTCATACTTTTTGCTTGTAGGCTGTTCCCTTTGAGATAATGAAACCATAATTCTGCACCAGAATTATTTGGTCTATGGCACACTTCTATTTTGGAATATAACATAAGACAAGTCCACATTGGAATGACGGGTACAACAGATCCCAGCAAGTCATTGAAGTATTCTTCGTTGTGAAACTCGTTTGGAACGCCTTCATTATCTAATGTAAATGATGCTCTTATGTTTCTAGACATTTTCGCAAAATGACCATAAACCTTTGAAGCTTTATATTTTCCCTTTGATAATGGGTTTGTTTTCAGATCATCTACCTGCGTTCCATCAGAATTTAAGAACAAATTGGTTTCAAAATCTTTGTACTCTTTTGAATTCAACACCGTCATATCGCTGTTGTTAATATCAATCAGGTAGTCAATGGATTTCTGAACATCGCCATTTTGGTATGGTGAAAGTATAACAGTGCAAAGTGCTTTAAACCATTTATCCAAATCATTTACCATTTTCAGATCAAATGCTGGTGTTACAAAACCTACAACGATATGTGCAAGATCTTTGTTTTTATTAGTTTTGCCATAGTAGTTTTGCCATAGTACTTGAACACGTCGTCTGAAATATTTTTTACTAAGTGACAGCAACACAAATTGAGTATGATTTTTGATTTCATTTCTTTGTGATTGTACAAGTAATCATAACATTGATCTAGGTAGTCAATGACATCCTTGCACCCGTTAAAAGCCTGTACCAGCGATTTGATTATTGCCGTGGAGAAATCACTCGTCACATTCGCAATTAAATCTGATACGTCAAAGCCGTGTTCTGTTGCAAACTGTTTAAATGCATATAACCAACTGAAAATAGCTGTTGTTGATTGATTGGTACTTATGAATTCCGCAACTGGCATCATGTGATCATTTGCTTTTATTACTGCTGCATAGTACAACAAACGTTTTTCTTGTTTTTTTTTTTTTAACGTAGTAGGTCTTATGACTGTACCCGTCGCGTCAACATGTAATGTGACCGGTTTGAGTTTATTCAAAACCATCAATTGCTCCTTACTGAATATGTAACATTCGAAGTTAGGACTTTCGAGGGGTGACACGTATTTCACGAATTCTGAGTTTTCAGAAGCCATTTGTACCATATCTAATCTGTCATCGCTATTGAAATCAAACTTACTCAGAGTCTCGTGTGACACTCTGTTATACACACTGGTTGATCTTATGTTTTGAAGGTTCCCTCGTTTAATCTTGCTAGGAGAAGATTTCATTACATGTTTTTGCCTCAAAGCCAACGGTTTTGTGTGGCTCACCTCTTTTCGATAACTCATTCGCTCCGGTCCTCTTAGAAAATTTGTTAATTTTTCACCATGGCTATAGTTTATTTGATTGCTAAGAACATACACCTTAACGGCGCTTTCAGTTTTTTTTCAAAATCAAACTTAAAACTTTTACAAGTATTGTGTCTGCAATAACCATAAATACTAGTGAACTTACCGTGACTATTTTTATTAACATTTTTTATGGACAGAACACAAGAGTTATTAACGGTTAAAAACTTATCTCTAATCAACATATTTCTAAGGTCCTTTGACATTCTATCATGTTCATTAGACAACTTTTCAAGTTTATTCCATTCACTAATGGATAACTCAAAAGTACCCTCTATAGTGTTTAGATACGAAAAATTATATCGCTTTTCTTATTTATTTTCTAGGTCACCGCTTATTGTCAACGGAAATATGTTTTTGGAATTCCTGGGAAGCGCTTTTGCGTCCGCCTCAGGAGTGCTACAAGCCACAATAGTTCCTGACATTTTTATCGGAGTTACAGTATCAATCAACTCCGCCTGATTCGGTAGCATTACAGATTTCATAGGAGAAAAATCACCGTCAACATAACTTTTATGACATTCAAAATCAACTGCTTGCGATGAATGTGTAAATGTTTGTTGTCTAGAAATGTCTACTTCTAACCTAATTGAAGTAGAAGTAATAACATTAGAATAGTTGGCAGCCAAAGAGTTGTTTGTCTCTTCAATCGTTATAATTTCCTCGGATCTAAGGAAACTGTTGTTCAAAGCGTCTAACGTCCAATTAAGTTCAGAGACTCCACAGTCAATCTCTAAATGTTCATTTGTTTGTTTTATCGCTGTACACTTAGAAGTCTCTGACTCTATGTCACAGTCGGCTTTAAAATCTAGTTTTCGCCTAACATCCCTCCTCAGTACTTCGTTTGAGGGCGTTTCAAAATTTGTTTTTTTATTAGTACAGTTATTCAGTACTGTTATATTTTCAGTTTCATAGGGATTCTGACCGGAATTGTCAACCCTCGAGTTTTCGACATTGTCATTGATTCCTAATTTGTTGGGCTTACAACTTGTATTTGACAATGAGTGTGGAGTGATATCCACTACTCTGTCACAGACATCTAAATTGTTCTCAACAATAGACTTACCGATTTGTACCGGTAATAGTATGTCGAAGCCTTCATCACCATTTACAGATAAAGAGATTTCCTTGATTATCGTGCGAGACCTTTGACTCTTACGGAGTAAACTTATTATATTTTTTTTTACTTTTAGTGATTTTTTTTAATCTACAGATTTTATTTACAGCTGAATATGGGTGTAGAACCAATTCATTGTTAGGTATTAAATATTTTATGTTTGCAGGTATATTCGTTTCTGTAGTTCCTCTAACGAGTTTATACAGCGTTGAGTTGTTCGCCGACAATGCTTGAACTACATCATAACTAAGTTTTTTTATATTATTTGTTTTAAATACCTCTTTGCAAATATCTATTATTCTCGGGTCAGACATTTTAACAGTTTCATCTATTATAGATGGGTATTTTAATCTAATGCAATCGGCAACATCCTTAACTCTGTTCTTAAGACTTACTTTTTGAATACGTCCACATATTTTTTTTTTATCAAGGGATACTTCTATCTTATTATCACTCTCAACAAGTGTGGAGAGTTTTGACGTACCGTTTATTCCACTGCATTGCTCCGTGTCAATGTTATTGGACATTGTGATTTTTTTTGTTTAAATAATAAAAAAAATAACTCGTTTTATTAATGTGTTAAAGAAAGATACTATGTATAGAAATAGTATAATTTATTAAAAGTTCATAAATTAGTATAGGTACACACACTGAATTAAAGGTGTTTGTATTAATAGTACAGTATACTGAACTTAAAATCAAATATTTAATCAGGCAAATAGGTTTAGAGTTCTCAATACTTTCGTATACACTCTTGCCGTGGTATAACACCAGATTTAAATTGTATATTATATATAATTATAAATCAATGGTCCACGTAGTTGAGGATAAAGCGGAGTTCTCAATACTTTCGTATACACTCCAATGTGGTATATAACCAAAATTTATTCATATAATGGTTCCACTTAAAGGAAAAAAACAGTTTAGGATATCTATAGTAGTAGGTCGTAATTGGTCGTATAGATCACACAAAAACTGCTACCGCTAAAAAAAAAAAAAAAAAGTTGTCATTAAAATTGGTTAATTAAATCGTAAAATACTTTTAAAGCCATTTACTTAACATTTTACTTTAAGAAAGTTTAAAATTTTTCAAAACGTAAAGTATAAAATCGATTAATAATAATTATTTATGGCAAATAACTTTAAAAAATATTAAATTTAGTTGTTACATTAGGTATGCATTTTAATATTTTCATTCATTGTTCTTAATTCTAAATAATTTAACCAATTTTTCAACAGGTAATATAATATGTAGGCATATTCACAAAGTCACGACGAATAATTCTTAATTTTATTTCATAATAATGTATATTGTATTTGACATTAAAAATTAGGTACCTATTTAAATATGAATGGAAAAAAAATGCCATATACATAATTTCCAACATGTAGCACAATAATTTTTATCTATCCCTTACAACTCAGCATAGCAAATAAGTATTCGACAAGAGTTAATCTTAGTCTTGCAAACTTTAATATGAATTGTGATTCAATTGATTTATTATCAAACTTTAAGTTAAGAACATTGTCTGTGTATTTTTTTATGATGATTCAATTGTTAGGCCAATTTTAAGTAAAACATAAGTTTAAAAATAGTCACATATTGTAGAAAAATTTAAACGTGTAAACAAACAGAATGTTCTTAACTTAAAGTTGTATATTAGGCCAATTAAATTAAGTGTAACATTAAACTACACTGATATCATCCTAAAAACTACTGAAAACAATAAATTATAATAACTCATTAACATAATAAAAGTTTTTTTTCAATAAATTTAATACAATAATATGTAATTATTTTCATAAGATTTTAGTTAACTACTCTTGCGATGATTTCAATTCTATACTAGCCAGTGTTGAAATGTTCAAATGTGATACCGTCTGCTTTTTCTAAAAAAAAAAAATTTTAAAAATATGGCCTTTTATATAAAAAAAAATTATTCTTTATGATACCCAAATAATAGACATTATTTGAGAACTATTTACAAATGCACACCGAAAGAATAGTCATCAACAAGGAAGTTAGAAACTAAACCTCCAATACACGTTGAGTACCTTTACTAACTGTCAATAGCCTATCTATAGTTTTTGTATTTAATTATATGGCTTATATTTCTATACGAAAAATAATTTACACTTAAACTGAAGTTCATAAGTTATCAATACATACAAATTTGAAAAAAAAAAAGTTTCCTCTATCCGATTAAAAAAAACTCATTTATTAATTTCTTGAAGTAAGAAAACAATAAAAATGGCAGCTTGGCACATGACTGTTGCTCTCTTATTACTACTATAGCAAGTTATACAGAACAGTATTTTTCTTTTTAAATTACTTGAATATTGTTTATCCATGAAATTTGCAACACCGCTTACAGCACATTCTGATTAACTAAATGTCACCCATCTACTCACCTGTGACACTGCAGGGCCTGTAGGAAACACACTTATTAATTATTTAACTGTTACCTTTGGGCTTAGACAAATTTCTATATCAAAAAAAATCTACGGAGGTTGTAACTCCCAAAATTTCCCCTCTTTTATGTACCACATACCTGTCACATCAATATTATTTATATGATATACTGGTTCTAAAAATTCATAAAATACAACAATACGTTCAAAATATTTTAAATTGTGTTGAAATTTGTAGTAATCCGACCATATTACTTTATTTTATTACTCTATTTTTAATACCTTGAGCTGATACTGTTTGCAATAATTTCACATATCTAATTTATAGATCTAGTATTATATTTTTGTTATATGAATTCTTAGAATTAACATACGTATACTATTTATATTATTTATAGATCTAGTTATATGAATTCTTAGAATCCAAATACGCATTCAATAATCGTGTCTTAGTAAACACGAAACTGGTGTTCCGGTTTACCATGACACACACGTATATTCTGGGACTACGCCCATGATTAGTTTAATATAAAAAGGGTTGTGGTAGTATTAAGATTTAGACATAGTTAAGCCTCAAGTACGCATAGACCGGTGGCGTTGTTCTATACTTAACAACACATCGGGCTAGGCCTTTATTATCATTATTATTTTACTTTGTCTCAGTTAATAAATAACTTAACTTTCAAACTTATAAAAAACGAGTAGTTTATTTACTTCAAATTTCCTACGCTCTCTGAAGAAGATAGACGACAAAGTGGACTTCGTCGTTAAATCGTGTTGAGCCATCTTCACCAAGACCGGCTCACTACAAATTCCTAGATGTATGTTATTACTTGGGACACACATTTGTTATTCAGGGGACACAGTATTTTATGACCATATTGTCATTGTATACACCCTTATATACAATGAACCTTTTAACAAATATAATTATAATATATAACAAAACATTTATTTCGGTATGTAAAAGTAACAATTTAACACATGTAATAAGCTTTGTGATTTTAGCTAATATTAGTGCTTTTACATATTATTGAACTTAACGTTATCTGTATTAACAATATTTAATTTTTTTATCGAGTTATGCGCATTTCTTGATTTATATAATACTTTTACATAATATTAACGCAAACAATTACTAAGAGGTACGCAAGGGTGAAAATATAACTCACCCACTAGACATAGACCATTGGTTGATCCGCTATCATTTGATATGCAATTATAGATTGTCTTTCACCATTTCACCACATGTTTCATTCAATAGAACCTTAAAATACATTAACAATTCAATTGTTTACAATAGCAACAAAAAAAAAATTAATAATTGTTGATTTTATTCTGTAAAATCCAAGAGCAAAATAGGAAATAAGAGAATTGCATTAGAATCCCAGACAGCAAAAGAATTTAACAGGGGCGGACTGGGAATACTTCAGCCCAGGCGGAGAAGAATATGAGCGGCCCGACTTTTTTTTACATAGTTAATGAAAATTTTCAGTTGTCTTTATAATACCTATTTACTTAGTTTTTATGTTAATAAGTTCTAAAATTCTGAAATAATAGTAATATAAGTAAATCATGTTACAGAACAAAAAAGTTTATTAGAACATAATGTAATTAAAATTTATGTAAACATATTTAGCATTAAAGTTGATGTACTTTTAAGGTAATTAATAATATCGGATACTTCTACATCTTCTAACATCTGTTTTTCAATTGACATAATCAGTAATGCTTCTAAATTTTCTGGGCTTAAATTAGAACGAAGACGATTTTTTGTTATTTTAAGTTTACTGAATGTCCGTTCACAATTCACTTGTGTTACAGATAAAGTTAAAAAAAATTCATAAGCTTCACAGAGATAACTATAAGATGAAACATGTAAATTTAATGAATATAATACTTTGTACACACAGTTTAAGCAATTTTTCGGATCATGATCGATACTTAAAGAACACTTCTTCTCCTGGTAGAAATCATTACCTACAACAATTTCAAGTATTACATGCATAAATAATTCATTAATACAATTTAGGAAAATATTTTTGAGTTATTATTAAACATACCAATTAATTCAAGAGTATTATCTTCTAATATATCAGAAAATTCATTAATTGATTCTTCATTATTATCATCATCTTCTGAAACATATTGCTCTTGATACATTGTCTGAGTGCGTTCTTTAATTGATGTAGATATTTTTGGAAAAACTGCAACAAAACTCTTTAACTCTGAATGAAGTTTATGTTTTGGAATGTTTGACACTTCAGATAAATATGTTAAAGCTATGTTTGGCATACTAGCAACCAAATCAAAATTTTTTGGAATAAAATACTGAATATCAGCTATTAACTGACTGTTGGCAGAAAATCTTTGATTTAAACTACTTATTATTTGGTCTTTTATTTCTACATATGTTCCAACTCTAAACTTATCAATAGGAACAGACAAAACTTCGCCTGAACATTGTTCGTCGAAAAATGATTTTTTTTTTGCTAATTCTTGAAGTTGCAAATGTATTGCTGATATTAATTTCATCAGGAAAATTGAAAGTACACAGTTTTTCATTCATTTGTTTAATGAATTCTCGGGATTCCTTATAAATAGTTTCAAATTTTAATTTAGTAATTTCTGATTTAGTCACTTCTACCATATCCCATGCAGTCAACAGATCCATGTTTTTAGTCTGCAAATATCTTGAAGTTGGTCCAATTATTTGAAAAATTTTCATAAAAATATGAGCAGTCAGTATTAATTTAAAACTACACAGTTTTTCAATCAAAGATGATGCCTCAGAACAAGTTTTTGAATCAAAGTCTGGAGACTGCATTACAAAATTCAATGCACTAATGACAGTCAAAAATAAACATTGTTTTCCTTCAAAAACCCAAAATAAAGATTTTTCCCTAGACACCATTTAGTATTAT
Organism: Schizaphis graminum; assembly: GCA_020882235.1. Classification (NCBI taxonomy): domain Eukaryota; kingdom Metazoa; phylum Arthropoda; class Insecta; order Hemiptera; family Aphididae; genus Schizaphis; species Schizaphis graminum. The sequence goes on from CM037035.1 coordinate 965,677, forward strand.
TTTCACCCACTTTTTGAAGTTTTTTCAAGCTGACTCTTTCATTGATAGTATTATTTTGCTCGATCCACACATTCATACGTTTGTACGAGTCCCCAAAAAAGGTTGATAACCTATTTAAAAATCCAAATAGATTTTTAGCATCAATATGTTTGCATGCATCACTAATACATAAATTTAGGATATGGCTATAACACCAAATATAGATACTTTTTGGATTTTCATGTTTTATCCTTGATTGAAGACCACTAAATGCTCCCCTCATGTTTGAAGCTTCATCAAACGATTCTCCAATTACATTTTTAAAATTAATATTATGTTTTAAAAACAAATTTTTCAACATTTCGTAATATCCTTTACCAGAAGAATCAATAATTTTTAAAACTGCAAAAAGTCTTTCGGTAATTTCTCCATTGTATATATAGCGTATATAAATAGCAGCTTGATCAGATACACTAACGTCTTGAGTGCTGTCAACTTGGAGGCTGAATTTTTGATTACACAATTCGTTTTTAATTTTATTCCTTATAGACTGAAGAATAGCAATAATAATTTTATTAATAGTGGTTTTTGACAATAATGTCACCAACGAACCTCTACCTTTAGATTTGTTTTTTAAACTTAGCTTTCGTTTTTCACTATTTTTTATTGCTAGCGTTAGGTGTTTTTGTAAAATTGAATCTCTTTTGGCAGTAAATTGGACCAATTCTAAAAAGTTTTCATTGTTTAAATGGTGATTTCCAATTCTCCCTAACTGATAAAGACCTTCTGAAGATCCAGAACCCCTAAAGGTAGACTCTGTTTTCCAAGAAATTTTATAATATCAAATATCTGTTCAACTACATGAATGTTTTCTTGTACTTGAATCCTTTTTAAATTTAATAAATTTCTGTTGACCTTAAATTCAATGCATTGTTCAGATGAGGCTTGAATATAATTTTGAACGGCAAAGTTATGTGAACGACTCTCTTCATGTTTTTTAACAGCTATGTGAATGTGTTTGAAATCTTTGTATCCATTTATAAAAGGGGACTGATGACTACTAAATGCTATACAAATAGGACAATATACTGATTTTAATTCATTATTTTCTACATGAATCGACAACCAATTCCGAGAAACTTCTTTTCCATCAGGCATTTTTCGTTTATATAGTTTTTGAATGTGTAAATGAGAGTTTGAAAATGAAGGCTGAATTGGATGCTGTTTGATAAAAGCCAACTTATGTAGTACATTTGAATTTTTCAAAAGTGTGAAAGAAGAAGATTGCATGTCTTTTTGTCCATCAGTGAAAATTTCCTTAAAATTTAGTAACATAATATTATTAAATTTTGAATATTAAATGAAAACAGAAAAATTTGCAAGAAGTTTGTCAACATTAGTGCTCTGTACTCATGCTACTTTCATTATGTGAGATAGTATTTCTAGTATTATTAGGTATCATCAATATTTTTCTAAAAGAAAGTTTTTATTCATTAGTTTAAATTTCTGTTTAAACCTTATTAAAATATAGGTTAATATAATAAACAGTTAAAATTGTTTAATAATACATTACATAAATATGTATGTAACCAATTTAATTTAATTTAACTATTATACAAAAAATAAAAATAAATAAAAATAAATATAAAAACATTGATAAAAACTTACCACTTGCTCATTATTAAAATGCCCATCTTCATCATGACTCTGATTTTGGTTTAAATCCATTTCAACTGTTGTATCGTTGTTTTCACTACTAGTATGTTCCTTAAAATAAGGCAATATTAAAAATTAAATAAGTAGGTAGGAGGTAGTGATTTCTTTAATTAATATAAAAACATTGATAAAAATTTACCACTTGCTCATTATTAAAATGCCCATCTTCATTATGACTCTGATTTTGGTTTAAATCCATTTCAACTGTTGTATCGTTGTTTTCACTACTAGTATGTTCCTTAAAATAATGCAATATTAAAAATTAAATAAGTAGATATTAGATAGGAGGCAGTGATTTCTGAAACTTAATATTTAATAATACAAGTTTATTAGATATACCTAAAATATATTTAAATATCTTGAACAAGTGTTGTATACCACATCTTAAATTTAAAAGTTGTTTATTGCTTTATAGTTTATAATTTTATTAAACCTATATTAAGGTAAATGCAAAATATTTTAAACTTCGTTAAATAGGAGTTTATAAATATATAAAAAAAAAAAAAAAATTAAATAATTAGTCAAGTACTCAGGTTAGAATTTAATAGTCTAAAAAATCACCAAACGACTTACCTTAATTTTAAAAAAGTTAAGCTTTCTTTGATTTTTGTCATTTCCAACAATAAGTAGCTCAGCAGCTCGTCTTATACGGCACTTTTAAGCACCACCTTTAATTTTCTTCATTTTAAAATTACAATATTTAAAAGTAATTTTTTTAAATGTAATACAAAAAAAATAAAAACAAATAATTGTAAAATTGAATCGATTGCACAGATTGCGAATGATGATTACTGACCGAGACCAATACGTCCCCTTAACAATTGATTACTGAACAACTGTATTTACTTTTGGTTATTATTTATTAATAGCACAGTAACTATTATACAGCCGTTGCTCGCTTATCTCTGATAACTCAATATCGCAGGGTTTCCAAACCGGTGTTCCGCGAGGCCCATCTGGGTGTGCCGATAAATTTCACGACTATTAATAAACGTTTACGTAAAATTTCGGTAATTGGTTAAAATAGTTTTAACGTTTCTCTTATCGGGGATATTGTTCACTATTATTGTTTCGATATACATTTTACGTTACCAACTCTGTACCAATTCTGTCATGTACTCTTGTATAATTATTTATTTTGTATACAACAGCTATGAAGTCTTCGACTTATAAAATCAAAAATTATTCCATCATATTATTGCAGTACAAATTATTAATAATCCTATTTTCCTATCGGCCCGTGCGCGCCGGCGGCCCGGGCGGACTTTTCCGCCTCTCCGCCCGGGCCAGTCCGCCCCGCCCCTGAAAGAATATTCTTATAATGTTATACCAATGTTATTTGCAAAACAGTAACATTTAGTAAAATATTGTTCCAATGTTATAGTAATATTTGTAGATGTTACTGTAACATTACTACAAAATTATTTGGCCGCTATTTTCATGTTATCCTAACAACATATTATCAATATTATCATAATATTAATAACATAATATTCAGTTAATAATAATTTTAAATATTTGATTAACATTTTAACTCAATAGTATTGTAATATTTTAATTTAAACATTATAGCAATAATAAAAAAAATTATTTTTAATTATTCCTTAATTCTTTTAACATTGCTTTTTTAAAATATGTGTGATTATTGTAATTAAATAAACAAATTCAACTAAAATGTTCATTTATTGACCATATGTATTATACAAATTTGGAATATATATAATAATAATATATATATATATATAGAATAACAATATTTTGATTTATATTTATATAACATTATGATCAAACATAAAAATAATAAATGTGGATCATGAAATAAAAATAAAAATAATAACTGGTGAGCAGTATATATACACCTAATATTAACTACATTAAAATAGTAAATATTAAATAATAAAAACAGCAAACTTGTAAGATACAAATCTAAGAATTTAAAAAAATGTAAATAATATAATAATAATGATAACATAATCTTTTAAATATATTAACTTCATAAAAGGCTTCTTGAGAGTTTTTCTTGTTTTTGGGATACTTTTTTAATGCGGAATGGAGCATGGGATAACCAAATTCCTAATGAGTTATCTATTTCTTTTTCAGGAACAACACTGAACTTGACATTAACTCGTATAGCATCTAGAATATTCAAAATATAATAATAATAATATATTAGATTAATAAAATAAAATATAGCAAATTTAATAAAATTCAGAATATTTCAATATTTAATTATAATTACTATCAACTACTTATAGCGATTATTTGTTTAATAGTTTTAGTTATATTGTACCAAACAAGTTCAATTTAATATGTTTACCTATAATAACACGATAGGTATTTAAGCCTGAAAAACATAGCTTTGACTTAAATCCATGTAACGAATAATTAGATAGCAAAACATCACTTAACATTCTTGAAACAATTCTTCGAACACTATTTCCAAGATCATTAACATCTATTAACACTGATAATTGAGTAACCTAAAAAGACAACACATTTTACAAGACAATTGTATAATAGAGGGAAATTATAAGAATTAAAAAGTATAATATACCAATGTATCTTTAAAGTTTTCATCAGTCTTAATTTTTGTTTCCAATGACTCTAATTCATCATGATTTTTAATGGGAAATATGTTGTCAAGATTTATGATATTTTTGGCTGATGTATTTTTATTAGCCATCAATGTATTAATATTAATACTGTTTGATTGTACAATACTTAAAATGCTGCCAATGTCATATTTTATATTTACCAAAGTGTTAGTAATAAACCGTTGAAAATCTGTCAATCAATAAAATGTATCAGAAATTACAGTAGTAAAGTATACATTAGTATAATACTAGTAAGATCATTATACTATAGCATTATATTATATATTAGCAGGTTAATTTTTCCAAGTTAAAATGTGAGCATATAATATGTATCATATATTTGATGTAAGAAAAATATGTGAATACCTAATTTAATATCTTTAGTCAAATAGAATTTTATAGCATCATTAACTATTTTATATCTTACTATAGTATATTACTAAAATAGTGCACATACCATCAGATATATTTGGCTGGTTTTGTAAAATTGTAGTATCTTGTGGCAGTTTTAATATATTAGCTGTAATACCAGATGATCCTAGATAGTATTAAAAAAATAAAAATAAAAATAAGTATCTTAATTTACAAAAGAATAATAGGTAAGTGTAAATACATGAATATATAGAATATATTATATTGGTATGTTAAACTTAATAAGTTTATTTATTTTTTTTAAGCAATGGCAAACTAAAGAAAATTAATATTAATACTTCTACTTCTACAATTTAATCATACGTCATACAATGAAGTTTTTGAACCATATATTTTACATTTATTAGATTATTTTGAATTAAAATGTAAATGTAGTATAATCATATTATATTATATTTACCTGTGTTTTCAATATTTTGATCACAAAATAATACTTTTTTAACTTTGATACTATTTCGATCAGAACTTGTTTTATATAATAATTGTGTATCATCATTTTTTTCAACCGTCCAAGTCCCAACAGGAGATGAAATTATATGTTCTATATCATCAATAGGTTTATTAACTAATGAAGAGGCATGTTTTTCAGGTGTTATACAATTAATACCATCAATAACAGATTTGCCTACAAAATAAAAGATTTACTATCAGAAGTTTAAATATACAATAACATAATTATTACTAGAAAATATAGTTTCAATTTTAATACAATGCTTATTATAACAACACAAATTTAGTAAGACATGATAATACTGACAACTTTTTAAGCTTAAAAAAAAATCAACATATACAAATGATATATTAATATAAATAATTGAATACAGCAAATTGTAATTTATTTGACGAGTTACATTAAGTTAAATATAGATTATTACATCTAACATTATATATAATGGAGATTTAAATGATTTATTTAATAGGTAATAATTAACATGTATAATATACTTTAATTTGCATACTAAGTCAAACAGGGGGTAAGCGGAAAAAATGCCCACGGAAAAAAAACCCACGAAAATAAAAGTGTGTTTTATATTATTTTGTTGATTAACTTAAATACCTATCATAATACAATCACATAGTTATTTTATTTTGTGATAAAACAGCACATAATATTATTCAAACTATAATTAATATAATAATTAACAAATGTCATCACAATATTACAGATAATAAAACATAATCATAATAATAATCGCAATAGTCGCAATAGTCACAAAAATAATAATTGTAATAATATAAAATTTAATAATCAAAAATTTAATAATTATAGTAAAAATATTTTGTTGCTCACACTGTAACATAATAATAATTAAATAATACAAAAGAGATAAAATAATAAATATTAATTCAGTCATACAGATAACAATTAACAAATAGTATCTGTATCATAGTCATAGTCCATAGAAAATATCATAGTCATAGTCATTTTTTTTTTATAAATTAATAATTATAGTATACATAAAGTTAATCGTGCTTTATTCGTGTGTTATATGAAATGGCTTCTAAAAAATTGTCAATTGTCCTTTTTCCTTCATTGTAATCCACGCAGAGCCGTTTTAATGTTGTTTGATTTTTTACTGTTATTTTTCTTTTTTTTATTGGTTGTATGCATCCTAAATTACAATTATTTACAAATTGTATATTATACTCTAGATTAAAAATAAAAAAATATTATGTAATAATAGTATTATAGATGGATTAACATTTATTTTAAATTTTAATTTTTTCTGGGGGCTTTTTTTCTGTGGGTTTTTTTTCCATGGGCTTTTTTTCCGTGGGTTTTTTTTCCGTGGGCATTTTTTCCGCGATTCCTTTGATTCAGAACTTAGGTGACTCATTAAAACATCCCATCTATGAGTTGAAGCAGAAAAGAAGGTATATAAATGTTGAAGATTACAAAAAAATTTAGTTGCTTCGGGACAACATTGTACAGCATGGACTCCAACTAGGTTCAGCGAGTGCGCAGCGCATGGTACATACATTGCAAGAGGATTTATTTCTCTTATTCTTGCTTGAAGTCCTGTATATTGCCCAGACATGTTGCTGGCATTGTCATACGACTGGCCCCTGCAGTCTTCAATAGGGATGTTAAAATGTTTTAAAGTATTACAAGCCACTTCACATAGCTGTTGAGATTTATGACTACACCTGGAGATAAAAGTTAAAAAGTGTTCAACAGGGACACCTTGATGAACATAGCGTAAGATAACAGATAACTGATCAACATGAGATAAATCGGGAGTCGAATCTAACACTATAGAAAAATATTTGTTTTTTTTTAATTTCATTTATAATTTTAGATGTTACTTTATTAGCCATTAGTTGTATAAGTTCCTCATAAATTGTAGAAGACAAGTATGAAGTAGATCCAGTACCCTTGTTACCGTATTTTGCAATATGTTGAGACATAAATGGGTCAAATTTCGCCAAAAGTTCTACGATCATTAAAAAGTTACCATTGTGAATTGATCCAATATTTTCATCATGTCCTCGAAAAGATAAACCACGTGAAGACAATGATTGAATAATTTCCACTATTCTGTGTAAAACATTACGCCAATAACTTATTTCATCATTAATTTGGGACACAATCTGTTTGTCTATACGGCAAGAAGTATTCTTTCTATTACTCATCGTTAAAATACTTTGTTTATGACTATTAGAATTTTCGTGTTGGTTAATGCGCACAACTGCATTTTTCTAGTCATTAAAGCCTGTTGAAGCTAATGAATTGTTATTTTCACGATTAAATAATAAACAAGGACCACAAAAAACTTTTCCTAAGCTTTCAGAATACACTAGCCATGTCCTTTCACACTTTTCTCCGTTTTTTAGTTCTTTCACAAACACACTCTTGTTCAAGTATCTTGTTTGATCAGAGTATTCCTTTTTGGATTTAGAGAAATCATTATTTTTATTTTGTTGGAAACCGTATATGGCAAAGTGATCACGAGTCATTTCATCATAATTCCAAAACGCAGGATCGCCAAGATCTTTATCGGAAAGTATTTGTTCTGAATGTTCTAATACTTTTGTACATAATGAAGCATTTTTATCAGCATCTTTGTTGGTGTAACTAATTTTATCAGAAATATTCAAGTCAGAAGAAACTTTAACAGGGTCATTTAAATAATTATTAGTTTATTTAGAATGTTCAGATATTATTGAACATATTGAGTCATTTTTATCAACGTCATTGTTGGTATTACTTGTTTGTTCAGATTGTTCAGAAATATTCAAGTCGGAAGAAACTATACCAGGGTCATTTAAATAATTATCAGTTTGTTCAGAATGTTCAGATATATTTGGATAATTTGTATTGTAAGAATTAAAAAACGAATCCAATTTTTTAGTTTGATTGATAACCTTTTTTTGTTTTTCATTTTTTTGTTTTGATATTTGTCTATACTGCGCACCACTTAATTTTGTTTTTTTCATTTTGTAATGATCTCAAAACTACTAAAAACAAAATAAACCTAACTTTTATTTACCTGTATATTTTTACTTTTATGAAAATTAATAAATTATAATGATTTTAATTCATGATAAAATAATTAAAACTAATATCGTATTAATGCGATATTATAAACTAATAAACTGTAATTACTAATTATATTACCTTAATTTATTATAGGGCGGTAACAAAATAAAATTTTAATTTGTCAACATTTAATATTTTAAGTAAAATATAAGTAATGCAAGTATTAAAGTATAAAATATATAAATAGGATAAGTACAGTATACTAGTGTATATACTATAAAGTGTACTGTATACACTATAATAATGAATACTGTATATTAAATTAAAAAAATATAAAATATTACCATAAGCGAATTTACAATATGTTTATGCGATCCTGAATAATACTTAGATATAAATGATATAATATTTTATATTATTATAGCCACACGAACTAACATTTGTTTGTTTATAAGATAATAATTTATTACCAACAAAAATGTATTATTAATAAATTAGGTGATATACGCTTAGTGTGACCAGACGTCCCCCATTAGGGGGGATTGTCCCGTTTTTTAGAGGAGCGTCCCGCATATCTAAATGTCCCACTTTTGTCCCGCATTTATGAAATATGAAAATTGAAATGTATATTGTATTTGTATATAATATATTTTATCATGATTCTACACTCTACAGGACGTTGTATCAGACTTGCAATCATGAATTGATAATAATATATTCTTGTGTCACTGTTTAGAATTATTATCAATTTGGCGGCACTGCTATAATGAATAGATACAAGCACAATTAAAGATTGTACTATCACAGAATAGGTGAAATTATTTAAAAATAAAAATTATTTCACCTATTCTGTGATATGAGCAGGCTGTTATCATGGATAATTCCCATTCAGAATTCCGGCGACCGGTATTCGTATTTCGTATAATAAAATAATTAATAATCCTTAAGTCTTAACGTAAAGCGACCGTGTCAATTCATAAATCATATTTAACCAAAATGGGTAAACCTAAACGTTTGTGTCGATTCACGCCTGAACTTCGAAATAAGTACAGTTTCCTAAAAGAAATCAACGGATCTGATTCCGAACTACTATGTGGAAAATGTAAACGAACTTTCAGTATTTCACACGGAGGTGGATATGATATTGAAAGACATATTCAATCAATCAAACATAAATCTGCAGATATAGCCGTTTCATCAAGTAAGTCATTAACGACATATTATAAAAGTAGCGCACCAAGTTCAAGAGATTTGGAAATAGCAGCTGCAGAAGGTGCTTGGGCATACCATACAGTTTCTGAAAATCAGAGCTTTCGTTCGCATGACTGCTTTTCTAAACTTACACAGGCTTGTTTTGAACCTAAATTTCATTGTGCCAGAACAAAGTGTGAAAAAATAGTAACCAATGTTTTTGCTCCATATGCAATTGATATTCTAACTAATCAGCTTAAAAACGCAAATTGCATAAGTATTTTAACTGATGCTTCAAACCATGGAAATATTAAGTTGTTTCCTTTGCTTGTTAGATTGTTTGACCCTCTATATGGAATTCAGATAAAAATATTAAATGTTGAGTCTCAGCCAGGTGAAACTTCTGATATTATTATAAATTATATTGTAAAAACAATAGATGATAATAACATTAGAAATAAAGTAGCTGCATTTTGTGGGGACAACACCAACTGTAATTTTGGTGGTGTTTCAAGACGTGGCACTAATAATGTGTTTCATAAATTACAAGGAAAGCTGGGAAAACAATTAATTGGAGTTGGTTGTGCTGCCCATATTATCCACAATGCTATACAAACCGCTGCTGACTGTCTTCCTATTGATATAGAATGTATAATAGTAAAAATCTATTCTTTTTTTTACATTTACACTGTTAGAGTAGAAGAATTGAAAGATTTTTGTATGTTTGTAGAAATTGAGTATAAAGCTATTCTTGGCTATAGTAAAACAAGGTGGCTTTCGCTTATGCCTTCAGTAGAAAGAATTTTAAAACTGTTTCCTGCTTTAAAATCTTACTTTTTGAGTCTAGATAAAGTACCTCTAATATTAAAAACATTTTTTAACGATCCTTGTGCAGAACTATGGTTAAACTTTATTCACAGTCAAGCTGCCACATTCCATCAACATGTTTTGAATATAGAAGGCCAAAACATACTTGCAGTTGAAGTATTTAATGAGATAAAACAACTTAAAAACAACTTGATGCATAAAAAACAAAATAAATTCATTCCTTTGTCTGTAAGAACGCTTATTAGGCAACTAGAATATGATGGATTAGTACAAGAATCTGACATTCAAACTGTAATTGAAAGTTTTTATAGTACTTCTGAGCAATATTTAACATCTTGGACTTCTCATTTTGAAGAACTAGAAATAATGGAATGTATTACCCTTAAAAAAGTACCAAATTGGTCTGAAATAGAAAAGGTTGCTGAGTTCATTTCAAATAAAGGATTTTTCAATCCCAATAATGATACTGTATTATTTGATCAATTTATGCTTACATTACAGTATGTTACACAAGAGAAAATTGATGAATGGAACTTAGAAAAAAAATCCACGGATCAACGCTGGGTTTGTATTTTCAAATATTTTAAAGAAAAAGACATACAATGTGATAAAATGATAATAATAGTAGAATATGTGTTATGTCTGCCGGGTTCCAATGCATCAACTGAACGTGTTTTCAGTCACATATCAAAAATTTGGACTAAGGAAAAAACCCAATTGAACGTGTCTACATTAAAGGCATTAGTAATAACAAAGTTAAACTTTAATTACACTTGTTTGGAATTTTATGAATTATTAAAAAAAAATAATTTGTTATTAAAAAAAATTATATCTAAGGATAAGTATTAAAACTATAATTGTGATTGTAAATTAAACTTTGTTTAAGTAAAAACTTTAATATTTTAAAATATGTTGTATCTAATGTTTGTCTGATTTGTTTATCAATAAAAAAAATTTTAAATAAAATGAAATGTAATGTATATGTATTTGTTATTATTATGTATTTACAGTTTACGCACCTCTTTTTTTAAGTGTCCCCCTTTAGGATAAAATAATTATGGTCACACTATATACGCTACATGACTTAACTTATGTAATATATGTGATGAAAAAAAAATTAAAACTTCAACAAAAGTAGGAAAGAATTAGGTTATAAAACAGATCTACAAGTACAAAGTTAGGTTAAATAAAATAATGAAAAAGTAGGAATGTACTTTATTACCTTTTAAACTGCTCTCCGCCTTTCCGTCGACCGTCGTCACTCATCAAATGCCAACAATCAAATGATCATTTGTAAATTTTAAACGTGAGAAATAAAAGGTTTATTTTATTGGTCTTGCATATAATAATATTATCAATAGCCATTAGAACCATAGACGTATAATATAATAGACTAGGAATGATAGCTGTTTTGCGTATAATACACTGAAGCCAACATATGTGCGAGAGAAACAGACTGTGTTGCGGTTTTATCAGTGAATTATATGTCTATTATTAGAACACACGGTCGTACTTTTGTAGGCAGACGCAGGCCGTAAACGTGATTGTGGCCTGCGGGTAGTGGTATAATGACAATTTATTGTTACTGAGAATATATATAATTACTGATATCTTTTCGAAAATAACAAATAAGTAAATATCTAACCGTTATATTTATGTTTTCTGAAAATACCTATACTTGGATGGTCGCATGTTCCCAATAAGTATATAGGTACTAATAAGTTATTATTTATTAATAATAACTAGTAACTAACTGTAATTATTTTATTACACATGAAATATTTTCAAATTGTAATAATAATTGTAATATTCTTACTAAAGCCTATTCGGTACGCATCATACAATGTACATATTAATATGTTATAACTTTTAGATTCTGAACGAAGTGATGAATGTATTGCTTTTACAATGATGTGTGTTTTTTTTTTTTTTTTTTTTTTTTTTGTGTCTGACTCCAACATTTGGAGCAGTAATAATGCTCCGATTTTTGACTTCAGCCCCTCTATGAATAGGGAATTGAATCTAGTTGGTACTTTAGGGGGGTCAAAATTAAAATTTTCTAATAGTTTTCAAAAAAATCGAGAAAAACAAAAAAAAAATGACAGAAAAATGGAAATTTTACGGAAAAACCACTTTTCGACAAAATCGATTTTTTGATTTTGCTGTAACTCAAAAACGAATTATTGTAAATACTTGAAATTTTCACCAAATGTTTATATTATGGTTATCTCTTTACAGTTAAATTTTCAAGATATTTTGACCATTTTTAAGCTACTAATAGACAATTGAAATTTTCGACTTTTCTAAGTTTTTTTTTCTTCAAATGCCGATAAAATTTTTTTGGGTGGCCAGAAAATCTTGAAAATTTAATATAAGGTTTCTTATAAGTTTTTCTTAAAGTGATAAAAAAAAATCCGAAATCGTTAGTCACAATTTTTTTTTATAAGTGTTTAAAGTTCGAATTTATACGAAATATGTCAAAATTTAAGTTAAATTTCATACGCTCATAATGCGAATGTTGGCCATAGTAACCACTAACCATAGTAACATATAAAAACTATACTATTTGTTTCAAAATAGAATATTTGACAATATTTAAATATAATATATCCTAAACTGACAAATCATCTTCGTTCAGAATCGTTTTTCGTATACAATGATACCTATCATTGCATTCAAATTTAACCTACCCTAGTCCGAGGTCCACCCCATCCCCTAATGTACAGCAGAGCGATACCCACTTACCCGCTTTTTTTAAATTATTTTTATTCGTGTTTATATAACAAATATATAAAAAAAATATATTCCTCATAAGTCAATAATAACCCTTAATTCTAAAAAAATGCCGCCCTCCCAAAAAAGCCGCCCTAGGCTATAGCCTTTTAGCCTGCACCCTAATCCGCCACTGCTGATGCAATAGGACATACTTAAAATACATATTTTGTTTGAAGTCATGATTTGGACTTGGATGTTGTTAGAATTAAATTAAAAACTCACATTATAATATTTATTATTATATAAAACTATACATAATACATTTGTATACGTATAAATATGGTATGCAACTAATAAAATTAGCAAATACGTACGTTAAACAGTTTACTTATTAGAGGAAAAAATGTCATGTAAATTTAGTTAAAAAATTAAAGTTCTTATTGGTACTTATTATGTAATGTATTTTACCAATGTTATGTAAATATTGTGTGAATTTTATGTCATTGGCTTTGTTCTCCATGCCACAGATGAATATTATACTTCATATTAACCTATCAGTTATTTTATTCAATGATATTGATATTGGATCAATAGGTAGGTACAATTATTCAAAAAAAGGAAAAATTAATAATACAAATAATAGACACATTTTCAAATAAATTCAGTCAAAATTGCCTTGTTCTAGTGTATGTTTGTATTTGTTCATATTTTTATTTGTATTTGTCTGTTTTTATAACTTTTAAATTCCCAAGTCTAGCTATAACCTTAAGTCTTTAATAACTTTTAATCATTGTAACAACATCCAAGTCCTAGTTATTATTATTTAATATTTGATAAATCGTATCTTTATGTTGTGAAAGGATGATGTTCTTTCAAAAACTGTTTGATTTTTATGCATCATTTAGCTATATGTTGAACGCGAAATTTAATCATACAAGTTTTCGAAATCAATGTTGTCATTTTGTAGTGTTTAGAAATGGTATATTTAATATTAAGTTTATTCAAACAAAATATGAAAATAGGTATGATAATATTATTAATAGGGCCTGAAAGTTCATACATTAAAAACTATCAAAATATACGCTTAAAATCACTAAAATATGAGCTAAATGTGTATTTTGTTTTTTTTTACGTTAAGGTTTTTTTTTTCTGTAAAAATAATAATTCAAAGATGGGAAATATATCAATTTTAATATGATTTAATATGTTATATTATTTACTTCAAGAATTAAAATTTACAACTATGGATTTTGAATATTTTGTTAGGGTTTCAAATACAAATGAATGACAATTATCAGCCCGACCAAGAAATGACGCTAATAATTTTAATCAGTTTTTTATTTCATATTGGCAACGTTGAAAGGACATATTTTTCAACAAATACATTTTGAAATATACTCAAAGTCCGACATTATCATGAAATATTAATAAAAAAAAATATAATAATAATAATAATAATAATACTAAAATGCAGTAAAATGCAATTTTATTTTAAGTATGCTTATACTCGTATTTTTAAAAAACCTCAAAATACCTATGCGAAAATATGTACATTAAAATTTCATTTTTGAACTCGTTAGATTGTGATTCAAACTTTTATCTCATCCAGCAACGTTTTGATGCAAATGCATGAACTTCCGGGCCCTAGTTATTACCTATTATTTAAATTAAAAAATATATTTAGGTTCCTAAATTAGTCGAAAAATACAGGTACCTATTTGTATAAATTTTAAATAATTTTATGCTGTATAATATAATTTATACAACAATTTGGTATTAAATAGCTATAGCCTATTTATTTACTGTATGAGATTTGTTTATAATTTTATATTATAAATAATAAATATTATTTTATGATTATAAATAGAACAATATACAATATATTACGTATTGTAATATTATGTAGGTATACATATTGTTATAATGTGTTGTTTTTTTTATTTTCAATACAATGATGCGATTTTACCTATTTAATATATTAAGCTTAAATTAAGATATCAAACATACGTTTTATGACTATAATAAATTGATAGTTAGATAGCGTAAAGAGTATTAAGGTTGCATAAGAATGCATCGGCGTATAACAGAAGCACAAATGTCTATTATTATTATTCATTGATGGCATTTTATAAATTAAAATACAAAATTCAAATGTTAATAACTATTAACTTCTTTATTTATTTATGCATAATTATGAATGATACGTCAAAACTCATTAAAAAATAAATCGTATATGAATCATATTTCAAAAAATTTTTGTTCCCATTTGAATTTTAAAATTTATCCCTAAAATTTCCCCTTTTTAATTAATAAAAAAAAAATAATTAATATCAAATTATTTTAGATTATATAATTCAAAAAGGTTGACGTAGAAAATTTTATAAAAATTAAATAATCTCAAAGTTATAAATCATCATATCTTTAATCTTATATCCATGAACATTAAAGAAATTCTCTAATGTTCATGCTTATATCACTATTATCATTGATAAAATAATTAAATAATAAAAAACGCTATTATCACGGTCTCAGACTCTTATAGGTTATACCTACATATTAATATATTATTTTATTTTATAAAATTTAATTAAAATCATCGATTGTCAGATTAAGAAATGCAATTAGGACACCATAAATAAAAATAATCTGTAATTGGCAATAAACTAATAATATCAAGCGATAATACTGACATACGTTTTGTATTGCTACTGTTTACTGTAATAAATTGATAATTACATACCCAGATAATTAAGGTCGTACAACAGAAGCACTTTTAGTATTAATTATTCACTGTAGAATTTTATAAATTAACACCAATATTCAGATGTCAATAACTCCTTCAATTATTAAGACATTTTTGTGAATGACCCGTCAAAATTCATTTAAAATTAATCTGTGCATGAATTATGTTTCAAAAATATAGGTTCCCATTTGAATTTTTAAAGTTACCCCTCGAACCTCCCCATCCTAATTAATAAAAAAAATATTTAATATCAAATTAATTTAGATTATATGATTCAAAAAAATTTTCACATAGGTAATTTTTTCCTAATTTAAGTAGATCATGCTGATATCTGCTGTCACATGAAATTTGGAACACCCTGTATATATGTATTAAACGACTATTGTCTCACACCCAATCGATCGTTTTACTCGTTTAATTCGTATTTCATTATACACACACACAGATATTCTTGTTAATTTTTTTTTTAATATATTTGTTATCAATATCCGTTTTATATATATTTTATTTATATTTATTATTAATATAATATATATACCTAGATATGTATTAAACGACTTTTGTCTTACACCCAAACGCTCGTCGTGATCACACGACAGAATTTTGGTACGTATAATAATAACGTATACTACGCGAATACGGGAAAACTCGGAAAAAGCTATAAAAAACATAGAAGAGTAAATAAATAAAATAATGTAATAATATAATAGTAATAATAGTAATAATCGTATAGTTGTCCAACGTCGTAGGTTTGATAACCGGACGGGCGCGATAACGGCGGGCCGCGGCGACCGGAGCGCATTCTTTTTTCCGTTATCCGAACTGAGGTTAGTACAGCAAGCGAACTCAAGTAGCAACCGGGTCAACCTCTTCGCGTTTTATAATATAAGACTTTGGTTTTTTTATCCCTTTTATCTTGTCCACGCGAGTCGTGGCAAACAACTGCCCATACATCGCAAGATTTGTCGCGGCGACCAAACATTACTTATTAAAAATCCTAAATGATATTTTATATTATTATGATTGTTACTATATTTTTAAGTTCTTATTGTATTCCTTCTATATCAATACCCAATTTTGTGAATTTTTTGCTTTTTAAATTTTATTCTTTATTTTTAATTTAACTTTTAGTTTATTCATTACATATTATTTCTTTATATTTAAAATAACAATCTAGATAAGTATTCTTGCTCTACGATAAGAAGTTTACTTCAGTGTAGAGCAAAGCTTGTAACTTCATATATATTCACCCATTATGCTTTGTACACATATCTTCTACTAGCAATAAATAAATTATTATTATTATTATCTGCCAATACACTTATTAATATTTTATATTATTAAATAAATATAATACATGACTAACATTTGCAATTTATTGTGTTAAAAAAATTAAATAATACATCCCAGACAGCAATTTAGTAACGTTCATATTATAATAATATTATAATTGGATTACATTTCCAACATTTATAATATAACGTTACTATATTATTAATAAAAAGTTATATTATAAATATTATACATTAAATATTTAAATAGTACCTTAAAATAATATTATTTTTATAACATTTTTTGCATATTAATATTTATTCATTTTCTAATATTATAGAATTAATTAAGTTCTAACATTTTTGAAATGTTATTTAGATAATAACTTTTCAGTATAAATAATATATTATAATTATAATAAAATATAAAATAATAATGTAGAAATAATACTTTAATTGTTCAGGTTTCTTGGTTATTTTTGGCCAGACGACGACGATAACGATAACGATTTACCAATTATTAGTTATTTATAGTGTTACGTAAATAATAATATGGTATAATATATAATGTGAGTTTGTCGGCCGTCTATACTGCAAGTGTATATTGGTTCATCATACTCTGTAATAGGCAATAAAAACTTATTTTCTTCATCTATGCGTGTGATTTCTTTAAATTTACTTCTGCATTTTGTCTTTATACAAGTATACAACCAATTTTGTAGTAGGCATCTTCCCCACAATAATAATAATTTTATGACCCCTCTCTATTTTTTTCCGATTCAAACCCTTGATTTTCATTTTCGGTGGTTGTACCGCGATGACGCGTTTTAAATTAATGAAATAAACCAGTATAAAAGTAGGCATGATGTATAAATATGATAATGTAGTTTGTTATAAATAGTTTAATTTGTTCATTATCAAAAATTAGTGGAAATATGTGTCATAAAGCTAAGGCTATAATATAGTATATTATATTATATTCTTTTTAAGTAGACACAATAATATTATTATAGTGTATATAGATTGAGCTCATTGGCGTGCGCACGGGTACGGCCTATACGGCTTGTGCCGTACCTGTAATAATACCATAAATCTCAGTTTTCTAACTTTCTCTAAAAAATATGTTTTTTTTTTATAATAAATTTATTGTTTTAAAAATAATACAATAATATAAAAATAAGACGGACAATAATCATATTATGAATGATGATAAGACAGCTGTCCTATACTCCTACCATACAATATGTTCCACAAAATAGTCCGTGGGAATACAAACCATCAAGATAACGCGCCATGATATTATATTAATTTTGTTAAAATGAAATATTTATATCTATTTATAACGTTACGTCGACGCGCCGGCCGTTACAGCGCCGAAAATCTGTTTACCCCGCACCGTACTCCATATTACCAAAACATGATTTTTATCGCAATCTACCGATAGTTTTATTCATGAACATTAGAGAAAGGACGCCGAACTGTGCATATCAAAGTGGTCCGGAATTATCGCATTCCGCTAGAATGCGCGTCGGACCGCAACGATGGCGTTTTTACATGTACAGCATAGGGAATTTATTGGTTTTTTAATAATATATTCGAAATGGTGTAACTTATGAATAATTACTATAGAACGTTTTTTTAGACCAAATTGTTCTCGATCGAATACATTTGTTTCCAATAATATACGACTTCTAGAAAAAGAGATATAGTTGATTTAAAAAAATACACTCGAACTTTTTATATATCATATATCTATATAATATATTCTGTGATATAATATCAATGATTGCGTCTTATCACGATTCATAACAATAAATGTAAAATTATAAAATATTATGTACATAGTACATTGTACAATAATTATTATATTATATATTTATATAGTTTACATGATTATGTATTACTAATTAGACATTAGTTAATAGAGAACCTACTTGAAGAATTTATTAGTAATTACATAATATTTATTATATTATATAATATAATGTCCAGAAACTGTTTTGTCCCTGGATGTCGAGAAGGCTACAAATCCCAAATTAAAATAAATAAATGGCAAGGAATAATAAAAAAAACAATGTTTAAGGCGCCCAAAGTACGATCCTTTTATTTTAATTTAGTACTTACTAGATAATTTATAATTTGTTATTATATTAATTCATATTTTTAGTTATTAATTAATCGTTAGGTATTACTTTAATTGAAGACATACAATATTATCTACTTAAAATTCAATTTTTAGTAATATTTTTAATTTTAACTTATATTTTATCTGCATATTATTATGTTATAGGACGTACTCCTTCTGGAGAAATGGGCTAAAGCAGTGGTTCTCAATCTTTTTAGGACCGCGACCCAAATTTTCTTCCAAAAATCTATCGCGACCCCCATTTACAGAACCAAAAAAGTAATTTCAAAAAACACATTTTTTAAATTTTATTACTTATTTACAACTTTATAATAATACTAATAATTATAACAATATACTTAAAATAATAATAATATAATACTTAATTAATAATTAGGCGTATGTGATGAATGTGCTTGTTTCCTGCTATTGTTGATAACAGCACCAACATCGACGTCAATTTTAGTTATTTTCAAATGCAAGGAGTGCTTGATATTTCTGTTGAGCTGACAGCCAAAACTCAATCAAATTATTGCGGCTAAATTTAAGTTTTAATGATGTATCTTCAGATATATCAATGAGTTCTTCATCAGCTTTTGTTGATATCCCTGTTAACATAGCGTCCTGAAACGGATTCACAATCCAGTTATTTTTTTGACATTTTTCCATTTCTTCAAGGAAGTAAAAGTAAAAGTTATCTTTCAATGAAATTAAATGCAAAGTAATTTGGCTAATTATATCTTCAGTAATTTTTATATTATTTTCGGTTATAAAAGCTTGAAATGTTTCAAACAATCATAATTTTGCATTTCAATGTTTTTTTGCCATAAAGTAAGTTTTTTTTATAAAACCACTAATTTTTTCATGGACCGCAAATATATCGGTTCCTTTAGTTCCTTGTAAATATAAATTTAGTTCGTTCAGTTTCGAAAATATTTCGGCTAAATACGTGAGCTTCAAAATAAAATCTTCATTGTGCAACGATTTTGCCAGATCAGTTTTTTCCTTTAGAAACAGTGCAACTTCTTCGCGGAGTTCTACAAGTCTTGTTAATACTTTTCCTCTTGACAGCCAACGTACTTCAGTGTGCAAAAGAAGAGATTTATGAGAACTTCCCATCTCTTCACACAACTTTTCAAATAATCGTGATTTTACTTGCATATAACGTTTTTACGTTTATATTTGGTGTGGTAAAATATTTGTTAAAAAAAGATATTTATTTATTTATTTTTAATTATTATATAGAATAATAATTTAATGTCATAGCAAATAAAAGCATTTTATTGTTACAGGGAATAGAAGGTATGCATATTTAAAATACATCTATCTATACATTATATATAAATTTGTTAACAATGGTCAAGTGTGGTGTTGATGAGTGTAATATATAAAAGTTATATATTATATTGTGATAGTGAATTAAAAAATTAACTCGTGACTGCACAATGTACTTTGAAATGTTTAATATAGATATCTAGATTTAACGGATATACGTCATTTCGTCGCGGTAATTTTGTCGCACGTTAATTCGTCGCGGTCAATTGGCCGCAAGACAATTGGACGCATACGACATTTCATCGCGTGTAATATCGACGCATACTACATTTGGTCGCGCGTCATTTTATCGTATATAGGTATATTCTAAATAATAATAATAATTTTACATATCAGTTATTTTAGCTTATTGTTATATATATTTATATTTATAAAATGTATAATTAAATTCAAGCAAAGTAATAATAATAATAATTTTACATATCAGTCATTTTAGCTTATTGTTATATATATTTATATTTATAAAATGTAAAATTAAATTTAAGTAAAGTAATAATAATAATAATAATCTAAAAACTTCTTTTTTTCACCTCAAAAATATTACTATTTATAAAAATTAAAATTATGAGCAATACCTTTCAAAACCTCGCATATTGGATTATTATTAACATTTTTACATATCTGCATTAATCTAATAGAAGAATCATTATATATTTTTTTTTCACATGGTACATGCCCAGCAATTATTTGTTCTATTATCATTTTATTTAAACTTTCTTCTTTTTTTAATGACTCAATAAATTTCCAAAAACCAAATAATAAACTACCTACTGAAATAAAAATAAATGGTAAAGAAGGTACTACACCACTACCACTAAATTATAAAGATACTATAGAATTATTTTATATATTATATTATTAAATGTTCCTACCCAAAAAGACAAGATAATCTATTTTATCTAATACTCTAGCTATATACCTATATAAATATATGCGATAAAATGACGCACGACCAAATGTAGCATGCGTCGATATTACACGCGACGAAATGTCATATGCGTCCAATTGTCGTGCGACCAAATGACCGCGACGAATTGACGCGCGACGAAATTACTACGACCAAATGACGGGATACCAGATTTAACATACATAAAGTAAAACATACAATGAATGCCACATAGCAGTGAAATGAGTGTATAAATAAGATTTAAGTTATATCGTAGTGAATAAAAATGACTATAAAATAGGTTAGTTATTAAATTGGTATTGTATTTTATTAAATGTATCTCAAATTTTTAATTTTCCCATAAATAAAAGAACATTATGAGCACCCATCAGCTATAACATATAATATAAATACAAATATTTAGATATATTTGTGTTAAATTTAGTACAATAAATTAATTAAGCTATAGGTATAAGTGAACCTAAAAAAGAAAATTAAGATTAATAGGTTAAAAAAGAAGTTGAAAAAAAATTATATAAATCATAAAAACATTGTAACTAATACATTAAAAGTAAAACTTAAATAATTTAGTAACTAATAAATATTGTTAATAAGATAGGTTAGTTCAGGGGCGTATTTAGGAATGTCTTAAGGGAGGGGGTACAAACAAAAAGTTCTAATTTGCGTGGAGCCTAGAGTTGTAAAATTTCTCATATAATACAAATAAGTATAAAATACGATGAATGGGGGGAGGCACGGGCCCCATGTGCCCCTTCCTTAAATACGCCCCTGGGTTAGTTATTAAATTGGTATTGTATTTTATTAAATGTATCTCAAATTTTTAATTTTCACATAAATAAAAGAACATAATGAGCACCATCGTTTAAACATACAGACATAAATACAAATATATTTAATATATCCATTTGTATGCAAATTAAATACAATAAATTAATTAAGCTATAGGTATAAGTGAACTTAAAGATAGATATATACCTATAGATATATTTTAATACACAAACCTTTGATTCCATGTACACAATGATATGCTTTTATTTATTTTGATTTTTAATTGAAAGATTAATAGGGTAAAAAAAAAGTGTATGCAAGTAATAATGTTTATGTTATGTTTAGTAAAATATTTGTTTTAAAAAAAGATATTACTCTATTTTGTTAATCAAATAAAGTATATTAAAAGAAATTATGGAATTAAAAATGTTCGAATGGAATAACTATCAATTAAATGACATATAATTATCAAGAATATATCATAATAAATAAAAGCACGTCATTGTGTACTGGGAATGGAAGGTTAGTGTATTAAAATATATCTATCTATGTATTCTATATACATTTGTCAAATGTAGTGTTGATGGAACCATGAGTGTAATATATAAAAGTTATATAATATTATTGAGATAGTGAATTAATAAATGACTCGTTACTGCACAACGTACTTTGAAATGTTTAACATGGATACCATTTATAAAGTAAGACATACAATGAATGTCACATAGCAGTGAAATGTGAGTATAATGAGTATAAGATTTAAGTTATGTTGTAGTGAATAAAAATTAAGAAGTAGATATAAAAAAATATATTTAAATAAATTCACATAACAATGTTCAAATGGTTATTTTGTTACACATGTGTACATAATTTATGTTTACTCATACTCATACTCATGATTGAACTGACATCTACAATGAGATAAGTTTAGAGTAGTTTAGTGAACAGAAAAAGAAAGAGAAAATGTTATATACACATATTAATGATATGAAACATATAAGTGAATATATGTGAAATGTTTCCTTAAAAATTATATTAGTCTGTTGTACCTACATTGTATTATTTTATTCCTTATATAAATATTATATATGTATAAATATTGTAATCATAAAAAATAAATCAGTACCAATTGTTTTTGGAGGTGTGTGATATTGTAGTATTGTAATACTATACAATTAAAACTTAAACTGTATTTCATAATAAACTTACTATTGACGGCACGGCTGTGCTGGTTAAACGGCGTCGATTGGCCCCAGGGAAGAAGTCAACGTGTGGAATGAAATGCCTCAAGCAGAGCATGGAATTTGGACGAACGGCAAAACCGTTGGTCTCAACAAATTGCACCCACAGACGTCTACGTGCGGCGTCCGTAGCAAATCTAAAGAGGAAAATGTAGCAATATAATAACGATACATAAAAATGTGCTTAGTGCAGTGAAAATGTGAATACTTGTGTGCTGAAACTCCAATAGCACCATCAACGTTTCCACACATGACGCAGTGTCTGACCATTGTAATAAAACTAAAAAGTATATTAAAAACATGTTCAATTTAGTAATTAGCATAATAACATGAGCAAACTGAATATTAAAAAACAAATTATTTGCAAACACTATCAAAATAATGTTTGTTATCAATGGATATGATACTACAACAGTTATTGCGCGTTATTATCGGAAATACGTTAATATTATTTGAATAATTTAAAAAACGCATTCAAGTTCATATAAAATAGTAGGAAAAATGTGACTCATCACAACGGAACTATGTAAAATGCTAAAATCGTTAACAGAATACAATATTTTCGTTAACCGTAACATGGAAATACTCTATAACTGCGCGCAGATAATCTTCGTAAAGGTACGCAAACAGGTGCAAAGGCATGTCACCGGCGCCGTGTACGCGTTAATTTGCGATGCTCGTGGGTAATGCACAGATACAAAATGACATAACCACATAACCTATGAAAGTTGAGCTATTCGTTATTATTATGTATTCATACATACATTGCGCGTAAAACGTTAATAATAATAGTCGAAAGTTTTGAAAGTATTTTATATCGTACTCGTGTGCGTGATGTAATGAAACTATTGAAACCAATAACCTAAACAAATTGTTTACATACACGTGCATGGCCTACGCACAGTTATAGAAGGAAAATAAAATTGTACTCACCGGTCTCCAAAGTCCCAGTTATGAAAAAAAAAAAAAAGTGAACGAATAGGTAATAAAAACTGGAGAAATTATAAGTAAATGTACTAATGAGTATAAATGTGCAAGTAAAACAAACAAAAACAAAAAAAAAATGCTACGACAACTGTATTGCACGGATGTTGAACGTAGCCTGCAGAAATCGGCCAACGGCTCGACCGTTGTCGCGTCCTCCCTCCCCACCAATCGTGTTGTACATCACGCCATCCAAAGACCTACAATAATACAGTAAACACGTTAACCGACATTCAAACACGGTATCGCTCGTAAAGTCATAACCAACATTTTATCTAATATAAGGCGGCTATATACGAAATAACAGACATCATAAAGTGAAATTGGGAAAGCCGTTCATTTTCAATCGACACACCGAAGACGTGAGTACATGATATTTAATTATATTTGCTAATTGTTAAGTTAGGATAAAGTGACCACATGTACTGTTTTTCATAAGGCAGTTTTTTTTTTACTAACAATTTTTTTTTCATTTATATTATTTTATTATGGTTCGAGCTAATGAATATTATATAAAATAATTAAAATATATTCGAATAAAAATGTAATTGAATAATTTTCAAACATAATGCTAATATACAAAATACTAATATATTCTCTAGTTTCTTCTGTAGATAGTTCTGTGTTTGCTTCAAGTAAATTTACTTTTTTTTAATTTACTCTTTAAAGAAGATTTGCAATGCTTATTATTTTTTATTTTTTTTTTTAATACGTAAATAATATATTCGAATAAAAATGTAATTGAATAATTTTCAAACTTTAATGCTAATACAAATGTACTTGAATTGTTTACTCTAGTTTCTTTTTAGATAGCTCTATGTTTGTTTCATTTATAGTATTATTTATACAGTGGCAAACGCAGGAAAAAATTTCGGGGGGGGGTTTTTGAAAAAAATTTAGCATTGTTATTAGTAATACATTTGTAGGTCAGACAATTTATTTTTGTACCTGATATTTCGGGAGGGGTTTAAACCCCTAAAACCCCCCCCTGCGTTCGCCCCTGTATTTATATATTTCAAATAAAAGAAGATTTACAACCGTGAACTTAAAATACTATTGTTTTTAAATACGTAAATGTTTTAATTACCAAAATACCAACTGAATAATAACCATATGTTTGAAAATTATTCGAGTACGATAATCATTCGAAACATTTGCATTATGTTATTGAAATTAAATATGTAGGAAAGTTATAAAAATATGTTTGTATATGTAGGTTACCACGTTACGTTAGGGAGAACGATATGTCTTAATTAATTATAACTTATTTTAGAATGGAAAACCTGAACATCGGGTCAATAAACAATTGCTCGGGTTTGCAGGTGAATTACTACGGTAATTCACGACCGGGAGTAATCCCTGCAAACCCGCGCAGCTGCAATAAAAAGACCGTACGCCGTAAGTTTATCGAAAGTTAACTGACCTCATGTACAAATATTAATAAAAATTCTATAATTTTTCTATTTAAGGTTGCTTTAACTGCAACGGGTACGGTCATATTGCCCGCAAATGTGAGTGTTTTATATTATATTTATATTACATTTTACTTTCTATATGTGCTTTTCGTAAGAAGTTTATTAAATTGTATATTCGTGTTACAGGCAAAAAGTCAAAAAAAAAACCAAAGGGGCGGTAGGCTCCTCCGGTAATAAGCCGGAGCGGGTTGCGGCGGAGGCCCCCCCAGGTGCGCAGCAAAGGCCACCACAGGTGCGGTGCCTGCAGAGGACCCAGGTGATGAACCAGAGCAGGGCCCAAGTACGACGGCGGAGGCGGCTAAAAAAAAAAAATGTAAGTAATATTGTTTGTGCTTAAAATTATTTTACTATTATTGTAATAAAAAAATGTATTTAATTTTTTTTTTACAGCAAAAACAATAATTTATTTTTATATTATATAATATAATGACAACAATTTTTTATACCTACTATTTTAAATTAACTTATACTAAATTTATACATACACACACACCACACACACACACACACTATGATACATATAATAATAAATATTTATACAATTTCCCACTTATATATAAATCACTTTTTTTTTTAAATGTTTTTTTATTTAAATACAAAATATACCAATATTATTTTATATATATTTTTAAATTTTAAATTTTTTATACACACACTCACAAATATTATATAATAAATATTTATACAATTTCCCACTTATATATTGTGGACATATTATATTATATTAAATTAATAAATTATATGTAAACTATTAAACCTATTTTGTTAAATGTTATTATACACTGTTATGTTTTACATTATGTATAATAATAATTCCAAAAAAAATCTGATAAAATCACTTTCTTTTTAAAAACGTTTTTGTATTTAAATATTTTGTGTTGTATCGTATGGTATCGTATGTGTTTTAAAATATTTTATTATTGTATTTATGTTAGTTAAGTCTGTTAAAATAACATTGCCTCGTACCTACTTATTGCATATTTTTATTATTATATATCATTATATATAAATTTTGTACAATGCCCATTGCCTATTATTGCATATTATAATATATTATATTAATACATCAGTTTTGTTACTATACAATCTTAATATTTTCAGTATGTTATAAGGTGTTTCCTACAGTGATATCTATTGGTTTTATATGCAACAGACTTGAATAATGTACAAAAAAATTAAATACGTGTTGTATATAACGTTACACCAGTACCGCCACGGGAAAATTGATTTTCCCGAGTTCTGGGAGGTGTACAAATGTTTAAATTAGGATTACAAATGTGTACAAATGAAATAACAATCGATAAGATATTTTTTGACCTATATATATGATTTGGTGGTACTGGGGTAACGCACCTGTTGTATATATATAGTCACAGCAAATTTACCAATGAATAAACAATAAATAGATTTACAATATGTTACATCGATAATTTGTCGACGATAAGATAATCTTTTAATCTTTTTGACACCGCTGTCGACAAATTATTGGACTTGCGACGACTAAAATAAATACGTACGTAAAATAAAATCGAAATCAAGAAATCAACTTTATTACTTTTTTTTTTTTGTCAAAGCGTTTGATGATCCATGCATTTTAGATTTTTAAATAAATAATAATAAATTATAATAAACAATAATAATAATGACTAATGAGTAATGTGAGGTTAAATAAAAAAGGTATATATTTTTATTTATTAAGTTTACAGCGCTTATGGTATTGTATAATAATTATAATGTAATGTGAAATGCAACGCGATGTGTGAGATGAGAATTATAGTTCAATAATCTATGAAAAAAACAAATCATTGTTATAATGTTTAGCTATGAATCAATATAAAATAAAAATTACGTAAAAAAAATACAAAAAACCCGAGCGGCCATGGTTAGCATATGCCGCCGCCGAATCGGCCGGAGCGAGATTCGTTCTTAATACCCCTGCCTAACCTATACATTGGGACCTAACGCCTAAACCTATCGACCACTGTTCGAATTGTAAACATCAATAAAATCTCGAGCATTTAAACCGTTTTCGACCCGCGATGAATTTTGCGTTAAGCACCGTTTTTCCTATGCAATTCGTATATTTCGTCTGGAATGAGGCTCGGATATATTCATATGAATTGTGTTTGTCCAGAATATTTGTTTGTATTGTCATTTTTTATGATAACATGTATTTATGATACAATATAGATATAGATACCAAATTTATTGAAAGAATTAAATATTAATGACCACACCTATTTAATTATAATTCCATATTATTATCAAAATACTTTAAACAAATGCTTCTTATTGCTCTCTTAATATAATATGTATTATGTTTAATTAGATATGTAACAACAACAACTTATTTTTTATTATTATATATACCTATTTGATTAAGTATTTATATTCTAAATTGAATTTAAAGTTGCTGATTAATACTGTTCTATGATATTTAGTATTGTACATTTTTTATTAAAAAAAAAAAGTACCTATAATATACACATTGTTAGAAAAATGTATATAATAGTACCTATATATTCATGATACATTAGTATAAGTTTTTATTATATAGATAACAATAGTTAACTAAATTCATTTAAATATTTTAACACTGAGACTATTAATTATTTATTATATTATTACCGTATACATAATATGTAGTAGGTACTGTGTAGTATATATTACTCTTTATAAAACTACTTTAACTCAACAAATCACCTACAAACTATTAGCTAACCTGTAGTAATTGTTTATACAGTCAACAATGTATATACATTTGATTCAAATGTAACAATATGGAGCTGCATGAATGTAAATATATTACCTCAAAAAAAACCTTTGTAGTTTTAAATCACATATTATATCCACAAACACTTCTGTGCCACCGAGCACAACCTGAGGTAAAAAATTAATCTAATGGTGTTAGGGTTGAATTACAAAAGACAATACAATGTAAATAAAATGATAAAATGCAATTTATTGAATCAAAAACAGTAATTTAACTATATTATGTAGTAAATCAACGCTGCGCGGCGAAATGAATGTCTCTGCTCTTACGACGATTGCACATAAACCTGCAACACATATGATAACAGACTAATGTAGTATACACAAATATTAGTGAGATATTTAAATAAATACACACCTTGACAGTATTTGATGTGTTGAAAAAAACAATCTCCGACGTCGACAGTCTGTAACGACGGCTACGAAATAACTTGTATCCGGAACGGGAGGACTGCAAACATGTACAGAGAAATAAAACACACATCGAATTAAACCGCACGATAATCGAAAAAAATTTTAATATATAAACTGAGTACAGACTTCACATGTCGGTCGTCTGAGTAAACGCGAAACAAAAACAAACACGTAAACAACGTCACACTACCGGCCGTAAAAAGACGCGACGTACGCGAAAAACACGACCGCGGGATCGAAAAATGCCTTCAGGTCGGCATAAACGGGCTTAAAAAATATTATTGAGAGCAAATAGAGCAATAGAAATTTTCGAAAAAGCGATACAGAACGTTTAGTAATAATAACGTCGAGGGAGCGCGATTACGGCCGGCGGCGGTGATAATATAACGTGTCCACAAAACGAAAAAGGGTTTCAAAAGTCGTGAGGCGGTCGGCAAGGGCGACGGCAGTGACAAACCGAACTAACTGAAGCCGTAGGCGATAACGCAAAAAGGTGATAACGGGTCGGGAAAAAAAATTCTAATTTTCGATTGGCTTTCTGCTAAAGTACTGGTAGTGCCTTGGGGGACAAAAGGAAAAGTCTTCACGTTTTATACTATTAGGGCCAGTTGTACCATCTCCGGTTAAAGTTAATCACAGTTTAATCGGCCGAATTAGCACGGTTAAAATATCTGTTATCAGTGATTAAGCCTAATCGGAGTTTAATCGGAGACAGTAAAACTAGCCCTTAGACTAGCGGCCCGTGAAACTCGGTGTAAGTGAAAACCCTAGGACGGATGGAAGAGCTTGAAAGCAGAAAGTTTTTAAAAAAGGAAGATTTGGTGGTGCTGTAAGGTCTTCTACCGGGATGATAAGGCTGGTGTTCTCCAGAATTGATAAGACGTTCGCTTGTTTGGCGGTCTTCTTTCGAAAGTGAAAAATATTTGAAAGCTGAGACGTAGACTTTTGAGTGTCTAGCTATCAGCCCTCAACCGGTATAAATAGATACCTGTCTAACCTCCTGCCATAGAAAGTAGGAAAAAATGTTTAAGTCGAATGTTGTCGTTTGTGCGTTGAATAATCGGTAATCACTTGTGAAAATAAATTCAATGCAACTATACCTACCAGGTAGGCAATCCGACTGCATCGGATCGCGGACTATTTCGGCAGAATAAGTGAAATAAAAATTGTGTATGAACTCAATCTACAAAAAGCTTTAAGGGAAACTAAACCAGCTAGGTAGGCAATCCTACTACGTCGGATCGCAGACAATGTTGGCGCATGGATCAAATATTATATGAATTGACTATTGAGTGTACAACGCATGCACTATGACAATGGTATTATTAATTAATCAGTAATTCACAGTAAAACAAACTGTTTATATGGAAGTAAATCTTATCCATTAATTTATTGTATTTGTATGTATTTAAAATAAAAAAATTGTGCAACGTAAAAGTTTTTTAAAGCAATGTTATTGACTTTTTAATCGTTAGGCGGATGCAGTTTTTTTCGTAAAATATTTTAAGTCAAAGCTAGTTTTTGAATGTTAAATACTTTATCAGTTATCTATGGTAAAAGACAGTTTCCACGCAAATAAACCTACCAAGTAGGCAACCGACTTCGTCGGATCGCGGACTCTGTGGGCGGAATTGGTGAATAATAAGAACTTTTCATTAACTCTCATTTCGAAATATGTTATGTACAAATATATTTTTTACATTTTGTCATGTTCCCTCGGAAGTCGATAGTTGGTAAAAAATTCAGAGTAAAATCGCGTGTTTGAAGTTTTAGTAATCAGTAATCAACGTGGATAATACATTTTGATACGCAACTAAACTTATCAAGTAAGCAATCCGATTGCGTCGGATCGGACGAATCGCGGACAATGTGAGCGCATAGGTGGAATTGTATTGAATTGTATATGTATTGAATATACAATATTAACAAAATTCGTAACACTGGAGTATTAGTGAAAACAATTTGTAATTTATTCTATTAATTTACAGAAAAAGTAACTATAAACGCGTAAGTAAATTTAATCGTGTATTAGATTCTGAACGAAGTGATGAATGTATTGATTTTACTATGATGTGTGTTTTTTTTTTTTTTTTTTGTGTCCGACGACAACATTTGTAGTAGTAATAATGCTCCGATTTTTGACTTCAGCCCCTCTTTGAATAGGAAAATTCATCTAGTTGGTACTTTGGGGGGGTCAAAAGTAAAATTTTCAAATAGTTTTCAAAAAAATCGAGAAAAACAAAAAAAAAAAAATGACAGAAAAATGGCAATTTTACGAAAAACCACTTTTCGACAAAATCGATTTTTTGATTATTAATAAACAGATACTATAAAGTAACCATGGTGTAGTAACCTCGTACTCGTGCTGTCACCACTCGGTTACTGCAAATACTTCTTTTACGACGGTGGCACGTGTCGTTCTGCTTCAACGTAGAAGGTGGAGGTTGGTTGTAATGAGTATAAATAAAGTTAACACTTTGTAAAATAATAACTGTTTATTGAAAGTTAACTTATAATTAGTATAAAGGTTTTTCGACAAATCTACTGTATGTAAATCTACCGGAGAGAAAGTACTTAAAATAGTCTATAACTGGGAAGTACTCGTATAAGCGGCGATGCGGCTGTTACAAAGTCCGCGACTCATACAAGTACATAAAACTGGGAATGACTATAGCTCGACGGCTGTACAGTCTCTGGAGCTCTGGGTGATCAGGGCTCCTATTTATGTGGAACATGCTATGATAAGGAGAGGACGAATGACGTCAATGGGAAGGTGATTGTGGTGCTAGTTTTGGTGCTAGCCAATGAAATGCCTATAATAGTGGCCTGTTCCGGTGGCGTGATGTTGTTGTAGGTTTGGACTTTGGAACCTCGTTTTAATGTGAAAAACACCGGTTTACTACATACCTCCCCTTTTAGAATGATACTCCGTATCATAACCGTGGATACATTGAATGACCCGTGTTTTGATACAGAGTAGTGCATTGTTTATTTTCGGTTTCTTGTGTTGTATTAACTATGACTATGGATCGCCTATCTTCGACACCGAAGATACCGGTGTCTTTCTAACACCGCCACCGCCACCTGAACCGCCACCCAAACCGCCACACACCGCCACCGCCACCCGAACCGCCACACACCGCCACCGCCACCCGAACCGCCACTCGCCACTCGCCCAAGGTACCGCCACCCGTACCACCACCCGCCACTCGCCTAAGGTACCGCCACCCGTACCGCCACCGCTACCCGAGCCGCCACACACCGCCACCGCCACCTCAACCGGTACCACCACCACAACCAGTATATACGTACTAAATATAACCCCCCACCAGTAAGTACCAGAACTCGATCATCCCCCACATTCCCCCACCATCCCCCACCATTCATAATAATATTAAAGACAATTAAGCGCTTATATTCAGTCATAGTTTTGTTTTAACAGTGTCAAGTTGTAAATCTCGATTTAACAGTATTAATACGGCAGGGCCAATAAGTGAGATAAACCGTTTGTATAAATATGTTGCACCTACATCGCCGTCCGAACTCATCGATTGTAGTAATTTTACAATTGATTTTGAAAACCGCAAGTTTTTAAACGTTGGATTTGACCCAAAAGATAAATTTAATATTGTGCTGCGAATAATTACACCGTCACGGTATGCAAATATTTCTCCAGACTTCTTGAAGCGTATTTATTCATTCATGGGTAATATTTTATCACACATTCTCGATCCTGCTGTGAAATATAAAAAATTCACTTTTTTGGAATGTGAATCGGTTTTGATTACAAGTATGGTATATAGGGGGGAGCATGTATTAGTCGTAGAGTCTAAAGAAACAAGCGGATGCAGAATTTTATTGAATAGAAGAGATCTTATGACAATTCAAGATTTAGAGTGGATCATTTTTGAAACCGTATCAAGAAAAATCAATATCGTAAGACCTAATATTTTAAATCAACTCGATAAAATATCCGAGTACTTTAAAACAGATTTTAATATTGATAAATCCGCTACACTCAATGAAGTTATTTCAATAATCAGAGGTATTCATATTGAATTAATCGCGAAACATATACCAGAGAACAAGCAGAGTTTTTTAACCCAAATAATATTATTCGCAACTGAACAGCTTGCAATCAATTGGATGACAAAATCGAAGAATTCGTTAAAAGTAAGAATATATTTTGAAATTATTAATAAAAATATTTAACATATGCATTAAATTAGGCAGTTGATGTTCCGTCAGAATTTATTTCACCAACCAAGAGAAAAGAGATGCACGATGTTGAGGAATTAAAGGTGAAACATATTATAAACATTTTTATTACGATTACTGATTATTATTATTTATTTTAGTTTTATACTGAAGCCTTTGATGTGGAAATGCTACAACCTTCACCACCAAGATACTCAAGTATATCTCCGTTGATAAGATATAATGAAGACGATCCATCACAGTCACGAGTAAATAAATGAAACCAATAAAAATATTCAAGTATTAAATTTTACTTTATTCTTAGGGTGCTGACGAGGAAGGGGACTCAGAGAATATTTAGTAACACATTCGATGGATCCATTAGAAACAGTATGGTCTCCGATTCGGAAAACCAAACCAAATTCGATAAACGTATGTCGTATAATATATAATTTGTATAAGAAAAAAAATTATTATTAATTTTATAGGCTGTCGATGAAAATGATGGTCCTATGTATTTCAACAGACCATAATCCTCGCCATCTCTTTCCGACTTCATAGACGACAAGTCAGCAGAACAATTTACTCAGTCCAATACAAAAATCTTTTTATAATTAATAATAATATCTTGCTAATATTAATAAATATTTTGTATATATCATAATATGTGTTATTCCATACATTATCCATATCCCCACCATGTTCTATATCATATTCATTTTTACTCCCGCCCATACTATAGAGAGGGATTCATCCCCGCTCTAACTTAGCGCTTGGTAGCACTACATAAAAAGGATGACACGAGCATATGACAAGTCAGTCGTAACCCGCTCTTCAAGTTGTAACAATTTATGTGTTTAACCTTCAGTGTTTCATAATGACTAATAATCTGATTGATTGTAACACATTCTTTATTGATAGAAATGTTTATTTACATATTGGCTTAGATCCGGATTTTTTGTTTAATTGTGTAGTTTGTGTTACAAGTAACTCTCAGTGCGTGAAAATGAGTGTGGAATTGTTTCAATCCCTAAATACAGTTCTTAACATCGTAAACTTTAAACTTCCATCACACTTACTGTTAAAGGAGTTTAAATTGATATCAATAAAGGAAATCAACGGTGTCAACATTCTGTCAATCAAATGCTTGCAGCAAGACCAGAATGTACAGTTGACTAAGGAAAATGTTACAAGAATCTTACAACTAAATGATAATATAGAAGAAGTTATACAGATGAAAAATATGTACATCCGATCCGCTTCACTGCTTCAGGCTTGTAAGATTTCAATGTTTCTTGGGAAAGAAACGCCGTTACCCAAAGACACAAACATAAGCGATGTTGAAGATTATTTGAATCACATCGAGGTCAAGAAATTAAAAGAACATATTCCAATCGCAGGTACTTGCTTAATAGCAGATTTGAAGATTAAAGCACTCAAACAATTGGCAAGAGGCTGGTTATCTTCTTCGTCCGAAACCAAGGTAATACGAATATATTTTTACATAATATCGTATACTAAAGAAAACAATTTTTTTAGCCTGAAGTCAACCGACCAAGGACAAGAGCATTCGTAGCGCGTGAAAAAGCAGAAGCAAGACGTAAATTAAGTTTTCGAAAATAATTAAAAATGTAATATTTTATTGTATTATTATCAAAATAATGTTATTTATTATATATTAATACGATGAATAATAAAATAAAAACAACATCATATTTTTAAAAGAAAAAAATGTTTTTTATTTTTACAAACTGTTGTATCCTGAACAACAACTTGGATTTAGGTAGATAAAAAAAACATAACTTTTAGAACATGTCTTTTATTTTCCTTTTTATGAACGTGTGCACATAAATTACATAGCTCAGTAACGACTGACTCTCGTAGGACTGGGCTAATCTTAAATGTATGAGAATGCGTTATCACTTTTACAGTGTTACATTTTGTACATTAATATATAACACTTCACCACTAAAGATAAAAAATAATGAATATAATATGAAAATTTAATATTTAATACTACAAATAAAAACTTATAATAACATAATAATAATATAATAACATGTGTATAATATAATATGTGAATATACATAATAACATATCATGAAAAATGAATACAGAATATTAAATAATATTATATAGTTATACAAGTGTTGGTAAATATCAATACAAAAATGAGACAAATATACAATTTGTCTTAAAAAATATTATTGATGATATTTAACTGGTTTCCTAATAGTTCTCTTAGGTCTTTGTTGGTTATTAGTGGTATTTAAGGTTGTTTCAGAAATTGGACTTTTATAACTATTATTATTTGAATCAGTGTTAGTATTAGAAATTTGTTCATGATTGGGTTGTTTAATTTTTAACATTTGATCTACATGACGTTTCCAAATGTGGTTTTCATCTGTGGTGACCTGATAGTTTCTAGTACCTAATATTTTTGTTACTACAGCTGTTTTCCACTTAGAGCTTGGAGATCTATAATCCCTTACTAACACTTTTTCATTTGTATCAAAAGTAACATCTCTCTTTCCGCTATTTTTAATTTGAGTAATTTGTTTACCTAGGACTATGTCGTCAGTTTGTGGTTTGAGTAGATCAAAAATAAATCTTACTGACTTGCCTAAAAGAACCTTAGTAGGAGTTTCCTTGGTGGTAGTATGAGGAGTGTTTCTGTATTGAAACAAAAATTTACTTAGTTCAACATCTAGATCAGATTTAACAGGACTTTTTATAAAATTTTTAATTATTTTTACAGCGCTTTCAGCCGCACCATTACTTTGCGGATGGTAAGGGGCTCCAACTAAATGCATGATACCATACATTTTTAAGAATGAATGGAAAACTTCATTAGAAAAACATTTAGCACCATCAGATGTAATTGATTTAGGTAGACCAAATCTAGAAAAAACTTCAGTTAAATGCTTTATGACTGTGGTAGTGTTAAGTGAGTTTACTTTGAAACATTCAATCCATTTGGATGTGGCATCAACTAAAACAAAAAAAACTTGACCGAAAACTGGCCCTAGAAAATCAATGTGGATTCTTGTCCAAGGTTTAGTTGGCCATTCAAAAGGTTTTAGAATTGCTTTTGGAGGGATTGCTCTATTTTCACAACATACTTCACAACTACTAGTTAACTTTTCAATTTCACTATCTAGTAAAGGCCACCAAAAATAAGCTCTAGCCAAACTTTTCATTTTTGTTGTACCCTGATGTGATTCATGTAACTGATCTAATAATTTATTTCTAAACTTGGCAGGAATTATTACTCTATAACCCCACATTAAAACGTTTTGTTCTATAGTTAACTCATTTTTTCTTTTATAATAGGGTATTATATTTGGATCTTTATTGGAATCATTTGGCCAATTATCATTAGAAACATAATCAATGATTTTTGAAATGATAGGATCAGACCTAGTTGCTTTTTTAATTTTGAACCAGTCTAAAATCCAATTTGATTCATCATTTATAAAATTTAAATAATTAGTGTTTGCTTCTATGTCTATTTGTTTACTCTGTATGGATAATCTAGATAAATAATCAGCTGGATTATTATTAGTAGAAACCCATTTAATATTAAATTTGTAAGCCATCAAAATATAAGCCCAACGCTGTAAACGATTTGCAGCAATAGTGGGAATGCCCTTATTTGGATTTAAAATGTGTGCTATGGGTTTATTATCTGTTACTAAAGTAAAGTGTTTTCCAAATAAATAATCATGAAATTTTTTAACTCCAAAAATAACTGCTAGCCCTTCTCTTTCTAACTGTGGATATTTTTGCTCAGCTTTTGTTAATAAGTGTGATGCAAATGCTATTGGTCTTTCTGTATTATCATTGTAGACATGTGATAAAATAGCACCAACCGCAATGCTAGATGCATCAACAGTTAATTTTAATGGTAAACTAGAATCAAAATTAGCTAAAACTCTGTTAGAGATTAACAGTTTTTTTATTTGATTGAAAGCATTATTACATTTATTAGACCAAATAAAATCCTCTTCCTTTCTAGTCAGTTTATATAGTGGTTCTAAAAATTCAGCTGAATTGGGTATATATTTGATATAATAAGTAACCATACCTAAAAAACTTTTTAGCTCAGATAAAGAAATAGGTACACTAACATTTTTAATGGCTTCAATATGTTTTTCAGTGCTATGTATACCTTTTTTGTCCAAAGTATGACCCAAATATTCAATGGAATTTTTAAGAAATTTACACTTTTCCACTTTAACTTTTAAACCAGAATTTTGGAGTTTGTTTAATACAGACTCTAATCTACTATTATGTTCTGGTCTAGTTTTACCAGATATAGATATATCATCTTGAAAAACTGTGACACCATCCATGTCCCCAATAGTTTGTTCTAAGACTCTTTGAAATATGCTAGCAGCACAATTTATGCCATATGGTAGCCTAGTGAAAGCGTATAATCCTAAATGTGTATTTATTACAACTAAATTTCTAGACTCTTCAGATAAAATTAACTGTGCATATGCATCTTTGAGATCAATTTTGCTAAAATAAACACCATTAGTATGTTTTGTGAATAAATAATCAATTTTAGGTAAAGGGTATTGGGTTCCTTGTAAAACAGGGTTCAATGTTACACTAAAATCCCCACATAATCTGACTGTATTATCTGGTTTAAGAACTGGAACAACAGGTGTTGCCCATTTGGAATGTTCAACAGGAATTAAAACACCATTCTTAACCAATCTATTTATTTCAATTTCCACTTTGTTTTTTAACGCAAAAGTTACAAATCTGGGTTTAAAAAACTTTGGTGTACAATTTTGGTCTACAAAAAGAGTAATTTTATATTTTGAGAAAGTGCCTAAACCTTTTTCAAAGACCTTAGAGTACTTTTGACATAATGATTTTATATCTTTAGGTTCATCGTTAGTATATAACAAATTTACATCATTAACATCTTGCGTTAAAGACAGATTAAGTTTTTTAAAATCGTTTCTACCAATAAGTGGAGGTCCTCCATTTTTAATAACATACAAAACAATTTGGCCTTTGTTAGAATTACATTTAAAATTTAAATTAAGTTTGCCTAAAGGTTTAAAATGCTTACCAATGTAATCTTTTAGAATAATATCATTTTCATTTAATTTAATGTGACTAAAATTTTCTAAATAACAACTTTCACTTACAAGAGAATGCAAACTACCAGTATCAATTTGAAATTTAATGTTTATGTCATTTAGTTGTAGATTTAGTTCTAAAGGTTCTAATGTTTCATTACTTGGTTCAGAAATTAATTTGAAAATGTCTGATACACCCAAAAAAATGTCATCGTCATCAGAACTAATACTTTTATTATCTATATAATGGGTATTGTAAGTTTTATTTTTTTGCTTAATTTTATTTTTATTTTTACACATGGGAGCTAAATGTCCTACTAAATGACATAAATTACATGTATAACCTTTGTACTTACAATCGTTTGATTTATGGTTTTGACGACCGCATACTTGACATTTCTGTTTGTGAGTTTCGCCAGCTTGATCTTTCTGCGAGTTCTTTGAATACTGTTTATTGATTATCTTCTTGGTGGATTTCATGTGGGTAAATTTATTTCCTTTTATAAAATTTACTTCATTAGGTTCTTGATTATTTTTCGCAGCATTTTTACTGGCCATTTCCTTAGCAAGAGCTATGTCCATCATTTTGTTCATGGTGACAATTTTGTTTGTGGCATCTTCTTCAAATAATCGTTCTTTAAATTGTTTATCAAGACCAAGAGTGAAAATGTCTCTTAAAACAATATTTAGTTCAGTACCAAAACCACAAGGTATGGATAAGGTGCGTACTCGAGCAGCCTATTCTGCAACCGTTTCCATAGGATTTTTCTCCGCTCTGTAAAATTCATATCTGGCAGAAAAATACGATTTTACTGGCGTGAAATGTGCATCTAATAATTTGATTAGATCGTTGAATGATTTTGCTTCAATGTCCAACGGCACACATAAACTTGCAAGTAAGGACAATGTTTCGTCACTTAGTGCAGTTATTAAAATGGCTTTCATTTTGAGGTCACTTGAAATATCACCAGCAATGAAACTATTTGTTAACTTTAATTTAAAAGTTTTCCATTCACCGGAACGGTGATCAAATGACATGTGGTTAAGTCCAACATATGCCGCCATATTATTTCCCGAGTTATTACCAGATGCAATGTTTGACGCATTTGTTTCTGAACCTGCGGATTTGGTTTTCACCATCTTCGTCGCCAGATTTGTTGTATCCTGAACAACAACTTGGATTTAGGTAGATAAAAAAAACATAACTTTTAGAACATGTCTTTTATTTTCCTTTTTATGAACGTGTGCACATAAATTACATAGCTCAGTAACGACTGACTCTCGTAGGACTGGGCTAATCTTAAATGTATGAGAATGCGTTATCACTTTTACAGTGTTACATTTTGTACATTAATATATAACACAAACTATTTACAATTTTCTTACATCACCATTAAATGGGTTATAAGTTATAACTTGATCGTGTAAAATGAGACAATAAGCTGCAGTTTTTGCTGGAATGGCCTTATCTGTTTCGAATTCAATTCGTAAATCTACACTTGATGATTTTACGTTGTCGTTTTGTCGTGATAAATCCACGACTATGATTGGTACAAATTGTTGAAAAATATGTTTTGGAAGTAAAGGATCACTATATTCTCTCTCGTAGTACGATTTCTGGAATTCAGCATACGCCTTGTACAATATGGCTGTAACGTTGTTTGTGAAATCTGCACGAAAATCTTCATATGGATATACTTCAGAGTTTAAATGTACTTTTAGGTTTTTCAGATAGCAGTGATCGAATCGTCCGATGGATTAAATAAATTATTTTTTCGATCGGTTTGAAGTCCAATTAATGCAAATCTAGGTTTCTCCAATAAACTGCTTGATTTGACCGTCCACGAATGAGAAGTGTTCTGAGGGAGAACTGGATACTCGCACAAGTCCCAATTTCTGAACGCACACGCAAGTGGTTTACGAGAGTCTAATACTTTTAACAGTTTTATTTTTTCTTTGTCACTAACTCTGATGATGGGCATCTTCCAAATAATTTTATTCAATTCAATCGCTACTTTTTTAAGTTTTTCATTAGGATTTGTCGCCAAAACGTATAACGCATCAAAATCTGTAGATGATCTGTTTAAAATGATTTGTTGGTTGCAGTTGAGTAGTATTTTTTTATAATCTTCACAAAATCCAAACAAGTGTTTGAGTGGTATGCAACCAGCAAATTTGTTATTTAACATGAAATGTTTATTTTCACTGGCATCCATATCTACGTCCCAAGCAGCGTTTTGTAGATTATTCAATTCACTCGGAGTGTGCGAGCAAAAACCTTTAAGACTCGACGATATTCCAGGAGATTTTAATTTTTGTATTTCCACACCGTTAATTTCATATCGGATTTCAGAAAACAAAAACGCTAAGCCATTATTTGTAAAATTGAATTCACCCTTCTCTGCTGTAATATCTGAAGGTATATTTAATTTACCTTCAATGTAAAGATAGCTCTCGCAAGGCAAAGTGTAAGCGTCCATATTTTGAATAGATATTCTAATTTCATCGTTATTGGATAAAGCTGTAGTAGAATACGGAAGAAAAGAGTGGTACTGCATTTGAGTTATTTTACAATCATCATCATAGCCACCAGCTACGTCCAAATACACATCATCCATGATTATAGTACTTTTAAAGAACGTGAAAACGATAGATTGTTTTTGGTTAGTTTCTTTACGATCGGCGTACGTCTTGACGTATTAATCTTGTTAGTTGAACTATTGATTTTCTTGATCATATTTCTTTTTATATAATTGTTGAACTTAATAGCCATCTTTATGTTTAATTTGTAAACGAATTGTGATTGGCTCCCCTCTTAAATTGATTAATTTATTATCTTGATCTCTTAGCACTATATTTACTTTACTTATAGACGTGGAATTAAGCCGGTAGAAAACTAAATGTTTTGGAACTTCAATGATTTTATGTTCAGGCGGCGATGAAGGGAAAAACTCGTGTATCGTCTGGCTTGGTATCCCATTACTGAATGAACCAGAAATTAGATTGAAATCTATTTTTATACAGTTAACTTTCATTATGTTAACTATTTGTTCAGATTCGTGTTTTGTATTTGCAGAGTAAACTTTATTTTCAAAACCTAATATTTTCGATATATTATGTTCAATCGTGAAATCAATATCATGACTACACGTCATTGAGCATTTTAATGTACTGCCATCAGCCTTGAATTGAAACAAAGTAACATGATTCGGTAAGAGTTTTTGAATCATTGACTCCAAATTAATTATTTCATATGATCCCGTAGGTATAGTCACATTTACACATTTTCCAAGTGAATTGCGAAATCCTATTGTATTACAATCGGGTTCTATGTTTGGTATAGAGTTATTTGTCTGCAGGCTTAACAGGCACAGTTGCGATGTATTTTTTATTCTAACGGCGGGAAAATATCACACGACATTTCGCTGGAATTACCATTTAATGTTATCGTGTACATGATAAAAATTTCAAACACAAATGACCGCAATTATATGTGTTATAACGTTGATGTCTAGTGTAATTATATTGTATGGTACATCCACTAAGGTACGACTGTAGTTCTAGTGGAGGCGGTAAATTACCAAAACTGTCGTAGTATGTAACTTGTTTTCCGATTTTTTTATACGCTGCCCAATGAGTTCCTGTACTTTTTTCAATGTCCAAATTGATAACCGCTGATTCTTTATGCTTTGGACGTGAAGGTAACCTATCTCTAGAAAACACTCCGATGAAATGAGGTATTTTCATTATGCGTGCATGTTTTATAATTTCATAATCGTACAGCGCTCTTTTGGGTAACGTAGGAATCAGTTTTTTTTCCGTTTTACAGTTTTCTTTAAAGATTTACGGGTGCCCTTTCTTTTATACGAACCACCTCCATGTGGAGCGAGATATAGTCCTTTACCCGTCTCGATTTTATACGAGCCACCTTTATTAGGGGTGAGATATAATCCTCTACCCAAATGTGAAGGTTCATTTCTATTAAATTCACTAACGGTTTTTACAACGTTAGCAATACCTCCCGTTAGCGCTCCGAGTGCAGATAAGCCAGCAAAAATTGGTATCAACGGTAACATACCACCAGTTTTTGGTATAGGTATGACACGAGGTACTCGAATTTTCTTACCGTTTTTACGGAATATTTTTTTAGCCGCCGCAACACATTTTTTTGCTAATTTCATCAGGTTCTTTTCATTAACATTTTTATTAAGTACATTTTTAGCCGCTCTAATAGCAGCGTTGAATCCGCATCCTGCACCCATTTTACGTTTTGCCTTCATACCCGTAGTGACTAGCCACGCTGCTGCCTTTTCTTTTAAATTAGAGTCTTTTGACTTGAATCTGTTCCAAGCCTGATTTTCTAATATATTATCTGCTTTTTGACGATCTGTTAAAGAGTTGCTGTGATCATAAGCGATATCGTGTTCTTTACACGCCGAATCCAAAGGATTGATACCTTTATCACCACGATCCAACCGTTTTTTTAATTTTGTCCCAGGACCACAGTACTGATAACCTAAAATGATATTTAAAAACTATAAACTTGTAAAGTGATATGGTTAGGGTATGTGTGTGTGTGTGTGTGGTAGAGTTTATAATTACCTGGTAAATGAAGTTCAAATGGTAATTTATTTATAAGAGTGTTGATTATACCTCCGCCTTTATTCTTGTTGTTTCTTCGAACGGGTGACATCGTGTAATGATCAGATTACAAAGATTACACAGCTATATATACATAATCATTATATTATAATGAAGTTTGTCGATCAACAAATAAAACTCGCAGTGGAAAATGTCGACCCGCCTACGAGTCGCGAATCAAGACATGGAGCGCTTTTACCAAATACCTGTCGTGCTCTAGTTGTTGGCCCTTCTGGATGTGGTAAAACGAATTTAATTTATGCCTTATTGACTAATATCAATGGTATACGATTTCATAACGTTTATATATATTCGAAAACTCTCGATCAACCTAAATATAAAATGCTTTGTGAAATTTTAAAAGATGTGGACGGAGTACAGTTATTCACTTTTCATGAAAACGATGAGGTTATCCCACTAGAAAAAGCATTACCAGATTCTGTTTTTATATTTGACGATATTTTATGTGAAAATCAAAATATCGTACGTTCTTACTACACACGCTGTAGGCACAACAATATTGATGTGTTCTATCTGGCGCAATCATTCGCCCGCATACCCAAACAACTTATTCGAGATAATAGCAACATGATAATATTATTCAAGCAAGACGAGACTAATTTAAAACACGTTTACATGGAACACTGCTCTGGTGATATGAATTATCCCGAGTTTAAAGAGTTTTGTACTTTGTGTTGGAGTAAAGGGAGATTCAATTTCGTCGTAATAAGTAAGGACTGTGAACGTGACAATGGACGGTATCGACATGGTTTTGATACGTTTGTCGTTATATAAAACACCATAGTACGATATTAACTATGGAAGGCGATAGTAGAGTGTTGAACGAATTAGTTATTGCCAAGGAAAACATTAAACGTAAATTCGAAGCATTAAAAAGAGGTGAAGCTGATATTCAATCCTATGTATCACAAACATTTAAACCAATAATTGAACCTCTGAACAAATTACATAACCTGCAATCGCCGACACCACAGACTTCCGAAGCAGGTAATGATAATGACATTCCGAATGCAATTGAAGATTTATCTTCAGATAATCGAACTGGAACTTTCCGGTCAT
Source organism: Schizaphis graminum (assembly GCA_020882235.1). NCBI lineage: Eukaryota > Metazoa > Arthropoda > Insecta > Hemiptera > Aphididae > Schizaphis > Schizaphis graminum. The sequence goes on from CM037035.1 coordinate 1,009,665, forward strand.
TAGAAGAAAATGAGAAAGATAAAATATATGGTCCAAGAAAAAAATCTGATGTTGTTATTAAATTAGGTCATGAAGAAGTGAAATTTAAAAACAATGAAATAATTATCAAAGATTCATCTTATCAGCTAACACCGGGGCTTGTAGAGCTATTGTTTTCTAGATATCCAATGCAATATACTGATAGTGATTTAAATACATATAAATCAATACTTATTCAAACATCAGCACATTTAACGCTGGACGGTACAAAAATTAAACAAGGTGGTGCAAAGTATAAACAAATTATTTGTAAGCTATTTTCCTCGGGGACCGGTGTGAAATTACAAACGCATAATTTAGTATATTGGAATGATCCGAATGAGTTGGTTGATAGATTAAGACTTCTTTTAGCCTCTCAATCTGCAGGAAATACCGGAGTTTCAAACGAAATATTATCTATTTTTGAAGAACTCTATGAATCCGGTATAACAAAGAAAATACCAAATGTCTAAACGTGACATAGCAATCGAACTTCACAGTCCAGCTAGGAAAAATTATACTAGACGAAGAGTAAATGTGTACGGGAAAAACGATTTATGGCAGGCAGACTTGGTCGAGATGATACCACTTTCAAAGAAAAACAATGGTTACAAATATATTCTCTGTGTGATTGATTGTTTTACGAAATTTACCTGGGCTATACCGTTAAAAACAAAAACGGCAAATGATGTATCTAATGCAATGCTAAAAATATTATCCAAACGGTCACCTAAACTGCTTCAAGTCGATAATGGTAAAGAGTTTTACAATACTACATTTGACAAGTTGATGAAAAAATATAATGTGAAGAAATATTCCGTCTACAGCACCATGAAAGCATGTATTGTCGAACGATTTAACAGAACACTAAAAGCGCTCATGTACAGAGAATTTACAGCGCGCGGATCATTTAATTGGACTTCTATACTGCCAATGTTATTAGATAAATATAATAATTCTAAACACAGAACTATTGGAATGTCACCAGTGCAAGCTGATACAAATCCATCTTCAGTAGAAATAAAACAACGAAAAATCGATAATAAAAAAATCATATTTAAAGTCGGTGATAAAGTTAGAATAAGCAAACAAAAAGGTGTCTTTACAAAAGGTTATTTACCAAACTGGTCTACAGAAATCTTCACTATTTTTAAAATAAATAAAATAACCCCTGTCACTTATCAGTTACGAGATTACAATGGAAATCCTATACTAGGCTGTTTTTACTCCGAAGAAATATATAAAACAAATTATCCTAATGATTATTTAATAGAAAAAATTGTACGAAAGAAGGGGAATCAGATATATGTTAAGTGGGCAGGATTTGATAATTCTCATAATTCATGGATAAATAAGAATGAAATTAAAAAATAATTTCAGTGACTGTTCAGAAGTGAATGTGTTTGGTACAGTGAATTATTTTTCAATATTCCATACGGCGAGTCGGGTTAACAATATGTCATCGGCTATTTTGGACATTCATTGCATTCTCGGAGTTAACAACAAGTATTTTATTAAAGAAATGTCTATAGCAGACACTGAAACATGGACCCATCAACACTTTATATTTAAACATATTTCTTTAAAACAAGACGCAAAAAGTCAAAAAAAAATGTACGAGTCGCTTATATTACGATCACATTTATCATTATTCAGGAAAAATGTGCGACAAGTCACTTTCGTGATATTATTATCACATTAAATGTGATAAATTATATCATTATTGGGAAAAATGTGCGACAAGTCGTATACGTAATATTATGTTCATTATCGGTATAAATGTGCAACAAGTCACTTGCACAGTATAGGATACATAACATAACTCGCGCCTAACACGTACATCAAAATATTCGGTTCCGCCTATTGTTCATGATTTTAACATGGCGATAATATACGAAAAAATGTGATTTGATTGTTATAAATTATCATTTTATAGTAAAGAGTTTAAAAACTTGCTTTGCACAGTATCCAGTCCATTTTCAAATGCATCCATCGCGGCCATACAGATGTCATCAGATTCTAAATCATCCGCATTTGAATGCTTAGATAAAGAGGCAGCTAGATCGAAATAAATTATTATGTAGGTTACGAAATCTAAGTGCTTTAAAACTAACCTCGTGTACTATCCTCATTTTCAAAAGCATTCATTGCAACCATACAGATATTATCATCGTCATCGGATATGGCATTCGATGGTTCATCATTTCGGTTTGACGGTCCAGCCTGATTATCGGGGACGTAAATTTGAGGGGCTATTTCAATAATCCGATTTTCATGAATGATTCCTTTGTAAAATAATTAAATTATTGGAAAAATATTTAATTAAATATAATTTATACATACTGTGTATGTTTTTCATATGACGAGTACGAGCGGATCTGCGACTGAATGTTGAAATACACATAGTGCATGAAAACCGTACGCCCGCATGTTTTTTTTTATGTCTAATCAAACTATCTTTTCGTGTAAAAGACGTTGGACACAACTTACATTTAATATTATAGTACTGAGTTAAAAAGTACAAGAAAAAATAATAATCCTAAAATCGATCGTTTAAATATTATATAAATGAGATTAACGTGTTAAAAATATAAGAAACAAAGATGTCGCTAATGAACGGTTGAACATCTAATGCTTGTAAATGATCGGTGTAATTCTATTATAAAATTTTGGTGTGAATAAAAGTTATAATTTTGCAAAAAAAATTTGAAGTAGGGGTTTATGGAGACCGCACACTACGGTAATCTTACATTTGTCATCATTTTATATAGCGATGAAAATATAAGTAAAAATATTTACTAATTTACAGTAGTATATTTGAATTACCTACTAATTTAGTATAATACATACATATAATACATGTGAGAGACGATAGTGTGTTTAATTTATATATATATATACTAGGTATATTATTGAGTAAGCAATAAACGTATATTACCTGAAAATATAGCAGTTATGCGACAGTCATAATACATTATATACATTTTAAAATGACTGCAAATCTGAGATGAGGCAGCTATAAAATAATATTTATTTTATAATCGTCATTTCAGCATTTTTAGGATAAACCGTAGTAATCACAGATTGATGATGTAACGCATATTCTTTCTTTTAAATAAAATATCTGTAATACATCTCAGTGTATTGTTAGAGTAGTTCGTGAAATAATTAAAGTGTTATTTTGTTTGCTAGTTTTTTATTTTTAAAAATGTCATACAGCAGCTGCAGCCAGGCATCTACTATAAATACACCTGACGTTTCAAAAGGTTTCATTGATTTCTTATCGAATGGTCAGTTTGATGATAATATGGTGAGTGTAATTGCATATTATATTATTATAATTAAAAATAACAAAGTCTATATATATTGTAGCTATCAAATACACCGAGACGTATGTATTATAACAATTTATTAAGCCTAGAAAAAAATAATTATATTGACGAACATGACGTATCTGAAGATTTTATCATCAACCACAAACGAACAAATGGTGTGTTAATTTTATTATTATCGTTTTTATGCATTAACTATACAAAATATATACCATTATAGAGAACCAAAATGATATCGATTTGTGGGGTGGCGATGATTCAGATGATATATGTCTTGAAGCATTGGAACGATTTATCTGGGGTGAAGAATACGTTGATGATGAGCGGTTATTGTTTGAAACATGTAGTAAAATTGAATCTAGTCATTTAAAATACTAACACCTATTATATGTATAGATATATTATTTTTAAATAAAAATTCATAATAAAGACATGTAATTATTATTTATTCATTTATGTACATAATATGAGTATATATTTTTATTTACAACTAGTCATCGATGTCTATGATATCTGGTGAATAAACTTCGGACATATTTTCTTCGTCGTCGTCGTCGTCTTCACCACTACAAATATTTTAAGTGTCAGAAATAATAGTGATAATAATAATATTAAACTTACATTATTAATAAATCATCATCAGTTTCCCACATCTCTTCAGTGTCATTTAGGTCTTGCTCCTCACGTCTAAACACCAAATATTATAAATTAAAAAAAAAAATGAAATATGCGGTATTAAACTTTCTTACATTTGGCCTGTAACCAGCTCATCAATCCGTCCAAAAAGATCGTCTAAATCAACACTTAATAACGAATACGATAAATTAATAATTAAAGAACTAATAGTAATAATAATATTAAACTTACGGTACATCTACAATTGGAAAACCAAATTCATTTTCAGGATGTCTATGAACAAATCCTAGTGTATTTATAAAATAATAAAAAAACACTGCTGTTAAATTATACATGGTAAATACGTCGTTTAACGGTGTACGTTGTTTATTCAAAATCAGATTCATACTGATTTAATAAAATAATTTATCATTTTTAATTTATAGAAATGGTAGGGATTATAAGTATGGAAAACGCTGGATAATACATTATATAATATGTACGTGAGAAAATATCTTGTGAAATCTGATTATATATTTTAACGGGTAATTCAAATGCTTAATAAGTATTTAAGACATTATTGTAGGTATATGAGTTGACACAAATACCCATTTATGGTTTCAAAAAAAAAAAAAAAATGATTACGCAGGGATATGGTAATGTGTGGCATCGTCGGAGGTCCAACAGTATAGGTGTTGGCGGTACCATGGGTGAGTGGCGGGTGGCGGAACGGGTGGCGGGTGGCGGAACGGGTGGCGGTTCCTTGGGTGAGTGGCGGGTGGTGGTACGGGTGGCGGTACCTTGGGCGGGTGGCGGTTCGGGTTGCGGTGGCGGTGTGTGGCGGTTCGGGTGGCGGTGGCGGTGGCGGTGTTTGAACTGTCTATTAATATCTACTTATAGCTAATTACTTATGACTAGGTTTTACATATAAACATTTATTATCCGTACAAATCGGTATCGGTATAAGCTGAAAAAGTGTAAGTTCATGTTGATACACTAAAGGTACACGTAAATTAAATACAATTTTGTCATTTGAATAAAATATTGTTATATCTGAGAGTGGCATTATTTCCTGTACATTATTTTCATTTAAATCAATCGGCAAATAAGTACCACTCGGTAACCCGATCTTTATATCTAATAGCTGTTTCAAAAATTCTTTAGGTGTTAGTAAACTGGGTTGTATTAAGCCTAGCCTAGCTGTCTGTATGACGTCAAATAACATATTGGTCTCGGCTAAGTATAATTCAATCATAACGTTTGCTTGAATAAAATGACTTGTTAAGTATATTTTTATGTTAGATTCGATCGTCATAGTTTCTAACTCTTTAGTGGCAACAATAAGCTTATTTATAATCTCTTTGTTTTTCTTATTTTCCAGTTTAATAATTCTAAGCTGTTTTTCTAAAATATTTAGTTCAGTAGTGTTTTTATCAGTTAATGTTTTAATATTATTATTAGATTTGAGAACGCAATAATAATCACATAGGTAAAATAAGGTTTGAGCTACTTTTGTAATCGTTCTGAGTGGAAAACCCCTCATTACTCGTGAATGACCTATTGATTCAAATATTATATCTCTTTTTGTTTCCCCCTCTTGTTTTAATAATTTAATTAGTTCACTAATCGAGTCACAATTTGTTAAGGTAATATTAAGTTCTTTTATACGTGCACATATTTTATCTGTCGCATGAATGTATTCATTGAAGGTTTCTGTTCTCTTTTGAGAATCAGCTAAATCATAAAAAGCTACTAAGTTCCATTGCGTTGTCATAATTTTCAATGGACCTTGGTTTTCGAAGTACAATCCAGATTTGGTGATTATTTTTTCATCAGCATATCGAATAATGCCGTGAACCGAATATACACTCATTAGTACGTATATTATCCTGAAATATTATTACGTGATGAAGTAAATAAAACAATTAATTAGTATTATTATTTTTATCTTATTATTTTATTTAACTATTAAATAACAACACCTAAGTTTATAATGTTATAAAAAAAAATCTTTCTTATCTTATTATTTCATAAAAACTCACAAATTTTAATATTTCTATTTCTACATGCTCGAACAATTTTGTCGAATAAGCATTTCGTTAATTCTACGTCCGTACAAGGATCGTGAGCATCCTCGAAACGATGTTTTTTCGAACAGATTAGATTATGGGTCTCTTCTAATTTTAATAGCTGCCCATTTTTATCCATGTGGCCTATTTCCTCGGAAATGATTATGTGTTTAGACCTCATATTTCTTAATTGTAAATAGAAAACTTTATTGTTAAAAACATCGTAACTGGTTAATTTGAGTATTTTATAATGACCTAATCCTAGCCGCTCAACAATTTCTTTATCGGTATTTCCGTTCCAAAAGACTAACACCGGCTCCGATTGTTGTCTCCGGAGATATCGCTCTATGCACCTAAACGTTAAATTTCCGTTTTTCGCGTGGATGCTACTTTGCATCTGCTTCAGAATGGAAAAAAGGTATTCCTCTTTAATTTTAAATATTTGACATATTTCTTTAATTGCCCTTAATACATCTTTCTCGGACATGGTTCGAATAATTCGGTCCTTAGTTAGCAAGAGTGGATTGCCCTCCAGCTTTAAAGTTCTAAATCGGTCTAGGCTGTTTGACATTGCGCCTGATACGAGCACAATGCTGGTTCGGTCGAGCATTGAAAACTCGAAGTCCATTACGACAAACTTGATGTCTTTATTAAAAAATAATTATTATAGTGATTACACGACTAATTAACTAATATCAAAAAATAATAATTATAATGGAAGACTACAGCTAATATATATAGTTTTATGACACTATCGTGTTCATAAATCGGTCTCGAAAAATTTCTTAATGTTGTTTATATGAATTCTGTAGTCCCTCCTCCCCCTTTTGATTGTTATAGTTTCGTTGTCGTGTATCAAAAGTATTTCGTATGGTCCCGTCCAATTTAGATCTAGTGTATTTTTCTTATTTTGTTCTTTCATAAGAACTTTGTCTCCCACGTGTAACTCTAGTGGGTTACTTGTTTGGTCGTAATATTGTTTGTTTTGGTTTTTCTTTTAGATTAATTTTTCCCTAGCTATTTTATGCGTTTCCTGCATTACTCTTTTTAAATCTAACGCGTAATCGTCATAATTATATTGTGGTTCGGGTGATTGTAAAAAACTTGACGGTATTATAGGTTTTTTCCCGAAAACCAATTCGTAAGGTGTAAATTTTGTTGATGTATGGACTGTTGTATTGTAACAGAACATCGCATAGTTTATAAGAGTGTCCCAATTAGTGTCCTTATCAACGAAACTACGTAAATATGCCTTTAAAGTTTTGTGTGACCTTTCTAAATACCCGTTAGTAGTAGGAGGGGCACACTTTATATATTTTATCACAAAAAGATCACAAGATTGATTTTAATCACAAAAAGATCACAAACTTCACACTTTATCATAATTATCAGAAATAGAACACAAAATGCTATTAAACACAAAAGATCAGTAAAACTGTTTTTAAACACAAAAGATCACAAACCACAACCTTTAGCATAATTATCAGAAATAGAACACAAAATAACTTTAAACACAAATAGAACACAAAATGATATTAAATATGAAAAGATCAGTAAAATAACTTTAAACACAAATAGAACACAAAATGAAATAAAATCATCAAATGCAAAATCTATCAAAAAGAAATTGAATAAATAAAAATGAAAATAAAAATTGTAATAAACAATGGAACAAATAAATTCTATAAGAATATTAGAAAATATGAAAGTCTCTGAGCTTAAGTCAATAGCAAAAGAGGCAAAACTTAAGGGATATAGTACCCTTAAAAAAATTGATCTTATATCAAGAATTAGGAAAGGTCATACAATTCGTGATTTAAAAATTTCTGAGCTTAAATCATTAGCAAGAAGTTATGGTATAAGGTCAATTTACAAACTTAATAAAGATAATTTAATAACAAATATCAACAAGCAACAACCTTTTCGTAAATTTAAAGAAGATATTTCCAAGACTGATAATAGTTCATTAAACAATAATCCGTTTCAGAAGTTAGAAAAAACATTTTTCACTGAAGAAAATTATTTTAATAGTTCATTAGAAAAAACATCAGAGGTTTTTGAGTTGATAGATGTAATTCAATTGAATAAACAGGTCCAAAAAAAATTTAAGATACACGAAGCTGATTATAAAATTCGTTTTAAAGAAGCGTTAATAAAAGATCTAAAACTAAGTAATGTAAAATACAAAATTGATTATACACATAAAGCTCTAGATTCTATGTTAAAACTTGTCCAAAAAAATTCAAATTATGAAAAAGGTGATCAAATAAATATTATAGTGATGAATCCAAATTTAAAAAATACTATATCTACTGGTATGAAATCTGACAATTTTTTAACCAACTTAAAATCAATAGTTGGTAACATATTAACTTCAGATGAAAAAATTGATATTACAGAAACTACTTTTCAAGTTCAATTAGTAAAAATACCAAGAGGTTCAAATCGGACAAAAATAATAAATTTATCAGAAAATATTAAAACAAAAAATAGTATTATTCAGATTAATAACGATGATAATTTATGTTGCCCAAGAGCTATTGTTGTTGCATTATCTACTAAAACAAATAACATTTTAGGACATGAATTAGATTCTAATAAAATTAAACAATTGAAAATAGGTAGAAAAATTCAAAAAGATTTAGCTTTAGAATTATGTAATATGTTAACAGAATATAACGAAGAAGGTTTTACGTTGACTGATATTAAGAATGTGAAACTCACACTAGATATACAAATAAATGTTATATTATGTGTTGAAAATTTAAATACTTTAATTTATAAGGGCGATGATAAAGAAACTAAAATTTATTTGTACAGAAATGTAAACCATTTTGATGCTATTAAATCAGCTAAAGGTTTTTACGGATCGTCTTATATTATTGTGAAGATTGTGATAAACCATATCAAAATAAAGATAAACATAAATGTGCTATAGAATACAAAATATGTAAATTGTGTACATATTTTGGTATAAGATTTGAACATTCAAGTAGTACGAAAAATAGAATATATATTGTGAAAAATGTAATAGATATTGTTATAATCAAGAATGTTTAGATAATCATAACTATATATCCCACACAGCATTAGTTAATCATAATGATTGTATAAATATTAAATTTGAATTGGATTTAAAATGTTTAAAATTAAAAGTTAATAAAATATTTATTACATATTGTTTTTTTTACGTTTTAACTTAAATATTGTATAGTTATTAGAGGTCTGCACGGGCCGATACTTTACAGCCCGGTCCGGCCCTGTAACATTTTTAGAAAGCCCGGCCCGGCCCGCGAATAGTTTTAGGCGAGTAAGCCCGGCCCGACCCGGCCCGGTAACATTTTTAGAAAGCCCGGCCCGGCCCGCGAATAGTTTTAGGCGAGTAAGCCCGGCCCGACCCGGCCCGGTAACATTTTTAGAAAGCCCGGCCCGGCCCGCGAATAGTTTTAGGCGAGTAAGCCCGGCCCGACCCGGCCCGGTAACATTTTTAGAAAGCCCGGCCCGGCCCGCGAATAATTTTAGGCGAGTAAGCCCGGCCCGGCCCGCGCATAGTATTTGGGGAGCAAGCCAGCCATATTTGGTCAGTATTTTTTAAAAACAGCCCGGTGAGGATAAATCCATGTAAAACAAAAAGTTTTTTTTTTATTTGTCTCGTCCTGCCCAATAACCATCTAAAACATGTATGGATTAAACACGGCAGGTTAAGTCCATATATTTTCGTCCATCATGACCATGGTAAAATAATTTTTGAGAAAGCCCAGTCCGATGTTTTTGTAGTTTTTAAGTAGAGACCTCTTATTCTTTTAAAAGAATTTTTTTTTTTGTAATGATAAAATAGTGTAGGTACTAGGTACTAGGTAGGAGGTATAAGGTACTAGGTAACTGTTTTAATTTACCTAACCTTCAAATGTCGTAGGTATTCCAGAAAATCAGAAAATAATTAGAATTTACCTATCTTACTTACTTAACAATAACATAAAAAGTAAATAAGATAGGTAAATTCTGATTGCACCAACATGTTGAGCATACAAATACTAACAAATATCACACAATATACTCATTCTTTTGAATAACAAATTAAGTAATAAGTACTAAGTACTAAGTACCTAATATATAATAACTAACTTTTAAAATATTATTAATTTAAAACATCACTTTTAATACAATTTCAAAAAAAAAGTGGTTTGTCTTTAACAACATATTTTAATAATAAAAAAACATCTTATTGAATTAATATAACAATTTAAACAACAAATATCACATAATGTACTTTTCAGTCTTTTGAATAACAAATTGTAACATAATATTATAACTAACTAAAAAGTTTGTCTTTAAAATAATAAAAAAAAATGTAATAAGTTCATACTAAAATTTAATCAGTCAAACAGGCACTGGCTTATTGTTGTTTTTTATAGTGGTCATGTAAAAACATTAATGAGTCAACCGTTTCTCCTTTGAGGTTAGTTCTCCTTTTTTCAATGATGCGTCCAGCTGTGCTGAAACATCTCTCGCTTGAAGCACTGGAAGCTGGTATTCCAAGTATTTTTTTGGCCAGTTGAGAAAGTAGAGGAAACCTTGAACTATTTTGTTCCCACCATAAAAGTATATCATCCATTTTTGCAGAAATATCATTTTGATATTCTTGAACTTCTTGTAATGAACTTAGGGGGATGCTTTGGGATAGATTATCTTCCCACTCATCAAACTCTTCATTGTGTGATTCTGTTCCATGATCAGTATCGGCTCCTTCGAGTGCATTAATTCGATTAAGTTCATACTTTAAAAGTGCTTCACCAACTTCATTGGTTATGCGAATTTTGGATTCATTTGGTAACATACGTAGGCCTTTAAACTTAGGCCAAAGAAAGCATGCAAACTCATGAACCTGGTGAATTTTGAATTTTTCTTCAACTACACTTAATGCACGTTTAGCCAATGCATTCAATATAACACTGTAGCTAATTTCTAAAAAAAATAAGAACAAGACAAAACATTTTTATTAAATTAAAAATGTTTTTAAATCTAATTAGTAGATAGGATGTTGATGATTTTTGTACATTATTTCCTTTGATCCTATACCATACTATCTTAGCTAAAAATTGATTTTGTTCTTCCTTGATTAAGAATATTATACTAAATTTATTTTACGTTTTTAACCATAAATGCATTTTTTTTTGTTTTTAACATAATTTTTTTGTAATTCATTGGTAGTTTTTGTACAATTTGAACGCATTTTTCTCAAATTTTAGATTTTAAAGAAAATGTGTATATTCAAAAAAATAATTGTATTATTATAATTGGGAGGTTTTTGTTGTAATTAAATGTATACTGTAAATTCAACTTAAAATTTAAATGTATACTATTGTCTATTAATATTATAATTCATATTTTAAATTACTCTAACACTTAATTATGTTATCATATTTACAGGCTTACAGCCATTTTATCTCTAATAATAATTATTATTTTTAAATTACATTTTTGCACAATATGTGTAGATTTTTTTGTTCATTTTTTAAGTTCACTTTTGAATTAATTTAGTGCATCTTTGTGCATTGTTTAAGTCATCAACATCCCTATCTCTAGTAATAAGTAAATTTTATAGTTACCAGTTCCCTCATTGTTTGTATTTATTGTAACATTTGTTGTTGTTACTTGCAAATATGATGTTAAGTGCTTCTCTAGCTTAGCTTTATGAAGTATTACTTTGTGTATAGTAGGATATGTGTCACCTTCTAATTCATCAGTTGCATGTTTAAACGGCATTAAGAATTCTATTATCTTTTTTAGCAATAATAAATCAATATCATAAAATCGATGAGGCTCTTCTTTATACAAGTCTTTAATTTCTTGAAACTGTTCTTCGATGGACATAAGCATTAATAAACGGGTATTCCATCTTATTTCTAACTCTTGAATCAGTGTTTTGGAAATTTTATTGTTGTCACCAGTTCTTTTCATATAGCCTACAAGTGCCTTGGCCGCTTGAATTAATTTAAAAATTGGCATTGTTACACTTTTTCCATCTTCGCCCGAAATAAATTTATTATCAAATGTAGCTTTTAAAATGTTGGATATCATGTGAGCGGCACAATTTACTCTTGTATTTTGTTCTAATGCTTTTTTAATATTTGATCCTTGATCTGTTACCCAGATAACTTTTGATAGTGGGTTAACTTCTCCGGGTATCATGTCCCAAGCCACAAAAAATTGTTTTAAGCACTTTTTGATATTTTCTCCTGTTTTTTTTTCATCTACAGGAAATTGTCCTGTGTAAACACAGTAATTTTTTAATTTCCAACTTTCAATAAAATGTAATGTTAGCGCTACATATGACCGTTTTTTGTAGTTATCAGTCCACATGTCAGTAGTTGCTGAGACCATGTCAGCAATCAAAAAAGGCTTTATACTTGTAAATAATTGTTCACGTTTAGTATCACTATCTTTTATTAAATTTCTAGAAATAGTTGTAGGGTGTGGTAATAAATCATCAACATCTATCTGCCCAAACTGTGATCCAACTTTTATTAAATAGTTAGCTAGAGATTTGAACCCTGGTCCAGAAACTATATCCATAGGACGGATATCTTGGCAGACAAATTTAATACATTTTTCCTTACATTCATTCATGACATTGTTTGGTAGAGATTTGTTTTTTTTTGTAACAAATGAAAGCATAGAACTATTAGACTCTCTTGATACTAACGCACACTTGTGTCTACCAAGATGGGAACTACCTGTATTGTAAGTATAGGCCATTAATGTTTTACATTTAGTACAACAAACAAAACCTGTCTCTTTTTCTGTCTCATTATTAAACACCACTTTATTAAAACATTTCCAAAATTCGGCTTTTCCATCAACTTTCTCTAACAGTTTACAATCACCAGAATTCAATTTTTTTTTAATAGTTGATTTTGATTCAATTTCTTTGTTTGGAACATTGGTATTCAGTTCAACATCACTCATTATGAACCAATAATCAACCTAAATTAAAGGTCAACAATGTATAAATACTGAATAGTTAAGTATATTAAAATATGGGTTCAATTATTGATGCGTTTTTATAATACATTATACATAAGTAATATTTAAGTACCAAAACATATTTGAATTTGAATAACCAGGATTGTTACTTGTTAGTTGTTACTACACTTTAAATAAAAATAAAAATATGCTAATTTTAAATTCTATAAACATAGATAGGTATTTATTTATTTTAATTTTATTTTAACTATTTCTGAGGTTGCAATAAGCCATACCTAGGTAGTAATAATTATTAAAATATTTTCAAAAGTTAATTAGGTAATAGAGCATCACAATTTAAACAGTTTGTGTCGGACTAAACCTTTACGAATTTCCCTATTAACTAGTTAGTAGTTAGTGCCAGTGTTGGGCAAAATCACTCTAAGATCAACCAATTTTTACAGTTTATTTAGCTTTTAGCATTAATTTATTTCAAATGTATGTTAATTTTAAATTGACATTACTTAAAGATTAAGATTATGTACTATTGATTTTACAAATAATACAATTTCACTATTAAAAAATGTATTAGCTAGTGAAATTAATTATGGAGAATGATTAGGTACATTGTTAATCGCAGTGTACATTTATTATTCTTAACATCAATATTCAATAGTACCTACTACCTACTACCTAGTACCTATTATCTACATCATAATTCATCTTAATCCTTAAGTAGGTGATGAAAAATTCAATTTGTGTGAAATTCATGAATATTTAGCAATATATTAAAGCCAAATAAACTGTAAACATTGATTAATCGTAGAATTGTTTAGCCTAACACTGATGAGTGTGTTATGTTATATAATTTGTTCTATATAATATAATATTATATTATATTATGAAAATATTAAGAATTATAAAGTATAAATTATGATATTAATTTAGTAGATATCGAATAATCAGTACTTACTACTTACTACCACAGAATAATAATAATAATAATAATTCTGTGTTACTACTTTACTAGTTAGTAGTTAGTAGTTAGTAGTTACTACATAGTACTGAAAACAGTGAAAACGATAGAACACAACTTACTGTCAACGATAGACCACGAATCACGATGCCCAAACGTTGATAATATGTATACGATTGATTGATCTATCAAGTATCATATAAGTATCAATATTGATAAACGAGTGGAATACTAGAATCAAAACTGGAAGTAAAAGTGTATTCATGGAATAAAAAAAAAGAAAGCAAGTCATACTGCACTTGTACGTGTCTATAATTTATTTTTGATACCGTAATGTTTTTTTTTGTTGGCCTGTAACTTTTGTCCAAAAAATAGTCCGGCCCGGTCCGGATTTTATTTAAGAAGAGTCCGGCCCGGCCCGGTCCGTAACTTTTGTCCAAAAAATAGTCCGGCCCGGCCCGGATTTTATTTAAGAAGAGTCCGGCCCGCCCGGTCCGTAATTTTTGTGCTAATTGAAGATCCGGCCCGGCCCGTCTTGCATTTTATAGAAATCCGGCCCGGCCCAAAGTCCGTCCGGGCCGGGCCAATTCCGGGCCGGTCCGGGTAAGCCCGGCCCATGCAGGTCTTTAATAGTTATACATAAATATTGGCTTAACAATATTTTATTTTTAAAGTCAATTAAAAATTGTATAAACCTTAATATTTAACATTTAATAAACATAATAAAACAATATTTTATTTTTATTTTCTATTTATTGAAAAAAAAATATTTTATTTTCAATGAAAATTTTACATTAAATGCATCTTAAAATTGTAATGAAATACCGTCGTACAATTTTAACGTAATGGTATATATTTGCAATTAATTTTTACAACAGTAAATTTCATTAAAGATTTTACAATATGTTCCTTTTTTGGAATCTATATTATACTCCGAAGAGTTTACAAATAAAATATGATATATCGGGGTTTACATAAAAGGGTGGGAATCGATGACATAGAACTCACGGTTGTTTTCCGGTAGTCTTCAATCTGGATTATTCCACAGTCACGCGGCGGCTCAACTCTGCGGATGGCAGCTCGACGTTTGAATGTGAAGTTTTTCGGCTTCGGTCGGTGCTGGTGGACTTGTCGGTCTCTGCTCAGGACGATACGAAGGGCAACGGGAGTACGAACGAGTCGTTGGTAAGTCTGTAGCACACCTCCGTGAATAACGGCGTTTTACAACCGTCCGGAGTGTGCAGACTAGGGTAGGGCTGTATGTAGTTTAGCAATCGGCACTGTGAATAACGGTGGATTAAAACCGTCCAGATGCACAATATACCGCACTCAGCGGGGACGAAGGTGTTTTGATACGGAATATTGGCTTGTATTTATAATATTGATGGTCGGATCTTCTGTGGTATTTTTGAGCTTGTCATTTGTACGAATATGTAGGTTTTATTTAATATTAGCAAATATTAAATAATGCTGTTCAATAGTTCAGAATCTGGTAATTCTGAATATTCACATAGTTGGACTCTAATGTATTGGGTTTCGTGGGGAAACCATTTTTCCGGAAGGGCGGCGGGCGGTTTAAAACAATATATTTTTCCGCGCTATCTATATTGAAGTGGGACACTACTTGTGCGCCAGTTTCATGAGGATGTCCGTTAGAGCGCGCGGCGGTGCTTGTGGCGTTTGATGTGGTAACGAGATACTATAACGGGTCACTAGATGTCACCCCGTTTTGTCTCGTTACAAAATGTAACATTAAATAAACATAATAAAACAATATTTTATTTTAATTTTCTATTCATTGAAAAAAATATATTTTATTTTTAATGAAAATTTTACACTAAATGCATCTTAAAATGTAACATTAAATAAATAACTTACAGTAATATTTATTAAATGTTTAAAATTAATATTTTGTTTTTATATATTTTATATTCATCATTGAATGAATTATTTTTATTTTTACAATACATAGCTAGCTAGGTACCTATAGTTATTAGGTATAATTTGTGATTATGCAAATCATAATTTAACTATTCCTTGTATTTATTATTATTAATATAATATAATGAAGATGGTCATTAATACTCGTTATTAATTTCAAGAATATAAGGAGATGCTTATTTGCGTAGTAAGTTTTATTATTTAGCTCTTGCGCTACTATAATAAGTACATTTTACTAAGTAGGTGTGCAATTTGTGCCAAAATATATATATATTAATATATATATAATATAGGTATATATATAATATATAATATTATATATCACATCTAAAAATTAATTTTGGTAATTTACGCTGCTATGACAGAAAACGTAATAATATAGAACACTTTTAACTTCAATAATTGTTGGAATTTACCAGTTGATAGTAATGTACTAATATCATAAATAATAATCTACTAAACTATCTAAATCGTATAAATACAGTTTAGTGATATAATAAATTATAATTGCATCAGGATCAGCTATACGGTAATACTGACATATGCCTATAATCCATAATATATAAATTTATTCTAAACAAAATAATATACCAACACTATAATATAAAGACAAAAGAAAATTAATAGAAAAAGCTTTGTTTCATCTTTTAGTAACAAGTATAAAAAAAGGCGAGTAATCTAGGAATTATATTATAAATTATATTAGAGGTATATTAACATATTATGTTGTTTAGGCATAATAAAACATAAATATCATATAGACAATAGGCGTAATATGAAAAACAATTTATTGGATAACAATCTATAATATTATATACAGTATGAGTACCATTTATTTATAATATTATAATATGACTGATTTGTATATGTTTTTTTTTAAATTTACTTTTTTAGTAATCTTAGAAATAATTTTTAGTAATTTTCCAGAAATGTAACTATTAAATGATTAAATGAACTTGATACTTGATTGATCAATGGTTAAAAATACAATTTGTTAATATAATATGTAGTGAAAACTGAAAATATATCAGAAAATATGTCGTAGGTACAAGGTAGTAGGTTAGGTACTATCCTACGAAAAAGAGTGCGTCTAGTCACAATACCTATTCCATTGTTTATAGAATAAAACTATTCTATAATCAATGCCTATACTAAGAAGTGCCATAACTTAATAAATGATTCTTGGTGGACCCAGCACCCTCCAGGGTGTCCTGTAAGCTCCTAAACTGAACAAGGCCCCAGCTCTAGACGTTTTAGTAAATTTGGGATAATTTAAAACAAAGTGTTATCGTTTTTGTATGTCTTTTGAATACGTTTCATACGAGTAACGATGAGTTGTACCGCAGCAGTCAATGACTCAGTCTGACAGTGTGTAGTTCTATCACAGTATTATAGATTTATCATTTATAGCTATAGAAGTTAGGTTACATTATCTATAAAAACTATTATATTAATATTATAATATTCGTATTTTTATTCTTTTTGATATAGTTTATGATAATATAATATTATATTATTAGATACATAATGTATTATATATTATGTATAAATTCCAGTAGCGTATACACTTTTTTCTGGGTAGGCCCAATAATTTTATGTAAGGATTACCAACGAATATTTTTATTAAATAAAAAATTAACAGAATATCGTATATTACATATATTTTGTCTACGAAAAAGACATATTATATATTATATTTATTTTAAATTTTAAAACTAATATTATAGTATAGAACCTACCTATAGTAGTCATATAGACTACACATTTAATACGATATAAAATATTTATTTTTAGAGAAAAATGGTTAAGCCCGGGCCTACCACCCGATATGGCTATAGGCTATAAGCTACTAGCTGAGTCAAATTCATATTTTAATAATATCAAATATCAATATTAATACATCATTATATCAATAATACAAAAATAAGTTGTATTTAAACTATACAATATTATCGTCGCGCGTCGTAAGCACGGGCTAAGATAAGGTGGCTGTTATCGACTGTCGTCTCTGCGGGATGGATTTATCCAATTATTTTTAGAAAAGTACGTACATTATTAATGCTATTAACTAAATAGTTGATAATTATTTTTCATTTTCGTACTGTTCCGTGTTCGCACTCGCGCGTTGACTTTTATTGTAGCTGGTGTAATAATTGTGTCGCATCGCAATTCGTATATTATTTAATATTAAATTTAATATTTTCTCGAGTGTTTTCTTTTTTCCGTTTGCGCGTTTGTCTCAACGTCTCGCCTCTTGTGTTTTGAGTCGATGTAAGTATATAATTATTATTCAAAACATTGTTGACTGTATAATAAATTTATTATACATACCTAGGTAATTAAATTTGTATTTAAATTATATTTTTATAGTCATTTAACATTTTTGGAATAGATTGTTTACAGTGGTTGGTATACTTATTATATTATTATAATGTCTCGTCAAGCAATAAGTAAATCTACAAAAAGGCGTAGGTTTCTAGAAGAAGTTGAAGTAGTAGATCTTTATAGGGTGAATGAAACTGAATCCAATTCTCAATTTAGTCGATTTGATGAAATTTCAAATGAAGCTTCTGGTAGTTCTAATATAACAAATATTCCCAACACGTCAGAAAAAATTCCAGACACTGTTAATTCCTATTTTAATTTGTCAATTGTTGATGACTTGCCATTAAATATATCTGAATCTGATGATGACTTGTGTAGTGATGCTGAAGCACCAGCTAGTTTCTTTAATTTTTTTAACAACGACAAAGATTGTATTATCAATTCAATTGTTCAATGGGCCGTTACATATAATATAACTAATACCTACAGCTTTATCAGCATTGTTAAAAGTTTTAAAAGCACACAAATGTTTTAGTGAATTTCCAATAGATGCTCGAACTGTTCTTAAAACCAATGTATCTAAAATAAATATTCAAACAGAAATTCAATCTGTACATCCTGGGATTTATTATCATTTCGGCGTTGAAAATGGTCTAACAGCTTTAAGTAGTTATTTAAATTTTACAGAAAAAAATATTAATATATTTATAGGAATAGATGGATTACCACTCACTAAGAGTTCATCTAGTACTTTTTGGCCAATTTTAGGAAGTGTTGAAAATAAATTTGTAAGGCACCCAATTGTTTTTCTAATTGGTTTGTACTGGGGGAAAGATAAACCAAAAGACAGTAATTTGTTTTTAAAGGATTTGGTTGACGAACTTATTAAACTGTCACAAAACGGTATAAAAATATCTGATGATGTAAGATATGTCAATGCATATGGTTTTTGTTGTGATGCCCCAGCCAAAAGTTTTGTCTTAAAAACTAAAGGCCACACAGGTTTTTTTTCGTGTTCAAGATGCACTACCGAAGGTGTTTATTTAGAAAATAGAGTTTGTTTTCCTAATACAGAATTTACTAAACGAACACATAATGGTTTTTTACTTCGTTTAAATGAAGAATATCATGTAACAGATACAATGTCATTAATCACTAAAGTACCACATATTGATATAATTAATAGTTTCCCTTTAGATTATATGCATTTGGTATGTTTAGGTGTAATGAAAAAACTAATTTTTCTATGGTTAGGTAATTTAAAACATGCACCACTGTCTGTTCGTCTACAAAGTAAAAATGTAACTATCATTTCAAATCATCTTTTATTACTTAAGTCATTCATTACTTATGATTTTTCTAGAGTTCCCAGAAGTTTATTAGAAGTAGCAAGGTGGAAAGCTACTGAGTTTAGACTTTTTCTTCTCTATACAGGTCCTGTAGTTTTAAAATCTATACTAACTGACGAATGTTATTCTCATTTTATTTGCTTACATGTTAGCTTTAGAATACTTTTGGATCCTTATGTTAAAAATGATGAATTAATAAATTTTTGTGACAGAGTCTTAACATATTTTGTTAAAAAATTTGGTAAACTTTATGGTAATCAATTCATATCCCACAATGTTCATGGTTTGTTACATGTTGTTGATGATTTTAAAAAGTATGGAGCTCTTGACAAATGTTCATGTTTTCTATTTGAAAACTATTTAAAAAATCTAAAAAAAATGGTTAGAAAATCAGAGAAACCTTTAGAACAAGTTATTAAACGATATACAGAGTATTTAACATTTTGTGAACCTAATATTCCAGTCTCTCAATTACCAAATAAAACTGAATTTAAAACTTCACATAATGATGGACCATTATTAGAAGGTTTTAATGGACTTCAGTTTAAATCTATCATAATTAATGATATAAAAATTAATACTCAATCAATTTCTAACTGTTATATAGGATTTATAAAGCAAGATAAACTCACGATTTGTAAAGTAATAAATATAATTAAGACAAATAATGATGAAAGTGTATTTATAATAAACCCATTTGATCACATTAAACCATTTTATGAAAAACCAATAAATAGTCTTAAATTAGGTATCGCTGTTGTTGATAACTTATCATCTAATTATTATTCGATTAATATTCAGACTTCAAAATTTAAAAAGTATATGTTATTAAACACAATCCAAAATGTGAGAGTTGCTTTTCCTATATTACATCATTGATTACATTATATAATAATTATTATTATTTGTATATGTATATAATGATAATTAAAAAAAAATCTATTCTTATGATATTATATTATTATATTTTGTGTAATTAAAAAATTAATGATTTATTTTTAAATGTACCTATAATTTGTATTATTATTATTATTTTTATTTAAAAGACTGAAGATGTCTGCTTCAACCTATTGCATTGTGCATTTTTTTGAAGATGAAAGTCTTGAAGCCGTACCAAGTTATTGGGTTAAAGGCGATCTGTGTGCATGGCCCACAAATAAAAATTGTATATCTAAATATATACAAATTAAACATCAGCCTAATGATTACGATTTTACATACTTGAAAGCAAGAGTACTTCTGAAAGGAATAAGTATGACTATAATATTTTATTGATATTTATAACTTTTCCAAATTTCATATGTAATATAGGTAATGGGAAATTGCTATTTAGTATTTTAATAATAATATATTATGCTTATCAAAATCTATAAAAAATAATTTAATAATAAATATTATTTTTTTTCCTATTATAGTAGGTATATAATTCAGTTAGATATCAGTTGTTTTTATTAAACTATTAAAGTGATATAATATTATAATACCTATTATATTACCTATGTTAATACTATTAAAATACAAAATAGCTACTCGTTAAAGTGAGATGTAGTAGGATGTATTTATTATATTTAACTAATATTTGTGTATAGAATCTTTATTAGATGCAAGAAATAAAGCCAATGAGGCTAGATACCGCTCTGATTTTTCATCTACTGAAGATGACAATTTTTTACTTAAATCAACTGATGTTCCAAATTCACCAACTCAATCAAATTCATCTATTCCTGTATATTCAGGTAAGTTTATACATTTGTTTATTTTTATATTTATATTCAAACTAATAGATCTATATTCAATATAATGTCAAACTTATAATATGATGTAGAAGAATCTGACTGTGCAGATGATAATAATATGTACAAAAAAAATCAAAATTCAATTTCACCACAAACAAAAAATTTTGAAAAAAAACATTTTGAAGCTGAATTACAGCCTGGTTGGTCACCATCACCAAAAAAAAAAAAAGGTACTATTTTATAATTTAAATTTATTTTGTATACTAAATAATATATACATAAAATAATATTCTTCATGATTAATCAGTTGTGAGAAAACCATCATTTGAAGAACTCAAATCTCAAACTAAATTATATCCTCAAGCTTCATATTCAAAACAACAAAAAAGTAATGATTTTATATTTATATAATTTATTGTGTTATAAAATAAATATTGCTTCTAACATATTTTTTTTCATACTATTGCTATTTTATCAGATAAAAGTTCAATTGCAAAGGAACTTTTCTCAATTGAAAAATATGCAAGTACGCCGCCTACACCCGCGTATTCAAACAATAATAATGAAATAAAATGTAAGTCAAATTAATAACTTTCATGTTAAATTCATAAATTTAGTTAATTGTAGTCATTATAACATTTAATGACATCAACTATTTTTATCATTTATATATTTAATAATGTGATAATATTTTAGCAACACCGTTCCTGAAATCTAATAAAGAGCAAACAACTGACAGGTCCTTATCTAAGGCAAATGAATATTTTACCGGAGGTATTGGAAAAAAGTTAATTATTGAATAATATATAATATTCATATTTTTTTACTTAATTTATAACTTAATACTTTTGTATGTGATAGATAGTGAATTTCAACAACATATGAACCGAAATGTAGCATTTTTAAAAGTTGAAATGCGAAATATTCAAAATAACCAGTTAATTATTTTGGAGCGACTGGAATCAATCCAATCTCATTTGGAAGATCAACCAGTAATTGATAAAACAAATTCCTCAATAAATGAGATGGCAAATTATCAATTCCCCATAGATAATGTAGTAGACCTAAATACGTTTGAAGATAACATAAGTGGGGATCAACATTTCAGAACAAATTTGGTAATATACTAATATTATTAGATATATAAAAATTATATAATCAACAATATTATGTATTTTCCAAATTAAAATTACAGGTTAAAGAATTGTCGTACATTGGAGGATAACACACAAAAGCAATGGTAAAAAGAATAATGTCAAAAATATTTGACAATAACTTTAGGGGGGTCAAAATTAAAATTTTCAAATAGTTTTCAAAAAAATCGAGAAAAACAAAAAAAAAGTGACAGAAAAACGGCAATTTTACGAAAAACCACTTTTCGACAAAATCGATTTTTTGATTTTGCTGTAACTCAAAAACGAATTATTGTAAATACTTGAAACTTTCACCAAATGTTTATATTATGGTTATCTCTTTACAGTTAAATTTTCAAGATATTTTGACCATTTTTAAGCTACTAATAGACAATTGAAATTTTCGACTTTTCTAAGTTTTTTTTTCTTCAAATGCCGATAAAATTTTTTTGGGTGGCCAGAAAATCTTGAAAATTTAATATAAGGTTTCTTATAAGTTTTTCTTAAAGTGATAAAAAAAAATCCGAAATCGTTAGTCACAATTTTTTTTTATAAGTGTTTAAAGTTCGAATTTATACGAAATATGTCAAAATTTAAGTTAAATTTCATACGCTCATAATGCGAATGTTGGCCATAGTAACCATAGTAACATAATATAAAAACTATACTATTTGTTTCAAAATAGAATATTTGACAATATTTAAATATAATATATCCTAAACTGACAAATCATCTTCGTTCAGAATCGTTTTTCGTATACAATGATACCTATCATTGCATTCAAATTTAACCCTCCATAGTCTGAGGTCCACCCACCCCCTAATATACAGCAGAGCGATACCCACTTACCCGCTTTTTATTATTATATAAGTAGTATTAATTTCTAATTGTTAAGTTTGTTAAGTTGGCATAATTGTTTTTACTTTGTTATCTTGTAAACAGAGTTTATCATCATGTGTCCATAAATTTATAATTGATTACCAATATATATTAAGTAGTATGTTTTTGCTACTCTAGCACGTAACACTCTTGTTTTTGATCTTATTAAATACCAACAGGTTATGGGCCCAGTCACCATAAGTCACGTGTTTTTTTTTTAATTTCACCATAAGTTTAGTGTGCTGTAGATATGTCGTTTAAAGAAGAAAAGTACGGGATAAGTCAATTTTCGGGAACTGGTTATGACAACTGGAGGTTCCGAATGATAATATTACTCCGGGAAAAACAAGTAAGCCATTGTATATCAGATGACCCGCCCATTGACAGCACCAGGTTAGAAAAATGGAAAAAGGAAGACGGTATGTGTTTTTCCTTGATTGTACAGTGTATTGCAGATACTCACTTAGAGTATGTTAAAGAAGGTAACACCTCTAAAGAAATTTGGGAAAAATTAGCAGCTACGTTTGAGCGCAAAGGTGTCACAAGTCGATTATTAGTTTTGAAGAGGATCTTAACGTTGAAGTACGTTGATGGTGAATCCATGGAAACACATCTTTGTAAATTTGACGATATGGTACGTCAAGTGAAATCTACTGGAAGTAAGCTAGAAGATGACTTGCTTGCCTGTCTACTACTTCTCTCACTTCTAGAATCGTATAACACAATTGTAACTGCAATAGAAACATTATCAGGTGAAAAGATAACTGTGGACTTTGTCAAAAATCGACTGCTCAATGAAGATTTGAAACGTCAAGAACAGAGTGGCAATGAAGTTAATATCAGTCAATCCAGTAAAGCCTTTGTTTCTAATACAAATAAGCAGTTTAAATGTTGGATATGCCAAGAATTAGGGCATGGAAAATGGGATTGTCCAAATAAACCAAAGAAAAAGGATCCTAAGATATGGAAAAAGAAACAAGCTCATCTAACAACTGAGGATGAATTAGATGATATGGACAATCGAAGCTTTGCGTTTCTATCATATAAAAATAAAGAATATAGTTCCAATAATCTTCATTGGTATCTTGACTCGGGAGCTTCTGACCACTTAATTAACAATAAACATTACTTTAACTCCATAGAAGAATTAAAATATCCTATTTCAATTGGTGTTGCTAAAACCGGACAAGATTTAAAAGGAGAATCCGTTGGAGCCGTCAGCCTATTTCAATTATTAAATGGTAAAAAGAATAATTTCAACTTACAAAATGTTATATATGTTCCAGAATTAAGAAATAATCTATTATCAGTGGGGCGCATTGAGCAGAGTGGTTTACGAGTTGTATTTACTAATGGTCAAGCCAAAATACTCCACGATGACACAGTTATAGCTATTGGAAATCGCAAAGGTACTATTTATGAAATTATTTTCTGTATCGATAATAAGACAACTAATTACTGTAATACCAATGAGAATTTTCAATTATGGCACAGAAGATTTGGTCACCTTAATGAAAAATACATGCACAAGCTTGAAAATTTGGTAGATAATCTGAAACTAAGTAAGACTACCACTAATTTTTCCAAACCTTGTGAGACATGTATTATGAGCAAACAAACTAGAAAACCTTTTATAGGAACACGAACTCGAGCGACAAAACCTCTACAAATTGTGCACACAGATGTTTGTGGTCCTATATCACCACACACTTGGGACGGAAATAAATATTTTGTTACCTTTTTAGATGATTATACACATTTTGTTGTAGTTTTTCTTATCACTTCAAAAAATAAAGTTCATGAATGTTTTAAAGTTTATGAAGCTATGGCAACCACTCGCTTTAACAATAAAATAGTATGCTTAAGATGCGATAATGGTGGTGAATATGTGTCACAGAATCAACAAATATTTTGTCAAGAAAAAGGGATTCAATTAGAATTGACTATTCCATATACACCCGAACAGAATGGGCACGCTGAACGTCTTAACCGAACCTTGGTTGAAAAGGGTAGAGCTATGTTATTAGACTCCGGTTTTAATAAAAATATGTGGGGCGAAGCTGTATGTGCTGCAGCATACTTAATAAATCGTTCACCTACATCAGCACTTGAAGAGAAAACTCCAGCTGAAATGTGGTTTGGTAAAAAACCAGATGTGTCAAATATTAGAGTTTTTGGTGCAATAGCTTGGTCAGAAATACCAAAAGTTAAAAGAGGGAAATTTGAACCAAAGTCTGTTAAATGTGTTATGGTTGGGTATTCGAAGCATGGATACAGACTGTGGAATCCACTTGAAAAGAAAATATTTGTTGCCAGAAATGTGATTTTTGATGAATCTAGATTTTTGGATAAAACCTTGAACTTGTATATTCAAGATAATGTGGCGAGTTCAGACAACTCTCAAGATGAACATAATGTAGTAAATAATAAAAGCAACATAATTGAAGATATCCAAAACAATTTCTTAAAATTACAAAAATTGTTGGACAGCGATACACAAGAAAAAGTCGATAAACAAGTTCAACAAATTTCAGAGGAAACTGATGTGGAATATAATAGACCAAAACGTTTAACCAAGAAACCAGAATATTTAAATAATTATGACACAACATCATCCTATGCCATGGCAATGTCCGCAGAAACCTTTGTTAATAATTTACCAAATGTGTATGATGATTTAGTAAAAAGTGAAGATAAAGAACAATGGGAGTATGCAATGAAAGAAGAAATGGCATCTCACCAAGAAAATAATACTTGGACTCTGGCTCAACTACCTGAAGGAAAGAAAGTAGTCAAAGCTAGATGGGTTTATAGATTGAAAACTGAAGGTGATAAAAAACGATACAAAGCAAGGTTAGTGGCAAAAGGTTATCTACAAAAACTAGGCTTTGATTATAAGGAAACTTATGCCCCTGTAGCAAATATAATCACAATAAGAACATTATTGTGTGTCATAAATCAAAAAAATTTGTACATGTGTCAGCTTGATGTAAAGACAGCTTTCCTCAATGGACAACTGGATGAGGAAATATATATGGAGCAACCTCAAGGGTTTGTTGAAAACTCATCTTTAGTTTGCAAATTACAAAAAGCAATTTACGGACTCAAACAAGCACCAAAATGTTGGAATAGGAGATTTGACACATTCATAACCAGTCAGGGTTTTATACGTAGTGAATCAGATAACTGCTTGTACATACGAGGTGATAAATCTGTTTGTACATATTTATTACTATATGTTGATGACATTTTATTAGCAGGAGAAAAGAATATAGTTTTATCTGTAGTTAAGACACTAAGTAAGGAATTCAAAATGCAAAAAGAAAATACTGGAACATTTCTTGGAATGAAAATCAACAGAGATGAAGAAAAACATGTTCTTAAGTTGGATCAAAGTAAATATATTAAAGATTTACTCGTAAGACTAGATATGTATGATTGCAAACCATGTAAAACTCCGTTAGAAGTTAATTTCAAAATTGTTACTGATCATAAATCAACAAGAACTAATAAACCTTATCGAGAAGCTGTAGGGTGTCTCATGTACCTGATGACACATACACGTCCCGATATTAGCTTTGCAGTAAATATTCTAAGTCGCTATCAGTCCAATGCATCTGATGTCCACTGGTCTTTAGTGAAGAGAGTGCTACGCTATCTAAAAGGTACTGAAAATCTATGTTTAGAATACTTTGTCAAAAATACCTGTGATATAATTGTAGGGTATTGTGATGCTGATTTTGCTGGCGACACTGAGCAAAGGAAATCAACTACTGGTTACATTTTTCAACTATTTGGATCAACAATTGCCTGGTCTAGTCGAAAACAATCAACAGTTGCTCTGTCAACCACAGAAGCAGAGTATACAGCATTAGCAAGCACAGTAAGTGAATGTTTATGGATTAGGAGTATGTTAGATGAAATGCAGATACTGAACCTTGCTGTTCCCACCCCAATCTATGAAGATAATCAGTCATGCATAACTATTACCAAAGAGCCTCGCAAACACCAAAGGCTAAAACACATAGACGTGAAGTACTGTTTTGTGAAAGAAGCCTGTGATAATGGAAACATTCTGATCAAGTATATACCTACCACAGATCAAATTGCTGACATTTTTACAAAATCATTACCTTTAAACATTTTTCAAAAATTTGTTAGTTTTATAAGTCTGCCATTGTAATTTAATCTTAAAAACTATGAATATTTAGTATTTACTTTATCCTCTATAAAATATCTATACAGTATACTTTATTTCTGATTATATTATAATATTTTTTTTGTGTTATAAAATTAAAATTAAGATAAACTCTAGTTTAAGTGGAAGTGTTAAGTTTGTTAAGTTGGCATAATTGTTTTTACTTTGTTATCTTGTAAACAGAGTTTATCATCATGTGTCCATAAATTTATAATTGATTACCAATATATATTAAGTAGTACCTATGTTTTTGCTACTCTAGCACGTAACACTCTTGTTTTTGATCTTATTAAATACCAACACTAATAATAATAAAAAAAGATATAAAATAATGTCTACTTTTTAGAATACAACACTATTTGAATATAATATTTATTCCAGGGTGATTTACAAAGCATGCTCCCCCTTTACTTTTTTTTCTTTAATAATAATTGTTTAAAATATAATTTCTGGAATATTTATTAATATACTTGAAGACCATCTCAAATTCATACAATTTTTTGTACTATTGAAGGAAGCCCATTTCAAGGACTTCCTTTTTGTATAAATAAGATCTTATATCTTATACAAATTATTTATTGTCCGAATTATAATTAGGTATATCAACACTTACAAAAAAAAAAGTATTCATTAAATAATTAATGGGTTGTAGAAACCCATATATATATATTAAATTATAATTGTAATAAAAATTAATAATTTAATATTTAGAGTATAAAAGTTTTAAATTATTTTGAATGAATTTTGTATCACTACAGGACACTCAAGTATTACCAAAAAAAAAAATCATAGTGTTGGTTTAATTTATAAAAACCTATAATTTAAATAAATTTATTATTATAAAAAACAAAATAAGTTAGCCTATGCTTGGTGAATCAACTTGTGTATCTATAGAATATACATAATATTAATACTTTTATATTTTTTTAGAAGCAGTGAAAAAACAGGTAAAATTTAAAAATGTTCCACAACATGAAATTGAGGAAACTATCAAATATATTTTGGCTCAAGCTCCATTTAATTTAAAACGGCAATTGAACAAGCAGTCATTTTCTCTGTCTACATAATATATAATTATATTGTAATTTTGCATTGTGTATTTTTTATCATATTATTTCAAATAACATATTTATAATCAATAAAATATTGTTTGTAATATTTTATAATGGGTATTAATTAAAATCTTAAATGAAAAATATTATACGTCATGCTATTATTTTATAAAAGTATAATTAGATATAATATTGCAATAAGTTTACAAGTATTATTATTTTAGTATACACATTACTCACATACATTTTGAATTGTGTATTTTTTATTATATTATATAAAATTACATTTATTTTATAATATTAATTAAAATCTTAATGAAAAATATTATAGGTCATGTTATTATTTTATAAAAGTATAATTAGATATTATATTGCAGTAAGTTCACAAGTATTATTATTTTAGTATACACATTACACACATACATTTTGAATTGTGTATTTTTTATTACATTATATAAAATGACATTTATTTTATAATCATTAAAAAATTGTTTGTAATATTTTATAATATTAATTAAAATCTTAAATGAACAATATTATACAAGCTATTATTTTATAAAATATAATAATATACTTATTGCAGTAAGTTTGTATTATTATTTTAGTAATTTAGTATATACACTTACATTTTGAATTTTTCATCACATTATTTAAAATTATATTATTTATAAATTTATAATTAATAAAAAAAAATTTGGTTATATAATATATAATCTTTATAGTATAGAAGTTTTAATTGTTGAATGACAATATTTTATCAATATTGGATAAATAAAAATTAATCAATATTTTATTTTAAATTTAAATAAACATTTATTTGGTTAAATATAAATAAATATATTATAAATAATTATACAACATTTGATTTATCGCATAATAAATATTGAAATGTAATGCTTAAAAAATATTTTATTTTCAATTAGCACTCAACATTAATTTTTGGTTCAACTAATGTATGTGCAACTTAACTTAAATATAAATAATTATATTATAAATAATTATACAACATTTGTTTTATCGCATAATAAATGTTGAAATGTAATGCTTATAAAATATTTTACTTTCAATTAACACTCAACATTTACTTTTGGTTCAACTAATGTACCTGCAACTTTGGGGAAATATAAAAGAATGAAAAATCAAATTATTTTAAAGATTTAATTAACATTCAATATTGGATTTTAAATATAAAATAAATATTTATTTGATGTTAACTTGCTGTGTGGGATGTGATTATGTATACAAATGTATTGATTGTAATAGAATAGTATTAAGAGATAAGAAACATAAATGTGGTTATAGTGAATGTAGGAATTGTTTAGAAGAAGTGAAAATAAATAAACATCAATGTTATATGCAACATAGATCGCAAAAAGGAGGTAAATGTGTTGGTTGTTGTAAATGCGATAAAAAAATACCGAATATTAAAGGCAATAGAAATAGGCTTTGTAGTTACACAGAAAAATATTTGTTTTTTGATTATGAAGCTCAACAAGAAACAGGAACGCATATCGCAAATAAAATAATTGCTCATGATTTTGAAGGAAATATAATTAATAAATGAAGAATTTTGTAAACATGTAATATCCGAGGAATATAGGGGTTATACATTTATAGCACATTACGCAAAAGGATACGATTCACAATTTATATTAAAATACTTGGTTGATAACACTTTAAGACCTTTTACGATTTATAATGGTACAAAATTAATGTTATTAGAAATTAAATATTTAAGTATAAGAATAATAGATAGTTCTAAGTTTATTCAAGGTCCACTCAGTAGTTTTCCTAAAACTTTTGGTCTTAAAGAACTGAAAAAAGGTTACTTTCCACATTTCTTTAATACAGTAGAAAATCAAAACTATATTGGTATATTACCCGATAAAAAATATTATGGATACGAAACAATGAAAACAGATGATAAACAAGTATTTGAAAAATGGTATGATGATAAAATTAATGAAAATTATATATTTAATTTTAAAGAAGAATTAGAGGCTTACTGTAATTCAGATGTAGATATTCTACGAAGAGGATGTTTAGAATTAAGAAAACAATTTTTAGAAATTGCTAATATTGATCCTTTTCGATATACAACTATAGCAGGTGTTTGTATGGCTATCTATAGATCAAGATATTTGTTAAAAGATACTATAGCTGTTTTAGATAAAGAAAAAAATGAAAATTATTCAAAACAATCGATAACGTGATTACAACATTTTAATAATAAAAATATCTCACATGCATTAAATGGCGGTGAAAAAATAATAGCCGGGGCTAAAGTAGATGGATTTGATAATAAATCAAAAACAGTTTATCAATATCATGGTTGTTTTTGGCACGGCTGTACTAAATGATATAAAGATAGAGAAACTATAAATAATATAAATCATGAAACAATGGAGGATTTGTATCAAAAAACAATTGACAGAAGTACAACAATAAAAAATGCAGGTTATAATCTTGTTGAGCAATGGGAATGTGATTGGATAAATAGTACTACATACAAAAATATGAAAAAAGTTGATAAAGCTGACCCTATTAATCCTAGAGATGCTTTCTTTGGAGGTAGAACAAACGCTACAAAATTAAGAGTAAAAAATACAAAAATTCGTTATATTGATGTATGTAGTTTATATCCAACTGTGAATTATTATGATTACAATCCTGAAAAAATATTTAAACCAAAATTATATGATAAAAATTGGTTTGGATTAATTAAATGTAAAATTTTACCTCCAAGAAATCTTTATCATCCTGTACTTCCAGTTAAAATAAAATTGGAAAAAAGTGAAAAGTTATTATTTCCTTTGTGTTATAAATGTGCTGTAGATCAAAATCAAAGATGTGATCATTCTAAAACCGAAAGACAATTTATAGGAACGTGGACAACAGATGAAGTTAATAAAGCTTTGGAAAAAGGATACATAATAACAACAATTTACAAAGTCTGGAATTTCGAAGAAAAAACAACAGATTTATTTAAAGAGTATGTTAATAATTTTATGAAAATAAAATTAGAAAGTTCAAAACATAATTATAGTTCTAATGAAGAGTATATAAAAATAATTTTCGATAAATTGGGCATATTATTAGATAAATATAAAATAGGAGATAATCCAGGTAGACGAGCTGTAGCAAAACTGTGTTTAAATAGTTTATGGGGGAAATTTGGTCAACGACAAAAAATGAAAAAAAATGAGTTTGTTACAGACCCACAACAGTTTTATAAAATATTATTAGATGATAGATTAGAAAATATCAATATAAAAATATTAAACGACAATATGATACAAATGTGCTATAATTATAAAGATTATTATATTTTATTACGTTGAGAATTTTCATAATACAAATATTTTAATAGCTTTATTTACAACATCTAGTGCGAGATTAAGATTATATAAAACGTTAGATAAATTAGGTAGAATTGTAGTTTATTTTGATACAGATTCTATTTTCTATATAGAAAACGGTGGTAATTTAGTTAAAACAGGAACAATGTTGGGAGAATGGACTGACGAATTAGGTGAAAATGTACATATAACAGATTGGGCATCGACAGGACCTAAAAGTTATTATTATAAAACAAACGATAATAAATTTAAAACAGTTATAAAGGGATTTACTTTAAATTATCAAAATTTGTTAAAACTTAACGGTGAATCAATGATAAAATTAATTGAACAAAAAAATAAAGATAATAATATAGAATTAGAATATAATCAAATAACACGTGATACACTTACTAAAAATATAGTTAATAAAAAAGTTACAAAAAAATTCTCGTTTGGTTATGATAAAAGAATAATATTACCAGATTATGATACAATACCATACGGTTACAATTAAATGAAAATGATTATTAATTTTTAATAAGAATTATTCTATTAAAAAAATAATATTTAAAATTTTGATTTTTGCAACTCTTCGTTATAAAAACTCCCTTCAATCTCTTCATTGTTTAAATCTATAATTTTATATGTTATAGGATATGTGTTTAAAATTTCTTTAATTATAAATATTTCTCTTGTCCAATTATTACTATATTTATTACCAAATGTTTTTTTATAAGCTTTTATTCTTACTCTATCACCCGCACTAAATTTAATTTTTGGTTTAGGTTTATTTTTTGTAAGAAATAATTTGTGTAGAACATCCTTTTCATTAGATTTATTTACTTCACAAGGTTTCATACCAATGGATCGATGTATGTCTTTGAAATTATATTCATCTAATAAATTTTGTAAAATATTTATCCATTTTTTAGATTTTTGAACTTCAAAAGATAATCTCATTTTCCCGTTTAATGTTCTATTAAACCTTTCAATAATTGCTGATTTTTCTTCGTTTTGTGTATGATACATATGAATACCAAATTTTTTCAAAACATTTTTAAAATGTTTATTTTCAAACTCTAAGCCTTTATCTGCGTGAAGTTTTTTTGGTGTTTGATGATTTTGTGTTTTGGCTTGTTCTATTATTTTTTCAAAAGCTTTTGAAACACTAATTCCATCTTTCTTTTTTAGTGGAAAAGCCCATGCAAATTTTGAAAAAGTATCTATAACAGTTATTATATTACAATAACTCTCATTTTGATCTGAATAATTTCTGATTATAACTAAATCAACAGCCCATAAATCATCAATACCTTTAGTAAAAATTCTCCTTTTAGGAAATCGTATTCTAACTGGTTTATGAAGTTCTTTAGCTAATAACAATTTATCTGTATCATTTAATTTTTTATTAGAAATTATTGAGTTATTAGAGTGTTTAATCTCAGGAGTTTTTATATATTTACTTTTATTTGTGTTACAAATGAAACATTTTGATGAAATTCTCCATCGACCGTTAACTGTTTGAATTTTAGTTGCATTAAGATTTTTTGTTCTTTTTTTACATTTATGGCAATATATTAGATCATCTTCCATTTTGTATTAATTATTTTTTTTATATTTATTTTTTAATAGAATTGTTCTATTAAAAAAAAAAATCGTAGTAAATTATTTTTTAAATAAATTTTTTATAATTGTCAATAAATTCTAAACACAAATGTCCACATATAGGAGGATCATTATAATCTTGAAATTTTCTATCGGTATACCATAGATTATCTTTACCCAAATATTTTACAACTTCTTTTGGAGGTTGAATTCCAAAAGAATCAAAATATATTTTTTAATTTTTATTTTTTTCCATGCAACCCAATGAGAACCGTTTTGAGTAGAATTATTTAAATTAAGAACTCCACATTCATTTACCCATGATTTCATAGGTAATTCATCCCTCATGAAACACCCCCTATAGTTTTTTATTTTATTCCCAAATTGATTTATATCAAAATTACTTAGCGGTTCAATATTTATATTTTTTTCTTTGCTTCAAAAAACTGTATAAACTCCTTTACATTTTTTAATATTTTTTCTAAAATTTGTTATATCAAAATTATTCATTTTGATTTTTTTTTTTTGATTTTTCTTCAATCCAGAACCTTTATTTTTTTCCATTTCTTTATTGTGTCGAATTGCTTCTTTTTCTATTTTTTCCTTATATTTACTATCTTTATAACTATCATACAATGCAACTATAGCTGGAGTGGCTACTGCTGCAGCTTCTATAAAAGGTAAAATTAAAGGTAAAAATTTTTTTTCTAATCTGCTTTGGAGTAATTTCTAACCTTACTCCAGATTTTTTTTCCTTACTGTTTTTTAATTTATCTATTTGATTTTGATCTAAATAAAAAATATTTTCTCCTTTATATATTTTATTACTAGCAATTTGAATTATTGCATTAGTATTATTTTTACAAGCTTCAGTCAACTTTTTTTTCTGGTTTTCAGTTAATTTAAAATACATTTTATTCTACAAAATATTAAAATTTTATTCAATTATTAAATTCATTCCTAAACGTCTTTTTCCTTTCATTGCATATGTAGTAAAAAGAGCTGGAATTTTTTCATACATAGAACTATCAGGAGCTTTGAATCTTTCCATTGCTTTTTGTTCTAAAATGTTATCAGCTTCATGTCTTGTTTTAGTATCTTTATGATCTCTATAAAAATAATCATGATCTCTTGCAGCTTCGTCTAATTTGTTTATAGGTTTTTTATTTTTTTCTAATTTTGTTCCTGGTCCTAAGTAATTATAACCAGGCCAATGCAATTCAGGCAAATATGAACAATTCAAAAAATCATTAATAAATCCTGAACCTTTTATAATTTTCTTTGGTAAACATGAAACATATGAAAACAAATAATCTGCAACATTGGGAATATCAATTATGTTTTCCATTTCTCTAACACAAATATTAAGAATATTGAATTTTTCATCATGATAAATATTATTTCCTTTTCTTTCTTCATTTGATATAAAATATATTTTTTTACTATGGAATCTTTTGGTATTTTACATAAACGAAGAATACCAAGTTTTTCGTTATGAAAATTATTATTTCCTGCTTTTTCTTCTGCAGACATAAGTTGTAATCTATCTGTTAACTGTTTCATATTATTAATATAATGATATTCAATATGATCATCTGTGTATTTTACTAAGCCATCTCCTATTGGTTTTGTTATTGGCCTTTTCTTTTCACTAATTTCTTTCCAAATCTTGCTAATCATTGTTCTATATTTTGCTCCTCCACTTGATTTAGCTCTGTTTGTCGATTTATCATTGTTTTGATATATAGAATCAGTTTCAATTAACATTTGTTTATATATTTTAAAATCATCATCTGTATAACATTAAGGTCTGGTAGCATCTGAATGTGTCAATAATCTCCACAAACCTATCGTTCCTTCATATTTTTTTCCATTTAAAATTATATCATCATTTTCAAATGTTATCGTACATTTCCCAAGCATGTGATCTTCAAAATCTTCATCATAATATATTCCAAAACAGTTATTAGGTTCTATTGTTGGTAAATATTTTGTAGCAATAAGACCTAATTTTATAGTATTTGCAGGCATTGGGGAATTAGTTATTGGTTTTTTACCAGAAATTTTTGGTGTTCCAAAAGTCTCTTCTGTACTCATTAATCTTTGTAATTCTGGATTTCTTGGTTTATAAGGAGTAGGTATTATCATATTTTGAATATCATTATCGGTTTTAATAGCAACCTCTTTAACATCATTAACAGATGATTCAACATTTGATAATGCTTTTAATATTGGTTCATAATGTTTTACTTTTTCTTCTGCTTTATATTTATCGTTTAAAATTGATTTTCTATAGTTATTTTGTAATTATTTTATCAACTTTTGATTTTCTAAAAGAAAATCATCAAAAACCACTAAACTATTGGGTTCACAATCATCTACAGATGATTTATATCATCATTAGAAAAATGAGTGATTATAGAAGGTATGTCATCAAATATTTTTTTTAATTTTTTATAGACTGGTTGATCAATATTTTTTGTAAACAAATATAGATTTAAATATGGTATCCAATATTTTATAATCAGATTATACAACAGAGTTGTTTTACCACAACCCGATGGTCCTACTAATAAACCACGTGAAGTTATTTCAAATAAAGATTGTTCTTTATTTTCATCTTCAATAAATTTTTTTACTACAACTTTATTCATTTATTAAAAAAAAAATATATATTTGCTATTATAAACAATAATGTATAATATTTTTAAAAAATATGATCAACATATTGAAAGAGCTCAATATAAAACTTTTTTACCTGTGAATAATTCACAACTTAATACACCTAATAAAACTATAACTTTTAGAATAGATTGTATGGATGATTTTCTGAATATTGCAAATACAAAATTTTTCATTTATGGTAGATATTTGCAAAAAGATGGAAAAGATTATCCTAAAGGAACAAAAATACAACTAATCGATAATTTTGTTGCATATTTATTTTCTAATATTATAGTTAAAAAAAATGGTAAAGTATTGGATGAATGTGAATATGTAGGAATTACTAGTACAATTAAAGGTGTGGTAAGTTATTTAGTAGATCAAAATGGACCAACTATAAACTCAGGATTTGCAAGCAAATTTGAAGGCGGAGGTTATTTTAATGCTATGGGTAAACTATCACAATTTGGGTTAGGATTTTTTAAAGACGTAAAATGTCCGGTTTTCAAAGGTGATATGGAAATAATTTTTACAAGAAATACAAATGATGATGCTTTGTTAAAAAAAGTTATAACAGAAACAGAAGATGGAAAGATTATTATTGAAGAATTTACACTTCAAATTCCAATTATTGAATATGGAGTTCATAAAGTTTTATTGATAAATGAGTTAACAAAATTATCTCAAGAAATATTATACACTTTTAATTTTAGATCATGGCAATGTATTTGTTCGAGCCCGGACCGATTTGGCGGAGATAAGCGTCCAGCAAGCTCTAGTTCCCCCTCCATTGCCCGGCGTCGGCTCGTCGGCCGGTGACCGTACCGTCGGCCAGCCCAATATAGCCGTCTGGCTTTTTTGTCTTTTTCCAACGGTTGGGCCTGACGCATGTGGCTGTCCGCCCACCGTTATTGTGCGTCATTTTTCCGTGTGCCGTCGTATAAAACTTTGTGATCGGTTTGTTAATACAACCCCACGGTTTTTACTGGTAGATGTTACCACCGTGGTTCAATTATAGTACCGCAAGCGGACTACAATAGTCGTGGTCTATTAAATTATTTACTTTTTTTGCTGCGCCTTGTGTGCGATCAACTTCGGTGGACCTTGGACCTATCATCTACATGTCGCCGTCGATCAAGAAGCTGCTACAAACCAGGTCGTCATTTTTTATTGTTATCTTGTTAATTATTGTATATCAACTGTTGTAACCGGACACCTGTGTGAAGGTGTTAGGATTATTCTTATATATTATTAATTATTCCCGGGGCGCCCCTATACTAGGTGTAGTTGAATTATTTATATATTTTGTTTCAACTATTTAATATATTTGTTTGTGGTGTGTTATGCGCCCGTATACATGATTTAGATGTACTATTATATATATATATTTGAGTAACCCCTCCCGCTCCCGTCCTCAATACATTCGCGAGTCGTTGCCGACAACCGCCGTAATCGTAGGATCGGCAACGGCGTAAACATTTGGTAGCAGAGCGTGGTTTCCGACCTTTTGGGGGTTCGGGGCGTGTGTGTTGTGGCATTGGTGTTGTGTGTTCTGGGCAGTCTTGTAAAGAATACTTTTATTTTGTATTCGGAATACGTATTCGAATAAACGGTTAAAAAAGTATTCAGAATACGTATTCGAATAATTTTCAAAAAACATATTTAGAATATATTCTGGAATATTCGAATACTTTGAGAATACTATTTATTAATACTTATTTTGCTCAAAATACGGATATTACTTTTGCACGTCCGCACATCAAGTCAATTAGTATTTAAGGTCTATGGGCTATGGCTAATACTAAATTTTATGTTTTTAAATAATGACAATAATGACCACTACCCAGGATTATAATTTATAAACACAAACATTTTTTTTTCAAATTTAGTATTTAAATATAAAATAAAAATACTAAAAAAAGATATTCAGAATACGTATTCGAATATATTTTTTTTAATGTATTTAGAATAGTATTCAAATACAAAAAAAGTATTAAAATACTTTTATTCGAATACATTTATTCGAATACTTGACAAGACTGGTTCTGGGTAGTATTTTTTGGTGTATTTTGTTGCACCCACGCGAGTGAGTGGGGATTTACGCCGGCCGAGACCATAAATTATAAATAGTATACTCAATAAAGCTTGGTGGTTTTTACTTGTCGCTATGGGTGACGAGGCTAAGAAAGAGACAGAGCGTGTCATTCGGTTGTTGGCACGTGCCAAGGTCAAACGCAGTAGCATTATTGCGCAAATTAGGTCTATACACGAGTTAGGCATGCGAGTGGCGGATGATGCGAAGATAGGCCCCTCGTTTAGCGTTATCGCGGCCGATCTAGATTCATTGTGGACACAATTTAAAACCGAAGATGATGGCGTGTTAGATTACTTAGTGGTATTAGATAAGCTCGATGATTATTCGCCCGATGCGATAGCTGAGGTGCGCCGGCTTATCACCGATTCCAAAGCGGTGGCCAATTCGCTAACTCCCAAGGGGGCAGAGGCCATTGACCTCTCATATATACGAGACAAATTGCCGTCTCACAATAGCGCACCCGATGATACCGGTAATACGTTTTCGCGACTGCCAGAGATCCCTTTACCCACTTTTAATGGTGATTTCCAAGCTTGGCCCACTTTTCATGACAGGTTTAAGGCAGTAGTGGATAATCGACCTAAGTTATCTAACATTGACAAAATGTATTATTTGATAGGCTGCTTGAAAGGTTCCGCTGCGGAGGCGGTGCAAGGCATACCGGTTTCCGCGGATAATTACTCGTTGGTGTGGTCCACATTGTCGGATCGTTTTAATCGGCCGCGCTTAGTAGCAACGTCGCTCATCGAAAATTTATTACATACATCGACGATATCGCAGGAATCGCTCCGTGATCTTAACAAATTTATTGGTACGTTCAATGTTCAATGAGGGTAATTCATTGTTAGACGCGCTGAAGATTCCGGACTTGGGTTCATTTATTTTATTCTCGATCGCGTTCAGATGTTTGCCGATGTCGACGCGCCAATTATTCGAAGCAAATAGTACGACCGACTACCCGTCCTTAATTCAATTATTAGAGTTCGTACGGACACGTGTGGCAATTTTAGAGGTTGTCGGCGAGTTACCTAACAGGGCAGCGCTTGCGGTACCAGTAAAGAGTAGTAAAACCCCTGGTCCGTCCCGAAAAGGGGGGGATTACTCCGGGAAGTCACAGGGTTCGCGATTGACATCTATGGTGACGTCCAAAATGGATAATACGTGTCCGTGTTGTACAGGGCCCCATGAGTTAACATCCTGTACACGTTTCAAAGCATGGGATGTTGAGGAACGTGTCCGATGGACGCGGGAACAAAAACTGTGTTTTAATTGCTTTAGCCCAAAGCATTGGGTCCCGAAATGTAAAAATAAACCGCGTTGTAAGGATTGTTCGCGAAGGCACCGCTCACTATTACATGTATCCGTCGGAGAGCGAGATAATAATGATGATGAGCAACCCGCCCAAGTTATGTGCGCGTCTGCTCCCCAACCACCTTCTTCCCTGCCCGCGACTGTCATGTTGGGTACTGCGCTCGTTCACATGCGCGATAGGTCCGGGTCGTGGCAGACTTTACGCGCGTTAATAGACTGCGCGTCGCAAATTAGCGCTATTACAGCCGCGTGCGCCGAGCGATTAGGCCTAAAGCGCTCTCGCTGGACCGCTCCGATAAGCGGTCTGGCCGGCATGCCCGTTAATGTGCACGGTCGTGTCGAGTGTACGGTACAACCGCGGTTCGCGACCGAGCCTGTATTATCGGTGCACGCATGGGTGCTACCCACTATAACAGGTGATCTGCCCGGCAAGTCGTTACCCGCCGATATCAAAAACCGGTTTTCTAATTTGGCATTAGCTGACCCATCCTTTTACGTTGCTTCGCCGATCGATTTGTTATTGGGCAGTGACGTCTATGCCTCGATAATGGACGGACGTAAGTGTACTGTTGATAGCGCATTACCATCCGCGTATAGCTCGATTTTTGGGTGGATTTTAATTGGTACCGTGTCCGATTCGGTGGCTAGCTCGTATCAATCGGCACTTGTTTCAATGACCGTATCAATTGAAGGGCTCATGGAACGTTTTTGGCATGTCGAGGAACCGGAAATGGCACCGATGACATTTTCTAATGACGGGAGGTGCGAACAAATGTTTCAGGACAAGGTTGTGCGTTTGCCGTCCGGACGTTTTTCCGTCCCGCTGCCATTTCGCGTGCCGGCGTCGGACGGTGCGTTTCACGGGTCCCGCGAGGTAGCGCTTCGGCGCTTCGACGCTCTCGAGCGCAAATTGGCCGCGAATCCGCCGTTGAAAGTGTTATACGACAAATTCATGTCTGAATACATTTCGTTAGGGCACATGTCTCTTTCCACGTCCCCGGGGACCTACATTATTCCGCATCACGCCATATATCGGCCCGAGGTTGATACTAAAAAAATTAGAGTTGTATTCGATGCATCCGCGCGTAGTGGTCGCGGACCATCGTTAAATGAGTGCTTACTTCCCGGCCCTAAGCTTCAACAAGATATTGTCGATATTTTAACACGGTTTCGTATTCACAAATATGTCTTTACTACTGATATATGTAAAATGTATCGGCAAATTTTAATCCTACCGGAGTATCGTAGGTTTCAGCACATACTATGGCGTTCGTCGCAGCACGACGAATTACGCGAATATGAACTAAATACGATTACCTACGGTGTTAATTGCGCACCCTACCTAGCGTTACGTGTACTACAAACTAGGGTTGACGGTTTTTTCGGTATACCGTCAATATCGGTATACCGGTTAATCGATGTACCGGTTTTTACTCAAATACCGCCGCAACGGTATACCGTGATACCGGTACATACCGGAAAACCGTAATACCGTAGTACCGTTTGGTGACGGTTTTTGGGTATACCGGTTATTGGATATTATTGCTGCACAGTTTTCAGTCTTATCAGTTATGCCGGTTATTCTATGGTTAAGTTATACACTATAGATTAATTATTATTTATTATGCCTCCATGTATTAATATAAATTAAAATAGATTCTATTTTTGTAACGTTATTGTTTACCAATGTAAATGCGTAATGCGTTCATCGAATCATAACTGTTGTAAGAGTGACTTTG
This sequence comes from Schizaphis graminum, assembly GCA_020882235.1. NCBI lineage: Eukaryota > Metazoa > Arthropoda > Insecta > Hemiptera > Aphididae > Schizaphis > Schizaphis graminum. Next base: position 1,051,009 of record CM037035.1, read on the forward strand.
ATAACAGATAAATTAATAATAATGTACACTAAACGACTGAACATAATATCGAGTCATCGACATCGTATTTATAAGTTTATAACTAAATAATAATTAATCGCATTTATTATAAGAAGAAAAGTAAAACATTAACTATTTAGTTATATTTCAAACTATATTGCAGGCTGTTAAATTGTTTAAAAAGGTAAGTTGAACCTGTTATTGATAATTGATCTGTACAGTTCAGACTGTTCAGAGAACTTTTAAAGTTACTTACAAACATTTTTCAACCTAGTATTAGTAATTATTTAATATTTATAACTTAATATTATAATGATTTTTTCTTTTAGAAAACCATGCCAAGAAAAAGGTCAAAAGTGTGGAATTTTTTCACCAAATTGAACAAAGACCAAGGGAGATGTTTAAAGTGCAAAAATAATTTTGAAGCTAAAGGAGGTAACACTAGTAATTTGATAAATCACTTGAGAATACATCATCCCAATATTCATTTGGAGTTTTTAAATATAAAGAGTCAAGATAACAGTTTTAACAAGTAAACAAAATGAATAATAAATATTAATAATTTAATACTTTAATCTATCAATTGTTAAGTTGACTGTCTATGTATTATAATTTATAAATAATATACAAGTATTAATGATTTAATCTTTTCATAATAATTATGAATTATTATTATTGTAAAATTTATGATAATAAATATTTTTTTTTACATAATATTTTAATATTTGTAATGAATAATGACAGTAAAATATCATAGTACTTTAATGTGCTATTATGTTCACCAGTTAATTTGAAAAATTGTTTTTTAGAAATGATCTGAATGAAACTGATAACATCAGTGATCCTCCTTGTGACATTGGTAATAATAGTGCAGAACATCATGAAGTAGTGCCATTAAATTCCTGTACAAATTTAGTTCATAAGTAAGTTTAAAATTTAACTTAATGTTCTTAATATGTAAAATACACTTATTGTACTTATTTATTAATGAACCACATACTTAACAAAAAATTTTTTTAAAAACTGTAACCTAAATTATTTGGAACCTACTTGCCCACAGACCTTTAATGAAATTATTATTTTTAATATTATTTTTATTCACTTGTAGATCTTGTACACTAAAACAACAATCTATGAATATATATAAAAAATTGGACAAAACAACCAGTGAAAAGTATACCAATGCATATGCCTATTGGATTGCTACGGATATGCAACCTTATAGATCTGTATCAAAACAAGGATTTCAACACCTAATGTCTGTCATATGTCCTGGATATACTATCCCAAGTCGCCAAGTTTTTGCTGATAACAAAATTCCTGCTTTATATTTTGAGGTAAAACGTAGAATAAAACATGATCTCAACTCTGCACAATTTTTGTCACTTACATTTGATTGTTGGACTTCCAATGCCCAACAGCCTTACATTGGCATAACAGCTCATACTATCAATAGTGATTGGGTTCTTCAAACATATTGTATGGCTTGCACAATTCTTGACGTAGACCACACTGCCACTAATTTAAAAGATATTATTGAATCTACACTTAAAGATTGGAATATTCCTATGTCAAAAGTCTCTGCTGCAACTACAGATAATGGTACTAATGTAATCAAAGCTGTTCAGTTAATGGACTTAAATCATATTAGTTGTTTTGGTCACACATTAAATAATGGAGTTACATCATCTATGAATTTAAATCCAATCAAAACAATTATTTCTAATATTTCCAAAATAAGATATACATTTCATTATAGTTCAAATTTACGTAGATTGCTTCAAGATGCACAAAGCAAACTCGACCTTCCACAAAATGTTATGCCAGCATCATGTGTTACAAGATGGTGGACTAATCTACCTGCTATTCAGTTTGTAAGAGATAATTATGATGCTCTTTATGATGTATTATTTAAGTTGAAATCAAGAAAAATAAAATATCTTCCAAACTGCAATGAACAAAAACTTATTTTGGTGATGTGCAAAATTTTTGAACCTCTAAAAACACTTGGTGAACACATGGGTGCAGAAAAGATTGTTACAGCTTCTTCAATTTGGCCTGTTTATACAAAACTTGAAAAAACTTTGCTTCATACAAATTCATCAAATTTTACTTGTGCTTTAACACAAGAAGAATCAACTAGAGCGAATAATAGTGAACATTTTGGGGACAGCGAACAATTATTTCCAATCCTAAGTCAATGTACACTTATGGATAATGATATAAATTCATATTTTAACACTAATGAAGTTTGTGAAGACATTAGTGATGATGATGTTGATTCACATGTGGATGGTGTGAATACAATTGATAATTTATTAGATCATATTGAAAATCATTTAAAGGATGATATAAAAAGACCATTTCATAAACGTTATATTAATAAAGAAGAAAGTAGAATGTTTTTACAAAAAATATGCTTTTTGGATCCGAGGTACAAATCAACATATATTGATCCAAGCGATATAGATATTGTCAAAAATTCAATTCAACTTGAAATGAATAAAATAGGCAACCAAGCTAAAGGTAAAGAACTCAAGGTCCAGAAAAATGATGGTATGTATAGTAAAGATTGGTTTATTTTTATTCAAATATTTTTACCAAAACTATAAAATTTCTGATATTAATTGTTTTAATGAAATTGTAGGATTAGCAGCATTTTTGGAAAATGTCGACTGTCCCGTTATGAACAATGTGACCGATGAAGCCTTAAACCAAATTGAATTGGAAAAATATGTATCCTTGCCATTTATTTCTCTTGATGCCGATCCTCTTCAGTGGTGGAAACTATATCATTCACAATTGCCTACGGTATCATTACTAGCAATGAAGTACTTATGTATACCTGGTACCAGTGTGCCTAGTGAAAGGATATTTAGCTCTGCAGGGAATATTATTACAGATCATCGTTCATTACTATCTCCAGAACATGCTGAAGAACTTATTTTTTTATCAATGAACTCAAAATTTATTTCCAAGTAATATCTAATTCTAATACATTTTTTTAATTTTGACAGTGCTTGTATTGTTATTATTTACTTATAAGTAAAAGAAGTAATAAATTGTTTATTTTATTTTTAAATTTTACAGTTAGTAATTTTTAATTTTTTTAAAGAGTGTTTGTATTATTATTATTTATTTATTAGTAAAAGAATACTAATAAATTTATTTTATTTTATGTTAACGTTATTGAAGTTAATTGAGTTAATAATTTTTAATTTTGTTAAAGACAGTGCTTGTATTGTTATTATTTATTTATTAGTAAAAGAAAACTAATAAATTTGTTTATTTTATTTTTAAATTTTACTGAGTTAATCATTTTTTATTATTAAGAAATAGTTCTTGTATTTAATGACATGCTCAGCTTTTTGGAAATTACAAATTTTCCAATTTTAGAATGTGCTTTTTTTGCCTTTTACAAACCCTGATATAACGTAGATGTTTTTTGGTGTGTTGATGAAAATCAATTTTAAAAAAAGACTAAGGGGGGGAGGTACTCCTTCATCTATCTTGTCTTATTACAAAAAGAAAGACCCTTATTATTTTCATCGTCTTATAAGTTATAATATGATTTAAAAAAAAAATTAAAACTTTAATGTCCTCCCTGTAAAGTGTAAATTAAAAAAAAGACATTCCCTACCACTGTTATTATTTTTTTTTAAATAAGGTAGTTTCTTTTCCATACCCGGCATACCCTCTACATAATAAAACATATTTATTTATTCATTATTGTAATATGTTTTTTAAAAATTATTTACTTCCTTAGCATATCATTTCAGTGTTTTTCGGTATTACGGTTTTCCAATATCACAGTTTTTCGGTATTACGGTTTTTCGGTATCACGGTTTTCCGATACCACGGTTTTTCGGTATATACCGGTATTACGGTATACCGTTTCATACCGGTTCCGAATCTAATACCGTAATACCGGTTTCAAATTTCAATACCGTCAACCCTACTACAAACTATCGCACATGACGATTGCAACGGCTTCGAGGGCGTACGTCACGCATTAACGTATCAGACTTATGTCGATGATATTTGTGACGGAGCGGACACTATTCTGGAAGTGTTACAACTCCAGTCTGATTTGATATTCGTTTTAAATAAATCTGGGTTAGAGCTGAAAAAATGGGCGTCCAACACCCCGTCTGTGCTGGCAGCAGTAGCGGTCGACGATCGTATAAGTACTCCTATGCCGTTTGAAGCGATTGAAGGGTTAGGCACCAAGGTGTTAGGCATCGAGTGGCATCCTGACGGGGATTATTTTTGTTGTGCGTTACGCATTGCACAATCGCCCGTATTTACAAAGCGCGGCATTTTATCGCTCGTAGCTCAGATTTTCGACCCGCTTGGCGTGTTCGGCCCCGTCGTATTTTGGGCTAAATCTATCATGCAGAGGACATGGCAACGTGGATTGTCCTGGGATGAGGCCCTCCCTACCGATATCCATGATGATTGGGCCGCCTTCGTATCTGATCTGCCGTCACTTTTATCTATTCGTATACCTCGGCATATTAACGCGCGGTTAGGCGCATCGTGCTATTTATTAGGGTTCTGTGATGCGTCACAATTAGGCTATGCGGCGGTAGTCTATGTACGAATGACCAATGGTCCCGCCGACACGTCTGTGTTTCTTATTGGCACAAAAACAAAATTAGCTCCGTTGAAGCAGTTAACCATTCCCCGGCTCGAGTTAAACGCGGCATTATTATTAGCACGCTGGTTGAGTCGCATTCGTTGTACATTGGCGGCGCAACTTAATGTTATCGGCGTCCGGGCGTGGTCGGACTCGACGATAGTACTTTCTTGGTTGACCGTCTCCCACACATCGTTCAAAATTTATGTTTCGAATCGCGTACACCAAATTAGGACCTTACTCCCGGACTGTCATTGGCAACATGTTGATTCGCACAATAATCCTGCCGATTGTGCATCGCGCGGCGTAATGCCATCAGCTTTATCACAGCTAGAATTGTATTGGCACGGTCCGCCGGTAGCTCATAAAGATCCATCGTTGTGGGACGACTTCTGTCCGCCTCAGTCTTGTCCGGACTTACCCGAAATTTGTCCGGTGTCATGCGCGGCTCGTGTCGATGAATTTGTCGAGGAATGGTACACTCGCTTTTCAAATTACGACAAAATGCTTCGTGTAGTCGCATATGCACGTCGTTTTATTGTCACCTGTCGTCGTCGAGTTTCCCAAAAATTAAATTACACGACTCGTGGGTCAATGCCTCAGCATACGGTAAAGGTGGTCCCCGAATTTTTATGTAAATCTGAAATTCAATGTGTTGTTGTGAACCCCTGTCTGTATGCTATACGCAGTATAAGATATAGTCATAGTATAATATAGAATAGTGTGTAAGCATATTGATATGTGAACAGGCAGAGTTACACGGTCTAAAGGAATTCGCTGTGTGGACAGTTTTGAGCCCGAGCGAGCCCCTACCGTGTCTCGCTGTCTGTGTAATGGGCAGTGTAGAACTGACAGACCCTCGAGCAGAACCTCTGTTAATTACTTAAGTCTAATAAGTATTCTGTGCAACTAAATTTCTTTAAAAATTGATTATATTAATAAAGTTTTAGTGATAACTCGTACACCACGTATTTCTTTATTAGCGAACAAACTCGGTTGTGGAGACGTCCATAACAGTGTTGTCCGAAAATTAGCGGCGGCGTCGCAACGTGTGCATTTTGCCGAGTTAATGCGAGAATTGTCAGGTGGTGAGCGCGTGTCCTCTAAGCCCCTAGCTCGACTGGCACCGTTTCTCGACACCGACGGAGTGATTCGCGTAGGGGGCCGATTACGACACTCGTTATTGACATATGACTGCAAACATCCAATTCTATTATCCAAGCGGTCTTATTTTGCACTATTGTTATGCCGTCGGTGGCATCTGTTGACCTGCCATGCCGGCCCGCGCGTTTTGTCCGCATTAATATCTCGCCAGTTTTGGGTGATTTCGCTTCGATAGGTGTTACATAAGGTCATAGCGAATTGCACAGTATGTGTGAGGATCGACGCCAAACCATTAACGCCGTTGATGGCCGATTTGCCGAGTACACGCGTACGGCCGCGGCACCCGTTCGAGCGTGTAGGTGTCGACTACGCAGGGCCCTTGCAGATGCGCGAGACGCGATTGCGTAAATCACGTATGTTTAAAATATATATATCAGTATTTATCTGTTTTTGTACTAAGGCTGTCCATTTGGAAGTTGTGACCGACTTGTCCACGGAAGCTTTTTTAGCGGCTTTTGATAGGTTCGTTGCGCGTCGTAGTGTACCTATTGACGTGTTTTCCGACTGCGGGACCAATTTCGTCGGCGCCGATCAACAATTACGTGCGATTATTCAAAGTCCGGAGGGTCAGGTTGCTATTGCCAACTCACGCACCATGTGTCAGTGGCATTTTAACCCCCCCAGTGCGCCGCACTTTGGGGGTTTATGGGAGGCCGCCGTCCGATCAACAAAGCGGTTGTTGATACGTACTATAGGCACGTACACGTTTACCTACGAAGAGTTCTCCACTATATTAACGCGCGTCGAAGCGACATTAAATTCACGCCCGCTTACGCCAATGTCAACGGACCCGCACGACCTTGATTATCTTACGCCCGGGCATTTCCTGATAGGCCGACCGCTACTCGCTATTCCGCTTAGGTCAGTTCCCGAGTCAAGTAAGAACCTGGTCAACCGGTGGAAATTATTGGACCAGTGCCATCAGGCATTTTGGCGCCGATGGTCCGCGGAGTATTTGACCACATTACAAGAAAGGGCAAAGTGGACCCAAAATGTTCCCAACATCAAAATCAATGACATGGTGGTGGTTATCGACAAACAAAGTCCCCCGCTCTCATGGCGTCTCGGTCGGGTAACTGAGTTATTGCCCGGAGGCGATGGTAACGTCCGCGTTGTCCGAGTACTTACACAAGCCGGCGTTATCACCCGACCTGTGGTCAAACTAGTACTAATGCCAACTAATTAAAAAAAAAGGGGGGCAATATCCGCATGAGTGTGTGCGATCTACAACTAATGTGGTGCCTCGGCGCATTATGCCGTGCGCAACACTTCGCGCCGGCCTTGCTTTTCGTCGTTATCACGCCTGTATGCCTTGTAATTTTTTATTTTTTATGTATTAGGCAGGGGAGCGGGTCAGGTCCCTAATAAAACGTTAATTGTAAATATAGTATTATTTGTACGGACCCTACGTCCATTGATTTTTTTTATTACGCATTTTGTTATGTTATTTCTCATTAAATTAGAATTGTGTTGGTGTCAATTTATTGAGATATTATACTTGAAATTATATAAGCAAACTGTTTTTAGGTTTTTTTTACTTTGGTTTGTATACTTTGTTAAAATTATTATTATTATTTCGATGACGAGCCCTGTGTTCGCGTTATTGTGATATGTCCTTTTGTTTTTTTTTTTTTTTTTGTATTAAAAAAAATGTAAGACGACGTAGGTTAAAGGGTGAGAATATTCCAGATGTCCATCTTCCGGCTCGAATCAGTGATTCAGTGAGATGACTCTCACGGCGGGGAGGATGTTCGAGCGCGGACCGATTTGGCGGAGATAAGCGTCCAGCAAGCTCTAGTTCCCCCTCCATTGCCCGGCGTCGGCTCGTCGGCCGGTGACCGTACCGTCGGCCAGCCCAATATAGCCGTCTGGCTTTTTTGTCTTTTTCCAACGGTTGGGCCTGACGCATGTGGCTGTCCGCCCACCGTTATTGTGCGTCATTTTTCCGTGTGCCGTCGTGTAAAACTTTGTGATCGGTTTGTTAATACAACCCCACGGTTTTTACTGGTAGATGTTACCACCGTGGTTCAATTATAGTACCGCAAGCGGACTACAATAGTCGTGGTCTATTAAATTATTTACTTTTTTTGCTGCGCCTTGTGTGCGATCAACTTCGGTGGACCTTGGACCTATCATCTACATGTCGCCGTCGATCAAGAAGCTGCTACAAACCAGGTCGTCATTTTTTATTGTTATCTTGTTAATTATTGTATATCAACTGTTGTAACCGGACACCTGTGTGAAGGTGTTAGGATTATTCTTATATATTATTAATTATTCCCGAGGCGCCCCTATACTAGGTGTAGTTGAATTATTTATATATTTTGTTTCAACTATTTAATATATTTGTTTGTGGTGTGTTATGCGCCCGTATACATGATTTAGATGTACTATTATATATATATATTTGGGTAACCCCTCCCGCTCCCGTCCTCAATACATTCGCGAGTCGTTGCCGACAACCGCCGTAATCGTAGGATCGGCAACGGCGTAAACAGTATTGAAGAAAGAAATATATCAGGAAAAACTATAAAACTCGATTTAACAAGTCAATATCGAAGTCTTAATTCTCCTTCGTTTGGAGGTGTAGTATTTCAAACAAACAAATTAAATACACAAGATCATGATCCTTGTGAATTTGATCATTATAATGTAAAAAATTATTGGTTTGAAATAAATGGAAAACGTTATCCTGAAGAAACTCAAGATCTAGATTTTAAGAATGATAAATTTTGTGTAGCTTATGAGAGTTTGATGGAGTATAAAAGAAATACTCTTAAAAATCATCAAGAACATCCGTTAATGTATAATAATCCAAATGATTTTAAAAGTTTTAGAGCAATATATCTTGTTAACATGAGTAGACAACCAACAAATATTTCTGCAACTAAGAAAAATATTATTTTACATGTTGATTTAAATGAAAATTTACCTAAAAATACAATTTGTTATGTTTTTTTCGTCAGAGAAGATGAAATTTATTTACCTATTTATATACCTATGATACAATTGAAGAATCTTTTAGTGGTTAAATAATGTTTTTTTGTTTTCAATAGAAATATTTCTATTGAAAAAATATTTATTTTGTTTTTTCTTCAATTAGATCAAGATTATATATTTCTATCTTTTGAATAGTGCGTACATTTACTTGTCTGTAAATTATTGGATTAGATCTTATAAAAAGATTATTAGAATCATAATAAAAAACAAACAAAAGTTCATCTTCGATAATCTTTTCATTAATAGATGAAACAGATTTTTCAATTATGTTGCAATGTACTTCTAATAATTGTTTATTTATATTATTATTATATAATATATCTTTTTCTCCTACATGTGTATATAAATAATCATTAGTAATCCCTAAACTTAAATTTAAATTTTTGTCTAATAAAAGATAATTTTTTGAACTTAATGAAATAAAATTATTATCGTTTTGTAATTTGATAGTCGAAGATAATAAACTTGTTAATTGTTCAATTGAATGGTTTCAATTTATTTCTGTTTTATTAATTATTTCTTCAGGTCCAATTTCATTACTTTGAGTAAATATAGCACCACCTATATTTTTTAAAAAACCTTGTGTATAAAATTTTGGTTCATTAACACCTACATACGTACGTTCTACATGATTAAACATATATGAAGACAAATTAGGTGCGCTAACATAATAAAACATTCCTAAACATTTTAATAAATCATCATCAAAATTATATTTATAATTAGTACTAATATTTAATACATTTTTTTTTAAATGTAATTTTTGTGTTATCATAATTTTTATCACAATTCAATATTGTTTCTAATTCTTTTATTGAATAAATACCAATAGGTATTTTATAAAATGAATTATCTTTATCTACTGTAAATGTATATTCTTTATCAATATTTATATATTTTTCATAGGGAGTAGGTATATACATTGTTTTATTACCAACTAATGAAAAATCAAATGTTGTTTTTGGAAAACCTAAATATTCTTTCAATTTTTCATCTAAATTATAATAACATGGGGATTTAATTTGAATTTTTTTATTTTCAAATGATAAAAATACCGGTTCAATTAGTTTATTTAAATTTGAAATAGTATATTTATCTTTTTTTATATGTACTACTCTATCATCAATTTTTATTTTACAGTGTGTTTCAATATTTATCAAATTTAACTCTTTTAAAAACATTGATTCAAGACCTATTTTAAAATTATTATTAGTATTGAATTTTGGATGTGATAACCTAATGCAGCCGTTTTTAACTTTTATAAATACCATTTATAAATGTAAATTTATTTTTTTATTCAAATTTATTTTATTTTATTCAAATTTAATAACATGCATTTTTTTACCATTTTTTAATTTTTTTTCATTATAAATAAGATTAAATTTAATTTTGAATTTTTGTCATTATACATTGTTATTTGTTCTTCTGTAAATTCGTTTGTATATCTATCAGGTAAAGTTAATAAATCATCATCGTTTAATACAACAGATAATCTTTTACCAAACATTGTATCAATTTTTTTAAAACATTTTACTACGTACGGTTTTCCTTGTTCCAAATCACTACATTTTATAAAATTATGTTCATTGTTGATTTTATTTAAAGTTGCTTTAAAGTTTTCCATTTCCATTTCTTATTTATATAAGTAAATACATATTTTTTTTTTAATAAAAATTTTTTTTTTTTCAAAACAACGTAACAACGTAACAACGTAGATGTTCAACGTAACAAAGAAGATGTTCAATGTCTTATGTTAACAACGAACGTTGGACGTTTGACGTTGTTACGTTGAACATCTACGTTCATGTTTTACCAATAATATTTTTTACTATAAATCCTCATCTTTAAATATTTTTTAAATAATTTTTTATTTTTTTATTTAAAATAATACCAACGTAATAACGTAGATTTTCAACGTAAGACATTGGACGTTTTTACGATACAATTAAATATTATTATTTTTTCGTTCTATTTTATTTGTAATAATATTATAATGTATAGCAAACATATTATTATCATTATAGCGATAAATTGTATTCGTTTTTTTTTTCGTTATCTAATATATAGAATGACAATAATACTTATTGTATACATTTACAGGGTGTCATCATAGTACTTTGATATTTTTTTATTTAAATAGTGTTTGTTATACTATTAAACTTGTCCGAGTATTGTGGCGCAGTGGGTAAGGCGTGTGTTTTGAGAGTGAACATAGCTGGATCGAATCATGTAGTGGGAGTTTAGTGCTGAACTCTCATCACTGATTTGGTTCAACTATGTTCATAATCGTAGTAGGTTCCAAACTGGATGGGAAGCATTCTCTCCTGATGATTATAGCACTGTGGACAATGTGTAGTTTGTTCATTAGTATGCATTACCGATGGACTGCTGCTGTGGTACAGTCTATGTTGTCATTACAATGTTCCCCCCCCCCCATCTGGTCCCTGGAGTCTATAAATAAGTACCACCTCCCATTGTGTTGATACGATGAAGACTTGCTATATCTTAGTAGTCCTGTTGTACAGATGTCTGTAAAAAAGTGTGAGGAAAAAAAAAAAGCTGGCCAGCTTAGATATCTGTACAACAGGACTACTTTTGCATTTTTTTACCATTTTTTTTTATTATTATTATTATTATTATTATTATTTTGAATTCCAATATTTCATTTAATATTTGATATTTTCAAGTCGGAACAGCACAGATATGATTTATATGCTTATCTGCACTACATATTAAAAATTTACCCCCTACTTCATATTTTTCATTTAAGTATAAATCCGATGCTATTTATGTTAGAATGTTCATTTTTACATTAAACGTTTTTGATTTTAATTCTTTAAAGTCCCCCTCATAGTCTTGTAGTGAGCCGGTCTTGGTGAAGATGGCTCAACACGATTTAACGACGAAGTCCACTTTGTCGTCTATCTTCTTCAGAGAGCGTAGGAAGTTTGAAGTAAATAAACAACTCGTTTTTTATAAGTTTGAAAGTTAAGTTATTTATTAACTGAGACAAAGTAAAATAATAATGATAATAAAGGCCTAGCCCGATGTGTTGTTAAGTATAGAACAACGCCACCGGTCTATGCGTACTTGAGGCTTAACTATGTCTAAATCTTAATACTACCACAACCCTTTTTATATTAAACTAATCATGGGCGTAGTCCCAGAATATACGTGTGTGTCATGGTAAACCGGAACACCAGTTTCGTGTTTACTAAGACACGATTATTGAATGCGTATTCGGATTCTAAGAATTCATATAACTAGATCTATAAATAATATAAATAATATACGTATGTTAATTCTAAGAATTCATATAACAAAAATATAATACTAGATCTATAAATTAGATATGTGAAATTATTGCAAACAGTATCAGCTCAAGGTATTAAAAATAGAGTAATAAAATAAAGTAATATGGTCGGATTACTACAGTCTCATAGTGTAAAATCATTTTCAAAAATTTTTTTTAATAGAACAATTCTATTAAAAATCTGATGATTCAATATAATTATATTCTAATCGTTTTGGAATCGGAATCTGTACCTCCCATTCCAAGGCTACATATTTTTATATTTCCTAAATCTTGAACAACACAAATATCATGGAGATATTTGAAATAAAAAGTACCGGTTGTAATTATTAAATCATTAGCCAGCGCCGTCGTTAGGTTTTGCGAGGCCCTGGCAAAATCTTTAAAACTGACCACAATCACGTTTAATAAATTGTTTACTAATCAATTCAAATTAAATTTTATACTTTTATTTTTACATGTGAATTAAATATTTAAGAATTAATTTCTAATAACTATTAAATATTTTTAGCTTACACTGTTTAGTAACTTATATTACAAATATTGATGAATCAAAAAGAATTACAATTACAAATGATAATATTATGTACTCGTAATTTAAATGTAGGTATTCCTTTATTTATTAGATTTTAAACATATTGTAGTTAACGAAAAATATGGTTAAAAGAGCGAGGCTCCAAAAAACAATGAAAACCGCGAGGCCCTGGCAAATGTCCGATTTGCCGGGTTCACGCGACGGCGCTGTCATTAGCTATCTTACAAATATCGAGCCATGTTGGTGATTCTAGTAATGTAGAAGCATACGGTTTTCCATTTCCAGAAATATTGTTACCATGATCGACAATTAAAATATTTCCTCTAATTGGAATTTTGCTTAGAGTATATTTCATTATTTTAATATTTTTATTATTATTTTCAAAGTATTCATAATTACAAAAATGTACATAACATTTATTATTTAATATAGAGTTTCTTATTTCGTTTTGCATTTCATTTTGTTGTAATTTATTAAATTCTTTGATAGTTGTATCCATTGTTTATTATACATTTCAATTCCTTTAACTAAGTTATTCAATTTCTTTTGATAGATTTTGCATTTGATTTTATTTCATTTTGTGTTATATTTGTGTTTAAAGTTATTTTATTGATCTTTTCATATTTAATATTATTTTGTGTTCTATTTGTGATAATTATGCTAAAGGTTGTGGTTTGTGATCTTTTTGTGATTAAAAACATTTTTCTGATCTTTTGTGTTTAAAAACAGTTTTACTGATCTTTTGTGTTTAATAGCATTTTGTGTTCTATTTCTGACAATTATGATAAAGTGTAAAGTTTGTGATGATTTTCTGATTAAAAACTATCTTGTGATCTTTTTGTGTTTAATAGCATTTTGTGTTCTATTTCTGATAATTATGATAAAGTGTGAAGTTTGTGATGATTTTGTGATTAAAATCAATCTTGTGATCTTTTTGTGATACCAGAGTGCCCCACCTACTACTCCCGTTTGATTGTGGATGCCACGGAGTTGTATTTGTTTTTTCTATTTTCAATAACTTACAAACGTCCTTGAATAAATTAGATAAAAAGTTGGTTCCACAATCAGTCAAAATAGTAATTGGTATACCGTATAAACATATAAAACACTCTACAAATGCTCGCGCTACTGTGGAGGCATCTGTTGTAGCTAGCGCTACGGCAACGGCATACCTAGACAACTCGTCTTGTATGGTCAAAATATAGGTGTTACCTTCATCTGTTTTTGGTAAGGGTCTCACTATGTCTAAACATATTTTCTGGAAAGTTGACGTTACGGTCGATGTTATCAGCATAGGTTGTTTTATATTTTTACCCGATTTGCCCTTCTGGCAAACGGCACAATTTTTAATGTAATCTCCTACATCCTGTTTCATATTTTTCCATTGATATTTTAATTTTAAGCGTTTTATTGTACGGGAGACCCCCTGGTGCCCCCCTACTAACGTATCATGGTATTCCTTTATTATTTGTAATGTTTCTTCTTTTGTAAAATATTGTTCTTTATAAATCGTTACTTTTATATTTGTATTTTTAAATAGGTAGCGAAACATTGTACGTGTACGTTCGTAACAGGTCAATGTCGTTAACCCTTCTAACCTGATTATAAAAAATTGAGTAATTTGTTTATCAATACAAAATAATTTCATTTCATTTATCGCGTTATAATAGCTCTCGGCGCTTAATTCATCGTAATGATTACTTTTTAATTTATAAAATATAATTAATTAATTTAATTGGTTATTTATTATGAATTTGTTATCATCGTTGAATGTTAACTGAGTTGTTAGATTAAAGTTATTCATTATTTCCCTTATCGCCGGATGCGTTATTATGTTATCATTCGAAATAGGTAAAATTATATTTTCATTTTGTTTTTACGGTCTCCCTAATCTTTTGAATTTTATTCGGCGTATTATTGTATTCGTTAGCAATAAAAATGTTATCAACGTATGGCTCCCATTTCAAATTACTCGTTAATTGGTCTATTACGTACGGTTGTTCGGATATATTAATAATATTACTAATTACTGTATCACCTTTGACCGGGCTGATACTATTAGCTACAATCACGTCTTCTGTGATTTCAAATTTTTTTACTGTTATTACATTATGATTTATTTTTTCGTCGGCTTTTATTTTTAACACCCAATTACTTCTCGGCGGAAGTATTAATGGACTTGTTTTTGTTTTTTCTGGTATAATTAATACCTCTTTATCCCAATCTAACATAACTTTATTTAATTTTAGAAAGTTTATGCCTATAATACCTGCTTCGGGTATTGGGAAATCATTATTCACAATGTCGAATTTTACAATGAAAGGTTGTTTATTAATAAAAATCGGAATCACTACCGAACCTATTGTCTCCACTGGACTTGCGTGAATTCCCTTAATATTTTTTTTATCTCTTTCATTTACAATAATATGTCCTTTTAAACTTGAGATTTTTATAATGTTCATCTCCGAACCACTATCAATTAAAAATTTAATTTCGTTTTTTATAAATTTATCAGAAAAACACGTGATGTGTTCCTGTTCAATAGGAGTTATTATACGGACGTTGCTACTGCCTACCTGTATTTCCTCTACAGATCTGTCCTTATTATTTTCTGCTTTTTTATTTTTTAATTTAAAACACTCATTATTGTCATGATTAGTTTTTTTACAATATTTGCAGAATTTACTCGAATACTCCTTTTTTATCTCTTAACTCGTACTTTGACCGCTGTTAGGATTACGAAAAGTAGGTATTTTATGTTAACTAGTCCTATACTCATTAGCGTAATGTCCAAATTTATTGCAACGGTGGCATTTGATATTACTCTTATCTTTAGTACTTTTAAATTCGATTTATTTTTATCCGGTGTATTAATTCCGTGCATCTTACTAAAATAATCGC
Source organism: Schizaphis graminum (assembly GCA_020882235.1). Taxonomy (NCBI): domain Eukaryota; kingdom Metazoa; phylum Arthropoda; class Insecta; order Hemiptera; family Aphididae; genus Schizaphis; species Schizaphis graminum. Next base: position 1,066,561 of record CM037035.1, read on the forward strand.
TTGTTTTTTCCTTCTCCATTGCATGGAGTACCGCCTTTTCAAATATTTTAATATTGCGCGCCTTTAAGATTATTCCGATCGACTGCGATATACCCGCTACAAAAACACTCAACGCGTGAGCTTGTACAGTTTGCGCTATAATGCCAGCCTCTACTTTCGGTTTATCTACGGTTAATGCGTGCGTCAGTGGCGGCTATCCTCAAAAAAATATGTGTTGCTGAAAATATTTCTGATGACCTACCACCCACCACAACCTACAAATATTAGTTATAAAATACAAATCACCAATATTTAATCAGTGGGTCATATATTTTTCCAATTTTTGATAATTTTACATGTGTTGTTCAAGCAACACATAGACCATAAGATAGCCGCCACTGGCGTGCGTTAATTCATGTGCGGTTTTTTCAATTCTAATAGAAAATTCTTTAACGGTTTCTTTAGTACTTTTTAATGTGTTTATGCTGTTAATATGTATAACACCTGGATAAAAGTAACTATTTAATTATATCAAAAACATAGTATAGCTTCAATTCACTCTGTTGGAGTACATGCTGACAGTGTTTTACGAATGAACCTGCAACGTCGACAAACACTTCTGTGCAACAAAGCACTACTTGAGGTAAAGCATTGGTCTAATGCTGTTAAGGTTGAGTTACAAAGGATAAGACTATATAAATAAATGATAAAATGCGATTTATTGAATCAAAAACAGTAATTTAACTATATTATGACGTATTATATGAGTAAATCAACACTGTGCGAACAAACGAACGTCAATGCTCCGCAACAATTGACTATACACGTTTACCACATATGATAATAGATACTAATGTAGTATACACACATTTGGTATTTAAAGAAATACACACAGTCACGATGTTTGATATCCAAAAAAATAATCTGCAGTGCTGATTAAACTCTGTCGACGGTCTGGGACCAAAGTGTACGAAGGGCACAAAAACGACTTGTATTTGACACGAATCGACGAACAGTAATCCTACAACACATAAAATCGTTCAATTTAATTGATATCATTAAAATAATACCGAGTAGGTTAAACCGTACATAGGTACCTCATACGTCGTTCGGCGATTCTAATCGTTACGTCCAATCACCGTAACAGATTTCACGTACAAACGGTAAACGTACGGCGTTTAAAGGACGCGGCGTACGCGAAAAACCATAACACAATGTCGAAAGCGTGAATCAGAACGACAAAAACTGAAAAAGTCGAAATTAAATCGGCGAGAACGTCGGTCGGCGGCCGTCTCGGTTAACGCGACGGCGAACGCAACGAAACAAACACGTAGGCCCTCCGCACACGATAAAACTGTTTTGCAACAAGAATCTCAAATGAGTTGCATGCGCGACTGTTTGGTGACGTTACATATGCAACCTAATAGAAAACCGCACACTTGTCGACTAAAACCAAATCGGTTTGAAATCAGTTTCCAACTGGTCGCGTGCAACTGTGCTTGCAGGTCGAATATCAGTTTCAGTTGCGTGGTTGCATGGTTATTAATTATTTAATAATTATTATAATAATCAACAGTTGTATATTATACCTGAAGTTTATAATTATTATACCTTTATTACATTATATTATGAATTTGTGATAATTCATTCATTATGAGTGATCAGTTGATGAACATTAAATTTGTCGAAGAGGTGGAAAAACATGATATTTTATACAATTATAACCTTCCTGGCTATTCTAGAAAGGATTTAACAGAAAAAGCATGGCATGAGGTAGCAGCTAAAGTTAACATGACAGGTATGTACCACACTATTGATGTAATGTTTATCATAAAAAAATTTAACTTAATAAAATATAATATATTATAATATTATAATGTTTAACACATTGGAGACGAGTAGACACGGCCATGATTTTAAGATACGCGAGACGATAGAATTAAAATAATGGTAATAATGTACGTGTATTTAATATGTATATGGACAAACATTTCCCGCAAAGTTTTTGTTGTGTTGTGTTGTTTACTCGCTATTGAATAATCCAACGAACTTGATTTTTTTTTTCATCGAACGCTCGGAGTGTTTATCTAAAAATGGGTCTAAAAATAAATATGATTATCTAAAAAACGATATCTGTAATATACGGCTTATTACGACAATTCCAATAGTCAAAACAAAAAGTTGACCGAGATAATAATTATCTAATAATTATTATTTTATCTTGTCGTATTTTTTATATATAATATAATATAATCTAAAGAAAAAATATCGAAACAATTATTGGTATTGCGATATTTTTATTTTTTAATACAATTTATATTATAATTTAATATAAATAAAATATTGATATACTTGTAAGTAGTATAATAAGAATTGTATTTATTGTATTTATCTATATCCTATACTTATAAGTTAGAACACAGAGATCTAAAAATATTGTAAATATAAAATTGTTTTTAATATAATATTACATGTTTGATTTTGTTTACTAGTATTGTACATAATTTATAACAATATAATACTATTTATGTTATTGTATTATTGGATATATCTTATTTCTGGAACAGTGTATTTCCATTGCCAAGGCAGAGATCCCCGAAGAGAAAGAAAATAATTAGATAAATAATTTCTAATAGCATTCGCTGAAGAACCGTCATCTATTGTAAGCTCTCTTGGTGTTATGGTGTTGATAGGTACTACGGCTATTTCATTATCTTCTTGCGTGTCATTGGGCCTGTAGTTAATTCCCTCACGTTTACGTACATAATTGTGTAAGATGCAAACCGCTTTGATAATGTCATTCACTACTTCAACTTTTCGGCATCGTATCGGACCATTTAATACTTGGAACTTTTCTGATGCCATTCCAAAAGTGCATTCAATAGTTTTTCGTCCGCGACTTAACCTATAGTTAAAAATTCTTTTCACATTGTCTAATGTCCTTTTGTAATAAGGCCTCAATAAATACCGTGATAAAGGGAACGCTTCATCTGCTGCGAAGTAGTATGGAAATGGACAGTTTGTATTATCATGTGTTAACGGGGAAGGTGGAGGGATGTCGAAACCTCCATGCGTAATCCAATACCTCATAGCACTAGCTTTAAAAACACCTCCATCACTATTTCTTCCTGCGTATCCCGATTCTACCATTGTGAACAACCCATCTGCATCACAGCATGCCATTAGAACGACAGAATTGTACGATTTGTAATTATAATTTTGTGAACCGGTGTTAGGAAATTTCTCAATTCGCACATGCTTCCCGTCTATAGCTCCGATGCAGTTGGGAAGGTTCCAAATTGACTCAAAACGATCAGCTATCAGTTTCCAATGCTCTCTAGTTGGTACTGGCATATACGTATCATGCAATGTGTCCCAGATTATTTTAGTTGTTTCGTGCACAATGTTTCCGACTGTAGTTTCTCCTCTTGCAAAATACAATGACAGAGACACAAATGTACAGCCTGTAGCTAAAAATCTGTTAAAATGTTTAAAAATCGTGTTAAAATAATTTATTTATAATATTAATATTTATTAGTAATAAATATAATAATATATACACGGTTGAATTTTAGACTTTTATTAAACTTATGTTTTTATTTTTATTTTGTTTTAATTTTTATCACATTGATTTTAGCGGGCGAGTGCAAAGAAAAATGGCGTAATCTTAGAACCGTTTTTACCCGGAAAATGAAAACGCCAAAAAGTGGGTCTGGAAGAAATAAAAAAGCTTATTATTTGGCAGATGCCATGCAATTTTCTGTACCATTTATTAAAACATTGATTCCACCGTCAAATGGTAATTTGCCAGAGATACCGCAGGATGAAACGACATACGAAACGATGGAAAATACTGAAGTATGTGAGGATGATATTCATCTGACAAACTTATCGTACAACTCAACTACAGATCAACTACAACCACCACCACCTCCAATTTCACCACCATTACTAGCACCATATCTATCACCATCCGCATCACCAGCATCACCAGTACTGTCACAACAAAGCAATTATCCACCAGAACAGCCGTCGTCTTTTCGTATCAAGAAAAACCTGAAAGTCAAAAATAAATCAGCAATAGAAGCTGATACTTGTGTGGCTGAATACTTCAAAGCCAAAAAGGCAAGGTTGGAAGCAAATTTAAGTACCGTGACCACTAATTCTTATAACAGTGAACGCAAAGAAGCACTTAAAATGTTTCTATTAAGTTTGATACCTGAAGTCGAGCATTTTAATAATGATCAGATCAAAATATTTAAACGCAAAATTTTTAGTGTTATAGATCAGGGGCGGCCAAACGGTCGATCGCGATCTACCGGTCGATCGCAAACAATTTTAAAGTCGATCGTGTTAGAATTTATTTTTAGGCTACTCACACGAAAATTAATCATGGTGGTTAGATTTTTTATGGAAGTCGATCTTCAAAGGTCAAGTATAATGTTAGTAGATCGCGGCCAAAAAAAGTTTGGCCACCCCTGTTATAGATGATATATCATCTCTACATGCATCAACGTTGTCATCGCCATCTACTACTTCATTACCATCAACTCACACATCTGAGGTTTCTGCATCATCAAATGCACAAGATTATTATACAAACTTTTCAGGGACATTCGAAAACTACAACAACAACGACGAGTCTAATTTCAGACCATTGTAATTATTTTAGAAATCATATGTATTCTTTCATTTTTTTTTTTTTTATTATTTTGTATCATTCTTAATTTTTAATTTCGTTATTTGTTAATACTATGTTATTACTATCATAATTATCAGGACTAAATAAAATAAATAGTAAGTAATTAAACTTACCTCAGAGTTATCAATATTCTTTCTTCGGGAGATACACATTCTCTCATATTTGTGTCCATCTTATGTATATTTGGAACAACCAATTTAACTAATTCTTGGTAAGAATCCTTAGACATTCTATAAAATGCTATAAACTTGGCATCAGTTTGGTTCAGTTGTTCTGCTGCTACAAACAACCTGCATTTTAAATTTTTTTCTATATATGGATGAGTCCAATATTCCCTTCGTACGATTTTTCGGTTTCTACGGTATTGATAGTAGTCAATTATGTCATCTTCGTCAGAACTACTTGACATGTTGAAAAACTTTTGCATAAAATAAAATAAAATAAGCTTTGTTTGAAAAAAACTTTTTAAAAATGCACGTCTCCTCCTTATAATGTGAACTCGTAAACTGGTCAAAATTTGATTGTACTCGTGTGCAGATAGAATACATAAATCAATTGCAAACCAATTGTACAACAGTCGCTCATACAACTCATTTGAAATTCTTGTTGCAAAACAGTTTTATCGTGTGCGGAGGGCCGTAGAAAACGGGCACTCTACCGGGCGTAAAAAAACACGGAGTACTCGAAAAACACGACGGCGAGGCCGTAAAACGCTAAAAAAAATTACAAAAAAGACAATTACAAATGTCGAAAAGTTGTAGAAATTTTCGAAAAACGATATACACAGTAATAACTAAACGAGTGTGAAGTTGGGTGATCAAAGCTAGGTGACTATTTTTCAGACGGTTAGTGATAAGAAACCTCGTATGTTGGGTTGCATTTCATTCAATTTTATGGATGTCAAACTATTGTATGAAAACTGTGAACTATATAGATGTCTCCCTATGTCACAAATCACAATAACAATTGTTTAATAATTAATTGTTTTTAAAGTTTATAAATAAATTCTATGGGCGTCATTACCACGATAATTATACCCAACATTATTCATCAGACAAAGTTAGGTTATATAGACTAAAAGTGCATTTAAATATTTAATTGAGTGTATAATTGAATGTAGTCATTCACTGTACATATTGTTAGTTATTCTTTTTATGTCATATGTTAATGTAATATCTATAAAAGAACCATACTTTACGGAAACTGGTATGTATACTATTCAACTATATTGTATTGTTATTTGTTAACTACATGTAGTTAAACCAACTTTAGCAACTAGGGTCAAAAATCTGTGGGGGCTAAAAATATTTACAAGTCTTATATTTAAGATTTTTAAAGAGGAATGTGGCAAAAGCCCAACATTTTAAATTGTTTGTAAATAAGGTAGGTAGGCATGTTTTGACAATCCAGTTTTAAATAACCTGGTTATTAATTCGGTGAAAATAAGCTAAGCATACTTACTCATAATACATATATAATAAAATGAGGATGTCATAACACTTACAACCTCCTAACACTTCCTTTTTACATGCTACTGTCTAATTAATAAAACTAGAGAGCTTAAAAAAGTAATAACTTAGGTATTGTTACTGCAATTTGTAACAGCTTATAAAAGCCCCCCAAGCCCACCCCCCTAATTTCGCCTATGAGTTTAACTATTGTTTGAAAATTGTAGTATTTTATTTAAATGCATTATTATCCACACTGTGATTTAATTCCACAGAACTAGGTATTACAAAATATCGTAGGTATGTAATTAAGATGGATTATTTATTTTTGTAAGTAAAATATAATTTAGTTATCAGTTATATATCTAATTATAATGTTGTATTATATAAATGTAATAACATTTGTTTTAATGTAATTGATCATTCAAAGTGGATCTTAATTGGCTTCCAAATATATATGTTTTTTCTACAAACAAATGAATAGGCACCTATAGAAACAATCATATTGATTATTGATATTATATTATCTAATGTTTCATAATTTTACTTAAATCCTACCGCGTACATTAACGTTAATATTGTATTATTACAATATTAACGTTAATGTACAGGAATTAATTTGTTTTAATTGTAATTGTACTAAAGCCTCAGTAGTTGGACCATTTGCTTGTACTTATAAATATATATATATATATGTGTATATTTTTTATATAGGTAATTAATACTTAAAAGTCATATTCACACATTATGTTTACCTATTATATAATAAAAGAAACGAAAAGTATTGATAAAAACATTTATATATAGTTTATAATTAAAATTTTGTAAGTATGAATCAATATTCTAATCATTGAAGAAGTGTTGTGTTTCAACTAGCAAGCTCTTTCAATATAAGTTTGATGATAATATTACCATTTATAAACCATTTGTTACTTACAGTTATTGAATTGGTTATCACTGAGTACCCTTGAAGCAAGTAAATACAATTTGCTCTTTTAAAATATAACCCCTCATTTTATTTATTTTTCCAATCCATTTTCAGATGGCATGCAGTCAACATCAACTATTCTAGTATTATGGGACAAGACACAAGAATTCAATGTTGAATCCACTATTATTGTATCCTTTACAGTCATAAAACCTCAATTAAAATGATATAATATGTCTACTATTCAGGGGCACACTGGTTATTTTTGGTCTAAGGAGAAAAATTAATTAGGGGCCAGTTTATTCTTTTTAAATTTATTTGAAGTGTTCTATATTACAATAAGAAGAGTTAAATTTAAGAAAAATCTAACCTGACATAGATAATCGTGGCTTGGACCATAAAAAGGAATGGGGGCCTTCAATGTTACTTGGTTAAAACCACTCTGGGCCAGTCTTCCCCTGCTAATATTTATTGTTAAAATATCCAATATTTGGAAAGTGACAATCGTCAGCACAGGCATCATAAAATAAATAATTTGTATAAATAAATTATAATATAAACTCATAATTTATTTTGAAATATGCGTTCATTTTCATAGTAACATAATTTGTTAATAATTAACACTTTTTTTCTCAATTTAAAATTATCATGTTTAATATGCTTGTGGTCTTGAAATATTTTGTTGTATTATCCATGTGTACCAGTGTCGCATTGTCACAAGTTTAATGATGATTTCTAAAAGTGTAAAATATTAATGTATGCTGTAATATTTATAGTTGATTTTAAAATTAAAATCTCTATTTTTCAGGCGCAAGTCATCCGGGTTTTTCTTCACGTTTTCCATTCGGTTTTTTCTTGCTTTTTCTTCGTGCTTTCAATTCGGTTTATTCCTCGTGCTTTCACACTTTTGTGTTCTACTGTTATTCTACAAAGTGTTAATTCTAAACATTAATTGTTAGATGTTCAAACGCGGAACGAGTTCGCCACTAAAACCATGGACGTTCCACGTCGCGACAAATGTCGAAGCTCCGCGCGACCCGTTTCCCCCTCCGTAGACCCGCGCCGCCGTCAACGGCCGGCGAGCTGGTCATCGGCCGTAGCGAACTTGTGTCACTACTTTTCTGTTTCGTCTTTTTCCAACGGCTGAACGAAGCGCAACGTCTGCGCTATCGTCCCCGTGTATCGTTAAAAACCTCGTGTGAACGCGAGGTGTTCGTGAGCTCGAGCTGTGATCAGCGGCCACGGTCGGTACCTAGTACTTATCAAAGAAGTACGTTTTCGCGTTATTATCGTGGTCGCGATACGTACCTTATTTACATCGAGTAAATAAAAATTCGCGTAGTATCGACGTCCGACGTTTAAGCGTGCATTGAGCCTCCGCTCTCGTGCATTTTACGCCATGCGCGTGCTTGTTACTCTCCGCGTGATCGCGATTGTTTGCCATGGTAAAGTACGTGAAATACTATAAGAATTTCGCGTTTGCGCTAATCGCGTGTGACCACGGGTCATCGAAGTTGAGCGACGAGCTGAAGATTTGTCCGCCGTCGCCGTTCCGGCGAGGGACCGATATTGGTCGGCATCAAGGATCGCCGCATTCGCCGAGCCACACAGCCTCCGAGCCACGCAGTAGCCGTAGTCATAGTCAGGTCTATCATTTGTTTTGGTCCCACGTGTCAGTGGGCTGTATATGTATAATTATTGTTCACCAGCTTTGATATTTAGTGTTAAGTTGATATTATTATTTAGGGCGCTCGCTAATTTAATTATTCATTTATCGCAAATATAAGTGTTTACGACCCTAAACTTTGACCATATTGTACAAATTAAGTAACCTGTCCCCGTTTCAGTCTACAACACATTACGCGAGTCGTTGCTGACAACCGCACAACTCGTAGGATCGGTAACGGCGCCAATAGAAATATAATATATATATTATTCAGTTTTTATTGTTAATTTTTTAACTGTGTTTTATTTTAGATTCTGAACGAAGTGATGAATGTATTGAAATGGTTCTTTAATAAAATAAATAATTTGGGAACAGATTTTTTTTAATTCACCAACGTCCAACTGTATATTGTATCTTAAAAAAGTGGGTAAGTGAGTATCACTCGGCTGTACATTAGAGGGTGGGGTGGACCTCGGACTAGGGAAGATTAAATTTGAATGCAATGATAGGTATCATTGTATACGAAAAACGATTCTGAACGGAGATGATTTGTCAGTCTAGGATATATTATATTTAAATATTGGCATACATTCTATTTTGAAACAAATTCAAACATTTAAGTAAAAGTTTCAAGATCTTACGCTCAGTAATTTTTTAAAAACAACAAAAATCGAAAATTATTTATTTGTAAAACGTTATTTTACACGTGTATTTTTGATTTCAAATTAAAATTAAAACTTTAAACACTCGTAAAACTTTTTAAATTGAATAATCCTCAAATTTTTTTATAATTATTCTAAGCTTAACTTATGGACAGCATAGTATTAAATTTTCAATTCTTAGCTTTTGATAGTAAAATATTTATAAATTTTTAACTACCAAATAGTGAAAAATATTCATGATTTTGACGAATTTTTGTCAATATTTGAACTTCAAATGCGAATAAAAAAAAATTGTGCCTATGTATTTTTATAATTTTTGAATGAGAGTTAGAACAAGTTATGTGGACCCTTCTATTAAATTTTCAAGTAATTTGTCCCAGCTTAATTTTTTTTATCAACATTTATAAAAAAAAATTAAAAAAAATTGAAAATTTCAATTGTCTATAAATAGCTCAAAAAAAGTCAAAATATTTTGAAAATCAAATTACATAAAGAAAATGGCAATCTAAATAACTGGTAAAATTTTCAAGTATTTACGACTTATACTATTTGAATAACAACAAATATTAAAAATCGTTCGAGGCTAAACCGTTATTTAACGCAGTTTTGTAAAAATTTAAATTTCAATCACTCATAAAAATTTTTTGTTTTAGTCCGGTAGTTTTTTTTGCAGATAGTTGAAGAAAATTTTATGGAGAACCTTGTACCAAATTTTCAAATCTTAGTTATAAAAGAAAAAAATTTTACGATTTTTTAACCACAAAATTACTTGCCAATTTTCGCAATTTTGACATATTTCGTATAAATTCGAACTTTAAGCACTTATAAAAAAAAATTGTGACAAACGATTTCGGATTTTTTTTTTATCACTTTTAGAACAACTTATAAAAAATCTTGTATTAAATTTTCAAGATTTTCTGGCCGGCCAAAAAAATTTTATTGTTATTTTAAATAAAATACTAAAAAAAATTAAAAATTTCAATTGTCTATAAATAGCTCAAAAAAAGTCAAAATTCTTTGAAAATTTAACTGTGTATGGAGAACGCTAATATAAATATTTAGTGAAAATTTCAAGTATATAAGCATAATTATTTATTATTTGTTATTGGTCTAATATATCTATTTGTGGTGTTATATACACCCGTATTATATTAAATTACGTACCATTGTGTTATATATATACCGGGTAATTTTTCCCGTTTCCAACACTTCGCGAGTCGTGTCCGATAACCGCGAATTTCCAAAAGTAGGATCGGACACGGCGCCAACAAACATATATAAGAATAATAATATGGAATAATAATTAGAATAACAAAGGAAAAAAAAAGAAAAAAAATGCAAAAAATGATTTGCAGTGTTAATCAAAGCGCTGCCGGAATATCCACCGGGGATTCGATCTTCTTACCCCTGCCTAAATTCTATCCTATCCCAACGCGGCAACGCCTAATCCTATCGACTACAGTTTGAGTTGGAAACTAGTATCAATTCTCAAGCACTTAAATAGTTTCCGACCCGCCACGAATTTTTTGTTATGCACTGCTTTATTCGTATAATTCAAGTGTTATGAGATTTGAATACCTTGATTTATAGTCTTTTTGATGTGTTAATTTACAATATCTGTTTACACTGTGATGTTTTATTATGTATTATGAGCATAATGTGTTTAATACTCTATACATCATTTTATAATATTCATAATTTATCAAAAAAATTAAATACTAATGCTCATACATGATAATCATTGAGGTCATAATTCATACCTAACTCAAGCTTATTGATGATTAATAATTTAATTATCATTATTGTTCATTTAATAATTTATTTATTACTCTTGAGCAAATTTAACATAAACGTAATATCTAATAAATACTTTTGTCCTTACATGATCAATGATCGGTAATATTGTGAATAATAAATAAAAAACATTATAATATAACTATCAAAGGAAATGTATATTTAACATTAAATTTGCAATAAATTGAGTGTTCGGTTCAAAAAATAAAATCAAAATATATATATTGAAATATTGTAGTAACTATACATAAATTTACTATATTTTATTAGTTGAGCAGTAGGTAACTATAACACAATTAAAGCATAATTAATTTGTGTAATATAAACCTTACCGAAATAAAAAATTATTATTTTAAGCAATAATAGATATACATTTTGAAATATTCTTTGAGTGGTGTATACAATATATGAATTCAACGGATTTGTTCAAAATTTAGCTCAAATGTTGCAAGAAAAAATATACCAACCTTGACAGCAAAATCTATGTTAAATAACATTTTCATTATTGGTGTGCTAGTGCTAAAACATTTAATGTTGTAAGTTTTTTTCTTTTTAATGTATTTTTTTACAATATAATATATATAGATAAAAATTTAAAATCTGTAGACACAAACAAATAATATAATATAATATAATAAAAATAATTTAGGCCTTAAATTAAAACATTATTATTTAAACAAATTTCACCTACTCAGTGTAGCTATAATAACTACTATTACAAAAAGCATTTTAACACTGATACCAAATTGTATTTTTTACATTTAAAATATATTATGCGTTTGATCCAAATTCTATTAATACATAAATATTAAAATGTTGTAGCAAAATAACAATACACAAATACCTATTGTTTTCTTTTTAGTTGAGTAACGAGTAAATATTATACAATAGGAGCATAGGTAATTAATCTGTATAATGTATAAATCTTACCATAGAAGAATGTTTTTATTTAACGTGTTTGTCTGCAATAATTATATAGATTGAAATATATTATGAGTGCAACATACAATACTTGAATTTATCTGCTCACCCTCACATGATGTCAAACTTTGCTTTCTACTACAAAAATATACTAACGTTAACAGCAAAATCTTATGTTTAATACAATTTTCATTATATGATGTTAATTAAAACATTTAAAATATAACATTATTACCATACAAACTATAAGTAAAAATAAAATATCATTAATGAAGCACATGTTTTGATTGATTTTATATAAATCATAAAAATCCAACTACGGAATATACTTTGTACGTTTCTCAAAGTAATGAACGTCAGTAATAAATATTAAATGTTATTAACTCAACATTTCACCAATAAGCCTATCATATTCACATAGGTAATGACTACCTAAATACAATACTGTGCGTCACGGTGAACACTTGTGCTAGCGAGCACGACCAATGGTATAAGATGTGTCTAAAGGTCGAGCTACCGAGAACAACAGAACAATATAAATACGATGATATAATGCAGTTCATTAAATTAATAAAAAGTAGTGTACATCAGTAAATAAAAAGTGTGCGTTGAAACAGACACCACCGCTCTCCGAATACCTGCAACACGTTTAAAAACTATATTAAACTACTATGAGTAGTGAGTATCTTTATTAGTTGTAACGAAGTAATGACATACGTACCATATTTCGTCGACGTAGACGGTAGAGAACGATGCGGCAGACGACAAAAGTAACGATTAGGCCTAAAACACGTAAAAATCATATAATTTTATATTAATATACATAAAGTACAAAGCAAAAAGTACGGATTACATACCTCGTAAGTCGGTCAGCGTCTGCGATCCAAAACACACGACCTGAATTTGTGTAATGCTTTCGAAAGGCGCACTACGAATATGGACAGAACGGTCGTAAAACACGAAACGGATCTGTGGAAAAAAAACTGAAAAAAACGTCGTTCTACGGCCGTAATTTGTTACCGCGTTGGCGATCGACACGAACGCGATCGTCAGAGAACAAACCGCATACGTACGGCTTGAAAAAGTCGAGCACTACACGAATACGTACAGACTCGAAAAACGAAGGAAAAATCTTAAAATATGGTGATGGTGAAAAACGGAAAATTTTCGAAATAATAAATAAAAACCATAGATAATATAAGAATGGATAGGCCATGCACCCTTATCACACGGGAATTAATAGGAATATATTATTTGAGGTTATATGGTGCGATAGATAGATAAGAATTTAATCATAGATAATAGAAGTTTTTATTTATTATAATTTTTATTATGTTATTATTTATTTTTATTAATTCTTAAACCTTTTTAATTAAAAATATTTCAAAACACAAATTAAAAGTTTAATTATATTCAGATTTTTTTGTTTACTCATGTCTAAAATGAATTATTTTTGTAAGCTTTGTTCGTAAAGTTGTCTACACTATAGAAATCTACGAAGATTGGACTAAAACTCAGCCACCCGAACTTATTGCAATAAAAACGGATACCAAGGATACCACGGAAATCGAAGAATTAACAACAAACAATTTAGAATGTAATAATAAAATTAACATTTTAAGAACCCAACGTAATAAAAGAACAAAGCCTAATAATAATACCACAGATCTTATTACACACACTTATACGACAACACAACCAAAATTAGTCACAACAGATAATAAAATAAAAATAGAAAATACAAATACAACAAATAATTTAAGCAATAGCAACAGCACCGTTACACATCCAAGTCATACATTGAAACAAGAAAACACGACTATAATAAATAAATTTAACGTTAGCAAAATTATAAATAACAACACAATTAATAGCACAGAAATAAATAATACAACTAAATTCATAGACGAAGCGGAAAGCGTTCAAAATAAAATTAGGTACGACAATTATATTGTTATAGCCATAGGTGTATTGTTAATAATCAGCATGTTGTTAGTAATATATGCGTGTAGATATAACTATATGAGACAATTTCGTTATACGAATGTAGAGGAACAAGTACAGTCCGAACGGTATGAGATGTATGAAACCACATTATAAGGACCAATAAAATAGAATAATGTAGGTATTTAATTAAATAGAATATAAGAGAATAACGAATGATAAAAAAAAATATAACATAAGAGAGAGAAGTAATATATACATTACAACAATAATCAATAAACTAATATAAAATATGTAGTAGTTAGCTAATGTAAGCATTTTAAGTAAGCGACTTATAAACATTATAGGGAAGGAAGAATGGACATTATTTATGTCAGCGAACCGGACTCGCAGAGGTTCAAGGTGCCACTAATAACAGGTGTAGATATAAATGATATCCCGGAATTCGAAATACAAACGGTTACACTGGGGGAAGGACGCCAGGTGAATCTTAGGTTAAACAAAAATGGTGAATTTATCGGTGAAAAATTAATGGCGTGCAATAACGATCCACGGTTCGTCAGGGCGGATCCTCCTTCCGCAGTAATTGATCAACATATTTGTTGGTACGAAGGGTACGAGCATGATGACGGAGTAAATCGGCCAGGGGGGATAGAAGCAAATTACGCTTGTATTCTAAATACCCTTCTATTTGAACTGAGAGTGGGACAACTGTCGCGGACACCCATTCCATACATTCCGTACACCGGTCCACCGGTAGAGATCGTCGAAAACAATCAGCCGGACATTCTTATAGAATTTGAGGCGTGGCCATTCGTCATGAGTTATTATGTATTTCACTACCACATTTCGGAGGGGGTGGATTTAATGAAAGCCGACGGTTAGACTTTCTTATAAATTTGGGACGTAAAATAAAACACCAGCGTCACAGTTGCTTTTCGGGGGAATGGGCAGAAATACCCTACTGTTATTACGAACACATTAGATCGGCACTTGACACCATGCGAGTACCGTTAAGGCGAGAAGAGCGCACCAGCACAAAAGAGTATCTAAAAGGAATTATGACAACATTAGTGGGAAATTTCCACGAGTATAAGGAACCATTGTGTTGGATGTTGAAACGAGCCATACACTATAACATGGATTATTTGATCGCTATTAATGATTTTAATCGTTGGGAATTTTAACCACGAAAGGACCACTTGTATATTATTAAATTGTACATTAATATTAACTTTAATTATAAGATAATTAGATTATAAGTTATTAATAGAGCAATATAATAAATTATGATTATATTAACATAAAGTTATAGTACATTCATTATTTTAACATTTGTTTGGTAACACCAATATTATCTAATACACGTATTATGATATAGGTTATTTTTAATAACAGCTGTTCAAGGACAACTACCATACTCTATCGAAGAATTTAAAACCGAGACAAGCATATTTTATGAAAATCAAGGAGATATCAGAATAATAGGAGCTCAATGGGAGCTAATAACTTATGTACCCTTAACAAATTACGATGATAGATATAAGCAATTAGAAGTAGAAATTAATACTATGATAAACCATTGTCAGGATAAAATGTCAAAACATGAAATTTGTTCTAGGTTTGAAAATATATTAAAAACAATGTTTAACGAAATATCTGCTCAAATGGAGCAAATGTATGAGTCAATCGGTAGATATACAAATAGTTTAGAAACAACAACCATGACCATTTATAAAACTATAACTATGGGTAGGCGTAAACGAGGTCTAGTCAATATAATAGGTTCAGCAATGAAAACATTGTTTGGAGTGTGCGATAACGATTGTGCGAAAGAGACCACTGATCAAATAGGAATAATTGAAAAAAGTAACGAACGAATGATACATTTATTAAAAAATCAAACTACAGTAGTCAAATCGGCAGTACAAGGAATAGGGGGCGCATCAGTAGAAATCAATAAGCTTTATAAAGAATTAGAGGAAAAGCAAAATGAATTAAAAACTAAAATAAATGAATTAGTTAATCATACTTCAACTTTGGACACCTTGGTGTTAACAAATAGAATACATAGCATTTTTACCGCGTTATTAACACAATATTCTTATGAAACAACGACCCTTAGTTCAATAATAACAGCAGCTAGGACGGGTGTACAACATTCTAGTTTAGTAACACCTCGGGAATTAGCAAAACAATTAACACAAATAAAAATTAATTTACCAATAAATTTAAATTTGCCTATGGGCACAGATCCAAGCGAAATTTACGAGCTAAGCAAAATAACTAAAATGGCAGTCTTTTACAAAAATAATAAAATAGTTTTTCTAATAAAAATACCTTTAGTAACAGAACTGGAGCTGACCCTTTATAAAATAATACCTATACCACACCGTGTGGAAAATAAAAGCGATAATAAAGAACATAGTTTAATTTTAAAACCGGAATATCAATATGTCGGTATAACCAAAAATCGCAGGCAATATACCACTTTCACTGAAACACAATTATTACATTGCACAGAGACAGAAGCATTTACTATTTGCCCAGAATTTCAACCTATACAGCACGAATCGATTAGACAACCATGTGAAGTAGCATTATTTAAAAATCCAGACCTATTACCACCTACATGTGAAGCAGGAGTGATAGTAATATCGAAAAATATATTTCATAAATTAAAGTATGCAAATGCATGGATATTTACCACCACTAGTGACACGTTGACTATAGTATGCCAAGGGAATAAGGAACCGTATATAGTAAAGATTAAAAATCAAGGTTTAATAAAACTAAACCAAGAATGTAGAGCATATGCGGAGAATATAGTATTGAACCCGACAAGGGAAATAAAATCGAAATATTACATAAATTTCATTCCAAAAATAGGTGTGAGTAATGTACCAATAAAGCTTAAGAGCGTGAAAAATATAAAAGTACGAAAAACAAAATTTGATTCACATAAACTAGATAATGTACATGAGATGGCACACTCCCTGGACGAGATAGATAATATGATAGATGAGGAAATATTGAGACAATCGGGAGTAGATAACGATAGTAAAAATTCATACCTTATGTATGCAATTATAGGATTAATAGTATTTTCATTATTCTTATTATTTTTTATATATATATCGTATAGATGCAACTTGACCACTGGTAGAGCGTTAGACCACCAACAATTGGCAATAATTAATGATAACTTACCGAGAAGTTGAAGTACTTTTTATGTGGAATCCCCACTTAAAGAAAGTAAAGTTAAAGAAAAATTACTAGGTGATACACCTGATAGATTAGGAATGGGCGGATTACCACCAATAATTACAGAATAAAATATAAAAATACAACGATAAATATAAAAAAAAATATATAAATTATTAGTAATTAATAAGATAAGTATATATAAAAAAAAAAAATTTGTAATTATTAAATACGATGTATGTAAGCTTGTGTTGTCGTTGCTTGTAATAAAAACTTTGACAATTATAATTAACGTTGAACTATTTTCATAACAGAGCGGAAACACATAAATTCGTTATAATGGACTTTGAATTTTCAATGGTGGACAGGACAAGCATGGTGGTTATTTCAGGAGCTATCTCAAATAGCCTAGATCGATTCAAAATTCGTAAGTTGGAAGGTAGACCTTTATTGTTACCTATCAACGAAGAACCAAGACCGATGAAAGACAGAGAGCTACAAGTAGCTATAAAAGAGATTAAAAGAGTATTTAGGTGTAAAACAGAGTTGAGAGATGCTTGTCTAGACCAATTAAACAAAAGTTTGAATACGACAAGAAATAATTTGACACCTGGATATATTGAAAGTTACATCTTAAAAGGAAATAAGGAGAACGTAATAGTAGTATGGAACGGGCACTCTGATAAAAGTATTCTGCATAGATTAGATTTAACGCAATTTCCGATTTTAAACATAACATGCTATGACAAATTATTTAATAAAAATTTCACGATACAATTCGAAAAATTAAATACCAAAGAAATAATATACTAAGTAGACATAGGGACATTTAACAAGTCGGGACGCCTACTTAATTTGGTAGAAACGCACGACATGATTTGTAAAAAGAAACACAAAATTACGTATGCGCACGATCCTACAGTGGATGTAAAATACACTAAATGTATTTTTGACTTTGTGATACGTAAACAAAGATATGAAAATTTAATAAAACACTTTTAAAAAATTATAAATTAAAATTTTATATATAAATTTAATTTCAGACATAATAATTGAAAACTATAGTTAAATCAACCACAAAGTAATAAAACAAAATGAATAGATTGGAACAGTTAAGCACGGAAATTGCACTAAATATTGAAACACAATACCACATAAATCCAGAACAAGGAGATTGGCATAATTTTACTAATTGCTATGACTATCATATAGTCACCGCAAATAATTCGATTTTAGTACCCTACGAGGATGACAAAATTTTGAAAATGATATCTGCAACTAAGAGATTTTTATCAGATATGTGCGTCGACAGAGATTTGAGTGAGCCTTATTGTTATGAGTTAAACTATTTTTTAGAAATATTAACTAATCCTGCAGATATTTTATATTATGATAGATAATTCTTCAGAGAATACTGGTCATTTCGGTTTGTGTAGTTTGCAGATAAATTCTCGTGACATAACGGTGAGAATGTGTCTGCGACTACCCGAACCTATTTGATAATATATAACGTTCAATCAATATTTTACGATAAATCCGGTTGGATTGTACGGCCCGCCCACTAACAACTTTTGACAATTGATTATGATGGAGCGAGTCGTCACAATCCAAGTGATGGGGGATGATTGACCAAACAGTTAATAATCAGTTAAAGATAACGTCATTTGCAAGGGACAAACTTAAAATAAATAGTTGACCATTGAATTTGGGGATAATATTTGATTGAGTAAACGAAAGAGAAAGACAATATAAAAAAAAATAATATGTAAATATTAATATTATAAATAATAATAAATATTACATTAGGAAATAAATATAAAAATATAAATTAGAGTATAAAATATAAAATTATTATTCAATATATAATATATACACTTATACTTAACGGAAACGTATCAGAAATACTAGAAATATTAGAAAAGTTATAAATAAAAACCATACATTACAAATATATTTTATTATTATATACTTTACTATTTTTTTTATTCTATGGCAATAAATGCATTATTATCCACTAGACTTTAACTTTTATATTATATAAATTATAAAATTATATTATTAACCACTAACAAATTAACATTTACACACTAACCAATTATATTATATAACTATATTATTCAATTATTTTATATAACCACATTAAAAATATTATTCACTAACCATTTATTTTATTGTATAAAAAAAAAAAGGAAAAATTTGTAAGCACTAACAATTATATACTAACAAACTAATAATTATTTACTAACCACTAAAAAAAAATTATATATTAAGTACACTATTGTAATCAGTAAATTTGTATTGTATAACTGAAATTTTATGAAAATGTTCAAATAATTGTAATATGATATTGTAAAACATACAAATAATTGTAAAATGTATTGTAATTGAAATTATTGTAAACAAGTTACAAAACTTGTATTGTATTTTGTAAACTTATATAACTATTTTTGTGCTAAGACTTTGAAAGATTTCTGTCTTGAGGACATAAACCTTTTTTTTCGTGGGGAGGTGCTACGTGCTCTGATGTCCTATACCCATAAATTAATACATAAAGGGGGCAATAAATTGTAGGTTTGAATATTAAGATAACAATCGCCCATATACACCAATAAAAGATGTAGAAATGAACATACTACCGAATAACGTGAGGTGTGTAGCAATCACACTAAAACAGCGTTTAACTAGATCTGAAAAACAATAATAATAAAACAACTTTTTGACACACAATTATATATAATATAATTTGTTATAATCATATCGCGAGTTCCGAGAACTCGGATACAGCGCTTGTGGTTGACCACCTGCATGTGGGCGGATGGTCTTCGGACGTCATCATCGCACGCGCAGCCTCTGAAATGAGTAATAGCGTGAGAAGCGAATGACCTGATTACGAATAGGCCAGAAGGGACCGGGGTAGGAGATCAGGGGACACTGACTATATAAGGGGGCCCAGGAGAGGACTCCCGCAGACGTGATTTTCCAGAGCTAGAGCAAGCACCTTCACGTCACTTTACACCAGAAATCGTTCATTTGGACTTAGTTTATTTTCCAATTAAATTAATTAATTGAACTTAGAATATTTTCAATCAGTTTTAATAAAACACTTAGTAATATTTCGATTACTTTATTTCATCATTACCTTTATCTTTTCGACAAGCTGTTGGCCCACTACAAGTCTGTATAATATAGTGGTGGGCATATAACACGACAGATAAAATATGTACACGTATAAAAGAACTTAATATTACCTTAACAAATTGTGACTCGATTAGTGAACTAATTAAATTATTAAAACAAGAGGGGGAAACAAAAAGAGATATAATATTTGAATCAATAGGTCATTCACGCGTAAAGAGGTGTTTTCCACTCAGAACAATTACAAAGGTAGAGCTCAAACCTTATTTGGCCTATGTGATTATTATTGCGTTCTCAAATTTAATAATTATATTAAAACATTAACTGATAAAAACACTACTGAATTAAATATTTTAGAAAAACAGTTTAGGATTATTAAACTGGAAAATAAGAAAACCAAAGAGATTATAAATAAGCTTATTGTTGCCACTAAACAGTTAGAAACTATGACGATCGAATCTAACATAAAAATATACTTAACAAGTCATTTTATTCAAGCTAATGTTATGATTGAATTATACTTATCCGAGACTAATATGTTGTTCGACGTCATACAGACGGCTAGGCTAGGCTTAATACATCCCAGTTTACTAACACCCAAAGCATTATTAAAACAATTATTAGATATAAAAATCGGGTTATCGAGAGGTACTGATTTGCCGATTGATTTAAATGAAAATAATGTACAGGAAATAATGCCACTCTCAGATATAACAATATTTTATTCAAATGACAAAATTGTATTTAATTTACGTGTACCTTTAGTGTATCAATTGCGCTCACATAGTCTGCAATTCGACGCATCGGATTGCCTACCTAAGCGATTTAATTGTGTATAAATCGATTTTCCCAAAAAATAGGACATTAACATTTTGTTCGACTTAAACTTTTTCCCATACAATACAACATCAGACTTTCGACGTCAGGAGGTATAACAATACGCCGTAGGCGGATTGCCCAGCACAAGTATTGCTACGTGCTCTGATGTCCTATACCCATAATATAATACAAAAAGGGGGTAACACATTGTAAGCTTAACTATTAAGATAACAATCGCCCATAAATACTAATAAAAGACGTAGGAATGAACATACTACCAAATAATATGAGGTGTGTAGCCATCATGCCATAAATGGTGTTGGGCGTCATTCATTTGGGCGAATAACCCAAAATTTACCTGAGTAGAGTATATATCATTTGGGCGAGAAATTAACTGATCGTTTAGGCGAATTAATTCATAAATTATACAGGGATATATACAGGGAATAATAGGGAAGTAGCATACTTACATATACGATAATTTTTATATTCGTATTTACTATATATATATAATGTATTCAACTCAATATTATTATTATATCGTTTCGGCTGATTGGTGATAACTATTTATAACTTTATAAAAATAAATTCTATCAACACAAAAAATCAATATATTAGGTACGTAAAAATACTAAAGAAAAACAAAACTACAGGGTGATTTTTTTATCGAAGAACACTCATTATTTCAAATTATTAGATTATAATTATAAAGACCAGTAGTTCAAATTATAAATCGTTATCGTTCGACCAAAGGTACTAATATCGTTGTAGTTTAATTTGTACCTCCTACTACTTACACGAACTATAAGACTATGGACTATCGTGGACTATGGCACTGTATCCGTAATATCAAAAATTATGATTAATAATAAATCAGATGAAACAAATCTTATCATTTTAAATTTTTATTATGATAACGATATCATAATATGAAAATACTTCCTAAACCACTACCACAATTAAAGATATCTTTAATCGTGACCACTACACATGACAAATGATAATACTTTAATCACAGACACGATATCTTAAGCCGTGATCACAGATAAACTCTCATCGAACCAAACCGTTGGGTATTCCCAATAAAAATAGATAATACAATTGTTTACTTTTCAGTTTTCAGTGCTATACTGCAATGGCCTATGTTAATAATATGCCAAATAATGTTCTTTAACTTTTAAACAAAAAAATATAAAATTCATGTGACATTTAGTTTAATAAGTTTTATTTAAATCGTCTTTTCTGTGATTGAAAATTCAATTATTTTATTACTTTCATTGCTAACATAAAGAGTGTAGTGAGCCGGTCTTGGTGAAGATGGCTCAACACGATTTAACGACGAAGTCCACTTTGTCGTCTATCTTCTTCAGAGAGCGTAGGAAGTTTGAAGTAAATAAACAACTCGTTTTTTATAAGTTTGAAAGTTAAGTTATTTATTAACTGAGACAAAGTAAAATAATAATGATAATAAAGGCCTAGCCCGATGTGTTGTTAAGTATAGAACAACGCCACCGGTCTATGCGTACTTGAGGCTTAACTATGTCTAAATCTTAATACTACCACAACCCTTTTTATATTAAACTAATCTTGGGCGTAGTCCCAGAATATACGTGTGTGTCATGGTAAACCGGAACACCAGTTTCGTGTTTACTAAGACACGATTATTGAATGCGTATTTGGATTCTAAGAATTCATATAACTAGATCTATAAATAATATAAATAGTATACGTATGTTAATTCTAAGAATTCATATAACAAAAATATAATACTAGATCTATAAATTAGATATGTGAAATTATTGCAAACAGTATCAGCTCAAGGTATTAAAAATAGAGTAATAAAATAAAGTAATATGGTCGGATTACTACACTCCTCCCCTTTAAGACAAAAATCACTGATTTTTGCATATTTAATATGAAGTTTTCATTTTCGGGTATAGTGGTACTGATTGTTCACCTGGGTCGTCATTGTATTGTTCCATGACTAATGGTGGTTGCGAACTTGGTGTTGTCGTAACATTTTGTTCGTTTCGAAAAACTACGGAAACACACCGAGTCATTCTTCTTCTTGCTCTGTATTGTTGTAATAAATGTGCAAACATGTTAATCATAAAAAATAAAATTCCGCAACCTCCGATGGAAAATGTTATTACTAAAACATATTCGTATGTCGTTATTTTGTGTTTAAGCTTTTCTAAATCGCTTATATTATTATTTAGAAATTGTAAGTAACTATGTGTATTTGAAACTGCGTTTAAATCGTACATTCTGTTGTTAATTATGTTTTTGGTTTCCATTGTCGCTAAATTTGTTAGTTTCATTTCTGGTTCTATTATTGAATTTGGTATGAAGTCTGGGTAAGGTTCTTGATTAATTCTCCCTGGAATTAATACATCACGTGTTGCGTATCTTTTGCATGTTGAGTTCAGGCGTAAAATACCTACTCCTTCTATTGTATGGCTGCTCGATTCTTTATCGGAGTCACAAGTCTCTCCACTTGATGCGTATAACCAAGCGTTTTGAAACTCAAGTTTATGAAAAATAGTTGTATTTATCTGTATTTGTCGTATTTCGCAGCTTTTAGGTACTTTAACTGGATCTTGTAGTAATTGTATTTCGCATATTGGTCTTGTGCTTCTAGGATGTAAAGGATTAATTTCAGGACATAAAAGGAAATTATGAGCTGATTTACATGCTGAGTAATGAAATTGGTCATAAGTTGTATACAATTCTTTCGTTTTGCTAATTGCTAAAAAGTTATAACTAGGCTTAATATAAACACAGTTTGTTAGTTGACATACAGGTTTAGGTATTAAATGGTATAATGTTAGTTCATTTTGATATACTAAAGGTAACGTAATAATAAATACAATTCTTTTATCGGAACAATATACCGTCAAATCCGAGAGTCTGAGTAATTCATAAGCGTTTACTAGGTCAAGTTCGATTGGTAGTTCTGTTCCTGATGGTAAAGATACTTTAATATCCCTTAGTTGTTCTAAAAGATCGTTTGGTGGTAACAAACTTGGATGCATTTGTCCTACTCTAGCCATTTGAATTGTTTCCAAAAGTGTATTAGTTTCATAAATATATTTAGTAAGTATTAGATTTGCGAAATTAAAATGCATCGAAAGGTAGTTTTTCATAAATTGGTCAATAGTATTATTTTTAAGGTCATCTAACGTTAATTCTACTTTTCTAATTTTTAAATCCTCCTGGTCTTAGTTTAAACGAATAATTTTTATTTGTTCTTCGATAAGTTTGACTTGGTTATCGTTATTGCCAGTGAATCGATTAATAATTGTATTAAATTTATTCATGCATTCTGTATTGCATAAGCCGAACAAAAGTCGCGCCGTTTTACTTATTTTGTCGACAATACTACGTTTGTTTTTTGCTTTAAAACCTATTGAAGAAAAGACTAGCTCTTTTTTATGTTTAATCTCATTAAAAAGTTTTAAAGTAAATGGTAAAAAGTCCCCACAATGGTTATCTACGTTATTTTTAATTGATGCACACATTACTTCAGTGTCATTTATAAATTGGTCAATTTTCCCCCAACGTTGCTCATATGTTGTAATGTTAACGTATGCGGTAAGTTCCCAAGTAGTGGTTACTATTTTAATTGGTCCTCGATTTTCATAATAGATACCCGATTGTTGTGAGAGTTTGTCGTCAGTAAATCGTTGAGTGTTCACGCCGACATAAAAAAGTGTCAGTGTAAATAAAATCCTGAAACAATTTAATGTGTTAGGAAAAAGGTCTTACCATTCTTTTGCTAAATAATTAACTAAACTATTGTATTTGATACGTCTAATAAGTTTGTCAAAAATACATTTTGTTAAAATTACATCGGTACATAGGTCATGTAATTCTACTGAAAACTCGTGTTTAGCACCGCACATTAGCGTATGCGTTTCATTTAAATTAAGTTGTCTACCGGGTTTGTCTAAAGTGCCTACGGCTGATTCATGAATTATTGTTTTATCCCGTTCGTCGATTAAACGTATTACATAATTATTATCTAAATGAACATCGTACGTTGTTATGTTAAGTAGCACGTACTCAAGGTTAAGTTTGTTTAGTATCTTCTTATCGGTCTCTCCGTTCCACGTAACGAAAACTGGTTCCGTTTTATTTCTATTGACGTATGTGTTGATGAAATCTGTGTTCAATGTGTTATTAGTTGCGTGCATACTGCCGTATAGTTGCGCTAGAGTAACATACATTAGTTGTTTGTTCTTTTCTTTAAAAATCCGAACAACAGATTCCACCGTTTTTCTAAACTGGTCGTGGTCGAACTTAATTACTTGGGAGTCCTTTGTGAATACTAATGGTTCTCCCTCTAATTTCTTAACCTTGAAACGTTCTAAACTATTTGAAATTGCCCCAGAGATTACTACTAAATTTGTTCGATCTGTATTTGTAAATTCGAAGTCGATGATGAAAAAAAATTAAAGGTCGGTTGTCTAAAATGTAAAAATAACAAACAAAAAAAAAATTATAAAGTTGTTTCAAAATATTTTTTTGTATTATTTTTGTGGATTCTATAATCCTTTCTGCCTTTCTTTATTGTTAGGTTCTCATTTCCGTGTACATGTGTGACTTCGAAAGGTCCTGTCCAATTTCGGCTTAAAGTGTTTCTTTTATTTTGTTCTTTTATTAATACCTTGTCCCCCACATGTATTTCTATTGGGTTGCATGTTTTATCATAATTTTGTTTGTTGTCCATTTTTTTTCCAATTAGATTGCCCCTTGCGAGTTTCTGAGTTTCTTGCATTACTCTTTTTAGATCTAATGCGTAATTTTCGTAATTATATTGTGGCTCGGGTTCTTTGAGAAAAGTGGTCGGTATATTAGGTTTTTTTCCAAAAATTAATTCGAATGGTGTAAACCCTGTAGAAGTGTGAACTGTCGTATTATATGTGAACATTGCGTAACATAATAAATTGTCCCAACTATTGTCTTTGTCGACGAAACTTTTCAGGTATGTTTTTAAAGTTTTATAGGATTGTTCTAAATAGCCATTGGTCTGTGGATGCCACGGAGTGGTCTTATGTTTGTCGATGTGTAATAATTTACATGTTTGTTTAAAAAGGTCCGATAAAAAGTTAGTTCCACAGTCCGTTAATATAGAATTTGGTATTCCGTATATGCATACGAAATATTCTACGAAAGCTTGTGCAACCGTTGTTGCGTCCGTGCTAGGTAGGGCCATGGCCAGAGCATAACGACTCAACTCGTCTTGAATAGTTAATATACACGTATTTTACGACGGAGTTATGGGCAATGGTCCTACTATATCTAAACAGATACGTTCGAACGGTCTATTAGCTGTTGTTGTTATCATCATTGGTTGTTTAGTTTTACTATGTGATTTTGTTTTTTGACAAATTTCACATTTACGTATATAATCTTTTACGTTTCCCTTTAAGTCTTTCCAGTGGTAATGTAATTTCATGCGTTTAATGGTTCTAGAAACTCCCGAGTGTCCCCCTAATGAAGTGTTATGATATTCAGCGATGATCGTTTGTTTTTCTTCGTTGGAAAATTCCTGTTCTCTATATACAATAATTTTAATATTTGTTTCTTTAAAAATGTATTTAAACATTTTCCTTATTCTTTCGAAACTGGTTAACGTTGTTAGGCCTTCCATTCGTATGGTTGAGAAATTGTCTATTTGGTTGTCTATACAGAACCCCTTAATGTCCGTGATTATTTTATAGTATTCATGGGCACTGAGTTCTTTGTTTGTATTAGGTATTTCGAAAAGTATTACTAATTGGTCATCTACTTTATTTATAATAAATTGTTTCGTAATGTCAAAAACTGGATTTGGAACATTTTTGCTTATTAAAATTTCTCGTATCGCCTTATGTGTTATTATTCCGTTATTAAGTATAGGTAAGAACAGGTTTTCGTTTTGTGTAGCGCTCAAAATACTTCCGTCGACCTACGAAAAGTTTGAATTTATGATAGCGTGTTTTTCTCGTGACTCGAAATCTATGAAACTGGTTTCGCTATTTACCATGCGTATCCGTGATAAACAGTCGGTATTAGAGTGTAACGACCCCGATCGATAAATGATCTCGTAGTCGTACTTAGATAGTTGAAGGCGCCACCTCATTAGTTGTGACGAAGCGTCTTTTAATCCGAATAAATATGTAAGTGGTCGATGGTTAGTAATAATAGAAAAATTGCGTCCATAAAGGTATGGTCTAAAATGTTTTACGGCCCAAATAATGGCCAACAGCTCTTTTTGTATAACGCTGTAAACGCTTTGTTCAATGTTCTACTAGCATATGCAATAGGTTTTTCGTGCGACGACTCGCCTTGGGATAGTACTGCACCTATAGCAAATTGACTTACGCCGGTCATTAATTTAAATTTTCCTTTCTCCCAATCTGGATAAGTTAGTAATGGTGGATTTATGAGTTTATTTTTTAATTCTTCGTAAGCGTTATCGCATTTGTCCGTCCAACAGAACGGTACGTCTTTTTTAAGTAAATAGGTCAGTGGTTTTGCGATTTTTGCGAAATTATCTACGAACCGTCTATAATAATTTGTAATAATTGTAATTTTAATTTATGTAAACGTAATCGATTAAAAACTTGTTTTAGTTTTTCTTGGTGGTCCCGCAGGCTGGATCCGTGCACGACAATATCGTCGAGATATGCCGTACACATTTCCTCTAATCCGGTTAATACAGCGCGCATCGCTCGTGTAAACGTTGCGGGTGCTGAACTTAGGCCAAAAGGCATCCTGAGAAATTCATAATATCCGGATTTACTAGAAAATGCGGTTTTATGTGTATCCTGCGGGTCAATATAGATCTGATGATAACCACTTGCTAAATCGAGTGTTGAAAAATAGTTCGATGATCCTAAAGAGTCAAGGATTTCAACTAAATTGGGTAAGCCATAAGCTTCGTTTTCGGTTACTTCGTTAAGTTTCCTAAAATCCACGCATATTCTTAATTTGGGTTTTCCATTTTTGTCTAAATTTTTCTTTTTCACTACTACTAACGGAAAATTAATTGATGACACCGAATTTTGTATTATTTTATTGTCTTTCATTTCGGTAATTTGTTTTTCAATTTCTTGTTGGTATGCCCAGGGTAACCGGTAAGGTCGAATTTAATTGGTTTAACACAGCGAGGTGTTTTAATCGAATGAGTTACTACATCAGTAGCGGTCAATTGATCTCCTTCTAGGAAAAATATGTCGGAATATTCTATGCATAAATTTACTAATTGTTCACGTTCCTCTACGTTTAAATGGTCGGTATTAATAAGTTCCGTAAGAGTACGAATGCGTTCTCGCCCACTAGTCCCCTGGTTATTGGTAATAGTTAATACTTGTTCTTGATATGGTTCCCATTTCAAATAACTAGTATTTAATTCTTCGATTATAAAAGGTTCTTCGGAAATGTTGATTATATTACTTGTAATTTTGTTATCTAATACTGGGCTCAAGCTATTAGCGATTATAACGTTTTGATTTAATTCTTGATTTTTAATAGTCACTAGTTTATGGTCAATAAATTCGTCCGCGGAGATAGCTAACACACAATTACTACGCGGCGGTATAATTATGGGTTGCGCTGTAGGCGGTTTACATTGTGGCATCATAAACATATCACGACTAAAATCTAACACTATGCGGTTGTCCTTGATAAAGTCTCTGCCTATAATACCTGATTCGGGTACTCGGAAATCGGTGGCTACAACATCGAATTTGACGTAAAAATCCGCTCCTTCTATGTTGATAGTTGTTTTTAATGTCCCGAAGGTAGTTACTGGGTTTGCCGTAATACCACTAATTGTACGTTTTTCACTTTCGTTTATTACGATATCTTTTTTTAGTGCGGATATTTTAATGAGGCTCATATCGGCTCCCGTATCCACGAATAATTTTATTGTGGTAGGTTCAAAACTGGTAGAAGTGCATTTAACGTGTTCCCTTTCCATATATGTAATAGTTCTGACATGATTTTCGATTTCGCCTACGGTACGATTTACATTGTTGTTTTTACTAGTCGAAGCTTCGCTCTGCTCTTTTTTCTTTTTCTCGTTATATATTCTCTTACGACATTCACTAATGACGTG
Source organism: Schizaphis graminum (assembly GCA_020882235.1). Lineage (NCBI taxonomy): Eukaryota > Metazoa > Arthropoda > Insecta > Hemiptera > Aphididae > Schizaphis > Schizaphis graminum. The sequence continues at coordinate 1,095,870 of CM037035.1, forward strand.
ATTCTCTTTTTTACGATAATGACAGACTTTAACTTGATTTACGGAATTTTTTAAATTTTTATTTTCGGTCCGGTTTTTAAAACTTGTTATTTTATGTTCACTAGTTCTACATTCGTTACTATAATGTCCGTATCTACTACAACGGTGACATTGAATTTTACTTTTATCGTTCGATTTCTTTACGTATTTATTTAGATTGCCCGTTTTATATTTAGGTTTTTCATTAAGTTTTTCTTCCTTTACTGCCAAAAATACAGCTTCCTCAAAAGTGGGTACCTTTGTAGCTTTTAGAATTAAACGGATATCAGACTGAATACCCGCGATAAATATAGCTAAAGTTTGAGTTTGGATTATTTCTGAAATGACTTTGGCTTCTGCCGTGGTCTTATTTAACGTTAGCGCGGTGGTTAATTCGTGGGAAATTTTTTCTACTCTGTCCGCGTATTGTTGTATCGACTCTTTGTCATATTGCCTACTTTGGTTAAATTGTTTTTGCAAAAATTGTACTGAATGAGTTTTACCAAAAATAGTAGTTAAATGTGCTTTTAGCTCTTCCCATGACGTTATTTCCCGATAATTAACTGCGTCACTTGCTTTATCGGTTAATTGGGAAACTATTTCGTCGAGTATTACAGGTTTAATTTTTTCGTCGACATGCCCTAGTACAAATTCACACCGATTAAAATAACTGGTAAGGAGACTTTCGGATCCCCCTCCAAAACTAGGTATCGCTTTCATAGCGTCCCCAAAAGTAAGTTTGTTTGCCATTGCTATTTCTTCTGGTAATTCAATAGAACGAATAGTTTGATTTAAATCAATTAAGTTGCTATCGTTTCCGCCTGTATAAGTAGTTTCGTCCGTATTGGTGGTTTCACCCGTGTAAGTAGTGTCGTCTATATTAGTAGTATCCCTTGTATCGTTAGTTTCTACGGATGTACCTAAATTTGAATCCTCTGATTCGTCTAATCCCGAGTACTGTGTACCTTTTCTAGTAGTCATCTACTGGTCATTAAATAGAAATTCCCTCAGGCTTTCAGATAAACGGTAATAATTGTTCAAATAACTTACAATTTTTCCATGTTGTCTGAGATGTCGTTGGGTAGTTGAAATGTTGGTTTGAATGTTCTTAGAATGCTCTTTGAATGCTCCTTGAATGCTCTTAGAATGCTCGTTGAATGCTCCTTGAAGTCGATTCGGAACAGTGGTTCGTCCAAGGGTCTCAAACTACTGACTTGGATGTGTTTTCTGGTTGAAAACGGCCAAATATATTTCGTTTGATGTGAAGACCCCACACCTGACACCAAATTTGTAGTGAGCCGGTCTTGGTGAAGATGGCTCAACACGATTTAACGACGAAGTCCACTTTGTCGTCTATCTTCTTCAGAGAGCGTAGGAAGTTTGAAGTAAATAAACAACTCGTTTTTTATAAGTTTGAAAGTTAAGTTATTTATTAACTGAGACAAAGTAAAATAATAATGATAATAAAGGCCTAGCCCGATGTGTTGTTAAGTATAGAACAACGCCACCGGTCTATGCGTACTTGAGGCTTAACTATGTCTAAATCTTAATACTACCACAACCCTTTTTATATTAAACTAATCATGGGCGTAGTCCCAGAATATACGTGTGTGTCATGGTAAACCGGAACACCAGTTTCGTGTTTACTAAGACACGATTATTGAATGCGTATTTGGATTCTAAGAATTCATATAACTAGATCTATAAATAATATAAATAGTATACGTATGTTAATTCTAAGAATTCATATAACAAAAATATAATACTAGATCTATAAATTAGATATGTGAAATTATTGCAAACAGTATCAGCTCAAGGTATTAAAAATAGAGTAATAAAATAAAATAATATGTACTACATCCGTAATACCATAGGGATAGTCACGGATGTAATTTCTTTTTTTAATTTGTCGTCTAAACGCAATTTTGTCTTAAAAAAAGTTTTAAATCACAAACCACATCTAAAAAGTTTGTGTGAGACAAGATGGGTTGAACGCCATGATTGTATCATGATTTTCAAATCTTCTTTGTCTGATATTGTAGAATCTTTATCATTAATTTCGAATTGGCAAGAACAAATTTCTTCATCAAAAGCAAAAACATTATTGTTGGCACTTTGTACATGTGAATTTATTAATGGATTGCAGTGTCTTTCAAGTGTATTATGCGTGACATCTAAGATCAGTAAACTACTACAAGCAGAATGGAAAGATGTATGTCAAACTAAAGAAATTATAACTGATGTTATTAATAATCTTGAAGAAAAAAGAAAAAACTCTATTGAAAATTTCCATGAACTCTATATTGAAACAAAAGAAATTATGTTGAACTTAGAAGTCGAAGAAAAACTGCCCCGTTTAACTGGTCGTCAAACTAAAAGACCTAACTATCCTGTTTCATCAGTTGAAGAGTATTACAGAGTGTCAGTATATATTCCTCTGGTAGAAAATATATTAAATGATATGAAGGAAAGATTTAATAATGAAAAAAATCAAGCTTTTATATTTTTATCTCAACTTACTCCTTAAAACATTATTAAAACTAACAATGATGATATTGTTAAATTAGTTGATGTCATTAAAAAATATTATACATTTGAAGATATGGATTTTATTGATTTGGAAGAAATGAACCTTAAAACTGAAATTAACCTATGGAAATCTAAGTGGATAAGAATAAAAGATGAAGGTATTTTAATAAATAATAATTTAATTTGTTAGAGGTGTATCAATAAATAAGGATGTTTTTGTTTTAGGTGGACATGTCAACCTAGATGTCATAACTTCTGCAGAAACTTGTAATGAGATACTTTATCCAACTGTAAAGAAGTTGCTTTTTATTTTAACATGCTTGCCTGTTAGTGTTGCCTCAGCTGAAAGATCATTTTCTACTCTTAGAAGGTAATGCTTAATTCTAATTGCATGCATAGTATATTAGAATCATAGGCATAACTAAAAGGGGGAGCTTTGTTTGGCTTCAGCATAAGTTGGTATTAACTTTTTTTTACCTACAACATAAAAAAATGCTATAAGACATTTTTGGGAATGTTTTGCCCCCCTAACGTAAAGTTACGCCTATGAATAGTATAAATTATAGTCAGTATTTAACCATGTTTATATACCTACTTCATATGTACTATATTTTGAGTGGTGAATTAATGTTGTCATTTAGTTAATTTTAGTATATTAAAATAAACTAGCCACTAAGGTATGTATGGTAAACTAAATTTAAAATCATTAAATTTAAATCCATTATTTTTGAAAGACTATCAAATTTAAAACTCATAATTTAATTTTAATGAATGTGAAGATATTTGAAATATGTACAATTTTGATATCAAGACACATAATTATTGTCATTTAGATTTAGTACATTTTGGTACAAAATAAATGACCCATCAAGATATGTATAGCAAACTAAATTATTAGTTTGCTATATTTATTACACTATTAAATGTGATAATAACAAATTACTTAAAAATTATGTTTAAGTATTTATATAAACAAATTAGTTAAAAATAGTTGCTTCTGTGTGAATAACATTATAAAATATAAATGCTAGTCTTTAGAAGTTATATCAATAAAGGTACTAATTGTTTACAACACTCGCAATATTTTAATTTATTAGCTACAAGTAATATTATTATATTATAATATTATTATATTATTAATATATTTATATTAAACTTGATTGATAAATTAACTTACAGAATTTTGGTTCATGCCAGAGGTTATCTAGTTTAATCAAATAATAAATCATAATATAAATAAAGGCTTAGAAGATAAATATATCAAAGATTTACTGAGTACAGCGTCATCAATTGTATCGCACTTGTAGTGGGCCAGCAGCTTGTTGAAAAATATAGGTCGTGTCGAAATAAAGTAGACAAAATATTTCTAAGTGTTTTATTAAACTGATTGAAAATTATTCTAAATCCAAATAATTAATTTAATTAAAAATTATTCTAAGTCCCAATGAACGATTTTTGGTGCAAAGTGACGTGAAGGTACTTGCGCTAACTCTGGAATATCACGTCTGAGGGAGTCCTCTTCTGGGCCCCTTATATAGTCAGTGTCCCCTGATCTCCTACCCAGGTCCCTTCTGGCCTATTCGTAATCAGATCATTCACTTCTCACGCTATTACTCATTTCAGAGGATGCGCGTGCGATGATGACGTCCGTAGACCATCCGCCGTTTCAGGATGCGCGTGCATGCTGACGTCCGGTGACCATCTGCCTACGCATGTGGTCAACCGCAAATGCCGTATCCGAGTTCTCAGAACTCGAGATATGATCAAAATTATATTTATAATATATAATTGTGCGCCCATGGTTGAGTTAGGTTTAACGCACCGATACGTTTATTCGTTTCCCTATGCCGAGGTTTAGTGTTAAAAGTTGTCTTATTATTATTGTTTTTCAGGCCTAGCTAAATGTGGTACGATGGCTACTCTCTTCATATTATTCGGTAATCTATTCAATCCTACGTCCTGTACCTAATTAAAATATATAAGTGATTCTTATCTTATTAATTAAGCCTAGTCTGTATGGACCCCTTTATGTATTATATTATTGATATAGGACATCAGAGCGCGTAGCACACTCTAAACACTCTACTCAGTGTAGTGATCGCTGTGCAGGACATTGTGATCACGTTACAATTATTATTTAAACGACGTAGCACGTTCCTGGTTGGCTTGAGTTGGTGTTTGAGAAAGGTAGGTAGAATAATTATAACACTTGATGTATTAATTGAAATAAAATCATTATTACTTTATTACGTTAAACAACACAATACTAAATAAAAATAGAACAAAGTTACAAATAATAGCTTACTGCTATGTATAGTTCTAAGTACTGGGGAATGGACCGTAAACTCGCGGCGATGTGGCTGTGACGAAGTCCACGACGAGCAATAGTCTTACATTGGGAGTTAACTACCTTCTCTGAAGAATACTACCTTTCTGAATAATACTAGGTCCTCTACTCGTATTTATATGAGTTCTCAATGGCATATAGGGAACTAGTATTATTGATAATTATAATCGGGCTTGATTCGGAATGGCGTGAGCCTATTACATAATCTACATATTTATGAAAATATAACACGTTGTTTCCGCTGAATGTGTTAAAAAAAAACACCTATTTACGAAAACAACGTATTTTTCTGGACTTTGGCCTATGTAAATTTAACATAGTGTTTCCGCTGAGTGTAGTAAAAACTACTATTCGGCGGAAAGCCGTATCTTTCTGGCCTATGGCCTATTGCTTACAATGTAGAAATAATAAGTAGGTAAAAATGTTTAATTAATGTGTTTTCTACACTAAATAATAAGTTAACACAATACAAGTGTATTGGGTTTACTACAATAAGTCTCTACTGTAGCTTCAAAAGCTCTATTAGCTGCTCAAAAAAAATTGAACATTTCAACAAACAAATTAGTACAATCAGTAAAAACCAGGTGGAACTCTGTTTATGCTATGCTAGTCAGACTTAACGATTCCAGACAAGCTATTTGTTCAGTATTAAATGACCGTACAGTTACTACAAGAACAACTGCATTGACATTGTAATTGAATGAAAGTAAATGGGAGTTGTTAGAATACTTAATTAAAGTTCTTGAACCTTTTAATCTCGTTACAAACATATTATCATCAGCAAAAACTCCTACAATTTCTATTGTGCAGCCAATTTTAAAAAGTATTGTGGATAATTTTTTAAACATGATAATACAGATCTTCAACAAATTCAAACATTTAAAAGAATATTAACCCAAGAGTTTGAAACAAGATTTTTCGATGCTGCTCATGAAGAGGCAATATTTTTTTTAAATATTGCATCTTTTTTAGATCCACGTTACAAAAATTATTTTGCTGATAATAACAATGATGGAACATTAACTTTAATAAGAAACTTCATACAGACACAACTAAATTTTGATGATGGTGCTGAAATTAATCCAACCGACAGAGATACTGCCCAACATTTAGAAATGACTGCTCTTGACATATTATTCCCAGACAATGAAAGATGCAGTGAACAAAATGAACTTGATAAATATGTAAAAGAGAATACAATAAATAAAAATGCTTGTCCATTAGCTTGGTGGAAAGAAAATAGTTCAAGATATCCAAACATTTCAAAGCTTGCAAAAAAATATTTGTGCATTCCGTCCACCTCAAACTAACCTAACCTTCAGAGAGAGCATTCTCTACCGCAGGAAATATTATAACAGCAAAAAGAAATTGTTTATCAGGTGAAACGGCCAAATGGTTAATCTTTCTTTCTCATAACACAAAGCAGCACAATTAAAATAATATTAGTTTTTTTTTATAATGTAACATTTTCTATGTACAAAAATTAAATAAAAAATAGTTTTTCAAATTAACCACGCGTAAAAATAAAAAATGTATATTTAATGTTTGCAACTTATTTATGGTGTTCTCGATTCAAAAAAAAATAAATATTAATATGTTCATGATACACATCAATACATAAATTTAAGTTTTTATTTTATTAGATTTATTAGATAGATATAATCAATTAGGATAGGTGTAATCAATTGTATAATATAATATTATTACCAAATGGGTTTGCATACATATTGTGTAGTACTGTATAGTACACATTACTCTTTATAAAAGTTTAGTTGAACGTGAGTATTAAATATTACCTTGAAGAAGTAGTTTATGTATAGTATATGTATATAACTACTGATCAACTACCTTAACTCAACATCTCACCTAAAAACTATTAGCTAAAAACGGTCCAACATTTTCAGTATGTTTTTAATTTAATCTGCAATAGTTGTTTGTACGGTCAATATACAGGGTGATTTTTTTATCAAACAACACTCATTATTTCAAAAAGTATTAACTTTTTTCAATTTTTTATTTTTCAAAATTGTTAGTTTTATACTTTTCTAAAACTATGTACAATTTTTATTTTTTTCACTTTAATATTTAATAGTGAAATCACTATCAACTTTTGATTTTCAAATGGCAACCTATACTTAAAATGTTATAAAATAGTAGGGATATTTTTTTAATGAATTCTTACGTTTAAATTACTATTTTTCATTTAACCGTTCGCGAGTTATAGCTGCTCAAAGTTGGGTGGTTTGAGGTTTTTAGGTGTTAGTCCCAAAGGTTATTACGGCTGTGAGACATTGATTAGAACACAATTATTAGATTATAATTATAAAGACCAGTAGTTCAAATTATAAATCGTTATCATTCGATCAAAGGTACTAATATCGTTGTAGTTTAATTTGTACCTCCTACTACCTTCACGAACTATACGAACTATGGACTATCGTGGACTATGGCACTGACGCACTGTATCCGTAATATCAAAAATTATGATTAATAATAAATCAGATGAAACAGATATTATCATTTTAAATTTTTATTATTTTATTTTTATTATTTTCTGTCTTGAGGACATAAACCTTTTTTTTCGTGGGGAGGTGCTACGTGCTCTGATGTCCTATACCCATAAATTAATACATAAAGGGGGCAATAAATTGTAGGTTTGAATATTAAGATAACAATCGCCCATATACACCAATAAAAGATGTAGAAATGAACATACTACCGAATAACGTGAGGTGTGTAGCAATCACACTAAAACAGCGTTTAACTAGATCTGAAAAACAATAATAATAAAACAACTTTTTGACACACAATTATATATAATATAATTTGTTATAATCATATCGCGAGTTCCGAGAACTCGGATACAGCGCTTGTGGTTGACCACCTGCATGTGGGCGGATGGTCTTCGGACGTCATCATCGCACGCGCAGCCTCTGAAATGAGTAATAGCGTGAGAAGCGAATGACCTGATTACGAATAGGCCAGAAGGGACATGAGTAGGAGATCAGGGGACACTGACTATATAAGGGGGCCCAGGAGAGGACTCCCGCAGACGTGATTTTCCAGAGCTAGAGCAAGCACCTTCACGTCACTTTACACCAGAAATCGTTCATTTGGACTTAGTTTATTTTCCAATTAAATTAATTAATTGAACTTAGAATATTTTCAATCAGTTTTAATAAAACACTTAGTAATATTTCGATTACTTTATTTCATCATTACCTTTATCTTTTCGACAAGCTGTTGGCCCACTACAAGTCTGTATAATATAGTGGTGGGCATATAACACGACAGATAAAATATGTACACGTATAAAAGAACTTAATATTACCTTAACAAATTGTGACTCGATTAGTGAACTAATTAAATTATTAAAACAAGAGGGGGAAACAAAAAGAGATATAATATTTGAATCAATAGGTCATTCACGCGTAAAGAGGTGTTTTCCACTCAGAACAATTACAAAGGTAGAGCTCAAACCTTATTTGGCCTATGTGATTATTATTGCGTTCTCAAATTTAATAATTATATTAAAACATTAACTGATAAAAACACTACTGAATTAAATATTTTAGAAAAACAGTTTAGGATTATTAAACTGGAAAATAAGAAAACCAAAGAGATTATAAATAAGCTTATTGTTGCCACTAAACAGTTAGAAACTATGACGATCGAATCTAACATAAAAATATACTTAACAAGTCATTTTATTCAAGCTAATGTTATGATTGAATTATACTTATCCGAGACCAATATGTTGTTCGACGTCATACAGACGGCTAGGCTAGGCTTAATACATCCCAGTTTACTAACACCCAAAGCATTATTAAAACAATTATTAGATATAAAAATCGGGTTATCGAGAGGTACTGATTTGCCGATTGATTTAAATGAAAATAATGTACAGGAAATAATGCCACTCTCAGATATAACAATATTTTATTCAAATGACAAAATTGTATTTAATTTACGTGTACCTTTAGTGTATCAATTGCGCTCACATAGTCTGCAATTCGACGCATCGGATTGCCTACCTAAGCGATTTAATTGTGTATAAATCGATTTTCCCAAAAAATAGGACATTAACATTTTGTTCGACTTAAACTTTTTCCCATACAATACAACATCAGACTTTCGACGTCAGGAGGTATAACAATACGCCGTAGGCGGATTGCCCAGCACAAGTATTGCTACGTGCTCTGATGTCCTATACCCATAATATAATACAAAAAGGGGGTAACACATTGTAAGCTTAACTATTAAGATAACAATCGCCCATAAATACTAATAAAAGACGTAGGAATGAACATACTACCAAATAATATGAGGTGTGTAGCCATCATGCCATAAATGGTGTTGGGCGAATAACCCAAAATTTACCTGAGTAGAGTATATATCATTTGGGCGAGAAATTAACTGATCGTTTAGGCGAATTAATTCATAAATTATACAGGGATATATACAGGGAATAATAGGGAAGTAGCATACTTACATATACGATAATTTTTATATTCGTATTTACTATATATATATAATGTATTCAACTCAATATTATTATTATATCGTTTCGGCTGATTGGTGATAACTATTTATAACTTTATAAAAATAAATTCTATCAACACAAAAAATCAATATATTAGGTACGTAAAAATACTAAAGAAAAACAAAACTACAGGGTGATTTTTTTATCGAAGAACACTCATTATTTCAAATTATTAGATTATAATTATAAAGACCAGTAGTTCAAATTATAAATCGTTATCGTTCGACCAAAGGTACTAATATCGTTGTAGTTTAATTTGTACCTCCTACTACTTACACGAACTATAAGACTATGGACTATCGTGGACTATGGCACTGTATCCGTAATATCAAAAATTATGATTAATAATAAATCAGATGAAACAAATCTTATCATTTTAAATTTTTATTATGATAACGATATCATAATATGAAAATACTTCCTAAACCACTACCACAATTAAAGATATCTTTAATCGTGACCACTACACATGACAAATGATAATACTTTAATCACAGACACGATATCTTAAGCCGTGATCACAGATAAACTCTCATCGAACCAAACCGTTGGGTATTCCCAATAAAAATAGATAATACAATTGTTTACTTTTCAGTTTTCAGTGCTATACTGCAATGGCCTATGTTAATAATATGCCAAATAATGTTCTTTAACTTTTAAACAAAAAAATATAAAATTCATGTGACATTTAGTTTAATAAGTTTTATTTAAATCGTCTTTTCTGTGATTGAAAATTCAATTATTTTATTACTTTCATTGCTAACATAAAGAGTAAACACGTCATACGCCAACATTCATAATATAATTAAATATTGAAACATTTATTCTCTAATATAATGTTGTTAAATAAGTAAAAATTATATTAAATATGATGGGTAATCATAAGTAGTTTTTTTATGACGTATTTTGTTTAACTATTTATTTAAACCTAAGTTTCATTTAAATTGATATTACGCTTGTGAATACTACATGACGACCTATCAGGAACTTGGAATAATTTATTGGTAAGTTTTACTAATTTTGTTAAAAGCTTTAAAAATTATAGTAAATAATAATAATGTATTTAAAAAATTTTAATTTCAGTTATATCAGTTCTATACAATTTTTTTCAAATGTATATCGATAGACAAAGACAATAATACAATATTATAGATATATTATGTATTATTTATAAGTTGATAATACATAGCTTGTTTTAAAATCAAGTTGCATTGTAACTGTACAGCTATTGGCTTCAATTAATCCAGAATGTTTGTTGCATACAAAAATTCTAAGATAATTACAAGCATGTACTAATAAGAATATTCTTGGACATATGACTTGAAGAATATACATATTATACTACAATTGTACTTAGAAAAATTGAGAACAATGTGAAAACTAAAATAATACTATACAACTGTTAAAAATACTATATTGGATTTTAATATTCCAACATATAACAACATCGATCATGTATCGATCAGGTATGTATAAATATTTTTTATTTGTAACATTCAATTTTATGATGAAGTTATTAGGATTTTATTATCTTTTTTGTAGATAATCTAGTTAATTTCAAAGAAGCGTAAAATAATCAAGTCTGCCCAACTACATCCTGAGGAAAACTGTAACCTATCAATAAATAATATGTAAAGAAAATTGTAAATGATAAAAAAATATTGTAAATGATAGTATACTAAATTTTAATACTTCATATTATGTAGTTAAATTAAATATGGGGCAGCAACATTAATCATTAAAACTTATGTTTAATAAAAATAAAAATAATTATAATATGTATAAATAGAGTAAATTAAATTATTAATGTTTTTTAAAAAAAAAAAACCTATCACATATGTATATTATGATTATCACTAAGTACCTACTTGTTTATATATGTGTATACTCAATTGACAATTTAAATATTAAACTAAATATATTTTTAAAATTATATTTAGGTATTACATAGTAGTTAGTAATATGCAAAATAAACATTGTTTTTTTGTAAATGGTTGATGTTGTTGCCTATTTATTGCTAATTATTAAGTTATTAATTATTATTATTAAATTTACATATCTAAGTTTATATATTATTAGTGCCACTTTTAAATGTTACTATTGTTTTAGGTCTGGGGTTAATGGAGAATTTGTTCTGAATTTCTTGAACACATGTTTATCATTACTCATATTTTGCATAACTGCTTAACGAACATTTTGATTAAACTGTGTCATCAAATTTGGAATAGATTTTTCATAATCCTGGACTTTAAAATGATATTAACATTTTATAGTGGTTACTAATAATATAAAATAAAATGAATTAGGGATTTATTGTTACTAGGGCCCGGTTTTTAATGCAAACAATTAATTTAAGGATATGAACATATTTATGCATTAACAATATAATATATATGTTTGTGAATATTATACATATTAATGTGTATAAATATTTAAAAAAATATATAAAGTATTTAAAGATTTATTTACTATGAAAAAATTATAAATTTATATATGTATAACTGAGCTAAGTTAAAATTATTTTACTTAATTTTATAATATTTTAACATATTGAACTTGTTTTCAACACCCAATAGGTATTATAATTATCATTACAATGTTATATTTTATTTAGATATGCATTAAGATAATACTAACTATAGAAATAGAATTTAGAAATTAGGAAATGTTGATCAATATTTAATCAGAATTATTTTAAGTGAAAAAATATATATTTTGTTAAAAATCGGGCCCTAATGACTTGAATTATGATGTTTAAAAAATAACGATTATATGTATACTTGACTCGTCGTGAATTGGCTAATCATTAAATTTATAAATATGTCTTGTTCAAAAATTAACTGTATAATGAAAAATATGCTAATTGCTAAACAATATAAGGTAACTTGTATTTATATCATTTAATCAATTGTTTTTTTTTATAATTTTAATGAAAATTAATTTATATTATACTTATACTTATTATATTAATATTTATATGCACATTATAATTACTTAATTATGTGTACAATGTACATGTATGTATAATTTTAATTTATTCAATAAATTATTGTGAAATTAATTTTTTTTTCTATACTTACCTTAAAGGGAATTTCAAATAGTATCAATTCATGGTATTAATATAAATCATACATCTTAAAATTTTTGTCAGACAATAATATTTAACTATTAATTTTAAATTTGTTTTCTGTATAAATAAACAGTCAAGTGCCTTCAACTGATATAAATAAATTATGTCTTATTCAAATCAAGAAAAAACGGATATGCTTAATTAATAATTGCTATTATGAAATTGCAAGTAAATAATAAATATCCAATGTTGTAATAATATGAACTTCATACTCTCATAAAAACTTAGTGTGACATTCATGTAAACATTTTTTTTTCTTGATAAAGGTCGACAAACTTATGAGAAATCTTGTATTACATTTTTATGAATTTATAGCTCAAAATAATTTGAAATTTTTTTTCATTTTTACGTATTTTGTTAATATTTTAACTTGAAATGCCTATAAAAAAAGTGACTGGATTTTTAATATTATAACAAATCAAAATATTTTGAAAAAATTTTAATGTATAGAAAAAGCTAGTATAAACATTTAGTGAAAATTTCATGTGTTTACGATTCTAAGCTTAACTTATGGACAGCATAGTATTAAATTATTAATTCTAAGCTTTTGATAGTAAAATATTTATAAATTTTTAACTACCAAAATAGTTAAAAATAATCATGATTTTGACGAATTGTTGTCAATATTTGAACTTCAAATGCTAATAAAAAAACATTGCGCCTATGTTTCTTATGACTTTTTTATCGCCATAAGAATAACTTATGAGTTATGAGGAACTTTGTACTAATTTTTCAAATATTTTGACTCCTCCAAAAAAATTTTATCGATCTACAAAAAAAAATTCCTAGGAAAATTGAAAATTTCAGTTGTCTATAAATAGCTTAAAAAAAGTCGAAATATTTTGAAAATCAAATCATGTGAAGAAAATGTCAATTTAAATAACTAGTGAAATTTTCAAGTATTTACGACTTACACTATTTTAAAAACAACAAATATATTTTTAAATTGTTTGAGGATAAATCGTTGTCGTTACGCTATTTGGTAAAAATTTAAAATTTTATTCTAACACACTTAAAATTTTTCCTATAATGATGTTTTATATGATTGTTTTCGAATTTTCTCTATAGCTACTTGAAGGAAAACGTAGTGTTGAATTTTTTATTCTTAGATATAGACACAAAAATTTTTATGATTTTTAAACTTCAAAATTACTTGAAAATTTTCACGATTTTGATATATTTCGTAAAAGTTTGAACTATAAACGCTTATGAAAAAAAATTGTGACTAATGATTTTTAATTTTTTTTTAGCTACAATAAGAACTACTCATTAAGGAACCTTGTATTAAATTTTCAATTTTTTTTGTAATCCACAATTTTTTTATCGACACTTAAAAAATAAATTCTCATAAAAATCGTAAATTTCAGTGGTCTATAAATAACAAAAAAAGCCAAATGTTTTGAAAATTTAACTGTATAAAGATAACACGAACTAAACATTTGGTGAAAATTTCAAGTATTTACAGTGATTAGTTTTTGAATTACAACCATATAAAAAAATCAATTTGGTCGAAAACTGGTTTTGCGTAAAGATTCCCGTTTTTCTGTTACTCTTTTTTTGTTTTTTTTCGATTTATTTGAAAATTGTTGGAAAATGTTTACTTTTGACCTGTATAATGCACCAATGATATTCACTTTGCTATCGGAAACCAACCCCAAAATTTGAAATTAAAACTTTATTTCGACTAGTTATGCTGTACTACATAGGCGTAACTAGTCCTTTAAGTTAGGGGGGAATAAATTCCTAAAAATCTTTTTTTATTATTAATTATTTCTATTTGTGTTTACAATTGATTTGAATGATTATTCGTTTATATGAAACATTATATTTTTTTAAATTTTAGGCAAAAATAAAGTTAATTTAAATATGTTTATATACACATATATTTACCCAAAAATTCTGGGGGGCTGAAGCCCACCCAAGCCCGCCCCCCTAGTTATGCCTATGGCTGTACACGGACACAAAAACAACAACAAAAAAAAAACACAAATCATTGTAAAATCACAATACATTCATCACTCCGTTCAGAATCTAAAAAAATTGATTATTTCAAATGCCTATAAATTGAATAAAAATGAGTGAATATTTGAAAATAAAATTATATTAAGAAAAGCTAATATAAACAACTAGGGTTTTAAAATTTCATGAAATTTTAATGAAATATTTCATTGCAATGAAAAATAAAATATAAATTATTATATCTTAAAGTTTATAATAACGTCAACTTGCAAATGAAAATTTTCAAAAGTTGGTTTATTGTAAAACAAAGAAAATATGTATAATAAATAATTATAAAAATAACCAATAAGGATCCAATTAATAATACAAGTGATAAATTAAAAAATATCAAAAATTTATAGTACATATTTTTGTATATTAATTATCATGAATATTTTCTGTGTTTAATCAATATATTATTTCTTATCAACTATAACCGATCATGTTTAAAACTTTAAAAGAAGAAAAAATATTTTTCAATATTTCATTGAAATATTTCAAATTTAGAACCCTATAAACAACTGATGAAATTTTCAAGTTTCTACAACTTATACTTTTTGGATAAAAACAAATATCAAAAATCGTTTGAGGCTAAACCGTTATTTAATGCGGTTTTGTAAAAATTTAAATTTCAAACACTCCTAAAAATTTTTTGTCTTAGTCCGTTATAGTTTTATTTACAGATATTTGAATAAAAATTTATGGAGAACCTTGTACCAAATTTTCAAAACTTAATTATAAAAAAAAAAATTTTTACGATTTTTCAACCACAAAATTACTTGCAAATTTTCGCAATTTTGACATAGGTATTTCGTATAAATTCGAACTTTAAGCACTTTTAAAAAAAAATCCAAAATCGTTAGTCACAATTTTCATTTTAAGAATAACTTATAAGAAACCTTGTATTAAATTTTCAAGATTTTCTGGCCGGCCAAAAATTTTTTATCGATATTTAAAAAAAAAATACTTAAAAAAATTGAAAATTTCAATTGTCTATAAATAGCTCAAAAAAGTCAAAATATTTGGTGAAAATTTCAAGTATTTACATCAATTAGTTTTTGAGTTATAGCAAAATAAAAAAATCGATTTTGTTGAAAACTGGTTTTACGTAAAAAATCCCGTTTTTTCCGTTACTTTTTTAGGGTTTTTTCCGACGCATTTGAAAAATATTGAAATTTTTTAATTTTTGACCCCCCAAAGTACCAACTAGATTCACTTTTGCTTCATAAACGATACTATTTGAGTCGTTTGAGAAAATCGAAGCAATATTACTGCTCCAAATGTTGTCGTCAGACACAAAAAAAAAAATAAATAAAAAAAAACACACATCATTGTAAAATCAATACATTCATCACTCCGTTCAGAATCTAAAATAGTCGTGTAAAATCTATCACCAACATAAAATTTTTTAAATTATAATTATATTTTTTTTTTTTGAGTGATAAGCACTTGTCCGAAAAATGTTAACAGTGGTAGACCTTCGGACGACTCGCACTGTCCCCAACTCATTTATTTTCTTATCAATACTTTAATCAGGTTATTAATTATTATCTAAATAATAATTATAACAATTAATTTGTAATCTACAGGTACAAAGTTCATTGTCATTACGGTGTTGAACGATAGTCGATAACGAGTTTATTACATGTGAAAATATGTACCTATTATTATTATTTATTACCTATGTGACTACTGGTCTTCAAAATTAAAACCGAAAACCGCCCAACTTTGAAAAGCTATTACTCGCGAACGGTTAAATGAAAAATAATAATTTAATCGTTAGAATTCATAAAAAAAATATCCCTACTATTTTATAACATTTTAAGTATAGGTTGCCATTTGAAAATCAAAAGTTGATAGTGATTTCACTATTAAATATTTAAGTGAAAAAAATAAAAACTTTACATAGTTTTAGAAAAGCATAAAACTAAAAATTTTGAAAAAAAAAAAATTGAAAAAAGTTAATACTTTTCGAAATAATGAGTGTTGTTTGATAAAAAAATCACCCTGTATATACATTTGTTCAGATGTAATTATCTGGAGTTGTATACATATATAAATATTACCAACTCAAATAAAACAATTCACCTCTGTAGTTTTAAATCACTTATATTTATTGATTTTTGATAATATACTGTCCATAAAATTACAATAATACTGTACTGTGCGAATAGACCTTTATCGTCGACAAACACTTCTGTGCCACCCAGCACAACACGAGGTAAAATATTAATCTAATGGAGTAGGGTTTAGCAGAGGATAAGACAATGTAAATAAAACTATATAACACAATTTATTGATTCAAAAACAGTAATTTAACCATATAGTATTGAACATGACTAAATCAACACTGAATGTCTCATCTGCTCTAGGACGTTTGATTTGATGACGGAATCGGCGTACAAACGGCATACGTACGGCATCTAAGAGACGCGCGTTACTCGAAAAACACCATCCCCGGAACGAAAATCGCGAAACGGGGCGACGAAAACGTAAAAAGGCGAAACGAAATCGCCAAAAACGTCGGTCGCCGTCGACGCGATAACGCCTCGAAAAAAACAAATACGTAAAAAACGGGCGCACTACCGGCAGTAAAACGACACGGCGGACGCGAATAACACGACCGCGAGGTCGAAAAACGCCGTTAAATCTGCGTAAAAGGGCTTCAAAAGTCGAAAACCGTTGAAAATTTTCGAAAAAACGATATAATATACAGTTATAACAAACGACGAAGCCGATAACGACGAAAGGCGATAACGGGTCGGGAAAAGAATTCTAATTTTTCGATTGGCCAGTAGGTACACTATAATAGGTACACACAGCGTAGCGATCGGCGGGCCGCGTCAACATTTATCTTTTATTTAATAAGACTAGATAAATTCAGTACCTATGAAAGATATATTCATGTAGGTTGGAAATCCGGTTTGATCATACATTATAGGCTGTGAATAGAGTCCCGGAAAAATCGGGATTTTTGATAGCAATTTTATCAGTCCCCGACAATTTTTTATCATAATACGCATGCGCGGAAACTTTAAAAATTTACAAAAAAACCGGGCAAGTGCGAGTTGGACTCGCGCACCGAGGGTTCCGTACAAACCTGTAGGTATATAAGTAAAAGTTTTTTTTATTTTTATTGCAAAATGACGGACGGACGATATGCGGCTTAAATTGTTATTATTTCTTTCGATTGCGTTGACATAAAAGTTTGATTTTGTTACAGTTTAAAGGTATTATAGACTTAAGTATTTAATATGAATTTTAATTTAATACCTCAACGCGTTCATGAGATAAGGAGTAGTAACTTTGAAATTTTCAAAATTGTCAAAAATATTTTTCAAAAATATTTTTTTTTTATATGATGAAACTAAAAATTTACGGTTTTCGTAATTTTTCCTATATCTGTACTATATGACGTGACTTCGTACGAAATTTCAAGATTCTAAGTTCACGGGAAGTACCCTGTAGGTTTTGATTCCCGTGCGAGTTTCGAAAATTTGCGGAAATTTGCGGCCTAAATGGCTGTATCTTTTGATTGCGTTGGCTTAGAAGGTTGATTTTTCTACAGCTTCCAGGGACAGTAGACCTGAGTATCATATACAAATTTCAGTTTGATACCTCCACGCGTTCCTGAGAAAAACGCTCTTGACAGACGGACGGACGGACGGACGGACGGACGGACGGACGGACGGACGGACGGACAACAAAGTGATGTTATAAGGGTTCCGTTTTTTTCTTTTGAAGTACGGAACCCTAAAAAAAGTGTACAATAATTACCGTACTGCCGGGACCGTAATAATATTTACCACTAATCCCTGACAATTTTTTTATCATACAATAAATACCATACTGCCGGGACCGTAATTTATATTTTATTTTATTTGCTATAATTATTAAAATCGAATAACCAAGTTTATATAAATATAAAATATCAGTATTAAGTCAAATTTAAAAAAAAGCGGGTAAGTGAGTATCGCTCTGCTGTACATTAGGGGGTGGGGTGGACCTCGGACTAGGGTAGGTTAAATTTGAATGCAATGATAGGTATCATTGTATACAAAAAACGATTCTGAACGGAGATGCTTTGTCAGTCTAGGCTAGGATATATTATATTTAAATATTTTCATATATTCTATTTTGAAACAAATAGTATAGTTACTATATTATGTTACTATAGTTACTTTATAATATCTGTTTATTAATAAAAAAATTATTTGGCAACATACGCATAATGAGCGTATGAAATTTAATTTAAATTTTGATATATTTCGTATAAATTTGAACTTTAAGCACTTATAAAAAAAAATTGTGACTAACGATTTCGGGTTTTTTTTTATCACTTTAAGAAAAACTTATAAGAAACATTGTATTAAATTTTCAAGATTTTCTGGCCACCCAAAAAATTTTTATCGGCATTTGAAGAAAAAAAACTTAGAAAAGTCGAAAATTTCAATTGTCTATAAGTAGCTTAAAAATGGTCAAAATATTTTGAAAATTTAACTGTAAAAAGATAACCATAATATAAACATTTGGTGAAAATTTCAAGTATTTACAATGATTGGTTTTTGAGTAACAGCAAAATCAAAAAATCGATTTTGTCGAAAAGTGGTTTTTCGTAAAATTGTCGTTTTTCTGTCATTTTTTTTTGTTTTTCTCGATTTTTTTGAAAACTATTTGGAAATTTTTATTTTGACTCCCCTAAAGTACCAACTAGATTCAATTTCCTATTCAAAGAGGGGCTGAAGTCAAAAATCGGAGCATTATTACTGCTCCAAATGTTGTCGTCAGACACAAAAAAAAAAAAAAAAAACACACATCATTGTAAAAGCAATACATTCATCCGTTCAGAATCTAATACTAAATATAAACAAAAATAATGTAAATAAATTAAATCATGTTGGCTTCTGCTAACTATTAAGGCCACTGACCAGTCAAATTTAAAAATACAAAATATAAACATTCAGCAATATTGACAATACCAGTTTTTTTTTGGTATGCTAATTAAATTTACACACTTTGGGTGATACCAAGTTAAACAATAAATGTCCACAAAGTGGACACTGCCATAAAGAATGACAAACATTTTTCTTAGCAACAATTTTTTGCACTTTTGCCCAAGCAGAGGGTGAAAAAAATTGTTTTACCTAAAAAATACAATATTGTTTAAATAAAAAAAAAAAAATAATAATAACTATAAAAATAAAAAAGCGGGTAAGTAGGTATCGCTCTGCTGTATATTAGGGGGTGGGGTGGACCTCAGACTATGGTAGGTTAAATTTGAATGCAATGATAGGTATCATTGTATACGAAAAACGATTCTGAACGAAGATGATTTGTCAGTTTAGGATATATTATATTTAAATATTGTCAAATATTCTATTTTGAAACAAATAGTATAGTTTTTATATTATGTTACTATGGTTACTAACCTGAAAGTATAGGAATGATTAAACTAACATATCCTATTAACATAGAATGTATAACACAGGCAATAATTAATTTTGATTGGAAATTGACATGTCAAGGTGGACCAAAACCTATTGATTATCCCGGTATTAATAACAATACATTTTCTATGTTGTCTTAATATTCTAACTTTTTTTATTTATAAATAAATACTTAACATTTTACCCTGACAACCTAAAATAACAAAAATAGTTAGTTAATTTATAAAATAAATTTTTATTATAAATTTAATATTCGATTTTGAACGGAGTGAATTATTTTTTGTATACAGCTTGTAAATTGATTAGAGTTAATTATTTTTTTTTGTAAAATGGGACGAATATTGAAACGTGCTCTCAAAAAAAAAGAAGATAAGAAACGATCCCGTGATATAAATATTGTATATAACATAATATATATCAGATATCTACAATCAGCTATGGTATACCAGGTACAATAACCATGCCGTATGAAATAAAACTTGTTTCAAAATAGAATGTATTACAATATTTAAATATAATATATCCTAGACTGATAAATCATCTCCGTTCACAATCGTTAGTAGTAGGTGGGGCACTCTGGTACACTTTATATATTTCATCACAAAAAGATCACAAGATAGTTTTTAATCAGAAAATCATCACAAACTTTATACTTTATCATAATTATCAGAAATAGAACACAAAACGCTATTAAACACAAAAGATCAGAAAAATGTTTTTTATCACAAAAAGATCACAAACCACAACCTTTAGCATAATTATCAGAAATAGAGCATAAAATAACTTTAAACACAAATAGAACACAAAATGAAATAAAATCATCAAATGCAAAATCTATCAAAAGAAATTGAATAACTTAGTTAAAGGAATTGAAATGTATAATAAAACAATGGATACAACTATCAAAGATTTTAATAAATTACAACAAAATGAAATGCAAAACGAAAAAGCGGGTAAGTGGGTATCGCTCTGCTGTATATTAGGGGGTGGGGTGGACCTCAGACTATGGAAGGTTAAATTTGAATGCAATGATAGGTATTATTGTATACGAAAAACGATTCTGAACGAAGATGATTTGTCAGTTTAGGATATATTATATTTAAATATTGTCAAATATTCTATTTTGAAACAAATAGTATAGTTTTTATATTATGTTACTATGGTTACTATGGCCAACATTCGCATTATGAGCGTATGAAATTTAATTTAAATTTTGACATATTTCGTATAAATTCGAACTTTAAACACTTATAAAAAAAAATTGTGACTAACGATTTTGGATTTTTTTTTATCACTTTAAGAACAACTTATAAGAAACCTTGTATTAAATTTTCAAGATTTTCTGGCCACCCAAAAAATTTTTATCGGCATTTGAAGAAAAAAAAACTTAGAAAAGTCGAAAATTTCAAATGTCTATTAGTAGCTTAAAAATGGTCAAAATATTTTGAAAAATTAACTGTAAAGAGATAACCATAATATAAACATTTGGTGAAAGTTTCAAGTATTTACAATAATTCGTTTTTGAGTTACAGCAAAATCAAAAAATCGATTTTGTCGAAAAGTGGTTTTTCGTAAAATTGCCGTTTTTCTGTCACTTTTTTTTTGTTTTTCTCGATTTTTTTGAAAACTATTTGAAAATTTTAATTTTGACCCCCCTAAAGTACCAACTAGATTCAATTCCCTATTCAAAGAGGGGCTGAAGTCAAAAATCGGAGCATTATTACTGCTCCAAATGTTGTCCCCAGACACACAAAAAAAAAAAAAAAACACACATCATAGTAAAAGCAATACATTCATCACTTCGTTCAGAATCTAATAAATTAAAGAATACCTACTTGAAATAAATCAACCAACTCATCAATTATATTATTTGGTATCGTATGCTATTGTATTCATTTTGATCAGTGTCATTTATTTTAAAATTTGAACTTAAAGCCTTGTTTATAACGTCAATAGAACAAAACCATGACAATATTAATTTATTGCGTTCATTATAATGCAACAATTTAAAAGGTTTTTTAGTCAAAATATTTCTTTTTTTTTTTAAACCGATTACTGTTTGGAGAGCTCCCTTGGGTTTTCCTCTACGTTTAGTTGTAGAAATTGTAATGCTAGAAATGTCTATATCGAAATAAAAACAAATAAATGAAAAATTTAATAAAAGTTTAACAAAGAAAATAATACCTAAATCAGTTTTTTTTTTTAATAATAAGAGGTTTGAGGTTACTCTCGTCACTAATACACTGGATCTGAAATAATAAAATATTTAATTCTACCCTAGACCATGTAAAAAACATAATTTTACCATTATGTATACTTACGTTAGATCTACAATTGACGGTTTCACTATTATTTATAGTTTCGCCAATAGGTATCACAATTACTTCTTGGTTATTTTCCCATTGCTTAATTAAATTTTTTAAGACTTCAGTTCTATTTATATATGTGCTATGTCCAACTGTAGAGATAAGTTGAGAAATCATAGCAATATACTTTAAAGCTTCCCTGTGTTTTTCAAAGGCTGATGTTGGTTTTTTTTTACTTGATGTAATAGATGTGACACATTCTGGAATACTTTTCAATAAACTAACTTGTGGTCGAAAAGCATTTTGATTTTGAAGTAAATAACTTTTAGTCCATCGAGGTAAACACAATGCTTCATCAAATATTTCTAAATTGTTTAATTGTCTAGTTTTAATAATGTGACGACATGGAAGTCTCATTGATCTAAAAAACTTACAATCGCATTCAATTATAGTGACATCAACATTGTCAAGAGATATGTCACTTATTTTAAGACTAGCCCTGTATTCTTTTTCAACATGGTTGAAAGCGTATTGTATTAAGAGGTCCGAATATTTTTTAATTAGTAGCATATTAGATGGTATAATAGGTATTTTATGTATTACATTTATAGCTTTATGATCTCGTTCTGTTCGTTCTATATGTAATTCAATAAAAAAATTTGTTAAAAATTCTTCAAGAGAACTTAATTTTCTTATAACAGATTTTAAATTACGATTTAATGCTTCTGTCCTATTATTAGTAAAATTTAAAAAATTTTCATTTATAAAGGCATCAACCCATTCGTCTTTAATTGGATCCCAATTGTCATCAAAATATTTCATTATTTGCGTCGGTAAAATCTGTCTCATGGTTTCGTAGGTTTCGTAATATTGTTGATCTGATTTAGCGTAAGAAATTTGCTGTAAATACTCTTTTGCTCTGGTTTCATCAATTGGGGTAATACCCAATTTACATGATGTAATTTCACGTTTAAAAATTTGAAAAAAATGAAATTTACATAGTATTAATTTTGCCGTTGGGAAATTACATTTTAATACACTTTTCATGGTTTCGTCTTTGTCTGTCATAAATATCTTGATTAATATACTATTAGATTCTGAACGGAGTGAAGAATGTATTGCTTTTACAATGATGTGTGTTTTTTTTTTTGTTTCTGACGACAACATTTGGAGCAGTAATAATACTCCGATTTTTGACTTCAGCCCTTCTTTGAATAGGAAAATTCATCTAGTTGGTACTTTGGGGGGGTCAAAATTAAAATTATACAAATAGTTTTCAAAAAAATCGAGAAAAACAAAAAAAAAATGACAGAAAAACGACAATTTTACGAAAAACCACTTTTCAACAAAATCGATTTTTTGATTTTGCTGTAACTCAAAAACGAATTATTGTAAATACTTGAAACTTTCACCAAATGTTTATATTATGGTTATCTCTTTACAGTTAAATTTTCAAAATATTTTGACCATTTTTAAGCTACTTATAGACAATTGAAATTTTCGACTTTTCTAAGTTTTTTTTCTTCAAATGCCGATAAAAATTTTTTGGGTGGCCAGAAAATCTTGAAAATTTAATACAATGTTTCTTATAAGTTTTTCTTAAAGTGAAAATAAAAAATCCGAAATTGTTAGTCACAATTTTTTTTTATAAGGGCTTAAAGTTCAAATTTATACGAAATATGTCAAAATTTAAATTAAATTTCATACGCTCATAATGCGTATGTTGGCCAAATACTTAATTTTATTAATAAACAGATACTATAAAGTAACCATAGTAACATATAGTAACTATAATATTTGTTTCAAAATAGAATATATTACAATATTTAAATAGAATATATCCTAGATTGACAAACCATCTCCGTTCAGAATCGTTTCTCGTATACAATGATATTCATCATTGCATTCAAATTTAACCTACGCTAGTCCGAGGTCCACCCCACCCCCTAATGTACAGCAGAGCGATACTCACCTACTCGCTTATTATCGTTTTTGCTTTTGAATGTAAAAATCAACCAATTTATATTCTCCTTGATTTCACCAACTAATATTCCAACTGCGATTATTTCAGAACTACCAATTGAGTCTTCAACAATAAATAAATAAACCACACCATTAAAGTTTAATAAGTTAATAACTTATATTATGTACCATCTAGAAGAACAATTTCAGGGTATGCATCAAAATTTCTTTTTATGTCGTCATTTTGGAAAAATAAACCTCTAAATTCCTTATCTTCTGCTAAAACTTCATATTTTTATACTATAATATATACTATATTTGTTACTTGTTTATTTCTGAATGTACTAATTGGTACTAATTCTGTAATACTTATTGAGGCCTAGATATGATAAAATTGCTATCTACGATAACTTGTCGTGCTCATAGATAATAAAGAAATGGATGGGCTATGCTATTATACTCATCACCGAATGCTTCGTGTATAAGGTATAGGGATGGCCCGTCCATTTCTTTATTATCTATGGTCGTGCTGTATAATTTATTCGGTGTTGGTGAGTTGCGGCCCGATCCCTAAATAACGTACGAATTGCGGCCCGTGTTTATGAAACAGACGTACGAGTTGCGGCCCGTGTTTATAAAACACACGTACGAGTTGCGGCCAAATTTACATTTTATTTATCACTTCATATCAGCCTATCAGCGTTACCCAGAAGACACCACGAGGAGGTTGGCTGAGTCGTCTCCCAAAAATTTGTTTTTTTTTTTATTTTTTTATTATTTATGTAAAAATGGCAAAATGTATGGTAATTTATGGTAAAATGAATTTTATTATTTAAGTAAAAATGGCAAAATTTATGGTAAAATGAATTTTTTTAGATTATTGGTTGGGCAAAAACTTAAAACTTAATGACTTGACGAAATCAAACTGCTCTATTTCTTTTTGTGTTAGCTTTGTCATCTGTTGTCTTATAAATGCTTCTTTTTCACATATTTTCTTCGTTTTTATTCCATTGCTTCTACATTTGATATACGTTTCTGATTGAATTTCTACTAACACATCAATAAAATTATAGATGTTAGGATGACTAGAGTAGAACGATGAATTTAGGTGTGAATGAAAACTTTCACAGCCGTTAGTGGTACGGTTACAGCTAGCAGAAAACTGTGCCCAAATATTTGGGGGAAACATAGCGTCCGGGGATATATAGTTATCGAAAACATAATCGGTAAATTAAACAACCCGATCATCTTTAGCGGGCAGTATTGCTAAAAAGTCATCCGTGAAACAATCAATGACGTTGTCAGAATCCAAAAATGGCAAACCAAAAAAAAATTTTAAAAAATAACTTTCATCTGTATTTGTGTTATACATTTTCGTGAGTCCTAAACTTTGGATTTTCCTCCACCAACTTTGCCCTAAGTGAAAACGACATCCTCTTATTTTAGCATTAGGGAAGACTGCAGCTACAGCACTGTGGATAGCTGGTTCAAAATCTATAACAACTTCAGTAGGAGAGCACGTTAGACCAATGGACATGGAATGGCGAACTAAATGTTTAAATGCACACTTGTACGTGGTATTACATTTGTCGGGTAGTAAAAAAAAACACTAGTGGTAAATATACATCATTTTTTAGTCCATGGATGGTAAAAAGTTGATAAGTGTTTAGGGCAGCTTTTGAAAGTTCCATCTACGTAAAATTTATTTACATCGCATAGCACTTTTATGTTTTGTGTAGTAGAAAAACCAATTATAAAATTTTCTTTGTCGTTGATAAACATAAATGGCTCACCTATATTAGTTTTGATATTCATAAACTCTAAAGCAGCATGTAACTCTTTAATACATTTTGGCAGAGGGGGGTGTACAAATGAACGGGCACGATGAACATTGTGTCGAATCAAAGATAAATCATTCGTTGTCAAAGTCAACACATCGCCTTTCTTCAATTCTGAACGAATTAATTTTGAAGGTTTGCAAGAAATGTCTTCTATGGCTTTTCTTTTCAGAGAATTACTTAATATTTGCCTATTTAGGACTTTTTCGTCGTTTTTATTGTGGTTATGATTAGTATTACTGTCAACTATTTTATTTAAAGGAGATAATTTTAAAAAGCACTTACAACTTTTGACACTGCAAAGGCCATCGCTGTACATCGTTTTTTAGTGTTTTGTGGAAACGAGATTTGTAACCTTCGTTAATGCTCTAAAAACTAAGAAAATGCACTAAAATTGTCGAAAAATGTACTAAAAAATGCATTTAAAGTTAATTTTGTCAAAAAATGCAAAAAAAAAGATTACTTAAAAATAATCAGTATCACTCAAATCACATTTTATACTTACCGCACAACGTTTCAAAACACTAAAGAAAAATTTTTAGCTACAGACTATAACAGGCTAGATTAATGGTGTACGGGACTAGTAGTAAGTTACGGTCCCGGCAGTACGGTAATTATTGTCATGGTTTGTTCTATTGACGTTGTAAACAAAGCTTTAAGTTCAAATTTTAAAATAAATGACACTGATCTAAATGAATACAATAGCATACCAAAAAAAAACTGGTATTGTCAATATTGCTGAATGTTTATATTTTGTATTTTTAAATTTGACTGGCCAGTGGCCTTAATACTTAGCAGAAGCCAACATGATTTAATTTATTTACATTATTTTTGTTTATATTTAGTATTTTTAAATTTGACTTAATACTGATATTTTATATTTATATAAACTTGGTTATTCGATTTTAATAATTATAGTAAATAAAATAAAATATAAATTACGGTCCCGGCAGTACGGTAATTATTGTACACTTTTTTTTGTAAATGTTTAAAGTCCCCGCGCATGCGCATTATGATAAAAAATTGTCCGGGACTGATAAAATTGCTATCAAAAATCCCGATTTTTCCGGGACTCTATCCACAGCCTACATTATACTATAATTAATAATATATATTGATATATTCAATGTTAATAATACCTATAGCTCACAGCAATAATAATTATACTGTATAGTATATAGGTACCTATATAACAAAAAAACAACTGTACAATTGTCCCTGATAAGAATATAAGATTTTTAGAATTTATAAATTAAATGATAATAGATATAAAAAAATATTATTAATTACCCTAACCTATCATAATTCATAATAATAATCACGAACGATAATAATAAATATTGTTAAGTTTAGATTAATCTGGTTTAGAGCATGTTTAGTGTTTGGCATTTGCATTTGACTATATTTTGTGTTTTCAGTTTTGATGTTTATATTCTCCTAATTGTAGCCTAATTGTTTATTATTTATGTTGCATCTGTGATATTATACATGCAGTTATAATAAAAGAATATTGAATAGCAGTAATTATACCTACCTAATCAGCTAAGATGAGTAATTCCACAAAAAGACGGCGTTTATTAGAAGAACTTAATGAGATTGAAGATATTATTAATGTTAATTATGTCAGTACTCAGAAATTACATGATCCACTAGAAAAAAATATTAATGTAGTTGATTCACCAATTGGTCAATATAATTCTTCTTATGATGGTCCTAAAAATACTTTATTTGATGAAATGGCATCAGATCAAGTTAATGAAAAGTGTTTTTATTTACCATATTTAATTTTTTTATTATAATATTAGGTAATTTTAATTTTAAAAATACTGGTGAAGAATATACAGATGGAATAGTATCTGACCACAATGAATATGTATATTCCTGGGAAACATCTTCTTCAAGTGACAGCTACGATATGAATGTGAAAGTAAATGATCCACCATTACATTCAATTAATGATAAACTCGCTAATTGGGCAGTTGATCATAATGTAAGTCATTCAGCTGTCAATGATTTATTAAATGTTTTAAAAACACATAATTGGTTCAATGTTTTACCAAAAGACTCCAGAACACTTTTACAAACATCAATATCATCCAAAAAGATAATCATAAAAAATGTAAATCCTGGGAGTTATTACCACTTTGGTATTGAATCTGGTATTTGTCACTTTTATTCTAATAATGATGACAGTAATAGTATAAAACTTGTGTTTGGAATTGTTGGACTACCAATTAGTCAAAGTTCTGGAAGTTGTTTTTGGCCCATACTGTGCTATATAAGACCCAATAAAGATATTGTATTTCCAGTTGGAATATATTGGGGCTATAAAAAACCAATTGATAGCAATGAGTATTTGTTAGACTTCTATGAAGAAATGAAAATGCTCCTCCAAAATTGTATAGATTTAGAAATAGAAGAAAAAAATGTACATAAAACTGTAATTTTAGATGCCATTATATGTGATGCTCCGGCTAAATCATTTGTTTTAAAAATAAAAGGGCATTCCGGCTTTTTTTCTTGCACCAGATGTGAAAACCTCAGGAATATATAAGAAAAATAGACTTTGTTTTCCTGAAATTGGTGCGACAAAGAGGACACATGAATCATTTGTGAATAAAATGCAAGAAAAACATAATTTAATAAATACTGAAATGTCTATATTAACCAATTTACCAAGTATAGATATAATTAAAGTATTTTGTTTGGATTATATGCATATTTGTAATTTAGGAATAACCCGAAAACTTCTTCGTTTGTGGTTAGGTAAAGGTAAAAAAACTGTAAGAATTAATAGAAATCAAATAAAAAAAAGCGGGTAAGTGATTATCGCTCTGCTGTACATTAGGGGGTGGGGTGGACCTCGAACTAGGGTAGGTTAAATTTGAATGCAATGATAGGTATCATTGTATACGAAAAACGATTCTGAACGGAGATGATTTATCATTATCAGCCGAGAGTGATAAGCAGTTGTCCGAAAAATGATAAGAGTGGTTATATGACGGTTACCTTGTGGTTACATTGTGACCAACTTAAGGTGGTGTTGCATAGCAAGTCGAGGGATATTTTCGATTTGCGGAGCGTAGCGACGGCGCCGAGGAGCGTAGCGACGAGTGCCGCTAGCAAGGCATCACTGTAAACTATTTCGTATTGGTCACACTGCTGGATATCTGGTATATGCTGGTATACTTATGGTATATACTTCCTTATCATTTTTCGGACGACTGCCCCCTACTCAGTCTAGGATATATTATATTTAAATATTGTCATACATTCTATTTTGAAACTAATTCAAACATTTAACTAAAAGTTTCAAGATCTTACGTTTAGTAATTTTTTAAAAATAACAAAAATCGAAAATTATTTATTAGTAAAATGTTATTTTACACGTGTATTTTTGATTTCAAATTAAAATTAAAACTTTAAACACACGTAAATTTTTTTAAATTGAACAATCCTCAAACTTTTTTATAATTATTCTAATCTTAACTTATGGACAGCATAGCATTAAATTTTCAATTCTTAGCTTTCGATAGAAAAATATTTATAAATTTTTAACTACCAAATAGTGAAAAATATTCATGATTTTGACGAATTTTTGTCAATATTTGAACTTCAATGCTAATAAAAAAAAATTGTGCCTATGTACCTATTTTTATTATTTTTGAATAAGAGTTAGAACAAGTTATGTGGACCCTTCAATTAAATTTTTAAGTAATTTGTCCCAGCTAAATTTTTTTTATCAACATTTATAAATAAAAATAAAAAAAAATTGAAAATTTCAATTGTCTATAAATAGCTCAAAAAAAGTCAAAATATTTTGAAAATCAAATCACGTAAAGAAAATGGCAATCTAAATAACTGGTAAAATTTTCAAGTATTTACGACTTATACAGTTTGAATTACATTAAATATCAAAAATCGTTTGAGGCTAAACCGTTATTTAACGCGGTTTTCTAAAAATTTAAATTTCAAACACTCATAAAAAATTTTTGTCTGAATCCGGTCGAGTTTTTTTTACAGATAATTGAAGAAAAATTTATGGAGAACCTTGTACCAAATTTTCAAAACTTAGTTATAAAAGAAAAAAATTTTACGATTTTTCAATCACAAAATTACTCGCAAATTTTCGCAATTTTGACATATTTCGTATAAATTCGAACTTTAAGCACTTATAAAAAAAAATTGTGACTAACGATTTCGGATTTTTTTTATCACTTTAAGAACAACTTATAAAAAACCTTGCATTAAATTTTAAAGATTTTCTGGCCGGCCAAAAATTTTTTATCGTTATTTTAAAAAAAAAATTAAAAATTTCAATTGTCTATAAATAGCTCAAAAAAAAGTCTAAATTCTTTGAAAATTTAACTGTGTATGGAGAACTCTAACATAAACATTTGGTGAAAATTTCAAGTATTTACATCTATTAGTTTTTGAGTTATAGCAAAATAAAAAATTCGATTTGGGCGAAAACTGGTTTTGCGTAAAAATTCCCGTTTTTCTGTCATTTTTTTAGGGGTTTTCCCGACTCATTTAAAAAATATTGAAAATTTTTAACTTTTGACCCCCCAAAGTACCAACTAGATTCAATTTCCTTTTCAAAGAGGGGCTGAAGTCCAAAATCGAAGCATTTTTACTGCTCCAAATGTTGTTGTCAGACACAAAAAAAAAAAAAATAAAAAAAAAAACCACACATCACTGTAAAATCAATACATTCATCACTCCGTTCAGAATCTAAAATTAAATACTGATCATTTAAGCTTAAAAAATTGTGTGACAAGTGACTTTCCAAGAAAACCAAGAACCTTAGAAGAAATAAACCACTGGAAAGCAACTGAGTTTCGACAATTTTTACTATATACAGGTTCAGTGGTACCTATTAAAATCTATTTTAAATGAAACAATTTACTTTAATTTTCTTTGTATTCATATTTCTTTTACAATATTGCTATCCCCAAATTTAAGAAAAATGTTAAATTATTGTGATCAGCTTTTAAAATTTTTTATCAATGATTTTTGTGCCATATAAGGTACAGAACAGGCATCGCATAACATCCATGCTTTACAACACATAACAGAAGATGACCATAACTTTGGCTCTTTGAACAATGCTAGTGCATACCCATTTGAAAATCATAAGAAAATATTGAAAAAAATAGTTAAGAAAGGATCTCAGCCTTTACAGCAAGCTGTCAAGAGATACAAAGAGAAATTTCAATATGATAAATCATACTCAGCTACAACTATTAAACTTGATATTTGTTTAAAAAAACAACACCAAAATGGACCATTGTGCAAACATTTAGTTGGTCCACAATATGAAATTTTAATTATTAGGAATTTTAAAATTAACATTTATTCAAAGTCTGATAGTTTTATAATAACAAAGAATGAAGAAATTATAAAAGTTCTTAATATATGTTTCACAGAAACAGGTCATAATGTAATTGTTGGTAAATCGTTTTTAAATAAAGTTCCATTTTATGAAAAACCAGTAAATAGCTCAAAACTTTCAATATATGTGGTTGATAAACTTTCTGTGGATAATAAATATTACAATGTCAATGAAATTAAATGTAAATGCATGGTTCTTACAATTAACAATAAAATAATTACATTTCCAGTTAATCATACATCATTAAATCAATAGTTACACTTAATACAAAAATATATATATATTGTGTCTGATATTAAAATGTTGTTTTACATAATAAAGTGTTTTTATAAAAACTATTTTGTTTACTTTTTTTAAACATACAGCATTACAGGGCAGTATCTTTAATGTTAGAGTGTAGGACTTTTGTTTAGTGAGGATATTATAATATATAGGTAATACTACATAAGAGGACGCTATACCCGTAATTATTAGCGGTAAAAACAGCTCTACGAAAAACAAACGAAACAGTATTAAAAAGCAATTTTAGAGCAAAAATACCTATTATAGAATTTATAGAGAACAATATTTAGGAAACAACCTCATCGGTGTTTTTTAAAATATCAATTATTAAAAAATTTACAGTTGTTTAAAAAATGTAAAAAAAAACGTTTTTGTGCCTTTTGTAACAAGCTGTATATTTAAAATATTGCAAAACCCCGATGAGGTTGTCTCTGAAATATTGTTCTCTATAAATTTCATAATAGGTATTTTTGCTCTAAAATCACTTTTTAATACTGTTTTGTTTGTTTTCCGTAAACATGTTTGTGTTGTTGGATTTAATTTTTCATTGCTGTAATGTGCTGCCACCTGCCTGCAATGCGACGTCAGTCGCGATTTCTCCCCCACTACTCCAAAAACTGAATTTCAACTACGGTCTACGACTATCGCGCGGTGACGGTCGGTTGACAATATTATCAGTAAAGACAAGCCGCTTCCAGGAAAAGACTATGAACTAATATGAACAATACATAATATTATTATTTTAGCTATGAAAATAAAATATAATTATTATTTATAAGCTTATAGCTATAATAATGTAATAAGAATTATTTTTATTTTAATAATCGGCATCGACGATTGACGGCATTTCACCTACCTAATTTTTTCCCCTATTGGATAACTCCAATTTGTCACTCATTTATATTCAATAATTTTTATATTATAATTATTACAAATATTCTAATATTTTTAGATAGTAGGTACCTACTGAACAGCAATAATTTAAGTACCTACATATATATCTTCCTTCTTCCTACGGTGAACCCTCCATGGTTATGCGGTTATATTAAAATGCTAGGAACGCTACTTTTTTTTAAGTAGCTACTAGCTAGAGTACCTCTATTACTTTTTACTGATAACAGAATACATGTTATATATTGCTGTTCAAAAATACTATTATTAGTACCTACTTAGAAGTATATACGAGTATATATATATATAGTATGGCTATTTTAATAATAGCGGAAGTCACAATATAACACTACTAGGTAATAGCTCTATTTTCAATTATTTGTACAAAAATAAATATTCAAGTTATTGAAACACAACCATTCCTCCTGGATTATTCGATGTGATCACATCATTTTCTTACGGATTTCTATGCCGTGTTGTTCAAATTTTTTTTAGTGAATTGCGTATTTTTTTGACAATGGCAAATAAAGAAAATAAATTAAAACGGAAACGGGCAAGTAAAAAAAAGTTGTCTAGTTCCCTTGCACTCCGACGATGCAAACAAATAAAGTAAGTATATAGTACTTATATAAATTATATTACATAACTATAAATTTAGATATTTTCATTATTCGTTTATCTTAAAAAGTAAAATGAAATGAATTATTTATATTTTGTACTCAACCCATACTTCAATTAATAAATTAAAATAACTCTATTCACTTTTATATATTAGTTACCTATAACCTGCTATACCTATACTATATTACCAAACTATCAAATATATTATGATCACAACATATATGATTTTTTTTCTACTATTTAATAAAAAATTGTTAAATTAAATTTATTAATTTGAAGAATCAAATTTTTTCTTGTTGATCTGTTAAATGTACTATGTTGGTGAACACGATTTGTATGATTATCGATTATCGTTATTTTATTAATGAAGATCAAATTTGAAATGTATAATAAATTGATGCAAAGTCTTAAAGTATTATACGAATATTTTTAGTAGTTTTGGGGGTACACCAATAATTCCTCATATTGATTGTACACCATCACCGGATTCACCTGATATTGATTGTACACCGCATCCAAATCTTGATGATTGTACCAATAATTTAAATAATAAACAATACGAAGATGAAAGAAATGTAGCTGACTTTTTTGACAGCCCTACGCTATTTGGTTCGAGGTACCTACTTATAATTATATTTAAAATTTTTAGTATAATATTTATTGATAAATGATAATATTAATCATCAATTTTAATGTTTGTGTAGTAATGATATTGGTGCTCATAATTTAAGCGTAATTTCAAGTACTTCTGATACAATTATTGCCGAGTATGTACCTATAACGTAGGTAATATAATTATTTTTTGGATGAAATGCACTTTTATTTATTTATTTATTTATTTATTTAATCAACAACAACAACAACAACAACAATAATAAAATTACAACAATTTTCGATATGATACAATTTGTGTTGATACCTAATCTCTATAAGCGATTACCTACGATAATTAAAATAATCAATAATTGTATAATTATAATCACGATAATTACTAGTTATGAGAAATCATGTACCTACCTAACTAAAAAATTTTAAAGATTTTTTGACAAGCCTAAATTTTTTTAACATTTCTAGAAAAAATGCAAGTGGTCGGTTAAATAGATTTATTCCTATTTTTCTCTTTATAACTTACGTATATATTTATAATTTATATTTAGGAATTTAGTAGGTAGACGAATAGTTGATATAGCTTATATTTTCGATCAAATAAAAAATAGTTGCCATAATAGTGGTACCGATTGTTCATTTTTGAATATGATATTTAAATCAGAAAGCAGAAACGGGTATACTTCAAAATTTAAGTTTCAATGTCAAGTGTGTAGTATTGAAAGTATAATTAATTCTGAAAACCCTAAAGAAACATATATACCAATTAACAAAGCTTTAGTTAACGGTAGTATTGCAGCAGGTATGCACCTAACCTAACACATAATAATTAATAACTGAACAATAATACAATAAATGTGATGTAAATAAATTGTGATTAGTAAAATAAATTAATTAAATTTTACAACAAAAGGAATAGGATATGCACAATTAACGGAACTGTCAGCATCCATTGAAGTACCTACTATGTGCAATGCAACGTATATAAAAATACAAAATTGTATGAATTTAGTAGTACAACAAACTGCATGGAATGAAATGCAGATGGCTGGGGACGAAGAACGACAGATGGCATTAGAAAATGGTGAGGTGGACGTAGACGGTATACCTATGTGTACAGTTATCGCTGATGGCCAATGGTCGAAGCGTAGTTATAAGTCCAAGTACAATGCTTTATCAGGAACGGTACGAAAGCATATATATCTTTAAGTTGTTAATCATTATATAGTATTACATTTTTAATTGTAATAAAAAATAATATATGCATGCAGGCCACTATTATTGGGAAAAGAACCAGAAAAGTTTTATTTGTAGGAATAAGAAATAGGTACTGTGTTGTTTGCCAAAGAGCATCAAACCGTAATGAGAAAGCATCCGAACATGAATGTTTTTTAAATTGGAGTAAAGCCTCCACTGCAATGGAAGCAGATGGAGTAGTTGAAGGTTTTTCACGCAGCATTGAAATGCATGGTCTCAAATATAATAAATTAATTGGTAGGAGCATAGATACCTAATTATCAATTAAAAAAAAATTAATTAGTTTATTTTTTATATGGTTCACTATTATCACTTATATTATAGGGGACGGAGATAGCAGCGTGTTAAAAAAATTGAATGAAGTACTGCCATATGGTCCAGATTTTTTTATAGAAAAAATAGAATGCCGAAATCATTTGTTAAGAAATTTTTCTCAAAAATTGACAGCTTTAGCAAATAAAACTGAATTTCCAATTAATTTGAGAAAATTTATTTTATCTCAAATTGTAAGATTTCGTTCTGACGTCACAAAAGCGGTACAATTCAGAAAAAAACAAGATATACCCAAGTCTCAACAAATTACAGGTTTATTATAAAAGAGTTATTATTTATTGTAAGATCATTTTTATTTTTTTATTTTCTGAGTGGAGACGGTTTGTCACCTTTTGTTTATAAAATAATTTGCTATTTTGACGATTTTTATATATATTTTAAATCCACTTAGAAAATTAATGTTTTACTTACAAACAATAATAAAATTGTATTCTGCATTCATACAATATATAAATCAAATAAAAAATATTATAAATAATGTTCTGATAATTTTTAGAACTCAGATCAGATATTGCTAATAGCATTTATCACAGATTAGGCCAACATACGAAATGTGCAACTTACTTTTGTCATGAACAAAAAGAAGGTGAAATAAATTTAATACCTCAGGCTGAAAAATGTGGTTTATTACGAGAAATGAATCAAATACTCTTTCGACTTACTACCAATGCACCTAGCCTTTTATCGGATGTTGACAATAACGCTTGTGAAATTTTTAATAGTGTAATAAATAAGTACATAACTGGAAAAAGAATAAATTTTTCACAAAAAAATTCTTACAATACAAGAGTTGAAGCTGCTGTAGTTGCTTTTAATTCAAAACAATATCTTAGGCAAGTTCATAAAACTATGCAAAATAAAAGCCCAGGTAATTATAAATCCAATACCTAGTGTATTATATTTATATCACGCAATTAATATTATCAACAGACAACAAAATAATGTAAATAAATAATATTTATTGTTATGCCTAATATAAGTACCCGATACAGCATAATACATGTTGTTACTTGTTATATATTTAGTTGATTAGTATTTATGTTTTATTGTATAATTAAAATTGTTTTTTAGGAACATTCGGCAAAAAATATTTGAAAAATATAGAGCGTATAAGGGCTAATAGTCTTAAAAGACGACAGTTATTTTCAACAAGTATGGTGTTCAAAAGCCGACCTAAATTTACAGCAGCGGATCAAAATTATGGATTAGCCGAACCATTGATTGATACAATGAGCAAAGAGGATTATGACAAAAAAAAATCATTATTTATCCAAAAACTAAATGAGGCTGATAGAACTGAGATCGAAGTTATTACAAGAGATCAAAGTGATAATTTTCTTTGGTTTAAAGAAAGAAGACTTCGAATCACAGCATCAAATTTTGGTGTAATATGCAAAATGCGACCTTACACTAGTTGTAAGAAAAAAATTCATAATTTACTATACGCACCCAATCCAAAAACAAAACAATTGAATTATGGCCATATTATGGAATCAAAAGGTCGAAAAAAGTTTGAAGAAATGTATGAACTAAACGTCCAAACATGTGGTCTTATTATTGATTCCAATCTACCATATTTAGCAGCAAGTCCAGGTAAATATATTTTTCAACTTTTATTTTTAATACGTACATAGTACCTACTGTCTATAAATCAATTTTTTACAATTAGGTATAACCATGTGTTTGAGGATTTACATTATTTATTACCTATTTTTTATTTATAGCTTATTTTTATATTATAGATGAACTTTTAGTACCTATATTTACATATTATATATTATTTTAATTAGATGGTTTAGTTGGAGAAAATGCTCTATTAGAAATAAAGTGTCCTTACAATGCTCGTAATTCAGAAAGTTTAATCGAAGCTTTCAATAACAAACTTGTAAGTGTTGGTAGATATAATTATATTTTCTATTGATACCGCTTCACTTATGATGTTACCTACATGTTACAGCTACCAAATTGGATAATGCAAGATTCGTCAATTCCATTAAAGCGAAATAGTAATTATTATTACCAAATTATAGGACAACTGCATATTACCAATCGTAAATTATGCTATTTGGTAGTATATACCGAAAAATGGACTACAGTAGAAACAATTTATTATGATCATCCATTTTGGATGAAAATGTCTGAAAAATTAATATCGTGAGTAAAATACCTATATCATTCCTATTAATTAAAATAATTATGACATGAATTTGTATTTTAGGTTTTATTTAAATTGTCTCTTGCCTGAACTCATCGATCCCTTATATGGCAAAAGATTATTAATTAGTGATATCAGAGATCCAGATGACATAATAGAAAAACAAGAAGAACGATTTAAATCATTATCATTGAAAAAAATTCAAAAATCGTAATATTATTATGATAGTGATTTGGTTTTATTATATATTTAAAATTTAAATTATGATTAATTCTAAATATATTATGATGCACATTAATAAGCTATGATCTCTCAATTGCAAAATTTGAATGATAACATGGCTGTCTCCCAATATGCGGTCTACCACAAAAGTTGTCTACCAATATGCGATCTACCGCTGAAAATGCGGTCTACCATAAACGAATAGACGTGGTTATTATACAAAATTGTAGTGTTTCAGATACCAGCACGGATAGGCATGTGTGATATAAATAAAAATATTAACAAATATTAAATAATGATGTGGTACGGTACGACCCGTCACTAAGGAGGAACGGTAAATCCATCCATACAAAATATAAATTAAATAATAATAATTGATGTAAAATAGTAAAATACAAACAAATAATTTAATACTATGTAGGTACCTAATAATAATATATTATCGAAAATTTATATAATATTACAATGATTTTACAAAAATTAAAAACAACAAAAAGTTACGTGCAATATAGGTTATAGGTGTATAAAATATCAAAAAAGTATAATTAAATAAAGTTGATTGTCTATAACCCAGAAGTTAGACAGGAAAAATTCTTTAACTTTTCCTCGTTCATTTCTTTGGTACAGTTTTACATCACTACCACATTTGTGACATTGTTTCGGACAAGGTAATAGACCATAATCTTGCAAGTATTTAACACTCGAGGCCTCAGTTAAAGAAATGTTTTAAAATTCTTTTATAAGCATTTTAAGTTAAAAAATATTTTTAGTCAAAATTTAAAAAAAAAGTTGTTTCACCACAATAAACGACATTAAAACGACTAATATGTTATTAGCTGCTATATGATAAAATATATATCATTATGAAAAAATAAAATAAAAGTGATAAATCATAATATATTAAATTAGTAGGTAGGTAATAAACTAATAAATTATTATGATGCAGGATTCCCTACTATTTTTTTATTTTTTTATTTTTTATTTAAATTAATATCGAAAGATTAATGGGCCTCACTGAGGAAAACTCGTGTGGAGGCCCATGAGTTATCTTAGATTACAAATAATTCATATGTTACATACAATTTTATGTTTTACACACATATTCATATCGTAGCCAGTGGTTAATTTTTTTTTTGAATATGGGTAGTGGTAAATTAACCATATCATTGGGCATTAAGTTAGCTATCTGCGTTCCTAAAAAATAGTAAACTTTTCGGCAACTAGTTTTTGAGGGCCAATCTAGGGAAAATTTACTAGCTGCATATCTGGTGTTGACCCCATGGTTTATAGAATCTAACTGATTGTGTTTTTTCAGATATATGGTGATTGTTTTTAGGTATAAGAGTTCTATATTGAGGACATTAAAATCTTCGTAAAGCTTTTCGGTTGGATATCTCCAATTTTTTTTGTTTGCGACCCTGAGTATAGTGTTTTGGCATTTTTGGAGCGGTAGAAGGGCGTTGTTGTAGGCACCACCCCATCCGATTATGCCATACGATATTATTGACTCGAATAGTGTTAGGTATATAGTTCTGATGTCTTTGAAAGGCAATATTTCACGTAATTCTTTCATTATGTATATCATTTTTTTTAGTTTATTTGTGATATATGTAATCTGGTTTATCCATTTCATATCAGAGCACATTTCTATGCCTAGATACTTACAGTTTTTTACAATACTAACCGAGTTACAGTCACAGCTTTTCAATGTATTACAGTTGGATTCGTGGATTTTTATATTGTGTATTGGTGGTAAAGTTTGTTCAGACAGTGAGTGGAGTAAGATGGTTGATTTATTGAGATTTAGAAATAAACTGTTATCGCTCAACCAACTATGGATTGATTTAAGATCGACTTCAATGTTTTGGCATACTTCACTCCAAGAATTACCAATACAGATCAGTACGGTGTCGTCAGCATAACATACTATTTTACTATTTAACTTAAGTAATTTTATATCGTTTAAGTGGATGTTAAAGAGTACCGGAGATAGAGTAGTACCTTGAGGTACTCCGCATTTTATAATATTTTCGCTAGAGATAGTACTGTTTATTTTTACCCTCTGTATTCTGTTTTCTAGATAAGATTTAATGAGAGACAAGGCCGATCCAGTTATGCCTATATTCTGTGTTTTACTTAGAAGTTTATTGTGATCCACTGTATCGAAGGCTTTAGCCAGATCTAAATAAATTGTAGCACATTTTTTGTCTTCATCGAGTGCAGTATAAATAAGTTTTGTGACATTAGTTAATGCTTGGTCCGTGCTTCTATTAGGTCTAAAACCGAATTGACATTCAAAAAGAAGATTGTTTGATTCTAAGAAAGATATAAGTTTTTTTTTTATGATTTTTTCAAATGTTTTAGCTATGTTTGAGATAACTGATATCGGACGAAAGTTTTCTAGAGCTGAGATAGGACCTTTCTTATGTATGGGGGTAATTATAGCTACTTTACTATAGGTAGCTATAACACATAAAATTGGTAGACCACATACTATACTCATATTTAGTTAGGTAGTACGCAAAAAATAGGTAGACCGCATATTGGGAGATAGCCGATAACATTTTAACATAAGCACCTACACATTATATTTAAAAAAAATTATAATTTGTTAAATAATGAGTGGTATAGTGATTGCCTATTGGTATTATATTTGAATAAGTAATCATTCAATAAATACAAATCAAACTATGTTATAATACAGTTTCTACGATCTATATAAAGGTATATATATTTAGGTAAGCAGTGGTTTACATTATAATTGTTGGTTTATAGATACGCGTGGGTATTTAAAAATATTACGGCGGCATTTACGTGTATGAATTTCATATTGACGCGTAACGTCTTGGACGAACGATCATAGTATAATAAATCGGCGCTCCCGAACGAGAACTCGTCGGCCAGACGTTGACCGCTAGTAGTGGGCGTGGCTAAACGCCGCGTGCTTGCGGATTGCGAAAACACCTAACAGCGCGTTCTCTCGGCCGTTGCATACGTTTCATTTTAGGTGTAGCGTCCTCATAACAGTATATTTTATTAAAGCGCATGCCAGTACATATCAATGATAATTTTAATTATTAAAATGTATAAAGCAACAAAGTGGCGGTTTTGAGTGAGAGGCGGTGTCTCACATAAAATTTTATAGTAAATAGTACTCAAAGAGAATACTTTTTGGCTAACCGGTTGTAAATATTTCGCTATTTTTTTTTTTAAAAAAATTTTTTTACAAAGTTTAATAGTATGAATTATATTTCAATTATTATTAATTATCATTATATGTTTATTATCAAATCAAAATATAGTGTTGAACAGATAAGAAATGCACGAAATAATTATTACGCTACGTCGCTACCACGGACGTATATAATACCTATGTACGTCCGTGTGGTCGCTACAAGCAATTACTATATACGATAATACAGGACACTCTGTACTAAAATAGTGGCGAACAAATTGTTATCACTTCCCCCGAGATTGTTATAATAGTTGCCTATTTTACTCCTTAATCTAGTATAAATTCCCGCTTTTTTTTTATTACTAATTACTAATTATTTATTATTATAATATAATATTGTTTATTGTATATCAGAAATATTATCAAATTCCTTATTCTATAATATCGGAAATACTTACAATAGTGTTAATTTTAATAGTAGTAATAAATGTTAAAATAGTGAATTAATAATGGTGTCAAAAAAAGTCTGTGCAGTGTCTAACTGTAAAGCTTATGGTATAACATCACCTTCCACAATTTCATTTCATAAATTTCCGAAAGATTTAAACAGGTAGATATATTATGCACCTAAATAATCTGGTATTTATGTATAAAAAAATAACTATAATAATTTTTGATGACTTAATTATATTTATAGTTGTCAAAAGTGGATAGAATTGGCCCAAAACAAAAAAATTAATAAGTCATTAGAAACATGTGGACCCTTAGATTTATCAAAAAGTTATTCGATTTGTTCAATTCACTTTACGAAGGATGATTATATGACCAACACAAGCAGACCTATGTTAGTAGAATACAAATTACCTATATATTTTAACATTAAATCTCTTGTCAAGAACTTATTTTTTATAATTAATAACTTAATTATTAATTATGTGCTTCAGGTTAAGATATGGATCAGTGCCATCAATCAATTTACCATCAACTGCATTTCTTAAAAGTAACAACTTTGAACTTTATTTATAACATCTAGACAGACAATTTATGTCAAAATGAATACATTTTCCAGGCCTATCATTAAAAATTAATAAAGAAACAAAATTAAAAAAAACTCCAACAAAATGCAGTCCAATGCACATGTTTAAAAAATTTGGATCTTTTGGACACAGTCCAAAGCGACAAACATCAAATATTTTCACAGTAGATAATGAAATACATGATGCAACAACATTAAGTGATGAATTAACTGGCATAAAAAAATTAAATCGTTCACTGTTTGGTTCAGATTGTTTAAATAATATTGATGAAACACCCAATGGTTTGAATTATTATATTTTTTTTGTGTCTCTGGTCTGGTATTTGTGTTGCATGAATAAATGTTGTGTATATATAATTAATGTTGTAAATAATGTTGGCCTGACTATGGGCACGTGGTCATAAACCCTCAGGTAGTCAGGTCCCAATATTTATAAAATATTTTTATGTAACTAACAACTATCTCATGTGCACTGTGCATATTATGTATTAGGCCCGGTTTTTCAATCATATTTAACTGATAGTTAGTGACATTTAACTGACAGTTAAATGTATGTCCCAGTTAAACTGTTTATCAAACTTCGATTAAGCTAACTGAAAGGATTAACTAGCAGTTAAGTTAATCGCTAATATTTCCTCCAATTAAACCGATAACTGCCGGTTACACTACATAGTACATAATATGTAATTAGTTGTTTTTTTTTTTATCAAAAAAACCAGATAAAAAAATATATACAAATTTGAAATTTTCTATCCTCGTTATTTTTTATACTTGTACTTCACACTCAATACGACAATACCCATCATGGAACTTATCATGGACCATGCTATACTCTTTGAAGATGACGATGATGAACTTAACATGTATGTGAACTATGTTCGAAGACCTTATACTATAAGATGTAGGATCGATCATTTTAATAAATGGGATGATTACGATTTTAAAGCCCGATTTCGATTATCCAAAGAGACGGTTATTGAAGTTTTAAATATTATAAAACATTCTATTTCATCTAATTCGGATAGGTAAGTATTTACTATTTATATAGTTATATTATATTATCCGATGGCAAGTACCTATATAGGCTTAGCCGCGAATCTGGCGAATTAATTATTAAGTGGGCTGGAGCGTAATCTATTCTAAGGAGTAAAAACTAGGCATTTTATATTTCAGTTAATATGGGTTTTGTGAATGTGTCGTAAGTAAATAAACATATTTTGTGTGTTTAATTCGTAGTACCGACCACGTTGTATAGGGGCATCATAATACGTCCGTCATTTTACTTACGCGCATGCACGTCATGTCACCCAATGTTATTTACATACATTACATTACGTACATTTTTTATATTCCATATTAATGTATTTAAATTTGAATTATTAATATGATTTATTTTTACTCTTTTTGTTAGTAAATTTCTAAGTAAAAAGAAATGAAAATCAGAAAAATGAAATTGTCAAAGCATAGATAATTTAGTGACGAATTCAAATGTGCTTTCAAAATTAATATCAGAACATTATTTTGGGCGTAGTCGTGAGCTATGTTTTCGACCGAAAATTAATCACGCTCCAGCCCTCTAAAGGCATTATTATTTGTGGGCTAAGCATATATTAATTTCATAATTATTTATAATTCTGAATTTCTGATCAGGAATCATGCTGTAACTCCAGTTCAAAAACTATTGTTAACCTTACGGTTTTATGCTACGGGAAGCTATTTAATAAGTGCAGGTGATTTTATTTGCGTTAGCAAATCATCAGCCTGCCTCATAGTTCGAGATGTAAGCCTGGCTATAGCTAACCTCCGTAAAGAGTATGTTCGAATGCCAGAAAAAGATTTAGAAATTAGGCAGTTACAAAAAGATTTTTATAAAATAGCGAAATTTCCATTGGTCATTGGGGCTATAGATTGCACCCATGTGAAAATTCAAAGTCCTGGTGAGTTGTGATGTATATTATACTCGTACCTATGTATAATAATGCAGATTACCTATTATAATATAATAGTTGATTTGGATTTGTTATTATTTTAAACATCTACCGTGAAAAAATGGCATACCAAAAGTAAAAACCTATATAATTTTTAAAAATCCAAAAATACTAGTTTTTTATTTTTATAAATACAAATATTTTTGTAAAAAAAAATTAATCATTTATTTAAGGTGGCCCAAATGCTGAGTATTTTCGTAATCGAAAGGGGTGGTTCTCATTCAACGTCCAAACAG
This sequence comes from Schizaphis graminum, assembly GCA_020882235.1. Classification (NCBI taxonomy): domain Eukaryota; kingdom Metazoa; phylum Arthropoda; class Insecta; order Hemiptera; family Aphididae; genus Schizaphis; species Schizaphis graminum. The sequence goes on from CM037035.1 coordinate 1,140,185, forward strand.
TGGTATCTTCAGAACTAAAAATTATGGATATAGTTGTACGCTGGCCGGGTTCAACTCACGATTCAACTATATTCTCAAACTCAAAAATATACCAAGACTTACATGTTACAAAGAAATGGGGTAATAGTTTAATTGTTGCAGACTCTGGGTATGCCAATACAGATCATGTTGTGACCCCATTCCTTAATCCACAACCTGGGCCAGAAAATGTATACAATGAATCACAGATAAGAACTAGAAATCCCGTAGAGCGCACATATGGCGTTTGGAAACGCCGCTTTCCAATATTGTCCCTTGGACTGAGATTCAAAGTACATAAGATTCAATCAGTTATCATTGCATGTTCAGTTCTGCATAACATAGCAATCGACAAAAATGATAAAATTCCATATGATAATTCAGGTATCCCATTACTAGAAGATGTTCTAGAGGATATACCTATAATTCAAAATAATCAAAATAATGCTAGATCTCGATTATTGAATGAGTATTTTTCACAACTGTAACATTAAGGTATTATAGTAACAGTTATAACTTATAATACATAATTAAGGTATAATAATAAATTACTATTTATTATCATTAAAAAATTATACTAAATATAACTAATAATTATTTTAATTTTATTACAAAAAATCAAATATAGTAGCTAATGAAAAAAAATAAAAAATGTAATATTTTCTTTTTTAAACAAATTAACAAAAACATAAAAATGAAAATAATCAAAAAGTTTGTTTACATTTTAATAATTAGATATAATATCCCAGATAGCAATAAAATATTTATATGACATTGAAAAAATATTTTGTATGTAATGAACATGATTATATAAATGTTTTTTTTCTACATTTTTTTGATTACAAAAATATTAAAATAATATTTATAAAATAATGGTTGGCCACTAAAGTTACATTTTATAAATATTATTTTAAGAATATTATAATAAATAATAAATAAATCGGATACACTTGCATCTTTGTTCAATTCAATATTGCTGTTCATTGTGTTGTTTCTGATCATTTCATCAATTTTATCAAACTTTTCATGGAGTGATCTCATTTCATACTTCAAATTTAACACGTTACGGTTAATTTTTTCAAGAGTATCTAAATTAAATTTAAAATATACGGAATTACTTATTGTTATCTTGATAATTTTTAGGCCTGATACAAAATATCTTGAAAATAGAAAATTTATTTTTAACTATATATCTTTATATACTATCACAATTTTATTTTAAAAACCATTATTTACCATTATTTGATTATTATGAAATTTACTTGCTTACATTATTATACATATAACAGTATACGTATGTCGTATATAATAACGATATTTGATAAATACACTTTTAAATTTTATTAGATAATAAATAAAGGCAAAACAATATGATATTCTTTAATATGAATAGATTTAAAATTAAAACTGTAATTGTTATTTAATTTTTTAAATACTATAATATTATTTTAAAATAAACTTTATCACATCATCAGTTTCCTGGCCATACAAATAAAATATTTATTGATTTTTTTATTGGCATGAAAGAAGTTTGGGAGTACCTCAAATTAACATAAATAATAAATACATAGGTACCATTTTTATCATTGAAGACATTATTTATCTGCTTTTGACTAGATTGAGAAGTACTTGCAATATAATTTTCATGAGTCACCTTAAATGGTGATGATGAAGTATTAATGATTGACGTAGTATGTTTGTTACTATCGAAAATTGAAATTTCTTGAATTTGATCTGAAATAATAATATATTGAAAATTCTAATTTAAATTTTAGCTATTTTCATTATTATACACAAAGTACATGATTATACTAAAAACAATTAATAATTTAGTAAATCAATTTATTTACCAGGATTTTTTAGTTTTTGAATTTTGTTTGACATAATATATGGGCTACGTGAAGAACAATTGCCGAAGTCTAGTTTTTTCCTTGCTGAGAAATGTTTGGGCGATGACAATTTACCTGTAATAATATATGTTCTAATAAGCATTTAATATTACTAAATAATAAATGTATAAATACCTAATACTTAAAATTATCTCAAAGTATTTATTTACATCATTATCAATATATATATATGTACAAAGCAAATACTATTATATTTAAACTATAACTAACTAATTTATAAGCAGATAATGGAATTATTGAGTCTAATATGATATTCTATAAGATATTTAAATAATAATAATAATAAAAAAAATATTTAAGAAAAATAGATCAGATTCTCACAGATTTAATAACTAGGTAAATCATCCAATAGTAATATTAAGCATCAGAAATTAATTTTCATAAATTTTTCAATAACGATATCATCAATGAGTATTTATAAATTAATAAAAAGTTAAGATTATTATAATTACATACTAGTATAAATTGAATTAAATTAAATATGCCCTGGTAAATGTAATTTTAAAGAATTAATAACGATAGTAATATTTTATATGGCTATTGGCAATATATATTAATGAGATGAGGAAAACATGATACATTTTCAATTTTTCAAAAATGCAAACATAACATTAATTTTACCTTGAATAGTATTTAATGCTGGTGAGTATAGTGGATCAGTATCACTATCATCTGAAATTACAAAATAAAATTTAATTATATAATTTAAACTCATATAAACTTACAAAAATTAAGATAAATTCAAATTTATTTATTTATAATAAATACTTATTTACCATAAACATCACCAGAATCTGGGCTCCAGAAATTTGCAATGTCTTTAGTTTGTTTATCAAGAGATAGTTTTCTTTTCAATTTAGGCTTTTTTTTGTCATTTTCTTGAGAAGATTCATTTGTGGACAAATCAGACGTTAGTTTAGCCAGATTAGCCTTTTCCTCGGCAAGTTTATAATTATCTGTATATTAAATCAAGGAAAATAATATAATTCAATTAAATTGCTGATAATTTAAAAACAAGTTCATACTTAAATCTTTTCCTAGTTTGCGAGCACTTAAATAACGAAAACATTTTTCATTTGGCGATACTTGATTATCTATGTATGATCTTAAATTTTTTTTTGGCCAAGCACACAATTCATTGTTAAACCAATTTGATGGGACAACTTCTACGGAATTGTCTTTGAAAGCAACAATTGACCACATTATACTGTAATAAATATTTTCCTTTAATAATTTCAAAACCAACAAAAAAAAATTTTTTAAAGTTAAAATATAATATAAATTAAAAAAATTAGGAATGTAAGATTTAACACATTATAAATAATTTATTATATTACAAAATTATCTTGATACTTATAATTATAATAAAAAAAATATATAATAATAATATATTAAGTACAAATATTACAAGTATTACAAGTAGTTATAAAACGGTTTATGTTTTGGTAGAATGAATAATTGGTAGAGCAATAAATTTATTATTATTAGGTAAAAGTATAACTTTTTTTTTAATACTACCAATTTTATACCAATTAAAATTATTATACAATTCATCAACTATATAAATGCCTAATTTGGATGATTTTATAGGATTATTAAACATTATGTGTTTGTTTTTAAATTTTTTACATATTAAAATAACTTCATCTAAATTTTTGTTGCATATTATATTAAAAACTTTTACAACATCATCATCAGTAGTTAGAAGGTAGGAATCAGCTTCTATGTTTGTTTTTATTGTCATTGTTTCCAATACGATACAGGTAAATTGGTCTCCTTTCAATGCATTTTCTAATATTGGTCCACGTACATGTAGTCCACTAAGTTGATATGGAGCAATTTGAGTTTGAATTTTAGTTTTTAAATTACAGATTTCATTATACCTTTTGACAATTTGTTGCAAAGGCTTATCCGGTTTCCTCAACATTTTTTTTAGAGAACCCATGAAATTTTCAAACGGAAATGCTGAACAGTTATCAAGTGGTCCAAACTTATCATAGTCGTCACAAATATGTGTCAGGCCATGTACATTATGGGATATCAGATAAGAACCATAAATATTTTCAAAATTTTTTACAAAATTGTCTAATAATTTTCTGGCAATATTGATAAATTTAGCATGGTCTGGACTGAGCAGTAAAATCATTGCTACACTCAAACCAAAAAAATGTTTCCAATGTTCAATAGTCAATACATTTTTAGTCACAGTTGTACCAACATATAACAAAAACATGCGAAACTCTGTTGCCTTCCAACGGTTTACTTCATCAAGTTTACGAGTTTTTCTGGCAAACTCGCATGGAATATTAACTTTAATATCTTCAAGATGTTTTGATATTTCTCTGATTTTCCATGAAGGATATCTAATACTTACTGGACCTTTGATCCACAAAAGAATCAATTTCCTAACAACACCAAGACACACTAAATGCATGTAATCCAGTAAAAAATCGCTTACTACATCAAATGAAGGTAATGTTGATATGAGAGATACATTACCAACATGATGGTCTTCATTGGATTGCATTACATAATTTTCATGTGTCCTCTTAGATGGACACCTTGTAGGCGAAGTAAAGGGAAAACACAATCTATTTGATAAATATAAACCTTCATGTTCGCACCTTGAACACGAAAAAAATCCACTGTGTCCTTTAGTTTTTAATAAAAACGATTTTGCTGGTGCATCACAGCAAAATGTGTCTATATAAAAATTATACACTTTATTATTAATACAAATACCAGTATTATTTAATAAATGTGCTTCATCAGTAAATGATTTAATAAAAGTGTTGCTATCAGCAGGTTTTTCTTTGCCACAATAAAGTCCAACTAGAAAAACTTTATTGTTTTCTGGACGAATGTATGCTAGTATAGGCCAAAATTGTTCTGGATTACTTTTAAAAATTGGTAACCCATCAACTCCTACCACAATATGGATATCATTATTATCTTTCAAACATTCTGGAAAATTGTTTTTAATACCATTCAATATACCAAAATGGTGATATATTCCAGGTTCAACAGTATCAAAATTATAGGGCTCAACAGTTTTTGATTGCAAAATAGTCCTTGAATCTTTAGGCAAATCTTTAAAACATTTATGTTGTTTTAAAATAACTAATAGTTTGTTTAATGCATTTTGTGGAATATTAAAATCAACAGCCCACTTAGCAATTAATGTACGGAAAAGAAAAGTTTGATCATATGTTTCATTTATAAAATAATCTACATCTTGTTCAGATTCTGATGAAGATGAAGTAAATATTACGCTTTTTTTTTATTTAAAAAGTCAAAAGTTAAATCTTGATTTTTTTACTATTTCTTGAGGGTTCTGATTGGTAGAAGATTTGTCAATTGTTGCATTTAGTGGTTGAAAGCCTGATTGATTGTTTGTTTGAGAAGAAAAATTGCTATTTATTGTAGTAGGACCATAATTTGAATCACCCATAACAATTCCATTATCCCTTTCTAATTCTTCTTGAATTCGTCTTCGTTTTGATCGAGCACTTAAATGAGATTTTTTTTTAAAATCCATCTTGCAAAATCTAATAGAAATTAAAGCAGTAGTTCCCATAAAACCGCAGGAGTATATATATATTATTGTTATTATCCATACATAATAATTGAATAATTTGTGTCCAATAAGTATATAATTATAGTATAAATAAAAAAATATAAAAAGTTAAAATTGATAGAATTTATGATAAATATTAAGTTTTAAACAAATGTCTAAAAATTATATGTTTAAAATTATATTTTTGGGATATATTATGTACTATATGTACCTACTGCACTGGGTATAACTTTCACATTTTAAATATTTTATTATATGTAGTAGGTGCATTTGGGTATATATATATATTATATAATATAATAAAGGGCTTACACCCAATAGTACTAATGTAAGATTTAATAATATTTCACAATTTTATACTTCATGAAATATTATAATACTACATGCATATGTAATATATGTAGGTACCTAAAATGTGTGCATATATTCTTGTATGAGTATTTAGTTGGATAATACTTATATAAATATATAATAGAATAAGTGAGACAACTTTTTATTTCAAAATGTAAAACAAAATAAAAATAAAATCTAGTAGTAAATAGTACCTAACATTACCTACCTATAAAATAATAGTACCTAGGTAGGTACTCAACTTTTTAGATACCAAATAATTATTAAATCAATGACAAATAATTTTACACTAATTTCTAACAAGAAATTAATTAATATTCTCTTCCCATCACTGAATATTAATAATAATAATAATAATACAATCGAGTAAACAGTTGAAATAACTATATAGTGTTATGTTGTGTAAGATCAGTTTATGAACCTAACTATTAAATAAAAACAAAATAAAACATAAAACATTAAAAATTTAAGGATCATATAGGTACCTACCTAGGAATTTACTGTTTCACTATATTGTGTTATATATTAATATAACTAATATTTTAGTTAAATACAATTGATAATTTATTAAAAGAAAACTTTATCCATTATATTATACACATTAAAACTAAAATAAGTAGGTATGTTGTACGTACTACGTGAAATATATTTTAATATTACTTACACATTACTCATGGATAGGAATAAGTATATTAATTGAGAATTTGAGATATGTATAAAATAAAACATTTCAAATAGATATAAATCAGATTTTTAAAGAATAATAATATAGGTACCTACTATTAATACTATAATATATTATACTGTATATACTATTTTTACCTACCTATAGTAACAAGTAACAACCAAAAACTTACAATTGTATTTTAAACAATAAAAAAAATTAAAAATATCAAAAAATTAAAAATTGTATGTACCTTATTACTTACCTATAAAACAGTTGTCTGGGTATACACTTCTGTAGTTCTATAGTTTATTGAATATAATAATATAATGATTATTAATTAATAGCCAAAGTGCCAAAGCCAATCGTAATAATATAATAATATTTCACCAAAGTGTCCAAAGTAAAATTTAAATGTGCACAATACCGTAAAATCACTAAAATCTGAACAATATTATGATACATAGACGCGGAGTATTCACTATTTACGAGTCGCGGCTATATTATTAAGTAATACGACCATCGACGTTCTATGGAAAAATAACAGTGAGAAGATGACGTGTATTTATTGTGACTGCAAGACACACAGACGGTTATTACTGGGAAAATCCTGAATCGGGTAAATCCATTCGTTATCATCGTCTTCGCCATCGTCCGATAGCCGTATTTCTAATTTTAAATTAAAGTGGAGAATAATTGTATACAGATTACAGATAATATTTTAGTCGGTGACGACTATTATTATATATTTATATAATAATGGTTACTACTACAGTGTTAACACTATTTTTTATAGACCAACTATGCGATTTTAAATCGGCTCGATTTTATTCGCTTAAACGTTACAACACAAAGCATATAATATAATCAATAATCATTTTACGCAGTTAAAACTTTAAAAGCCGCAGCAGATAATATCATCATTACCTATTTAATATTTTAATTATTTGATATAAAAATTAAAACAACCGTGGAAACACGCGCTAACATGATTACGCGAATGTAATGCGGATCGTGGACGCACGATTAATAACTTTACTCGGTTTATATATTATGAATAGGTAGCTGAATTACCCGGCGTTATATTGTAAGGAATGTATACATTTAAATTTGGAATATCTTATTTTTCTTTCAAAATTAGTAAGAACACTATTTAAGTATTATAAGAACTACGATGGACAAAGATGCCTTAAAATAGGTAGTTAAAATCCATTGTAAATAAATAGGTACTCCAAGAATAAAAAAAGCTAGAGCCGCTATAGAGGTCCTCGGGAGAGGATGATGGAGTCTAATATAAGGCCATAAAAACATAAAATCTATTGTCTTATACACATATAATTTAAATAGGTACTTTAAAACTAAAATCCCAGTTATTATTATTATAAGACAATTATTATATTATTTCATTTTTAATATTATATTAATCAAATATTAAAAATATAATTTAAACAATCCATTTTTGATAACACAATGATAATATATTAAGAATATTATTTAAACAATCCATATTTATAACATAATAATAATATATTCAGAATATTATTTTATTATTTCGATTGTGATGTCATATAATTAATGCATTCATAATATAATTTAAACAATTCGTTTTTAATAACATATTAATAATATATTCAGAATATTATTTTATTATTTCGATTGTGATGTCATATAATTAATACATTCATAATATAATTTAAACTATTCGTTTTTAATAACATATTAATAATATATTCAGAATATTATTTTATTATTTCATTTATAATTTCATATTAATAATATATTCATAATATTATTTAATGAACGATTATTTAATGTTACATTAATATTTTTCTTATAATATAATAATTGTAATGAAAATATAATATTAATAAAATATTATCATTCCGAAAATGCTATCTGGGATATTTATGAAACTAATTAATAATAAACTTTATTATGTAAAATAATTAAAATGCAATTTAAGAGTAAAAATATTTAAAGTTTAAACATATATCAAAGATTCATTAAAAAAAAAATTCATTTTGATGAATTGGCATATTCATTTTGAAGAATTAACATACGTAGCTCATGTTCTGCCTTCATATGTTCAATCTTTAACTTATGGGTTTCTTTTGATTGCAAAAGTTCTTGCTTAACTAATTCCTCTTGCAATGCAACTAAACTTTTCTTATCCTCTGTTAGTTCTACTATTTTTTGACTAGCCGATGAGAAACACATTTTTTTTTTTTTTAATGAATGATCTGGGAATAATGGGAATAAACAAGAAAAAATGAGTCAGGAAAAGAGGTAAGAAATATAAAATAGGCTTGAGTGGATCACTGATTAGGATGTAGAATAAAGAGGAATTTTGAATAACATATATTAATACATATAAATATATATGTAATATATATTATTATATATATAAAGATAGTAGCAGATTTGAGGGAGCAATGGGTGTAATGAATAAAAAATATGGCATAATATGTTAATCTCTTTTAATTAGCTTCAGATCAAACACTGCACAAAAGTGATTGGTTAGTAAATTGTGTAGGTATAAAGATATAAAAACTTAGGGCCGTATTCATAGTTGATGCTTAACAATAGGTATTGCTATCTAATTTTGATTATTTAAAAAATAAAAATTAAAAAATTTTGATAACTAAAAGCTATGCTTAAGCCTTAAGGTAGGTCCTAACCAACCTTAATTTCATTAATACTTTGTTTTCTCTTGAGCCAAAGTCACGTTTATTTATAATAACAGTGTTATTAAGTATCGACTATGAATACGGTTAGGTTACAAAACCCTTACAAACTGGGTACTCACATAATTTTGTTATTAATCTAGCTACAATACTTTAATTTATTTTATTTTAAAATAACTATGTAAAAACATTAATTACATACTTGCATGACAAAAGATTATAACATGAACCAAAATACATAAATAGCAAAATAAAAACCCATAATTTGACTATTAACTATTTATTGAATAACTAGTGTTGTACTGAATATTTTAAAAAGTATTTAATGTACTACTTAATATTTGTAAAAATAGTTTGTATACTTAATAATTAAAAGAAAAATATTGTTAGTAGATATAGCTAATAATAATGTAAATATATTTAAAATACTGAATCAAAAACCATAAATAAAATTTAATATTAAAATTAGTTTTAAATTATTTTGATGAAATACTTTACAACACTAATAATTGCTCAAGTCCATAATTTTAATTGTAATTATAAAAAAATAATATAAGAATTAATAAATAAAGCATACTGAATGTATTACACAATATAACTTACAAACTTCCAATTTAAAATGATTGATTTTTAGCAACTCAGTAAAAAATTAAATTTCTCCTATTTATGAATTTATTAATATTCTGTACTCACCTGCTTATTTAGCTATTTGGCTGTTGATCTCTTTGTCTATCAATATTTTTATTAGTATTCAAATTCCACATATCTGTCGGGTGGCCTACTCAAGACTCTAAGGCAGGGGTCACCAATATTTATGTAGGTAATGCCTTATTAGAAATTTGGAAAAATTTTAAAGCCCATCAAAAATTGGTGATCCCTGCTCTAAAGTGTAACCTTAAAAATGTGCATTAGCTACTTACCTGGTGTCGATAAATTGTTTAATTTAATACTTTTACCATTAGTTCTTAACAATTTTACCGAATCAGCTGGTACCCAAGTAGAACTATTTGGTACTGTATCAATAACAAAATACAAATTCAAATAAACATATTTTAATTAGGTACTATTGTTTTACTTACTATCATCAACATTTGAGGAATAAAATGTTGTTTCTGATGGTTGTTTAACATCATCCTCATCAGTAATACTTGTATATTCAAACTCCTGTAATTGGGATAAGAGGGGATCATGATCTTCATTTACCAGTATGGTATTTGAAATGTCTGCTATTTTGAGTTAAAAAATAATTAATAAAATATTAGTTTCATTAGTTTCAACAAATATATAAACTACTTACTATCAATAGCATCTGAATCAATTTCACAGGGTACACCTTCTACCGAAACTTGTATGGTTCTAAATAACTCTGCTTCATAATCAGATGATGGTTCTTGTATCTTAAGAGCTGGTCCTCCACCAGTCACAAATAATGCTGATTTTGGGCACCTCATTGATTTTTTAATATTCTCATATTTCATTTTTAAGCTGTTTCCATCTCTAGGCTGTACAAATAATAATGATAATTATATCATCAACAATAAAATAAAAATTTAAGTTAAATTACAGAAAAATGTATTCTATATAATTTATTGGTACTTACCGAACCACCAGTTTGGCTATTAAATTCTAAAGCAATATCTGACCAAGTTTTCTCTTTGTCTTTCCAGGTAACAACATTGGACGTTTTATTTTCCAATACTGCTTTCCTGGAAAGCGCAATTTTCAATAATAGTTCCTTTTCGTTAAAGCTGAAATTATTGGAACGTTTCCTTTTTAAACCACTCATTTTATATAAGTGTATAATATACAATTTACTTTTAAAGCACTACAAAGTACAAGTCTACGAACGTATTATCAATTATGTAAAAACAGCCGGCACTTTCAAAACACGATCACTGATAATAGCAAAAGCAAAATAAGATAATACACTTTTTACAGTATGACCATTCATAAGATGTATTGATTTTACGATTAACCTCTAGTTAATTAACTGGCACATCAATTTCATTTGATAAACAGTGCACTATTTAACTGGCATTTTAAACGATAGTTAAATTAATCTGATGGTTAACTAACTGGCAGTTATTATGCCAATTGAAAAACCGGCCCTTAGTAGGATTAAATAGCCGATTCAAAAACCTCACCCTCAACATTCTCACCCTCACCCTCACCCACAGCCGCCGCCGCCGTCAAACGATCGCGTACGTGCGCGACATACGTTCTCAGTTATCACATGTTATCATGTATTATCAATAATTTATTTTTATCAGTTATCACACATTATTTTTAATCGCGTACGTGCGCGACATACGTTTTCAGTTATCACATGTTATCATGTATTATCAATAATTTATTTTTATCAGTTATCACACATTATTTTTATCAGTCATCATATATTTAAAAATATAATATTATGGGTTAGAATCGAATCGTGAGGGTAACATTGTATATATATATATATTTAAGTACACGCTAAATAATATACATAATCATATGAATATTCTCACAACGTATAGTTCCCTCTTATATACTTGGGGAAATAATATACAAAAATGTACATTAAGCCTTGATACATAGATACGATCTGCTTATTGTCCCCGACCGGCCACCCACTAATAATATTAAAATGCCTATTAGTGAATAACACACACACACACACATTAATAACTGATATACTTTTGTGTCTAAAATGCCATATTCTCTCATGTCGTCAGGATGGCGCCGACTCATAATGTATATCCTTAAACCATCACAGATCCATATTCAATTCATCGATAATCACACAATACCTTACAAAAACTCTACCGTCGCCACCCCCTACGTTTGGCGTCGGGTTGACAATAAGATACACCTTATTTAATAAACTAAATGACTATATAGAAATTCACACGTGTCGCCAAGATGGCGCCGACTCATAATGTATATCCTTAAACCACCTCTCACATTCCAGCAAAATCCATTAATATTGAAAAATGCCCCCCACCTATTATAGAGACTCCTGACTTAAAGAGTCGGTGTCTGTTTAGTCCGTCTGCTGCCCTAAACTGGTGTACACGTAGTTTTCGTTCGCTCCGTCTTTATAAATTTTAGTGTTTTTTAAAGTGTGTGTTTTTATTTTCAAAAATAATTTTTATCATGGCTGGTTCAATTGGAAACATGGCTAAAGTGTACAAGAAGAATTTCACATATGAACCACCAACACCGCCTGCAGAGCTCATCGACTGTGATAATTTCATACTCGACTTCGCTGATCGCAAGTTTTTAAATGTTGGATTTGATCCGGAAGACAAGTTCAATATTGTTATTCATATAATAACACCGTCACGCTATGTAAGCATATACGAGGGTTTTTTAAGACGAAAATTCTCGCTGATGGGGAATATACTGTCATTCATATTAGATGTCCCACAAAAAAGTAGAAAACAGATTTTTTTGGAGGATGAATTTACTGTCGTATCGAACATGGTGTATCGAGGAGAAAATGTGCTAGTCGTAGAGTCGAAGAAAAAGGAAGGATGTCGTGTATTGCTCGATCGAAAAAACTTGATGAAATTACAATATATGGAGGAGAGTATTTTCGAAACGTTCGCACGAAAGTCAGCCATCATACGTCCAGTTGTATTAAGGCAATTTGAAATTATTGGAAATTATATAGACCGGGAATTTACCAATGTGCAATCACCACCGAAAACAGTTGAAGAAATGATAATTTTTATTAAAATCCTTAAGACCGATCAAATCATCACGGATATCGACTTAAACTTTGTTAGTCAGCTGAAAATGCGTGCAGCACGAAAATTAGCTGAAGAATGGTCTCAACGATGGAGCGGAGGAATGTCACCAGAGGTAAATATAATCTTAATACTAACTCTATTAAATAGTTATTTAATTTTTATTATTTTTAGTTAATCGTTGACCCCATTTCGCCAATGTCGCCGATGACATCGTCATCGTATTCACCGTCCATGTCCAATCACATAATTATGGCTCCGAAAAAATATTCATCACCGTCCCCTCAATATACCGATGACACCAATGCGCAGCTGCCGCCGACCAAACCATGGGATATAACGCCACGACAATTATTCTCACCGTCTTTTTTCGATGGTGAATGTTCGCAGATAAATCCTACGCAGGCAACATATTGTGCACAAAATCGGGAATACAATCCGAAGGTAATTATTATTTCGGTATATATTAATAAAGTATTATTTTATTTCGATGATATATATTAATAAAGTATTATTTTGTTTAGCCTATCGATGAGAACGGTGAACCCACATATCACGGATTTAATTCAGACAATTGTGCGCAGTACCATCAACGGTATACAGGACCCCGATATATCGAGCCTTCGTCAACGAGTCTTGCAGTTGATGAGAACGAACGACGGCCCAATGCGTTTCAAAAAACAACCATCATCTCCGCCATCTTTGTTTGACTATAAGGGCGATACCACAGAAATTTATACTCAGAGAAATGTAAAACGCAAACTCTCAAATTAATTTTGTATAATATAACGATTTATGTAAAAATTTTACTCAGATAAATGTAAAACACTCTTTAATTTATATTTTATAATATAATGGTTTATGTAAAATAAAAACAAGCGTGATACTAAGAAAAAAAAATTTTTATTTATTTATTAATTATAAGGTTACAAATAAGAAAAAAAAATATATAAAAATATCTTACAATTTTCCATCATAGATAAATTGAAAATAGTTTTTTATTTATATAAGGTGACAAAATAAGAAAAAAAAAAAAAAAAAATAATGAAAAAATATTTTACAATTTTCTAACATCTCCGCTAAACGGATTATAAGTTATAATCTGGTCATGTAGTATTAAACAATAAGCTGCAGTCTTGTCCGGAATAACTGTATCCGTTTCAAATTCTATTCGTAAGTCTATGGTCGACGATTTAACGTTATCATTCTGATGTGATAAATCGACGACGACGATTAGAGTATAGGTTTGAAAAACATGTTTTGATAATAATGGCTCACAATAATCTCGTTCGTAGTATGATTTTTGAAAGTCTGTATAAGCTTTATACAATAAACTGGTAGTATTTTTTACAAAATCGGCTCGAAAGTCTTCATATGGAAACACTTCAGAATTTAAGTGTACCTTAAGATTTTTTAATTGACAGTGATCGAACCGTCCAGCGTCGTTTTCTATATTTTTTTTTCGATCGGTTTGTAATCCAAACAAAATAAATCTAGGTTTTTCAAGCAAGCTGCTAGACTTTATCGTCCATGAATGTGAAGTATTTCGAGGGAGTACCGGATATTCACACAGATCCCAGGTTCTGAACGCACATGATAACGTTTTGCGCGAATCCAATACTTTCAACAGTTTTAATTTTTCTTTATCAGTGACTTTGATAATAGGCATCTTCCACGCCACCTTAGTTAGTTCATTCGTATTTTTTTTATTTTTCTCAACGTGTTCGGTGGCTCCAGCACCCACAACACGTATTGCATCCAAATCAGTAGACGAACGATTTAAAATTAGTTGTTGATTGCAATTGAGTAAAATTTTTTTATAATCTTCAAAAAAGCCGAATAAATGTTTTAGAGGAATGCATCCGGTAAACACATTGTCGGTCATAAAATTTTTATTATCTTCACCGTCCATTGCCGAGTCCCAAGCACAGTTGTCTAATGTATTCATTTCATTTGGAGTATAGGAGCAGAACGCTTTCAAGCAAGATGACACTCCAGGTGATTTTAATTTTTGTATCTCTATTCCATTTATTTCATATCGCATCTCAGAGAATAAAAATGCCAATCCATTATTTGAAAAACGTACGTCTCCAGCAGCATCGGTAGGTTTTTGTACCTTTCCTTCAATGTAAATAAAACTGTCACACGGCAAAGTGTAAGAATCCATATTCTGGATATTTATTCTAATTTCATCGTTATATGAAAAAGCCGTGTTTGAATACGGTGTAAACGAATGATATTGCTTTTGTGTTATTTTACAATCATCGACATAGCCGGCAGTCACATCTAAATATGAGTCATCCATCATTGTAACGAACGAAGAAAATTTAAATTATTTTTCGTGAGCTTGGTTTTGTTTTTTTTCGATTTGGACGTAGACTTTTTCAGTGGCGGTTTAGATGTAGACTTCTTCACTGTCGGTACTACACTAACGGGTTTTTTGATGGTAGCAGTATTTATATTAAATTTGAGCGCCATATCACCGCGTTATTTGTAAACGAATTGTAATCGGTTCTCCCCGTAGATTTATTAGAAAATCGTTTTGATCTTTTAGTACGATATTTACTTTACTTATTGAAGTCGTGTTGAGTCTGTAAAACACTGGGTGTCTAGGTACCTCAACGATCTTATATCCTGCAGGCACAGTCGGGTAAAGCTCATGTATGGTCTGACTCGGCGCTCCGTCACAAAATGAACCAACAATCAAGTTGCACTCTACTTTTATACAGTTTACTTTCATTATATTGACTGTATTTTCAGATTCGTGAGTAACACCAGTAGTGTATACGACGTTTCTAAAGCCCAACAATTTAGCAACGCTGTTTTCGACTGAAAAGTCAATCTCGTGGCTACAGGATATCATACACTTTAATGTATTACTGTTTGCTTTTAATTTAAAGTGGGTAACATAGTCGGGCATGAATTTGTTTATAACAGATTCTAAATCCTCCAACTCGTACGAACCAGTAGGTATAATTGCGTTTTCATTTTGACCGATTAAATTACGAAAACCTATTGCGTTACAACCAGGTTCTATGTTTGGAATTGAATTATTCGTCTGTAAACTCAAAAGACAAATCCGCGCTGTATTATCTACTTCTATAGGTGGAAAAATATCGCATGACAATTCACTAGAGTTTCCGTTTAACGTTATCGTGTACATGATAAAAATTTTAAACACAAGTGTCCACAGTTTGTAGTATTATATTTTTGTTCTCTGTTATAATTATAATTAATAGCGTATCCGTGAAAATATTTTTGCACCTCGAGCGGTGGTGGTAAATTTCCAAAACTTTCGTAATATTCTACTTTTTTTCCGATTTTTTTATACGCTACCCAATGAGTTCCTGTACTATTCGCCGTATCCAAGTTGATAATCCCAGATTCCAAGTGCTTAGGACGAACTGGCAACCTATCTCTGCTAAACACACCGATGAAATGAGGTATATCACGAGCGAATTTTAAAAGTTCGTAATCGTACAACGCTCTACTGGGTAACGTAGATATTAGTTTTTTTTCGCTTTTACACCCCCACCACTTTTATGTGGTGTTTCTATTTTATACGAGTTGCCTTTATACGGTGTGAGATAAAGCCCTTTGCCCAAATGCGATGGTTTGTTTCTATTAAATTCATTAGCAACCTTCACAACGTTGGCCACACCACCAGTCAGGGCTCCCAGAGCTGACAACCCAGCGAAAATCGGTATGAGTGGTAGCACACCACCTTTTTTCGGAATATTTATTGTTCGTGGAACTTTTGTCTTCTTAGTTTTGAATGTTTTTCGCGCGACGGCCACACATTTTTTAGTCAATTTCAACAAGTTTTTTTTTTCGCTAACATTTTTCTTTACAACATTTTTAGTGGCTTTAAGTGCTGCTTTAAAACCACAGCCGCCGCCTACTTTACGTTTTGCTTTCATGGCAGTAGTCACACCCCAAGCCACAGCTTTTTCTTTTAAACTCGAATCTTTTGACTTGAACCTATCCCAGGCTCGCTGCTCTAATATATAATCGGCTTTGTTACGATCTGCGATAGAGTTACTCTGATCGTACGCAATGTCGTGCTCTCTACAAGCAGAGTCCAGTGGGTTTATACCTTTATCACCGCGAGCTAATCGTTTTCCTAATTTTGTACCAGGCCCGCAGTATTGATAACCTACAAAGAAATATTATTATTATTATTATTATTATTATTATGATAATATCGGATTTAATAAACTTACCAGGCACGTGAAGCTCGATTGGTAATTTGTTTATAAGCGTGTTGATAAGCCCACCGCCTTTATTCTTGTTGCTTCTTCGAGCGAGAGACATTGTGTACTGATCGCATTCTTGTAGGTACAGAGATATTTATAATGAAATTCGTCAAACAAGATATAAAACTAACTGTTGAAAACGTGGACCCACCTACATCTGGTCAACAGCATAGACATGGTTCGCTTCTACCTAATACAATTCGTGCACTCGTCGTAGGACCTTCCGGCTGTGGAAAAACGAATTTAATCTTTACTTTATTAACAAATATAAACGGAATAAGATTTCATAATGTTTACATATACTCTAAAACATTGGATCAGCCTAAATACAAAATGCTTGGAGATATATTATCAGATATTGATGGTATAAAATTATTTACGTTCTATGAAAACGAACAAGTTATTGAACCTGAGAAAGCTTTGTCAAACTCTGTATTTATTTTCGATGATATTATTACTGAAAACCAAAAGATTGCGAGAACTTACTTCTCCAGAGGTCGACATAATTTAGTTGATGTTTTCTATCTGGCTCAGAGTTATTCAAAAGTCCCAAAACAACTTTTGCGTGATAACGCCAATTTCATCGTATTATTTAAACAAGATGAGACCAACTTAAAGCATGTTTACAATGAGCATTGCTCTGGTGATATGTCGCATTCGGAATTTAAAGATTTTTGCACTTCGTGTTGGCGTAAGGGGAGATTCGAGTTTATCGTCATAAGCAAAGACTGTGAACGCGATAACGGACGATATCGTTATGGATTCGATACATTTGTCATTATATAATATGGCGTTTTTATGAAAATTCATCATTCGCAAACATGGACGCTAACGGTAAAGTACTCGGAGAACTGGTTAAAGCCAAAGAAAACATTAAACGAAAATATTCAGCATTAAAACACGGAAAAGCCGATATTCATTCACTAGTATCAGATACATTAAGCCCGATTATCGAACCATTGAACGAACTAATAGATTATAAGCCTTTACAAGTTTCACCTACTCAAGTCTCACCTACTCAGGATGCAGATGGTTATCAAGATTTTGAAATCACCGACTGGTTTAAATCTTATGATATAGACAAAACATACGGGCCTAAAACACAAACAAACGGTAACATGTATTTGGGAAAAAAAGAAATTAAGCTTGTCGATAATACATTGACTATTGAAGACTCGTCTTATCCGATAACACCAGGACTAGGAAATTTAATATTTTCGAAATCTCCGAAATTATACACTAACAACGATTTAAAAACTTATAAATCTATATTGATTCAAACATCAGCACATCTCACAGCAGACGGGAGAAAAATTAAAAAAGGTGGGAATAAATACGCAGATATAATTCAAAATCTGTTTCCATCTGGGAGTGGACTATCTGTGAAACTACAAAAACATAATTTAGTGTACTGGAACGACCCCAACGAATTAGTCGTTCGTTTGCGATTACTTTTAGCTTCTAAAGCTGCTGGTAATACAGGTGTTTCAAACGAAATACTTTCAATTTTTGAAGAATTGCGTGAAGCAGGCTTAATAAAACGCATACCAAATGTCTAAACGAGATATAGCGAATGAACTACACAAACCTGCTAGAAAAAATTATACAAGACGTATAGTTAATGTTTACGGGAAAAATGATCTATGGCAAGCCGATCTGGTCGAAATGATACCGTATTCGAAGAAAAATAAAGGTTACAAATATATTCTATGTGTTATTGATTGTTTTACAAAGTTTGCTTGGGCGATACCATTAAAATCTAAAACTGCTAAAGAAGTATCCAGCTCAATGTCTAAAATACTGCATAAACGCACACCAAAACTATTACAGCTCGATAATGGTAAAGAATTTTACAATTCTACATTTGACGCGTTAATGTCTAAGTACAATATACATAAATATTCGACTTATAGTACTATGAAAGCGTGTATTGTAGAACGTTTTAATCGCACACTGAAAGAAAAAATGTTTAGAGAGTTTACGGACCGAGGTTCACACGAATGGATTTCTATTTTACCTTCATTGATTGACGAATATAATAATTCAAAACATAGGACAATAGGAATGACACCAGTGCAAGCTGATACTAATCCTAAGTCAGTGGAAATAATGCAACGTAAAATAATTAAACGAAAAAATAAATTTAACATAGGCGATAACGTCCGTATAAGCACATATAAAGGTGTGTTTACAAAAGGTTATTTGCCGAGCTGGTCTACGAAAATATTTAAAATTGTTAAAATCAACGAAACTTTACCTACTACTTATCAGCTACAAGATTATACTGGAAAACTGATTGCTGGTTGCTTTTATTCAGAAGAAATATTGAAAACAAACTATCCAAATGACTATTTAGTCGAAAAAATTATACGTAAGAAGGGGAAGCAAATTTTTGTGAAATGGCTCGGGTTCGATAATACACACAATAGTTGGATAAATACAAGCGACATTAGAAAATAACTTCAGTCGAGCTACAGACATGAATGTGTTTGGTAGTTCTCAGTCTGGTGAAACAAATAAAATTATTTCAAATCTCGAACAGTCGATCAAATCGTTTTCGTCTAAATTAGATAAAATCGAACATTTACTTGAAGAAAATCATAAATCCGTACAAATTCAGGAAGAACAAGTAGAAGCGATACAATTAACGTGTGTACAGATAGCTGAGCATATGACAAGAGGCGAAGTATCATTAAAATTAATCAAAGAAAGTACAGAAGCGCTGAAAATCATAATACCAGCTATTCTGAGTCGTCTTAATACTATTGAAACTTATTATAAAGACAAGCCATAATGTCTTCAGCCATCTTGGACATGCAATGTGTACTTGGTGTCAACAATAAATACATGATTAAAGAAATGTCTATAGTAGACACAGAAACATGGTCAACCCAGCACTGGATTTTTAAACATTCAAAATCCATGGAGGATAACAAAAGTCGTAAAACCAACAAGTGGCTGGAACGCAATTATCATCAACTAGCTATAGAATTTGGTGATATCGAGTATGAAGAACTCGGTAGAATATTGAATTCATTAAAATTCAGATGCATTTACGTCAAAGGTGAACAGAAAAAACAAGTTCTTATGGAGTATATACCACACGTCACACTCATCAACATTGAAGACTTGGGCTGCCCTCGTTTGGATCAAATATGTGATGACGAAACTTTACCTTGTTGTATTTTTCATATGGAATTTAATCCAAAACAATGTACATTTTATAAAATATTTGCTATAAGAAAATGGTTTATAAATAATTCTTAATTGTGCTTACGCAAATAAATTTAATAAACATAATAATATTTTAACAAAGAGTTTTCTTTATACATGCTAACATTTACAAGGTAAACATTTTAATACAAAGTATATACAAATATCTGGTATAAAATTTAAACTATTTATGTCAAAGTATTTACAAATTAAAATATATACAATTATATGTCATGAAATTGTTTTCATTTTACACTATTTATGTACAGAGTATTTTAAAAATTTTACACAAGGCCTAAAATTCGTTTTCGACCATAATTTCAGCCAACTCTGCGTCCCTGTAAAATTTATAAATAATATAATTTTGATAATTTAAAAACAATTTAAAAAACTTACTCTATTCTAAAATGACCGTGAGCTAGGGTATGGATTTTATCTTCTAGTATCACCCTCTTATCATCATAATTGTTGTATATTATTTTATTGGTCTGGACAGTCGTCAATTGATGTTTGAATGAACGTATACACATATTCAGCTGTCTATTATTGACACCTGGCTCCATACCTTCAAACAAACATGCCCGATGACCCTCAAATGTCATATGGTTCTTAACCACATGACCCCTCACGCCTTTTGCACGGATCTGCTCCTTCACATTCATATCATCCAATCCTTGGATTTTATAAGCGTAGGATTTAGCACGGAGCGCGCAAAACTCCGTCATAATATGGCCGTCAGTCTCATCTGAAAATAGACCCGGGATCTTTTTCCTCTCAGCAATATAACACGGATGGTTTCGTGGTAAATTAGAAGTATCCATACGGTCGAGTAGATTGGCGTTCCTTGCAAGATCTTCGTAAAAGTCATCAGTGTGGATATTATATACCAGTGAATCTATAATAACAATTATTTAATTATGTATGAAACAAATATATATTAATTTATTAATTTACCGGTGTCAGTGTACATCAGCTCGATTTGATCACCATAATGCCTCTTCATCACGTTGTAGTGATAGTCGTACATTTTTGTCTTTGATATATCCAACACTGCTAAGCCTGTGGGAAGAATTATTAAATATCTATAAGAATGTAATATACATGCTATGATACATACCAATATAAATAGGTTTGTCGAATTTTATAATTTTTTTCTCCATTGTTACAGCACTCAGATTTTCGTTGTATGGTGTCGCATATTTAAATGTGGTCAAGTTGATAAGTTTCTGCACTCTATCTTCGTTTGAAACAAGCTCCATTAGTATCCTTTGTCTAACTTGTTCCATAGTCTTACCTATCGATTTTAAAAAGGATTAGTATAAAATTGAATAAACACAAAAATTATAAAATATACCAAAAATACTATTATTTATAAGCTTGAAGAAGTCTTTCTCAAAATCGTTCAAAGCTTTTTTTCTCATTTCGGTGTTTAAATTTATAAATTCGGCAAGCCAGGGCGTTTGGTTGAATTGTAGGACCCTATGCACCTAGAATAAAATTAATCATGTCAAAAATAAATAAATAAATTTACATTTTATTTTAAATAAATTTACTTTTTCAACTATCAACCCGTTTTTAATGGCTTGCTGGAGATTACGGTAATGTACGACATAATTTTTTTTTGACTCGAAGGTCGCCATCAGTTTTTTTACTTTCGAGCCATCGGGTATTCCGTTTTGAGGCAGAAATGGTAGATCATTATGCTGGTCATGCAGTTCTGTCGGATACGTTACATCAACCTCATACATCCGTCCGATCGGCGAGTTGTCGTCCAAGTCGTTAAGACCATCGAGCTTGGCTTCAACCCACTTAAAACCTCCAGAGGGCATACATTCTGCCATAGCCCAGCCATAAAGGTTATTACAGTCTTGATAGACAAGCCATGATTTCGGTTTAGTTTCGTCATAATCAGACACCTTATGGTTATTAGCCTTAGCATACCGCATGCTAGCCTGCACCAATCCACCGCGTATACCTGTAATATAATTATTTCTATAACATTTAAAAATTAATTTTTCATCAGTTACAAACCTTTTTCTATACATAGTAGCATGTCATAATCGGTCAACAGTTCCAATTTCACCGATGTATATTTCAACATCGAATCGAAGCTGAATCCTGGGGCCGTATAATAAAATGCCGGATCTAAATTGTACGTTTTCATGCATAGATCGCGGAAATTTTCAAAAACATCCGCGAGCAACAAAACGTCAATTTTGAGATACAAATCGCTGTATTCGCCCAGCGTTCTGCATTCAAAGTGCCTCCATACCTCCATAGCATGTTCGTAGTGTACATCCTTAATACCCTCCTCCTTGAGCGTGCTATAAAATTCTTCTTTTGGTGGTAGACTCGGCTCGTCCAACTTATCCCAGCCATCCGTATACTCGTATGGATATACACCCTTACGGGTGACTAGTGGCATATCCCGGGCATCAAAAAATTTTGCTGTCTCGCGGAATTTCGAAAAATCTCAAGTTAAAAGGTTTTTGGATAGAGTATCCAACTTTGATGCCATAAACCTACACGTGTCTACGAATCGTATAGTAAACGTCCTACTGATATATTTTGAAAATGAAATAAATTTTTCTTCGCTATTAGCAATAACTTTTATACTATTAGCGTCATAGCCTAATTCAGTTACAATAAAGTGGGCGTCATAATTAGATAAATTGTGGAAAAAACAGGGGACAAATTTCGGTTGTTTTAATTTTAAATTACATCGAGAGCATAAAGATTGTCTAAATCTACCAGTAAGGTGACAATGGTCGCGGACTTTCTCGTTTGTGTCGAAACTTCGTTTACAAAAGTTACAATTTTTATTTTCATTGTGTTTTCGCGTATCTCGGTCATTCATAACTATAGGGACATTCGTCTTTAGCAATTCTTCAATTTTACGACCTACATCAACTATATTTTCGAGAAAATGCCTGGCAACATCCTCCCGACTATCACTACCGCGATAAACAACTGGTGCGGTTGGTATATTGAATTGCTGGATAAGCTCTAGTGGAACTTCTTCGGACGCTTTAACTAAAAACCCATAACTCATAGGTTTGTGGTTATGTATTACAGTCGTGTGTTCCCCCCTTTTCTCATTAGTTTTCACCAGTAGAGCTTCAAAATCCGCGTAAATAGTGAATGGGTGTCGTTGAGCATGTTGCCAATTATCGAATTCTAGCAATGTGTCAACATCGGGCATTATGGGTAGAATAGGTTTATGAGATCCGCAAATTAATTTATGCTGCTGAAGTGCTAGCTGCCCACTTAATTTATATTTTAAATTTTGTTTGCAGAAATAAACTGAATGACCGTGTAATGTTATTTGCGAGCGGATTAAGCGTGAAAAATTAGATATATATACGTAGTGGCTTTTTTCTCCGGCAGTGAATAAAATGATGTCGAAATGCTCGGCTTTTTCATTATCTACTACTTTTAATGGAAATATGTGATGATTCGGATTTTTTGACGAAGACTGAGATATTTTTTTAACTCCGTAAATATTTACAGAGACTGTCGGGTTATTTTTTTCAAAAATTTTAACCTCACTCCACGGTGTTGGGAATGATAAGCCTGTAAAATTATATTTGTTTTCATGTCTGAAATAATTTTCACCTACACGATGTTTATTTGGACCTGTCACGTGCCTCGCCAGAATGGACCATTTAAAACAATGCTGATCATTATTTTGCGGATTGATCGTCGCCCGTTTATTTTTGATTGAAAGAGGGAGCCGAATATAAGATGAGCCAGCTACAGTGTTAAAAGTATCATCACGATTCTCGTTTTCATTTTGTCGGTTATTATTCGGCGTGTTTAACGTAATATTATTTCGAATATCTGGGTTGTTATCAGTATTATGATCATTTACGTCATCATCGTCATCGCGTTCGTTATCAAAATTGATAACGGGCAGGCCAATGTTAGGGGTTCCCCCCATAGGCGTATATTTGTATACTGTTAATAAAAGCCCATCGATGGATTCTAATACATATCCACTACCCTTTGCAACATAAATTTCCTCCTCGTGCAATAACGTAATGAACGCCTGCTCTATTAATGAAACTATATCAGAATCGATAAAAATTTCTCGGGCCGATGTCTTGAATGACCTATTTTGCGATGAGTTATCTACACGCGGTTGGTTATAAGTGGCTTCAAGTTTTAAATTAAATTTTATCGGATTCACAACTACAATTCTCCTTAATAATCGGACAAGCTCAGGTTTTAAATTATCGAAAAATGAAATATAATTTTCAAAATTATTCAGATTTTTAGCATAATACCATACGATTTTTCGACTATGTGCGGATTTAACCTCAGCGAAACCCGGTGTATTAACCATATCCATACGAGACTTTTTAGATTTAATACGGGATACTGTATTTTCTACGTGTACGCGCTTTCTTCCTACCGTAGTCATATAAGAATCTACTTATAAAAATAAATATAGATAAGTATAATTCTAGCGCCGATAATAATAATAATAATAAAAAAAAAAAAAAACTTACTTGTCATATCGCATAGCCCAGCATCTTGAACATTTTCTAGAACTTCACAGCACATTTCATCGTACCCGTCGTTAAAATCTTCGTTCGGAATATTATTTACATTTCGAGTCTGATTTGAGGGGGCCGCTGGCTGATCTGATTGTGGTCGTACGTGTGCAACAGCTTGAAAAAAAAAAAAAAATAAAAATAAAAATCATAATAAATTAATAAAATAAATAATATATTATGCATACCATGGACGGTTTTCATATGTCTCTTCAGATGAGCCTTGTACTTGAACGTCGATGTACAAATAGTGCACGGTAAACGAACGCCTTCGTGCGTTTTCTCGTGCCTCAACAAATTGTCCTTACGCGTAAACGCAGATACACATTTTACACATTTATACATTATGAAAAGTATAAAATAAAAATTCACTAATAAAATGTAAAGACGTTTCGGAACGAAAAAATAAGTGCGCGATGGTTTAAGACTGACGACGTACTAAAAGACTGTTGTCCCTTTCAGAATATATAAAGATAAATTTAAGTAGGTGGAGTAAAGATTTTTGTGGGTAGGCAGGCAAAGGGCACTAATATCGATCATTAATGTGTTGTTCACTAATAGGCATTCTAATATCGTATAAAGGTACGGTTTCCCTGCAGCGTTCAGACGCCGCGTCAAGACGCGTTATGAGTCGGCGCCATCTTGGCGACACGTGTGAATTTCTATATAGTCATTTAGTTTATTAAATAAGGTGTATCTTATTGTCAACCCGACCCCAAACGTAGGGGGTGGCGACGGTAGAGTTTTTGTAAGGTATTGTGTGATTATCGATGAATTGAATATGGATCTGTGATGGTTTAAGGATATACATTATGAGTCGGCGCCATCCTGACGACATGAGAGAATATGGCATTTTAGACACAAAAGTATATCAGTTATTAATGTGTGTGTGTGTGTGTTATTCACTAATAGGCATTTTAATATTATTAGTGGGTGGCCGGTCGGGGACAATAAGCAGATCGTATCTATGTATCAAGGCTTAATGTACATTTTTGTATATTATTTCCCCAAGTATATAAGAGGGAACTATACGTTGTGAGAATATTCATATGATTATGTATATTATTTAGCGTGTACTTAAATATATATATATATACAATGTTACCCTCACGATTCGATTCTAACCCATAATATTATATTTTTAAATATATGATGACTGATAAAAATAATGTGTGATAACTGATAAAAATAAATTATTGATAATACATGATAACATGTGATAACTGAAAACGTATGTCGCGCACGTACGCGATTAAAAATAATGTGTGATAACTGATAAAAATAAATTATTGATAATACATGATAACATGTGATAACTGAGAACGTATGTCGCGCACGTACGCGATCGTTTGACGGCGGCGGCGGCTGTGGGCGAGGGCGAGGGTGAGGGTGAGGGGGGGGGGGTACGTCACGTATGTAGCGGCAGTGGCGGGCGGCTGTGGGTGAGGGTGAGGGTGAGAATGGTGAGGGTGAGGTTTTTGAATCGGCTATTTAATCCTACTTGTATTTATTCATAGATTAAAAAATGATATATAATGATAATGTTATTGAGTTAATCGTTGAAAGCTGCAATAAAATAATAAAAGTTTGTTATAAATCAGTTGATTTATAATTAAAAAATTGAGATTTTTCTAATGGAGGTACCTAATTTACTGTTTAATTACTTATTTTAATTATTTGTATTTAAATATTTTAAAAAAAGTATTTTTACAATACTATTAATGTTGGTCTCAGTAGAAATAAAAAAAGCTTGTATTAATTGTTACATTTAACCTAAAACTAAGTACAGATATAATATTGTGTAATTTTAAATTTAATATTTGGGAATATATTTATTGTCAGTCATATTACAATAATAATTTTATTATTTTTGTAGAAGAGCATAATTATTTAGAATCGGAAAAGGTTGAAAAATTAGAAAATACGATACAAAAACTAAATACAAAATTAAAAAATTGCCAAAAACTTGTTTCAAAAAGCAAAAAGAAAATTTTATTATTAAGACAGAAGTATAAACAACATGTTGGGAGGAGTAATTCAAAAAGAAGTAATTTTTTAAGAACCAATATAATAGCTAAATCTGAATTTCGACTAAGACAACTGAAAAAAAAAAGGACGAAGATATGAAGAGACTGAGAAATCGTTTGCCCTTAGTTTATATTACCATTCACCTGCTGCCTATCGTTTCATGAAGAATTTCCTTTGCTTGCCTGATGTACGATCTCTCAGAAGATGGTTGGAAGGTTTGGATGTTTCTTGTGGCATAAATCAAAATATATTAAATATTTTGAAACTAAAATTTCAAACTGCTCCTATAAGAGAAAAATTGGTATCAATAATTGTAGACGAGATGTCATTAAAACAATTGATTACCTACAATTCACAAAATGATACATTTTATGGGTATGAAGATTTTGGATCTAATATTTTTGAAGATTTAAAAACCTTAAAACAGGGCAACCAGGTGTTGGTTGTGATGGTTAAAAGTTTAACATTATATTGGAAACAAATACTTGGATTCTTTATAGTCAATGGTTCAGTTACAGGAGATCGACTCAAGTGCATAGTAGAGTACACTATAACAAAATTAAATGAATGTGGTCTTATTCCAAAAGTCATTATTTGCGATCAAGGATCTAATAATCTCAAAATGAGAAAATTATTTAATGTTACAAAAGAAAAACCTTATATAACATACAACAATGAAAATGTATTTTTTATGCATGATTCTCCACATTTACTTAAATCAGTGAGAAACAATTTAAAAAAATATACTTTTGAAAATGCAAATGAATTATATAGTTGGAGAGATATAGAAGATTTTTATAAAGTTGATTGCAATAATAAACCAAGACTAGCAAGCAAGTTAAAAAAAATTAATTTGGATCTACCCCCTTTTTCACCGATGCGGGTATGTCTAGCAACCCAAACTTTAAGTAATTCGGTGAGTGCTGGTATTTTGACTTTAGTATCATTTAATAAATTATCAGCTAAAGCAGCATATACAGCCAAATTTGTTAAATTTTTTAATGACTTGTTTGATGTTTTTAATAGTATAAAATTAAATGAGCCAATTGTTCTTAAAAGACCGTTAACCAAAAACTCTTTACATTGGGATTTTTTTAAAGAAGCTTTAATATTTTTATCAGAGTTGAAAATAAACAATAAAAGAGGAAATTTACCACCTTGTATAGTAGGGTGGCAAGATAATATTATTTGTGTACAAATTTTGTTTAAAGAATTAAATGAAAAATATGGTATTGAATACTTATTAATGAGACGCTTGACTCAAGACTGTATTGAATCTCTATTTTCAGTTTTAAGAGCTAAAGGAGGTAACAACTTAACACCAGATGTATCGAAAATTCAATCAGCAATCCGTACGAAAATGTGTAATATGCTTATTAGTCCTTCAAATAATGCCAACTGCGAAAAAGATGCTTCTGAATTTTTGGCTTTAACAAAAGACATAAAAACTTCAGTTATTACATTAGATAGACCATATAATGAATCAGAAGAAATATATAATACTGATGATTATTATAGTTCAATGAATATTGAGTATATTTTAATGAATGATGAAACTGCAAATAGTGTGGCTTATGTAACAGGTTGGGTTTGTAGTCAATTGGATCATCAACCATGTATTGAAAAACTGGCCACAAAAAATAAGGATGCTAATACAAAATTTGATCTTGATAATACACATATTTCTATAAAAGAATATGAAGGCTGTAGTTTACTTTATCCTCTTGCCAAAACATTGGAGTTCACTAAACATGTTTCTGCACTCTTTCATGCAAACATTGAAAACCTTATTCTAAAAAAAAAATGTAATCTAAAAAAGGAACTTACACTAATAATAAACCATGTTTGTAAAAAGTACTCACTAAGTATATCGTGGGCTGAGAGTAAAAAGGTTCTATGTTTTTTTTTCGAAATTGACTTTTTCAAATATTCCTTATAAGTGTTCAATTGCGCATGTTTTGAGCTTGAAATTAGTTTGATACGAGTAATAATGAATGAGATACACAAAGCAAAAAGGTTCTATGTCTTTAAAATTAACATATTCGTTATTTTCGAATATATTAGATAGAACCTTTTTACTCCATAACTTTTTTTGAGGATAAAATGGTTCTAAATTGAATTACAAAAACATTATTAAGAGTAAAAGAGTACTATCACCACCAATAGCACAATAATATCAATATGTCGATACGATAATTATTGTGTCGTGGTCAAAACAAATGTTTCCCATCCCGCCAATCGGATATAATAATATGATATTATAATATTGTTATCAGCTTATGTGACTGTTATTGAATACCATTTATAAATAGATTGTTTTCTGGGTAGTGGATACCTACTCATGAATTCGTTTTTATAATTTTGACTGTTTTGAGTGTTACTTCACAGTATTATACATTTACACAGAATATTTAAATAAAAAGTGATTTAATAAAATATTAATAATTGACGTTTTACATAAAATTATATCATATTACATTATATTATGTTGGCCTGACTGATCAAAATTATGTAATGTACTAAAGGGTAAATTGGTTCTATCTATTAAATAAAAAATATTTAGCAAGTAAAATAGTCCTTTGTATAGAACCTTTTTACTCTAAACTGCATTTTTGTTGTTTTATATTTTTAGAGAATTAACTAAAATAGTGAGTTGTTATATTTGCATGATATATTATTATAGATAACATGTTTGATTTTTTGATATCAATTATAAACAATTATCCTTATATGATAAAAAGATATTTGACAACAAACCTTAAAAATGCTCTCCTGAAAAATTAGATATTTTGACATAGAACCTTTTTACTCTCAGCCCACGATATGCAAAGACTGCAATACGAAATTTTTAGACAAATTTTTAAATGTCAGTATTAATTGCTATGTGAAGAAGTGCAATGATTTATTCAACCAGTATAAATGTTCAAAAAATAAAAAGTTGAAAAAAGTAGTTCATGTTTAAGTAGTGTTAAAAAATTATAAATTATTAGGTATCATTATTTGTTTTAAGCACTTATGTTATAATTTCAAATTTTAATCTGTATTGTATAATTTTTATAAAAAAGTATTATATTTTAAATAACAATTATTAATTATTAATCATTAATTAGGTATACCTAACTAATACTTACTATAAAACGTACATTATATTGTTTAATGTATTTGCGATTTGCCAATAGGATTTATGGAGATTTGAAGTATGTGCAAATACACAAATACTATATAATCTGAAATCTAAATTATTTAATATTTCTATTAAGTATTTTCTAACTAAAAACTATAATCGTATATACCTATTACCATTTACCTACCTATTAGAGTACTTATTATTTAGTGTAGGTAACAAATTAATTTGTTTTCATGAAAATTTCAAGGAGTAAAATAGGCAACTACTTTAACAATCTCGGGGGGCAATGATAAGAAATAATTCGCCAGTGTCCTGTATTATCGTATATAGTATTTGCTACAAGTTCCAGTATATCACCAGGCGGCAATGTTCCGATAACGTATTAACGTCAAAGAGGGCAGGCATCGTTATTTACATCGCTTCTAAGTTTGTACTTGTGTACATAAATTTACACATACGCGCGTATCAGTGGCGGATATATCCTAGTTCTGAGGGGGGGGGGGGGTAAAATTTCAAATCCACCGAGATAATGTCGTCATGACCCCCCCTCATTGTTTTATTTGGAAATATTTAACTATAATCGAATAATCGGTACAAAAATATAAATAACAACACTTTTTTTCAACAGGTATAAATATTTATTTAAAATGTAAAAAAAAGTCAAATGATTCAATCGTAAATACCGTTTTTCTTCTTTTCCCTTTTTATTGTGTAAAGAAAAAGGAAATACAAAGTCTTCTGATGGATTATTATTTCTTTCGAGTACCTATTGTGAATTTTATAAAATCATTCAATATTATACTTCCACTTACTACTTGGCCAATATCAATATAATTTGAACTATTTGAAGTTACAATTGTGTTGGATTCTATACTCGGTTCAATCAATAATGGTTCTAGTGTCACTGGTTGTTCCTTTTCAACTTGTTTTGGTTGGTCAGGACAAAAATGCTTACTATTATCTGAAGTTGAAGTAAAATAAGAAGAAATTTTACGCTTCGACATAACTACTATATTTTAAAAAACAGTACACGAATAAAATTTTAAACATGCAAACGCGATGACAATACGAATAATACGATACTATGCGTAAACAATCACCACATGGCTGTGGCGACACCGAATGATAGTACTATCTTCAATCGTGCTATCAAACATTTTGTGGCGACACCGATTGTCACCACTGACTGCTCGACCCGCCCGACCGACGTTACCACTTTTGATACGTGAATTTTACCTATTATTTGAATTATATTCGTTTTTATATTTTTACATGTTTTCGACTATTGTGAATTTTATATGTTTATATATACGCGACGCAGCGATCGCGCCCCTACTCTGCGCGGTACGCGCAAAACCGTCCCGCGAAGGCACAGCGCCGATCGCGACGTAAAGCTCGATCTCTTTGCTCCCGACGTTCGACCGAGCCACAACGCGACAAGTCCGACCGAACTTATATATCGCCGACCCGAACCCGACGTAATGCGCCATCTTGGTAATGCATTCCCGTGCATTTACCACGCGCATCGACGACCTTTTGCATCGAGATGTAATGACCACCGACTCGACCCGTACGGTTCGCACTTCGCAGCGCACGGTCCCGTTACATCTCCCGATCCGCGACGTACGAGCATTTCAAGTTATTGCAACTTCGGCCGCTCTCGTCACGTCGATATACGTCTCCGACGTTCCCGGTCACGCGACCAAGCTCGACGGTTTTCGTGCCTACGCACCAACGCTCCCACGTACGAATAGAACCCGCGTGCGCCCCGACGCAAACGCCGCACGCACCGAGCACCCGACGAAATGGCGAAACTGAACGCCTAGTCACGTGCGCCATTTATTCATGTTAACGACGTGTTTTATACAATAAACGACATTCGACGCACACGCGTCCTTTACTTAAATACGTGTTTACTTATTTTACCTCCATACCTGTCTAGCGTCCTACCTTCAAGACACGGAGTCAGATCGACGAGCGTATGTTGGGTGACAAGTGTATTGGTACGACGGGTAAACTTACACCGCAACCGCGGTAGCCATACACTTGTTCCCACAAGAGTGATACTCTATGGGGCATCAGGAATTTGTCCCAAAATTTCATGGAGAAAAAAAAATATTGTACAACTGAAAAATCAATTAGCAGATAACACCAAATACCAATGTAAATAAATATTTATAAATTATAAAATTATATAATCAATGGTTGTAGCCAATTTTCTAATAATGTATAGTGGTGACAAAAAGCCCAAGGGGGGGCGGTCCACCAATTACCCCCCCCCACCCGATAACTAATACAAATAATTTGGCGCCATAAATCAATAATATACATTAGGTATTAGAATATAGATTACTATTATAATTTATATACGAACCACAGAATAGATATTTTTTAATCTATTCTATGTACGTACCTACATTGGTACATATTTTGTTATATGCAAAATACCAAAACAATAATTATTAAACAACATAATAATTAATATAGTATTTTTTCTAGCGAACTAGGGTTAATCAATTATAATGTATTTAGATGTGATAGGTCCAGTGCTACTAGTGTCCATAATAGGGGCGGCGGTGTCCTCATAGCAGTGAGAAACGATGTTAGTGCGTTGGAAATACCTGTCCCTAAATTTATGGGGGCTGAGTGGGTTTTCATAAAAATGTATTTTAACTCTATCTCGTATATTATCTGCGGTGTCTACTTCCCTCCTACTTCACCTGTTGGTGTTTATGAGTCATTTACTTTGGAACTCGAGTGTATCGTTTCGAATAACAATGGTTCTGTTTTTATTGTCTGTGGTGACTTTAATCTTCCAGATATATTATTGTCAAATGATGAAACGTGCCTTATCTATTCCTCCTTATCAGGTGCGCGTATTTCTTGTATCCCAGAATGCTTTGCCTTTCTCAACTTTTTCCAATTGAATGAAATAAGAAATACTAGTGACACCTTATTAGATTTAGTCTTTAGCAGTGAGCGTAATATCGTTATTAAAAGATCGGATATCCTTATTGTTCCCGAGGATAGCTATCACCCTTCCCTTGTTGTTAATATTGTCAGTTCTCAAAACGTTCCTACTTACGATGCTTCGCATTATTTTCCAGACTTCAATAAGACAGATTTTGTAAAAGTTAAAACTTTCTTGTTAAGTTATAATTGGCGCGACACTATTTATCCGTTAAATACTAATGAGGCAGCTTTCGCTCTATCTCATGCTCTTAATTACTGTGTGTCTAACTTTGTTCCATTAGTAAAATACAAAAAGTCTACGTATCCGCCGTGGTTTACAAGTGATCTAAAACGCCTTGTTATCCGTAAAAAGAAAGCCCATGCTCTTATTAAATCCACCTTGAAACCATTTGATTATACCTGTTTTTCTTCTCTACGTGCCCAGTTCAAGTATGAGTCTGGTAGATGTTATCAACAATTTGTTAAAAAAGCTGAATCATCTTTCATTTCAAACCCTAAATCTTTCTGGGACTTTGTACGCAAAAACAAAAATGGATATAATCTTCCATCTACAGTAAACCTTAACGGTGTCTCTAGCACCAACAATGTAGATGCATCTGAGCTTTTTTCTAAGCATTTTAGTTCTGTTTTTTCGTCAACCAACATATGTACTGAAAACGCTTTACCTAATGGTCTACCCTATGACCTACCTTCTTGTTGCTATGTTGATATTGATGATGTAGAATCTGGTTTGGCTAAGTTACGCTCGGTGAAGTCAATTGGTCCAGACGGTTTGCCAGGATTTTTTTTGTATCACATAAGGTCGGTCTTATGTTACCCGCTACTTCTCATTTTCAATAAATCTCTTAGTGAAGGTTTATTTCCGGATATTTGGAAAGTAAGTTCAGTCTCGCCCATTTTTAAATCTGGTGACAAGTCTAATGTCTCCAACTATCGACCAATCTCCAAAATTTGCTACGTTGCTAAGCTTTTTGAATCCCTTGTTCTAAAATCGATTCAAAAGTCTGTGAATCACGTTCTTATTGATGAACAACATGGGTTTCGTTCTGGCCGTTCTACTACAACCTGTAACGCTATCTTCACCAACTATGTACTTGATGCCTTTAGGAATCGCTCTCAAGTTGATGTGATTTACACTGACTTCGCCAAGGCTTTTGACCGTGTAAGTCATAAAGCCTTATTTCAAGTACTCCGTGCAACCGGTTTCGGTGAACCACTCCTATCATCAGTGGCGGTTTTGGTTGTATTTTTTTAGTGAGGCGAATCTTGTATACCTCCCTCCCTATCATAACAAAAATTAAACAGTACGAATGGAATTTAAAAATATAAAAATAGTTATAATATAATTTTAATTATATATATATATATAATGACATTTACAACAATAACAATTGATTGTTTATTTTTTTGTTGAACTTGCCGCACTGCTGCAGTGCCCTTAGCCATGGCTGCGGGCTGGCGGTTTATCCGCTCGCGGTACAACCGCTGCGGCTCAACCGCTATGTGTGGCCCGGCCCTAATAGTAAATCTATTTTCAGTACGTAGAGGCGATGACAAAACGTGCCTCACTATGATTATTGCGCATGCGTAATTCTACTTAATTTACTAGTCGTGTGCATTCGCGTACATACGCATTTGTGTGTAATTTGTGTACACAAGTACAAAATCAACAAGAGACTCGCGGCTACATTACACGTTACCCCAACATGCATTGTACGCATGCGCGAAGTCTTATCATGCGCAATGGTCTTATCATATTTAAATATTTATCATATTCATATAATATTATGTTTATGACATAATATATTTATTTGATAGTTGATATTTCTCACTATTTCTCACTTATGTTAAAGTATTTTTTAATAATTAATAATTATAAGACAATTATAACAGAATTATAGGCACAAACTAATTTAATCAAAATCAATTAATTTCCATAATATTAGTACTATACTTAATAATAATATTATTATTTTGTTATACCTAATCAAAAATATTTAAAATCAATGATAAAACTACATCAATTCTATGAATTACCAATAACTCATACATATTGCATAATGCATATTATAATAATAATAATTATAATTGTATAATATTTGTTTGTTTATCATCCTTAAATAATATTGGGACTTATTGAATATATTTATTTTTAAAATATATATTTTTAAACTGAATTCTATACAATAATAATAATTGAATTAATATTAAATGTAATTATAATTTATTTTTCATAATTAATATTGTCAAGAATTTAATATAATAATAAAAAAAGTTATTCATTTTGAAAATAGGTGTGATCTAATCCTGTGTGAACATAGGATGTCCTCTTATTACCATTCAGAATGTCCCTACACATAACAATTTCATTTTCTGATGGTTTTGGCAGTAGTGGAATGTCTCTTTTTTTAATTGATTTTTTTTGAGAACACTTAACATTCATCTTGATAATTTTTTTCTCTGAATACTGGACTCTTTGTTGAATGATTTTCTTCAAAGGGTTCAAATTTTCTTTCTCAACAAGTTTCTTATTAGGATTCTTCATGTAAGAAAGAGCTTTGTCTAAATACTTCAAAGTATTGGGAATATGATCTTCAAGGGTAGACTGAGCATAACCAAGCATCACTTGTAATTTACTTATAAGTTCTTGTCGAGATTTAGAAATTGTATGCTCTGTGATTTCTACTGGCTCTAAAAGATTTATAGTTTGAATGATTTCATTTTCCCCTTGCATGGCTATAGGTGAAAATTCATTTCGATACTCATTTTCAATAGGTGATATATTTGCCCTGCCAGCACCAATTTTATGTATATGCTTGCATATATTTAAATAAACCCTACTGTCAATGCAAGAACATTGATATGTATGAACACACACATTACATGTTCTGCATTGCAAGGGGCATAAATTCTCAATACATACCTTTTTCAAATTTTCTACCTTATACATATGACTAGGATCCTTGAGTGATGCAACAAACCATATACATTGGTTTTCAGAATCTTGACTTACATAACAGTCTTCAATTTTTAAACTTTTCAAATGACCATCCCTAATTCGTCTTATTTTATCTGTTGGTTTATTTTTTGCTATTTTGATAATGCGTTCAAACATAACATCTCTCATTAGGTCAAATAACTTATGGATGGCTTTATCTAAGCGAATGCATATCTTGCCATCTAAGTAGATATATTTTATTTTCATATGTAAATTTTCAAGATGCATATTAGTGTTCAAACCTGTATGTTTCCGGTAACAGAATGCCCAACACTTTTTCTTCTTGATATAAGTAGTGCAAAAATATGTATAGAACATCCAAGTATCTTCATCTTCTTGAAGCTCATTTAAAAATATTTGTAAATTCACTTCAAATTCATCTTCATTTTCAATATCAGTTGCTAAAACATAGAGACTTTTTTTTACAAGCTCTCTTTTTTCTTTATTTTTGATTTTAGAGTTTAAGTTAGCTGTCCAGTTTTTATTTACATGCCACCAACATAGCAAATGATGTTGAGGGGCGCCCATAACTTGCTCCCAAGCATTATAAAACTGAGGTGCATTATCAGACATGAAAACGTCTGCTCTAATCTGCAGACCAACAGCTTCTTTTACTTTTTCAAAAAATAATAGCATAGAAGTAGTGTCTTCCTTATTAGAAAAGAAAAATGAAACTGGAACACCATTCCCATACTCATCAATTACAAGTAGTGTAAAGAGCTGAATTTTTGGCTTCTTTGCGTTCATCCCATGTGTTCCATCAATGCAAATACGATTGTGGTGACCTAATGTTTTCAATATTTCTTTTTGAAAAGGAGTCATAATAATTAAATGGAATAAGCTATCACTTTTGTTGTAATGGAGAATAACAGTGTCCTCTTTTTCGAGCAGAGTATGAACTAAAATATCTACACTAACTTCGTCATCTTCATGAAATTTCATTGTATGATATCCAAGTTTGAAATCACGTTGGATATTACGTACGTCCTTTTTCTCTGTATAATGAATACGGTCAAACTTCTCAGGATCTGGATTACTTGTACTTCTTATGTCTTGCATTATTCGGTCCACAGGAACACCTTGACGAAGCTTTCCTTAAAAAGTTACGAGTGAAGTATAAATGAAAAAACTTTGGTAAACAAAATTTAATTATAAACTGAAAGAGAGCCTTACTTACCTGCAATACAAGCTCGTTCATCATTTGATAGTACCATTCTGGTCACCTCACATTTGTGACCCAAATGTAAGCGAATGAAATCTACATTAACTTCAGTTCCTTTGATTTCCACACACATTCTGGATGGGCAGGCAACTGAAATTTTATTTGTACCCAAGCTTTTCATAGCTCTCTTACGCCCTTCAGTCTTTACAACTGGCACGAATGATCGGTGACAAAAGAATTCTTTGCGAATCTTACTACCATTAGAAATTTTTCTTTGACCTGAAGATCTGACATATCTACTTCGAGTTTCATTTTCAATTTTCTGTTTCCCATCCTTGAATCCTATAATTTGTATAAAAAAAGGTTTCATATTTTATAATCTTATAAGTATGTATGTTATATTCATAATCAACTCACTGTTTTCTCCGTCAAAAGTAAAGTGTTCTATTGTTACAGTCATGTTATGTTCAGAACTCATGTGGGAATAAAGGTCATTGTACCATTTAAATGAAAACTTGCATATAGCACAGACAATACGACTTTTATTCATTTCTATAAAACAAAAGTTTCCACTCTTCAGAAAGTTACCCAGTATTATTTTTTTCCAAGTCTGGGTGACTTTTTTTAATTCATTAAGTTAATATGGAAAAATATAAGTTACATTAGTTTTTTTTTAGTAACAAATAACATACCTAGTTATTCAAAAAATGTCTTACAATTTTAAATATATGTATAATGTATGTATTAAAATTAATTACTGTAGGTACTTAAATTCAATAATGAAATCCAACAATATAATTAATAACTGCGGGTTTGCATTGTTTTCAACCAAACCAAACCAAGGCAAAAAATGGTGGTTTATAAATGATTATTTAAGTACTTACAATTTAGATGGACCACAAATATTAGATTATAGATTATTAGATTTATGCTCATTATCTGTTAACAATAACGTGTTATTTTTTATAGTCATAGAGAAAGATCACTACTCATTCTATGATTATTTAAAGTAGGTACCTATTCTTAACATGGCAGAAAAAACAAATAATTATACTTATAAAACACACATTATGTGATTTTTAAATTTAAATTCCAGAGTACAGATAAAAAAAAATACCAAATTGAATAACTATTAATTATTATAGTGAAACTAATACTATTATAATAATATAGTATATATTAACTAAAAAGTAATTTAAACAATAATAATAATAATTTATTTATTGTAACCAAACATACATACATTATACAATAAAATAGAATAAAATAAAAAATTACATAAGTCATAGCTTGTAGTGGGATTAAGAGTTTTATTGTTTTCCTTTTTATATAAGATTTATGTAGAATTTGTAAACTATTATAACTTTAAGCCAACAATTATAGAAGGTACTTAACTTATTCTTAATATTATTAATATTGTTATGTAATTTTAAAAGATATACACATACAAAAATTATTTTATAATTATTATTACACTTAGTTAGTCTCATAATGTTAATATTTATATTAATGATCAAAGTTTTATAATGTAAAAAATTATATTCATAGCTATTTTCCGTTACTATATTTTTATTTTCCTGTATCTTAATTAAATATTACAAAAAATTTAACATAGTTCAAATTTGGTCTTATATTTCTCTAATTTATAGTGCTATTAGTTATTGATGCATATTAAGGTGTGTTCTTCTCTGGTATTATAAAATACAATTTTAAACTATTAGCATTGAGTATATATAGTACTATATATACTCAATACTATTAGTTAACCTGACTGATAATATTATATTATAGATCTGAATAATTAAATTATGTTTATTAATATCTTTTTTAATAGTTCATTATTATGTTTACAGTACATAATATTGTAGCAGTAAGTTAATATAGTTGATATAGCTCAGACTGTAACTAAAAAATACAAAAAATATGTACACACACTGTTATTTTTACAGACATTTTAAATTCAAATTTGGACGGAATTACATATTAAAACACATAATAAAGATTTGAGATATTTTATTGTAATTTAAAAATATTATTCATGGATAAATATAACACTTTTAGAGTATATTATTATTTTATACACACAATGAAATTTTCAAATAAAGGTAGGCTTTTTTTGACAAAAATAAATAATGCGATACATACTAATGGTACTGGACATAACATTATGGGTAATTTTTATGTATTTTATACATATTTAAATATGATAAGACCATTGCACATGATAAGACTACGCGCATGCGTACAATGCATGTTGGGGTAACGTGTAATGTAGCCGCGAGTCTCGTGTCAAATTCAGAGGCGACGTAAAACGTTGCCTCTCTGACGTCATTGGAAATACGCTGAAATACCGGCGTCCGTTTACGACGTTTACGTACTAATTATTTCGTGCATTTCTTATCGGTTTATCGATATTTTTGATAATATACACGGAATGATAGGTGCAATAAAATAATAAATAATAATTCAAATTAAAGTGAAACAAAGCAGCATTTTTTCTCAAATAAAATCATAAATACGTTAAAAATTATAGCGAAATATGTGCTATTAGAGAACCAAGAAGTTCACATTTTGAGTATTATTTAGCACATAATTTTAGGTGAGGCGGCGCCTCACTTGCCTCACCCCCAAAACCGCCACTGCCTATCATGGTTTGAGTCTTATGTAACGGGTAGAAAACAATTCGTAAAAATAAATGGTGTGTGTTCAAGTATGGTTAATATTACGTCAGGTGTGCCGCAAGGTGGTCACTTATCCCCTGTATTGTTTGCTCTATTCATTAATGGCATCAGCTCCGTATTAACGAACTGCCGATTTCTCGTATTTGCAGATGATATAAAATTATTCCTTCGCATTGATTCCTCTCGTGATTGCGATCTGCTCCAAAGTGAACTTAATGCCCTGGTAATTTGGTCTAGACAGCTTGGTTTAGATCTCTGTATTCCTAAGTGTCATTATATGTCTTTCACGCGTTCCCATAGCCATATTCGGCACGATTATCTAGTTGATGGTACTAGTTTAAGTTTTTCTGGTAGCCATGTAGTTGATCTAGGTGTCACATTTGACCGGACTTTAAGTTTTAATCTCCATATTGAAAAAATCACGTGCAAGGCCTTAAAAATGCTTGGTTTCATAAAAAGAATTTCATCTGAGTTCAATATGTGTAGTTCTTTGAAAGCCCTTTATTGTGCATTTGTACGATCCCACCTCGAATACGCGGTAGTGATCTGGGACCCTCAGAATTTACGTGATTCTTTCCAAATCGAGCGTGTTCAGCGTAAATTCTTGAAATTTGCTTCTTTTGTACTTCGTATTGACTGCCTTCCACATGATTATGCACCAGTTCTAGCGAAATTAAATATGGAGACGTTGAGTACTAGAAGAAAAAATACTAATTTGGTTTTCTTATCGAAACTTTTGAGTGGGGAAGTTGACGCTCCAGATATGTTAGGGAGGGTTAATTTTAATGTTCCCGGTGCTAATTTGCGCAACTTTTCTCCTTTCCGGGTCCCGTTCTGTGCGACAAATTACTTATATAATGAACCCATTATTCGTATGATGACACTAGCTAATGATGGATCCTATAACATCTAATCATCTTATTGTGTGTAATTATTTTGTACTACATTATTATCTGTTAATATTATGTATGTTATAGTGTATTATAATTTTGTTAATTATTAATTTTATATAAATGTCAAGGGCCTATCCCGTTTACTATTATAAATAAATAAATAAAAAATAAATAACATTATATCAATTATCAGACATCAGTATTTCAATAATTTATTATTTTTCTATACCTTACGAAATTACTCTAATAATTATTATTGATGAAACAGACGACAGTTGTGTATTTTTAAATTGTTCTTTTTTATAATTTTATTAATTTGTTTATCATGGGTAGAAAAATTTGTGCTGTGCTTTCTTGCAATAATACTGGCAAAGAAAATCTTGGAATTTCATTCCATAGATTTCCAAGTGATCAAAACATGTAATTTTTAAAGATTTAAACTTATTTTTAAATTTTAACTAAATTACAATCCTAATTCCTACAAAATTATTATTATAGATGTAGTAAATGAGTGAAACTTACACAAAATAATATAATTATAAATAGTTTTGAACAAAAGGGACTGGACTCAGTAAAATACAAGGTGATATATTAAACACATTTTAAAAATGAAGACTATTCAATTTGGAACGATGTTGGAAATAGAATGTCTGTATATTATACCTAGTTATTTTAAGATAATTGTATTTATGTCCTTATTAGATAATTATTAACAAGATTCAAATCAATAATTATTAATTATGCAGGTTATTGTATAAAGGTGCGATTCCGTCATTAAATCTACCTACTTCTGTTGATTGTAACGAGATTGTGTTGGATAAGCAGAATACAACATCAATTTGGCGTCCAAATGTTTTGAGTCCTTTATTAAAGAAAATGCTGAATAACACAAATCGTAATGAACAAGAGTTCTTTAGTATCTTTAAAAATATATTATTACCAAATCATCAAAACAATCTTCTTTTCAGTTGATGGTAGACCATTCAGTCATCAACCGAAAGTATTAAGTCCAAAAGTTAATAAAATGTTATGCAACATTTATGACAATTTTGGTGATTACTTAAAAACTAAATATAACTGTTTAAAACATTTTAAATTAACAACTAATAATAATTATTTATATCTTTTAACTTCAGATAAAAGTTTACAGCAACCTGAAGATACCTCCTGTAGTTTCATATCCAAGTCTTCAATTAGTTTAACAATTGACACTGAAAATAATATAATCAATGATGAAGATCTTGGCGGTAAATTTAATTGACTCTAGACTCTAGTTGAATATTTAAAAAATTACTATTTTAACTAATTTGTTATTTTACATTTTAGTGTCCAATTTAGACGATTAGAACACACCATATGTTAAGGACGAAACAAGTAAAACATCTACTATTAAATACTTTTAAGTTTAATTATATGTAGCTTAGTGCTTTTATTAGAATGATAACTTCTAGATCTAGCTTATCACTCACTTTTTACTGTAACCCTAAACTTCCATTTTGCTTAGTTTTCCCAGTTACGTATCAACTTGCCCACCAAAGACTCCACAAGCATGTTTCCTGTTCCTGAAATTAATGATGAGTAACGTCACGCCGTTCATTACGCTTTATATAACTTGCCGGCAAAATTTAAATTTTTACTACTCGTTTTTAAGTGAATTGTTTAAGCTTTATTAATTATTATATTTTTTTTTATTTTTTACATCTATTTATTTCTCATTTCATATAACACTGACAAAATTCCTACATCGATTCTGAAGTACTATTTATTTGTACACATTGATATTCATTAAATTAGTAATTAAGGTAAGTAACAACGATTCTTTATTAATTAAATATAATTAACTTGTTTATTTTATTTTATATGTGTTTGAAAATTGTACATAAATATCATTTACATATCAATGAGTCATGAGATAAACCTAATACAGACGGATAAATGGAATCAAAAAAATAAACACTGCATGTCTTATGAAATAACAAATTAAATTGAAGATTAAAATTAATATGAATACATTGTGTAATTACTGTAACAGTTATAATGATATTTTAATAAAGTACAATATACTTGTTTGATTTATAGATATCTTTAATTCTAAGTTTTTATGTTCCTTTGAATGGAGATAGCCAATACCTATGTACAAGGTAAAATAAATTTCCTCAATTTGTATTATTTAACATACAATAGTTAATGAATACACTATAAGGTATAATTTAAATACAACAGAAACATTATATAGAAAGATCAAAGAGTAATGTGATATTATAGCTAGCGTTGTTAACCCTTTTTACTCAACATAATTTTATCACCATACTTATATTGTTACTATTAATTATGAAGATACTTTGTTACTCAGTAAATTTTAAGAATCTATAGGTGATAGTTATCATTATTTTAAGAGCGTCAATT
Source organism: Schizaphis graminum (assembly GCA_020882235.1). Lineage (NCBI taxonomy): Eukaryota > Metazoa > Arthropoda > Insecta > Hemiptera > Aphididae > Schizaphis > Schizaphis graminum. Next base: position 1,183,413 of record CM037035.1, read on the forward strand.
CTTTTAAACACATATTCGTCTTTTCAATAATGACTAGCATACTAACAGAATATTTTATTTGACAATGTTTAGATTATCGCTCACGTGTCCATCATAATCCTCAATTATGCGACCAGGAAAATAAGAGATTAAAATTAAAAATTAGAACAATGCAAAAGTTAATAAATAAAAAGAACACTAGGATACAGATGTTAAAAAAAAGAATCTTAACAAATTACAAATGAATATGAATTTATTTCAAAGTACATTGACCAACAATTTTATTTTAAAAAACCAGTTAAAATTATCCAAGATAAACAAATATGGTCGCAGATATAAGGAAAATCAAAAATCATTTGCGCTCAGTTTGTACTATAATTCACCCAAGGCGTACAACTTCATGCGCAAGTACTTGTGTCTTCCCACTGTGAGATCCATACGGAATTGGCTTCAGTCCTTGGAAGTTTATTGTGGAATAAATTTAAATGTCCTGGAGGTTTTGAAAACCAAGTTTTTAGATGCTCCCGCAGAAAATAAGCTTGTGTCAATAATAATGGATGAAATGTCATTAAAAAAACTAATTTCTTATAACTCACAGAATGACCAGTTAAGCGGATTTGAAGATTTTGGTACTGATGGTTTGTTTGACATAAAATCCAATCAATGTTGTGATCAAGCACTAGTTATAATGATAAAAAGTTTAACAAGGCCCTGGAAACAAATTGTTGGATATTTCTTTTCTAAAGGACCAGTTTCTAGTAGAAAACTTAAAGACATTTTAATACAAACAATTGATAAAGTTAGAGATGCTGGTTTCATTCCCAAATCAATCATCTGCGACCAAGGTACAAACAACATAGGTATGAAAAAACAATTAAATGTTACAGATACTCAGCCATTCATTAATTACAATGGTGAAAATATATATTTTTTTCATGATAGTCCTCACTTAATAAAGTCTGTGAGAAATAATTTAAAAAAATTTGATTTCTGTCATGAAAATGAATTGTATACTTGGACTGATTTAATAGATTTCTACAATTTGGATAAAAACCAAAAACCAAGATTTGCTCCGAAATTGAATAAAATTCATATGCACTTAGCACCATTCTCGCCAATGCGTGTTTGTTTGGCCACACAAACACTTAGCCATTCTGTGAGTTCTGGCATGATGACATTAATTTCCTTAAATTAAATGAAAACTTCTGCAATACATACAGCAAAATTTGTAGAGTTTTTTGATAACCTATTTGATGTTTTTAATAGTATCACACACAGAGATCCTAAAAAATTAAGAAAACCGCTTAGTAAAAATTCTTGTCATTGGAAGTTTTTGGATGAAGCTGAACAATTTTTAAATAATTTGAAGGTAAAAAATAGAGCTGGTAAACTGCCACCATGTATTAAAGGTTGGATATAGAATATTAACGCATTAAAACAGATATACAATGAGTTAAATGAAAAATATGGCATAGAATTTTTAATGACAAGACGGCTTACCCAAGACTGCATTGAAAATGTGTTTTCTATTTTAAGAAGTAAAGGAGGTAATAATATCACACCGGATGCTACAAAATTTCACTCTGCCATTCGTATGTGCATGTGCAATAGTTTATTGACGCCGCCAGAAAGTGGCAATTGTGAAACTGATGCAGTGCAGTTTTTAACAAAATTTAGTGACCTGAAAAATATTAAAATAAAAATGAAATTAATAAACAATATCGATAAAGATCAATTTTGTAACACAGAAGATCTTTCAGACTTACATTTATCATTAATAAATATCCAAAACATATTGATGGAGAATCATCAGGCTTGTGCCATTGGATATGTAACTGGATGGGTTTGTAGTAAACTAACTCATTCTGAATGTATCCAAAATCTGGCAGCTACAAGTGACAGACAGACTGAATTTAGCCTGGACAATACACATAAAGATATGAAGGCTTATGAAAATGCAAAATTATTATTTCCTTTTAAAAATACACGGGAATATTCAAAAAAGGTAACCTGTGTATTTAATTTAAATATAGAAAGCCTTTGGGTATATGTGATAACTGTAAAATAGAATTTTTAACAAAACTTTTAAATGTATTAATAAACAGCTATATAAAAAATTATAACAATAACTTAGAAGTTTACAAAATTAATTCCAAAAATAATAAACTTAAGAAAATAACCCATGTATAGAAATAACTATGAATTTTATAATATTTGAACATATTAGACTTGTATCAAACACCCAATAGGTATTATAATTATCATTACAATGTTATATTTTATTTAGATATGCATTAAGATAATACTAACTATAGAAATAGAATTTAGAAATTAGGAAATGTTGATCAATATTTAATCAAAATTATTTTAAGTGTAAAAACCTACATTATGTTAAAAATCGGGCCCTAATGACTTAAATTATGATGTTTAAAAAATAACGATTTTATGTATACTTGACTCGTCGTGAATTGCCTAATAATTAAATTTATAAATATGTCTTTTTCTAAAATTAACTGTATAATGCAAAATATGCTAATTGCTAAACAATATAAGGTAACTTGTATTTTTATCATTTAATCAATTTTTTTTTATAATTTTAATGAAAATTGATTTATATTATACTTATACTTATTATATTAATATTTGTATGCAAATTATAATTACTTAATTATGTGTACAATGTACATGTATGACGTATGTATAATTTTAATTTATTCAATAAATTATTGTGAAATTAATTTTTTTTTTCTATACTTACCTTAAAGGGAATTTCAAATAGTATCAATTCATGGTATTAATATAAATCATACATCTTAAAATTTTTGTCAGACAAAAATATTGAACTATTAATTTTAAATTTGTTTTCTGTATAAATAAACAGTCAAGTGCCTTCAACTGACATAAATACATTATGTCTTATTCAAATCAAAAAAAAAACGGATATGCTTAATTGCTATTATGAAATGGCAAGTAAATAATAAATATCCAATGTTGTAATAATATGATATGAAAATATTAAAAATACATAAAATTTAAACATTTTTTTTTTTGATAAAGGTCCACAAACTTATGAGAAATCTTGTATTACATTTTTTAAGAATCTATAGCTCAAAATAATTTGCAAATTTTTTTCATTTTTACGTATTTTGTTAATATTTTAAATTGAAATGCTTATAAAAAAAGTGACTGGATTTTTAATATTATAACAAATCAAAATATTTTGAACAAATTTTAATGTACCTATAGAAAAAGTTAGTATAAACATTTAGTGAAAATTTCTTGTGTTTACGATTCTGAGCTTAACTTATGGACAGCATAGTATTAAATTATCAATTCTTAGCTTTTGATAGTAAAATATTTATAAATTTTTAACTACAAAATAATTAAAAATAATCATAATTTTGACGAATTTTTGTCAATATTTGAATTTCAAATGCTAATAAAAAAAAAATTGTGCCTATGTTTCTTATAATTTTTTTATCGCCATAAGAATATTTTATGAGGGACTTTGTATTAATTTTTCAAATATTTTGACTCCTCCAAAAAAATTTTATCGACACTACAAAAAAAAATTCCTAGGAAAATTTCAGTTGTCTATAAATAGCTCAAAAAAAGTCAAAATATTTTGAAAATCAAATCATGTGAAGAAAATGTCAATTTAAATAATTTTCAAGTTTTACGACTTATACTATTTTAAAAACAACAAATATATTTTAAAATCGTTTGAGGGTAAATCATTGTTGTTACGCTATTTGGTAAAAATTTAAAATTCTAACACACTTAAAATTTTTCCTATAATGCTGCTTCGAGTTTTCTCTATAGCTACTTGAAGGAAAACTTATGGAAAACTTAGTGTTGAATTTTTTATACTTAGATATAAACACAAACAATTTTATGATTATTAAACTTCAAAATTATTTGCAAATTATCACGATTTTGACATATTTTGTAAAATGTTTAACTATAAATGCTTATAAAACAAAATTGTTACTAACGATTTTTAATTTTTTTTTAACTACAATAAGAACAACTCATAAGGAACCTTGTATTAAATTTTCAAGTTTTTTTGGTAATCCACACTTTTTTTATCGACACTTCAAAAATCAATTCTCATAAAAATCGTAAATTTCAGTGGTCTATAAATAACTCAAAAAAAGGCAAAATGTTTTTTTTCAAATTTAACTGTATATAGATAACACTAACATAAACATTTGGTGAAAATTTCAAGTATTTACAGTGATTAGTTTTTGAATTACAACCATATAAAAAATATATTTTTTATTTTAATTTAATTTTTATTTTTAAAGATTCCCGTTTTTCTGTCACTTTTTTTGTTTCTTTTTATTTATTTGAAAATTGTTGGAAAATGTTTACTTTTGCCCTGTATAATGCACCAATGATATTCACTCTGCCATCGGAAACCACCCCCAAAGTTTTAAATTGAAGCATTACCTATTTCGACTAGTTATGCTGTACACAAACACAAAAAAAAAAAAAAACACAAATCATTGTAAAATCACAATACATTCATCACTCCGTTCAGAATCTAAAAAAAATTATTATTTCAAATGCCTATAAATTGAATAAAAATGAGTGAATATTTGAAAATAAAATTATATAAAGAAAAGCTATTATAAACAAATAGGGATTTAAAATTTCATGAAATCTTCATGAAATATTTCATTGCAATGAAAAATAAAATATAAATTATTATATCTTAAAGTTTATAATCACGTCAACTTGCAAATGAAAATTTTCAAAAGTTGGTTTAATGTGTAAAACAAAGAAAATATGTATAAGAAATAATAATAAAAATAACCAATAAGGATCCAATTAATAATACAAGTGATAAATTAAAAAATATCAAAAATTTATAGTGCATATTTTTGTATATTTATCATGAATATTTTCTGCAGTGTTTAATCAATATATTATTTCTTATCAACTATAACCGATCATGTTTAAAAGAAGAAAAAATATTTTTCAATATTTCATTGAAATATTTCAAGTTTAGAACCCTATAAACAACTGATGAAATTTTCAAGTTTCTACAACTTATACTTTTTGGATAAAAACAAATATCAAAAATCGTTTGAGGCTAAACCGTTATTTAATGCGGTTTTGTAAAAATTTAAATTTCAAACACTCCTAAAATTTTTTTGTCTTAGTCCGGTAGAGTTTTATTTACAGATATTTAAAGACAAATTTATGGAGATCCTTGTACCAAATTTTCAAAACTTAATTATAAAAGAAATAAATGTTTACGATTTTTCAACCACAAAATTACTTGCAAATTTTCGCAATTTTAACATATTTCGTATAAATTCGAACTTTAAGCACTTATAAAAAAAAAAATCCAAAATCGTTAGTCACAATTTTCACTTTAAGAACAACTTATAAGAAACCTTGTATTAAATTTTCAAGATTTTCTGGCCAACCAAAAATTTGTATCGTTATTTAAAAAAAAATTGAAAATTTAAATTGTCTATAAATAGCTCAAAAAAAGTCAAAACATTTGTTGAAAATTTCAAGTATTTACATCAATTAGTTTTTGAGTTATAGCAAAATAAAAAAATCGATTTTGTCGAAAACTGATTTTGCGTAAAAAATCCCGTTTTTCCGTTACTTTTTTAGGGTTTTTTCCGACGCATTTGAAAAATATTGAAATTTTTTAACTTTTGACCCCCCAAAGTACCAACTAGATTCACTTTTGCTTCATAAACGATACTGTTTGAGAAAATCGAAGCAATATTACTGCTCCAAATGTTGTCGTCATACAAAAAAAAAAAAAAAAAAAAAAACACACATCATTGTAAAATCAATACATTCATCACTCTGTTCAGAATCTAAAATAGTCGTGTAAAATCTATCACCAACATAAAATTTTTTAAATGATAATTATATTTTTTTTTGAGTGATAAGCACTTGTCCGAAAAATGTTAACAGTGGTAGACCTTCTTAACTTACTTATCTTACTTTTTAATTTTATTTAATTATAAAAATGAAAAATAAATTTGTACGATTTATTTTCAATATGATTTAATTTTTAATTTTATAAACATTTTCGTAATATAATAGAAAAAAATTTTCTCAAAAAAAAAAAAATATATATATATTTATAAAAAAATTATTTGATTAAACACCTTCAAACTTTATGAGACAAGTGAAATCTTTCTTTTTTGTTTATAATTTCGTCCAAGTCCGGCTGCATGCTTGATATTTTAACTCTTAAATCAGCGTCAATATTAAGTCTATTACGATATTTGTTTTTCATGTAACAGTAGGTAGAAAAAGCTTGTTCACATCTATATGTTGTGCAAAAAGGGATTAAATGTCTTAAAGCTTTCTCAGCCAGTTGCTTTTGATCATTTTGAACAATTAACCAAAAATCAATTAGTTTTTTATCGTTAAATATATTTTTCATCGTTCCATTAGTTACCAAATAAATTAATTCATCTTGTTCCTGTTCAGAGAGATTTTCTATTTTTTCAATATCACAGGAAAATGGATTTCTTATCCACGTATTATTTGGGTCAGGTTGATGAAAATATTTTCTTAATATTTTGGCCATGCTCAACAAGTGTTCAGATATTTCACTCTTTACCTTCTGTGATAGACACTCACACGAAGATTCCAAAAAAGGTTGTAATGTCGGAAAGTTACTGAAAGAGTTCTTTTCAACACGTATTGCCCAAATTTCAAACTTTTTTATAGTTGCTTCGATTTTATCCTCAACGTGAAAAACATCAATATAAATTCCTTGTAAACTCAAATTTAGTGTATTCAAGTATTCAAACACATCAGCCAAGTAAGCTATCCGAGACAGCCAAGAAAAATCAGTTAACAAACCTACAAACCGGGTTTCAAGAAGAAATACTCGAACTTCGTCTCTTAGCTCAAAAAATCGCTGAAGAATTTTTCCACGTGATAGCCATCGAATTTCAGTGTGCAAAATAAGCTGTACGTGGTCACTTCCCATGTCTTTGCAAAGGACTTCAAAAAGCCTGGATTGTAGAGGTTGTGATTTAATAAAGTTTATAATTTTTACTACTTCCTCTAAAGTTGTTTTCATGTGTTCCGATAGGCGTTTAGCAACCAACGCTTCCCTATGAATACAACAGTGAGTCCACTTTACTTGAGGTGCAACTTCTTTTACACGACCCAACAATCCAGTTTTGTAACCTGTCATTGCTGCTGCACCATCAGTGGTTATTCCAACGCATTTTTCCCACCTAATGCAATGCTCTGTAAAAAACTTATCAATAGCTTCAAATATATCTTTTGCCGAAGTATGTAGGAGCTCGCATGAAAACAAAAAATCTTCAAATAACTGTTTTTCCCATATAAAACGGACAAAAACCAACATAGATGACTTACTTGCTATGTCTGTACTTTCATCTAGTTGCAGTGCAAACGTGTTACTTATAGATAGTCTTGTAAATAATGTTTCTTCAATATTTGCAGACATATCAGTAATTCTTCCTTTGAATAGTATTATTAGATAGGGGGACAGAATTAATTAACTTTGCTGCAGATTCACCTAACATTGTTTTACACAAGACAATTGCAGCAGGAAGAATTAGTTCTTCGGCTATGGTATGAGCCTTACCAGATTTTGCAACAAGTTGAGCGACTTCGTATGAAGCTAAAGTGGCATTTTTATTACCACTTAAACTTGTCAAAGATTTCATCACTTTTTGTGATTTTTTAAATTCTTCTAACTTGACTACAAAAAAATCTAAAGACTTGCTAGTAAATTCACCATGTTTTGTCTCAAAATGGCGTCGTAGTTTGGAAGGTTTCATACTTTCATTTGACAAGATCTCCAAGCAAATAATACACTGTGGTTTTGGTTCATCTTCAGTCCCAGCAAATGTAAATCCTAATTGTAAATATTCAGTGTTATACTTTCTCATTTTAGTTCCTACAGTACTCTTCGAGTTTACATTACGGCGATTTGAATCTGAGCTACTAGGTTGATCAGTACACTAAAATAAATTTATTATTGAAATATTATCAATAAAAATACAGATTAACTGTAAAATTATAAAATATAATTTGCGCAATACATAATATGCACACATCAAATGACGGATTAATTAGTAGAAAAGTTCTTTTGATAAATAAATGAATGAGTTATTTACCTGAACTTTATTCACAGCATTCACAGTATTATCTTCTTCTATTTCACATATAGGCCTTTTAAGTGAACCAGATTTTAACCACTGATACATTATGATTATTCGTTCAATTTTTAAATACAATGTATAAAAAAAGGACACACTGCACTAATCGCTGACCAGTAATGACTGAGACTACTAACTAATATTGATCATTGACACAGCCCGCATTAGTGGCAAGTACAATGTACAAGCACTATAGCGGCCGACTACTATCTCCAAGTAATAACAGTGTTATAGTGAAGATAATAATGATATTTATTTCTATGAAATTGATTATCTTTTTTTTTTTTTGCGATAATCGAGTTTCAATAATCCAAAAATACTCGGAATTTCATATAACTACAATAATTTCACTAAAAAAAAATAAAAATATCACTACAGAACAACTCAACCGCGGACCCCCTAAAATCAACACGCGGACCCCTAGGGGTCCGCGGACCACCAATTGGGAACCGCTGCTGTAGTCGATAGGTGTTAGGCGTAGGTCCCAATGATTAGGTAGGTAGGTTCGAAACCCGCTCCGGCGAAAATAACGGCGGCGCATGCCGTATCCCGGGCCGCCCGAATTTTTTGCATTTTTTTCCTGTTTCTCACGTAATATTTTGTTTTAAATTTATTTTGAATTATTATTGTATATAATACGTTAAATACACAATTAAAGTGACTTCCGTGATTATAGTTTTTTTTTCTGTAAATTAATAGAATAAATTCCGAATTGTTTTTAATAAATGCTCGAACGTAATACCGCACGAGATACGGCCTGAACCGGTCAACCGCCCTTACTATGGCTTCGACTGCCGAGTATCTTCCCTGTGCTGGATTGAGTTTTTTGCTGGCATAGGAAATGATTTTCCTGTCACCATTCTCCCCCCGCTGGAAGAGCACGGCAAAAACTCCGACTTCGCTTGCGTCGGTCTGTAGATTAAATGGCTTACCCGGAAGAGGAGGGCAGAGCCGTGGTGCGGACACCAAAGACTCCTTCAACTTCCGGAACGCCTCTTGCTCAATCTCTGTCCAACGCCACTTGGTCCCTTTGGCCAACAGACTCGTGAGCGGTGCTGTGATCTCGGCGTAGAGTGGCACAAACTGGCTGTACCAACCACATACGCCTAACACGTGCAACACGTCTTTTGTCTTCTTTGGAACCGGTAACTCCTGGATCGCCGTCAGTTTCTCCGGTTCCCGGTCTATTCCTTCACCGTCCACGACGTAACCTAGGAATTTGATCTGTGCCACCCCGATTGTACATTTTTTCGGTTGGCACGTCAGACCGTCAGACTGGAGTCGCTCCAAGACTCTCTGCAAGTGGTTTAGATGTTGATCGGGACTCTTCGAGTATACCACAATATCATCCAAATAAACAAAAACAAATTTGCCTACTAACCCACGGAAGACTTCGCTTACCAAGCGACAGAAAGTGGCGGGGGCGTTCTTAAGTCCAAAAGGCATTACTCTAAACTGGAATAATCCTCTTTGGGTCCTGAACGCTGTAAGTGACGTGTCTCTGGGGAGACACCCACTTGCCAATATCCTGATTTCAAATCCATGGTGCTGTAAATCTTCGCTCCACCTATTCCTCGGACCATGTCATGTAGGTCCGGCATCGGGTGAGCGTCCGACTCCGTCTGCATGTTCAGACGGCGATAGTCTACACAAAATCTGCGTGAGCCATCCTTTTTCTTCACGAGTACTACCGGTGCATCCCATGGGGATATACTAGGTTCCACAAAACCTTGTTCTTCCATGTCTCGCACCATCTCGGCAATCACCTCGTTTTTCTCTCGGGAGTACCCGTAAGCGTTTAGAGCCACCGGATTTGGATCCTTTAGCCGGATCTGGTGCTCTATCACCCGAGTTCTGCCTACCTCTCCGGAGAAAACCTCCGGATATTGGCATAGGACTTCTTTGACCCGCATACCGTACTCTCCTTCGGATAAACCTGCGGTCGTAAAGTCCACTCCTACGGTGACCGGAGTTACTGGATTTCTCCAACTCACGGAAACACGTCTTTCTTTCCCTAGGTGGATTATGCAACCGCTATAGTCCCAAGCGACTTGTTGCTCCACGAGGAAATCTTGACCCAGGAAGACATCTCCAATGAGATCGTCTAACACTGCGGCCCTGAAACTCACCTCCAAATCCACTATTCGACCCCGAAATTCGGAAAACTCCGAAATTTCCAGGGTTCTTCCGTCCGCCATCCGGACAATCTCCGGTTCTTCGGTAAAACTTCGGCCAAACTTCTTTGCCACCCACGGTTTGACATAAATTCTCGCCGCTTGGGAGTCCAGTAGCGCTACTACTGCCCCGAGTGCAAACTCAAGTTCTATGGCCGGTACCGGAACATCCGATACTCTAGTTTTCCCCGTTGACACCGTTGCAATGGCTGGAGACTCAAACGCTTCGGTCCGCAGATCCGAAAAGCGTTGCCACAACTCAAACTTTGAGTCCGTATCTGAGTCTCTCCTTTTGCAAATTTTTCGTGGATAAGGAACTATTTCTTCGGGAAAATCTTCGGATGTGACCGGACAAATTAACAACTGCTGTGTTAACTTATCTTGTTCCGCATCACTCGACACACTGTCCGGGACATTTTCCTCGGAAAAATCACACACTTCGGTGAGACCTTCACTTTTGTCCGGAACATTTTCGATCCTACTCGATTTTCCATACTTCTTGTCCGGGTGGTTCGACCACCTCTCCGTCGATTTGCCATTTGCCCGACTCATTGTCACGAACTGTGGTTCCTTTTTCGGAACGTCGCTTTTAATGAGTTTTCTCGGGTGGCTACGGCGTTTTCTCCGGTGTTTTTCCGGAGGCTCAACGGTTTTCACCGGACAACTCCTCACTCCGGACGTCCACTTCGGGTAACCGAAGTTTTCCTCCGGAGGATTCCCGTTCTTACCGGTCTTCTCCGGTCCAGAACCCTTCTGGCCCGTTTTCTTCGGACCCTTTCCCGAGTCTCCGGTCCGTAACGCTCCGAAGTTCCTTTTCTCCGGGTCAGTTTTGGTAATTTGTGGTTCCTGTACCGGAACGTTACCAACTGCCGAAGTAGAACTTCGTTGCCTACCCCTCTTCGGACGACTCTTGATTTTTCCGCCGGTTACTTCCTGGCCGGCCGGGACCCAGCGGTCCCGCCGGTCGTTTTGGCGTTTCCCGACTCCGACTTCCTCCTCGGACATGCAGCTTGCCAGTGGTCATGACTACCACACACTCTACATCCTGTCCCGGAAGACAGTCGTTCCTTCGGATTAGGCACCTGGGATTTGCTAGCATGCTCAGCTTTTCTTCTGTCCAACCATTTTAATTTTGGTGGTCCGCTGGTGCTCTCTCCCGCCTTATCCGATACTACGGCCTTACTACCATCTAAAATGTGTGCAAGCGCACGTAGTTCGCTGAACGATTTCAGCCGTTCAATGCGTGCATGAATTCTAAATTCATCACGCATGAGCCCAATCACTGTCATCACCACCGCTTCTTCAGTCAGACCAAGATTTAACCTCCGATACAACTGGTACTTGTGAAGGACATACCCTCCCAGTGTTTCGGCCTTGGTCTGAGCGGTACTGAACAGTTCCGATTGTAGACTCGACTGCAACTCGTCCCCGTTGAACTTTTCCAATAGTTCAAACTTGAACTCTTGCCATGGCAAGTCCAACGCCCTCATGGTTCCCCACCATGTTCCTGCCTGTGCCTTTAGCTGAGGGGCCAACACGGTCACCCATCGAGCTATGTGGATACCAGTTTCTTCGAGTATTGCTTCGGCCTGGAGCAAAAACCGCACCGGGTCTTCCTCCCTCTTACCAGCAAACTCTGGTATCGACGCACGGGCCATATTCAACTCATTTTGAGGAATGAGCAGGCTGTTCGCAAAGTGAACACGTTTTTCACCGGAGAGATTACTCCGTAACGCTTCCCCATCACTTCTACCGGACATTTCACCGGACACTCCGGACTGGTTACCGGAAGCTCCGGGCAAACTTCGATTTTGCGAGTTTTCTCTGGTCAATCTGCTTCGAGTGTTCGCCAAACGGTTCTCAAAACTCACCTCTTGAGTTTTGACCACGATTTTGATTTTTGTCCGGGCAATTTTGATTTACCCCGGATAAATCTCTAGAAGGGGGTAGGGGGGTGTTACCACCACATACGCAGCTTGCTTGCGCTACTCGTTCGGTCGACTTGCGATTTTCTTCGGCTAACTCCCGCTCCAAGCGTTCCACGCTTTTGCTGAGAGTAGCGATAGTACGTTGCTGCTCGTCAACCGTCGCTTCCACCCCCTCCAGTCTATCTAACATCTGTTCCATGAATTGGTTTATCAAATCTCCGTCGGTTTTGACCTCTTCACCACTGTTCTGGACCTCCGATGTACTATCTTCCGGTACCTGAGCTGAGAATACGTCAGTTACCCCAAACCGTACTGATCTTGGATCCATATTTTCCTCAGACCTAATATACTCCTCTAGAAATAGAAGTTTATCGGCCTTTGACCCCCCGGTCTCAATACCACGTTTCGATAATTCCCGGTTAATATCGACAATATTTAACTCACTAATGCATTTGCTAGCCATTACGGTGATTAAATTTACTTGCTATTATGTATCTACCTAATTAAATTACGATAGATACGAGATTAACGTAAATCGGGCGAACGGTGGTAGAGATACGTACTTTCCAACCTATAAATAGCCTAAATCTAATTTAGCACTGTAGGAATTACACTAAATTTCGCAAATTCTGCCAAAATTTAACACCTTAGGTTAAATAAGTACTTATATTCTATTAAATAATATTAATACGAATAACTAATTAGGAACCGGTATGATCAGGACACCTATGTAGGTTCTTTTAATCCGATATGTGCCAATTTACTTTAATTTTATTAAAATTAGCACTTACCTTACTCCTTTTCCGACTGCGCCAAATGTAGGTGTCGGGATGGTTTGGATTAACAAAAACGTCGCGTATAATATATAATGGCATTTTATTATAACATTTAAAATAATAATAATATTTAATAAAGTCCGACGACCGTTGTCCAGATTAGACTGCCGACCGGTGACCCCGCGACTAGACCGGTCGCGGGTCGCGCTCTCGCGAACTTAGATGCTGTCACGGTCGTTGCGATAACGACCGCGACACTGTCAGGTTTATTTGTGCACTGTAAATTCAATTACACAGGTTTTTGATTGACAGCTGGACATTCAAATTAAGGATTCTACTTTAACTTTTTCATGTACAATGCAGCAATAAACTTTCGACGTCAGGAAGTAGGACATTGTAAAGTATCGATTTACACTGGTTGATGATCAACGACTAGACACTCATATAATTCTACTTTTTCCCGTTCAAAACCAGACCGCCAAAATATAGAGCAATCACATCAGTGGAATCATCTTCGCAAACACCTTTATCACCCACCTTAACACAAAATTTAATTGGTGATTATTAGAATTTCTGCTAAGTCGTGTTTCCGTACTAAGGTATTCACTTACACCGAGTTTCACCCGAAGCGAGACTCACGGGCCACTAGTATATTATATAAAATAAAACAAAAGCGGGTAAGTGAGTATCGCTCTGCTGTACATTAGGGGGTGGGGTGGACCTCGGACTAGGGTAGGTTAAATTTGAATGTAATGATAGGTGTCATTGTATACGAAAAACGATAGTAGTAGGTGGGGCACTCTGGTACACTTTATATATTTCATCACAAAAAGATCACAAGATAGTTTTTAATCTGAAAATCATCACAAACTTTACACTTTATCATAATTATCAGAAATAGAACACAAAATAACTTTAAACACAAATAGAACAGAAAATGATATTAAATATGAAAAGATCAGTAAAATAACTTTAAACACAAATATAACACAAAATGAAATAAAATCATCAAATGCAAAATCTATCAAAAGAAATTGAATAAATAAAAATGAAAATAAAAATTATTCAACATATAGTTGAGTTTTTTGGTCTTCCTCCAAAGATTTTATTTGTGTAAGTAACGACATCAAAAAAGACTTTTCCGGGTCTTCTGGTATCCTTTGTCGATTTTCTAATATTTTTAGTAAAGAAGATCCAAAATTTTCAGTCTTTGCATTTTTTTTTCATTTGTTATGTGATGGCTGCTGTCGCTCCTCTGAGTCAGAATTTTCCATTATCTCCTCCACACTAATATTTTTTCCCACAACCAAATCCGTCTCTTCGGTCACCTCAACCTCAGATGCTTCGTCTTCACTTGGTTCTACATTACTTTCAGTCCTTTAAAAATATGTTTTGTAAATAATTTATAATATTTATAAAATTGAATTATGTTTAATATTAATGTATTATTATATGTGTATTTTGTTTATACTGTTTGTCCGCGAAAACAGTGTACATTTTAATAAATATATTGAATGTATATATACATATCTTATTCGAGCGTAGTACCGTAAAAAAATTGTATGAGTGTGTGAAGTTTAACTTTATAAAACTCGAGAAATGTTTTAGTATTATTCAGTTCAATTTTTAAATATAATATAATCATTACAATTTACAATAACAAATAATACCTTTTAATAATATTAACGAAATAGTTCTTAGTTTAAATATCTAATTTCGTCCAAAATTAAACTTAAACATAGGTCATTACCGATGAGGAACCTTGCATTAAATTTTCGAACTTTTTGACTCAACAAAAAAATGATATTGATATTTATTATTTATAGAAAAAAAAATAATTAAAAAAAAAAATTTAAAAATTAAAAATGTCTTAAAGTATATTAAAAAAAGTTAAAATATTTTTAAAATTTTATCATGTATAAACATTTGATAAAAATTGTCAAGTAAAAAATTGTCAAGTTATAATTCTTTAATTTACAGCTGAATATCTATAGCAAAAAAATGTATACTTCAGTCGCTAGTAAAAAATTAATTAAAATTGCAACTCTGCATTTTATGACATTCAAAGTTATTTTAAATTCATTATTTGATTTTTAAATTTAATGAAAAGTAAATTAAATTAAAAAAAAGCGGGTAAGTGAGTATTGCTCTGCTGTACATAAGGGGATGGGCGGACCTCGGACTAGCGTAGATTAAATTTGAATGCAATGATAGGGATCAGTAGTAGGTGGGGCACTCTGGTACACTTTATCATAATTATCAGAAATAGAACACAAAAATGCTATTAAACACAAAAGATCAGAAAAATGTTTTTAATCACAAAATATCAGAAAAATGTTTTTAATCACAAAAAGATCACAAACTTCACACTTTATCATAATTATCAGAAATAGAACACAAAATGCTATTAAACACAAAAAGATTAGAAAAATGTTTTTAATCACAAAAAGATCACAAACCACAACCTTTAGCATAATTATCAGAAATAGAACACAAAATAACTTTAAACACAAATAGAACACAAAATGATATTAAATATGAAAAGATCAGTAAAATAACTTTAAACACAAATAGAACACAAAATGATATTAAAATATGAAAAGATCAGTAAAATAACTTTAAACACAAATAGAACACAAAATGAAATAAAATCATCAAATGCAAAATCTATCAAAAAGAAATTGAATAAATAAAAATGAAAATAAAAATTATAATAAACAATGGAACAAATAAATTCTATAAGAATATTAGAAAATATGAAAGTCTCTGAGCTTAAGTCAATAGCAAAAGAGGCAAAACTTAAGGGATATAGTACCCTTAAAAAAATTGATCTTATATCAAGAATAAGGAAAGGTCATACAATTCGTGATTTAAAAATTTCTGAGCTTAAATCATTAGCAAGAAGTTATGGTATAAGGTCAATTTACAAACTTAATAAAGATAATTTAATAACAAATATCAACAAACAACAACCTTTTAGTAAATTTAAAGAAGATATTTTCAAGACTGATAATAGTTCATTAAACAATAATCCGTTTCAGAAGTTAGAAAAAACATTTTTCACTGAAGAAAATTATTTTAATAGTTCATTAGAAAAAACACCAGAGGTTTTTGAGTTGATAGATGTAATTCAATTGAATAAACAGGTCCAAAAAAAATTTAAGATACACGAAGCTGATTATAAAATTCGTTTTAAAGAAGCGTTAATAAAAGATCTAAAACTAAGTAATGTAAAATACAAAATTGATTATACACATAAAGCTCTAGATTCTATGTTAAAACTTGTCCAAAAAAATTCAAATTATGAAAAAGGTGATCAAATAAATATTATAGTGATGAATCCAAATTTAAAAAATACTATATCTACTGGTATGAAATCTGACAATTTTTTAACCAACTTAAAACCAATAGTTGGTAACATATTAACTTCAGATGAAAAAATTGATATTACAGAAACTACTTTTCAAGTTCAATTAGTAAAAATACCAAGAGGTTCAAATCGAACAAAAATAATAAATTTATCAGAAAATATAAAAACAAAAAATAGTATTATTCAGATTAATAACGATGATAATTTATGTTGCCCGAGAGCTATTGTTGTTGCATTATCTATTCAAACAAATAACATTTTAGGACATGAATTAGATTCTAATAAAATTAAACAATTGAAGATAGGTAGAAAAATTCAAAAAGATTTAGCTTTAGAATTATGTAATATGTTAACAGAATATAACGAAGAAGGTTTTACGTTGACTGATATTAAGAATGTGGAACGCACACTAGATATACAAATAAATGTTATATGTGCTGAAAATTTAAATACTTTAATTTATAAGGGCGATGATAAAGAAACTAAAATTTATTTGTACAAAAATGGAAACCATTTTGATGTTATTAAATCAGCTAAAGGTTTTTATGGATCGTCTTATTATTGTAAAGATTGTGATAAACCATATCAAAATAAAGATAAACATAAATGTGTTAAAGAATACAAAATATGTAAATTGTGTATATATTTTGGTACAAGGTTTGAACATTTTAAGTAGTACGAAAAATAGAATATATTGTGAAAAATGTAATAGATATTGTTATAATCAAGAATGTTTAGATAATCATAATTATATATTGATTATGTATACAAATGTATTGATTGTAATAGAATCATAGACCTTATACTAATAGACGGAGCATCACTGGTTGGCGGGGTTGAGTGGTGCGGTCAAGACTATTCTCATAGCAGTGTTGCCATTGCTGACGACATGAAATATGTTTGTTTTAATATTTTTTATACAATATAATAATAATAATAATTATTAAAACATTTAAAAAACGATTTGCCCAATAAATAATCCCGAAAACTTGGTTCATCCAAAAAATAACCCTATAGTAAAAAAAATTGTGTTTCTAGTTTTTTACCTAATTATAAATATGTAATACACTAATACAATGTTAGTAATTTATAAATATAAAATAAAATAGCCAATTTTTTCAATCATGGTAAATTAGTTTGAAATGTCAATAATATATAAACTCTTAAAAAAAAAATTAAAAATCAATATTTTTTAAAACAGCATAGTTTTATTTTCATATTATTAATTAATAAGAATATAATATAATTTCAGTATTTTATTCATTTCGATACAGTATAAGTTTTGTATATTTTTTCCTCATTGATACACATTCCTTTTTTTCTTTAATAGAAGCTGCATGGTGGAATCTTAAGTTTAGGTATTGAGTAATTATTAAAGCTATAGCTTGATCCTATGTGTATTAAACAATTGTTGACCACTACAGTGTTTATTCAATTCTTGAAATATGGATCTTTGATAAATATTTCTTTTAATTTCATTTATCATTTTATTTTTCATATTTGGTAAATATACTTTATATGACCGAAAAACTCTCTCTGCTACTTGACAAATTTCGACCACGTCTTGAGATGGTTTAATTAATGAATTATTTCTGTCCTTTATCTGTATTAGTTTTGATGAGTGCCCGGTTTGGTCAACAAAATATGTATGACAAGTCTTACAGTTTATTCTTTTTTTTAAATTTTTTCACTATGAAGCCAGCAATATAGGTAGTTACATCCTCAACATATGGTGTAATATTTTTCAAGGCTTTATAATAATCATGATCCGAGATTATCGAAGTACTAAGTTGTTCTTGTTCTAATTCATTTTCTATAATACAGTCTGGTCCTACATTTACAACAGACATTTGTGTACTATCCAAAATGGCAATACAGTTTCCATATTGTTTACCCAGAAATTTCATTATGAATTAATAATTTCTTGTAAGCTGTTTTGAATTGTTTGCATGTGGGATTATTATTAAATCCTCCTCTTTGTCGCACAGAGCTAAAAAATGTCTCTAGATGGTCTTGAGATAATTTGTAAGATAATAAATATTCAATTGAATAGAATATAATTTCAGCAGATTATTTAAAGCTTTAATTAGGCCAATAAATCCAGTTTTTCTGCCACTCTCTATCACTTTTTTACCATTCTCCAACTTCAAACTATATATGTATTCTTCAAACTCAATGCTAAATTTTCTATAGCTGTCTATACTTCTTTCATCTAGTGAAACATTGAATGGGCTCATTGAATATTTTGATCGACAATTTAAAATATCAAATGCGTTATTAATCATCAAACAAAGTTTAGAAGTACCATCAATATCGTTAAAATATTTATTGCCTAATGATTGACAAAATTTAAGTGCACCACTGACACTGTTACTTAACAATTGAGCTGCTAAATTAACATTCATCTTTTCATTAAAATAATATATGTGCCTTTTGGTTAATTTTGTCGCAACTTTTAAGCCCTCATTTTGTTCTATCTGATATAATTGTGTAATGTGTTCCCATTTGATTGATCGTCCCTCGTCATCAAAAATACACTTATAATCACCTAAAGTGTTTCGTATTAATTTCAACATGTGACATGCATCATAGAAAATATATATTGGATCATTAGTAAAAGGATTTTGGATACAAAAATGGTTTTCATCATCGTTACTCATTATGTTAAAAGAAGCACCTAAGTTTTTACACATAGTACTGTTGGAGTAAGCACCATCAAAAGTTAAACTGTGGACTTTTGCCCCTGTCTCATTCAAGAGTTGTAAGCAATTTCTTAGTAAATTACTACGTTCAGCACCATTCAGTCCTCCAATAAGAAAATATCCCAATGGCATTTTCCAATGTCCATTGATTCCTATAGCCATAAATAATAATGCATTTTTAGCATGAACTAGGTTATCACCATCACAATTATTAATGTTTGCGCCCATATCAACAAATCCATGCATTTTTTCCCCATCCCACTCTATATGGTCTCTTATACACATTTCATCCACAACTAAATTACAAATAATTGTTTGATCCTTGGCTTTAATTTCAATACAACTAAAAAAATATTTTAATGTAAAATTTTCAATTATTTTAATATTGAGTATTAGTAACTCACTGAAATGCTTCACTAGTAAAACCAGGTTCACCATTAGTAGTATATATTTGTATGTTCTGAGCACTTTTGAGCAGGGAGATTTAAAAAGTTTAAGGCGGACTTTCCCCCTCAAGCCATTTTTTTTTCCCTGTAACACGAAAAAACACTGTTTTTCAAAAACCATAATGTATGTTCTGAGCACTTTTGAGCAGGGAGATTTAAAAAGTTTAAGGCGGACTTTCCCCCTCAAGCCATTTTTTTTCCCTGTAACAAAAAAAACATCTGAAAACACACTTTTTTTTAAAAAAAAATAATTGAATAAGAACACTGTTTGATTAATAAATAAAAAATCATTTATTAATATATGTTGTTTCATTAAATATTATGTAACCTTAATTCTAAATTATTTATACTAGTTTTCTTACTTCCCTAGTGAAAGGTACATATTCTACAATACGATCATGAATTAATAAACAATAAGCAGTTACACCTGTAAGTGATTTTGATGCCTCAATCTCCAATTGTACATCTACTGATGAGGCTGTACCTGAATCATTCTGTTTTGAAGTATCGATAACTACTATAGGAGCATTTTCTAGGAATGTTGAAGGACTCAACAGTGGATTGCGTATACTTTTTTCGTAGTACGATTCTTGAAATGATGCATACATATCATATAATATTGAAAAATTGTTTTTATTAAAATCTACATTTAAATCATCATACGGATAAGCTATTGAATTGAGAAATACTTTCAAGTTTGTTAGGTTACAGTTATCAAATACACTACAATCTTTTGTTATTTGATTTTTTCGACCTTTTTGTAAACCCACTATAATAAATCGTGGTTTTTCTAATTTTGAAGCAGTTTTTAAGTTCCACACAGCTTTGGTAGTGGTTCCCAGTTCGGGGTACTCAAATGTTTCAAATGATCTAAAAGGAATAAACAAACTTTTTTCTTTTTCTACAATTTTAAATAATTTTAACCTTTCTTCATCGTCAACAGTAATATGTGGTACCTTCCACACTATTTTATGTAAATCGACTGTACCTGTGGTGGCACTTCCTTCGCTTTTTACATTTATAGCATTTAAATCACTATGGCTTCGTGTTAATATTAGTTCTAATCTAGAATTAACTAATATTTTTTTAAAATCTTCAAATAAACCTAACCAATATTTTAACGGAATAAATTCACCAGCATTATTCGTAGACTTTGTATCATTTTTAAAAGTCCAACCTGCATTTTCATAACAATAATAGTCAACTGGGGTACCTGATAAGTATCCTTTCAAGGAGCTAGTGATACCAAGAACACGTGTACTATCTACTTCTATACCATTGATTTCTAACCGTATTTGATCAAAGAGATATGAAAAACCATTATTAGAAAGTATTACTTTACCAGCTTCTGTTATTTTTCCCTCTAGATATAAAAAGCTATCATGTAGATATGGATAAACATCCGTTTGCTGGATTGATATACGTATTTCATCATTATTATTAAATGAAGTCGTATACGGTGTATATGAATGATATTCAATTTTTGTAATTTTAGAATCTGTTTCAAACCGTGAACTTATATCCAAAATATCACTTTCAGGCATTTTTATTTAGTTTATAACCAAGAGCCTTTAGAATTTTTTTATTTTTCACCGTTAATTTTTTTACTTTAGTCGATGTTATCGGTAACGCTTTAGTCGTATGACTAGCTCGATTAATGTGAAGTAATGGGTTTATATTGAACTTTAACCCCATCTTAAGAACCGTAACGTTTAATATGTAACACGACTGTTAATGTCTCACCAAAATTTTGGATTTGATTAAAATCCTGATCAACTAATTGTACAGTTATTGAATCAATATTTATTTTATTTAATTTATAATATATTAAATTTGACGGTGATTGAACAACTTTTGTCCCAATTTTTTCACTCGGAAAAAACTCGTAAATCGTATGACTTTGAAGGTGATTGTTGAATGATCCTTGAGCTATATTACACATCACTTTTATAGAATTAATTGTGTTTAAATTTACAGCTTTTTCCGATCGATGAGTTTCATACTCTGGAAAATAGTCTCGTTTTTCAAATCCTAATATAGGTGCTATTCCATTAACCATATCAAACATAATTATACCATTACATTTTATGTATGATCTAAAATCATTATGGTCAATTGAAATATCGAATTTTAAAGTTGTACCATATTTTTCATTGTAAGAATTTATTTGCTTCTTAATTTGACGGTCAATATCTGCAATTTCGTAACATCCCGTTTTTAATGCAATATAACATATACCTTCATCATTATTATTATTAGACATTACTTTCACCGCAAGTTTGTTATTAGAAGAATTTATGTTTGGAAACGAATTGAATGTTTGTAAACATAACAAAGCTATTTCAGAATCTTCGTACACGTTTAGAGGCGGGAAATAATTTGAAGATAATGTGGTTTCATTCCCAGTTATACTCAATGTGATTGATTCATTCATATTTATTTCTAGAAAACCTTTAAATTTAATTTAATTTTAAGATCCGTGACGTTTAATATGTAGAACAACTGTTAATGTCTCGCTGAAATTATCAATCGGTTTATTGTTCTGATCAACTAATTGAATAGTTATTGAATCAATATTTATTTTGTTAAGTTTATAATATATAAGGTTTAGTGGTAATTGAGTCACTTTTGTTCCTGTTTTACCGGTCGGAAAAAACTCATAAATCGAATGACTTTGAAGATGATTGTTGAATGATCCTTGAGCTATATTACACATCACTTTTATAGAATTAATTGTATTCAAATTTACAGCTTTTTCTGATCGGTGAATATCATTGCGTGAAAAATATTGTTTTTTTTCAAACCCTAATACAGAGCATATACTGTTTGAAATATCAAAATGTAGTATTCCATCACATTTTATATATGATCTAAAATCTATTTGATCCATAATTATATTGAATGATAAATATGTTCCGTTTAGTTTATTAAAGGTTAATAACTCTTTAGCAATTTTATTGTTAATATCTTGAATATCATAATATCCTTCTTCAAATTCATATTTAAATTTCGCATCTTGAATAAATTTATTATCCCCATCTCCGATAACTTCTATTTCCAATCTGTTATTAGTTGAATTTATGTTCGGAAATGAATTAAACGTTTGTAAGCATATCAAAGCTATTTCCGAGTCCTCGTTAACGTTTAGAGATGGAAAATAATTTGCAGATAATGTTGTATCATTACCTGTCAAACTTAATGTGATCGATTCATACATTGTAAAAAATCAAGACATAAATGTCCGCAATTAAATGTGTTGTAATCTTGATAATTTGTATAGTTATATATAATTTTGTTTCCCTTAAAATATTTTTGTAATTCAATTGGTGGAGGTAAATCACCGAAGCTATCAAAATATATAACTTTATCTTTATTTTTATAAAACGCTACCCAATGACTACCATCACCTGAAGATACGTCCAAGTTTAATATACCACATTCAATCTGATAAGGTTTTTTAGGTAAGTCATCTCGTGAAAAGACGCCACGGAAATGACTGATATTAAACTTTGTAACATATTTTATAATATCTCTAGATGTAAGTGGTCTGTTAGGTAGCGTTTTCATCAGTTTTTTTTTTTCGATCCTTTATTTTTTAAATATAATCCGTTACCTTTTTTTTTTTTAGAATTTTGGATTGCATTATACACACTAGCACTTCCAGACATTAAACTACCAAGTGCCGATAATCCTGCGAAAATAGGTATTAAGGGAATTGCACCACCTGTCTGACCTGGTGTTAAAATCAGTCTTTTACCTCTATGATTTTTCTTTACCTTTCTTTTTTTTATCGCAGCTCGTGTCCCATTTTTAATTTTATTAACACTTCCCCGTTTACCTTTACAACCCATACCTATTTTTCTTTTAGCTTTCATTGTGTTAGCTACTGCGTACGCTACAATTTTCTCTTTTCTAGGTGTATCTTTTGCTTTAAATCTTTCCCAAGCACGGAGTTCTAACACCTTATCAGCGTTATGTCTATCTTCTAAATTTTTACTAGTTGCATACACAATATCGTGATCACGACATGCAGTATCCAATGGGTTTATTCCTTTATCACCACGATCTAACCTCTTTTTTAATTTCGTACCAGGTCCACAATACTGATATTTTGGAACATGGGCTTCAAACGGGAGACTATTTATAAGGAAATTTACGAAACCTTTACCAGTCTTATCTGATTCCCACTTACGGGTTGAACACATCACATATAACTGATTATAATTTGAAAATTCTAGAGTATTTATAAGAAAATGGATTTGATTGAACAGAAAGATAAATTAGATATTTTAAACGTAGATGCTCAAATAATAAAGAAACCATCAAGACACGGACCATTATTACCTGATACTATACGTGCTATTATAGTTGGTCCTAGTGGTTCAGGTAAAACAAATATAATGTATAACCTAATCACACATGAAAACGGATTAAGATTTGAGAATATCTATTTATACTCTAAAACTTCTAATCAAGAAAAATATGTTTTATTAAAAAAAATAATAGATGATATTAAAGGTGCCAATTTTTTCATTTTTTCAAGTGCTGATAAAGTTATTAAACCAAACTTAACTAAGAAAAATTCTATTATAATTTTTGATGACGTGATTTGTGATCCACAATCTGTAATTAGAGAATTCTTCTCAATGTGTAGACATTCAGGTGCTAGTTCTGTATTTTATTTAGCGCAAACATATTCTAAAATACCAAAACAGTTAGTAAGAGATAACTCAAACTTTTTAATAATACTTAAACAAGATGATACGAATTTACGACATATCTTCAATGACCATTCATCAGCAGATATGGATTTCTCTGAATTTCGAAAAATGTCTCATCTGTGTTGGAATCATAATGAATATGGATTTATG
Source organism: Schizaphis graminum (assembly GCA_020882235.1). Classification (NCBI taxonomy): domain Eukaryota; kingdom Metazoa; phylum Arthropoda; class Insecta; order Hemiptera; family Aphididae; genus Schizaphis; species Schizaphis graminum. The sequence continues at coordinate 1,207,845 of CM037035.1, forward strand.
GTTATAGACAAAACACGTGAAATGAATGAAGGTAGATATAGATGTGGTTTCCATTCTTTCATTAAAATAAAATAATAATATAAATACAGTTGTAACAGTGTTAACATCTACATAGTATTATCTAACGTTGGGTGAATCAGTTATATCAAGCTTATTATTTCCAATGAATAAAGATAAAGTTTTGTTAGAAAATTTGATAACATCAAAAAAAAATATCAAACGTAAAATAATGGATATGAAGCGTGGTATTATAGATTCTGATAACTATTTTCGTGATAAATTTAAACCTTTACTAGAACCATTGAGTACACTGTCAGAAAAAAACACTACACATTTATCCGACACTATCAAAAAAGAAGAAACCGTGTACGCTAGTGGTGAAGATAGCGATAGTGTACTAAATTCATCGTTTGACAATTTTTTAATTTCAAATCCTAAATTACAACGTTATGATAAATCTTATTGTATGCATTACGATGCGGTTAATAATCAACTTAAAATATCAAATATACCTGTTACTTTCGAACACGGTAAATTACACTTGCTCGATAATTACTATCCTTGGACTAAAGGACTTTGGTCTTTATTATGTGAAAAAGTACCAAAAAATATGTCTATGGAAGATATGGAATCATATTATAATATTTTAAAAATAACTAAAGTCTTTTTAAAAGCAGATGGAAAACCTAAAACCTCAGGATATTTCAAATGGATGAACGTTGTAAAACCTCTTTATGAACGAATGAAAACTGAAGAAAAACAATTAAACGAGGAATTATTAAAAATTAATAACGCAAAAATTAAAACTCCTCCTCAATTCAATTTAAAACAATTCGATAACTTTTTATCTAGTTCAAGCGCTAAACGAAGAAATGTTATTGATGATTCGAGCATAAGGAATGATCCATTTGATTTTTCTTCTCCTATGAATAGTTCTAAAATTACAGAACCTCTAACAGGTCAGCTATTTAAATTTAGTTTATCGCCGACAACTAAGAAAGGTTCTGGTTTATATAAAGATGTAATACCTCAAACACAATTAGTGTACTATGATGATCCGAATGAATTAGTTACTAGATTGAATCTTATAACATCATCTCAAATTGTTGGTAATACTGGTGTAAATAATGAAATCATATCTATTTTAGAAGAATTACGTGAAAGGAATATAATAGTATAATGTCTACATTAGAGTGTATAGCTAATGAGCTACATCGACCTGCAAGAAAAATATTTCCCAGACGTAGTGTAATAACACGATTTAAAGATGACCTCTGGCAAGCTGATTTAATGGACATGCAATCCCATTCTAATCAAAATCTTGGTTTTAAATACATTTTAGTTGTTATAGATACATACACAAAATATGTATGGGTAGAATCATTGAAAAATAAAACAGGAAAAGAATGTACAAAAGGTATGCTTAATATATTAAAACAAGCTAATCCAAAATTATTACAAACAGATAATGGTACAGAATTTTATAATAATCAATTTCAAGATTTAATGAAAAAATATAAAATTAAACATTACAGTTCGTATAGCGTTATCAAATGTTCAATTGGCGAACGTGTTATACGAACACTTAAAAATAATATATATAAACATTTTACTTTGACAGGTACATGGAATTGGTATAATACAATATCAAAAATTATTAATAATTATAATCATACAAAACATAGAACAATTAAGTGTACACCATATGAAGCTCGAATGAATACAAGTAAAATTAAATCAAATGTACAAATATATAATAAAATATTTCATAAACCAAAACTTAAAATTAATGATAAAGTAAGAATATCAAAATACAAACATATATTTAGTAAAGGATATACACCGAATTGGACAACGGAAATTTTTACAATATCAAAAGTTTTACATACAAACCCGATAACTTATCAACTAAAGGATGAATCAGATAATATAATTCTAGGAGGTTTTTATGAACAAGAAATTAAATTAACTGATTTCCCGAACACATTTTTAATTGAGCGTATTATAAAAAAAGTTAAAGATAAAATGCTTGTTAAATGGATGGGTTTCGATTCAAGTCATAATTCGTGGATATCGTCTACAGATGTTTTAAAATAAAGATTTTTTAATGTATGTAATTTATTTTTATTTATTACTATTATTTATTTTTTTAATTTTATAATGTCCATACGCTAGTGTCTTAATCCCATCATTCATTATATAACGTTTATCATCGTTAGCACTTAGTACAAGTTTATTCATTGTTTTAGAATGAACAATATGTTTATTCGATTGAATAAAATTCATGTTTCTACGTGTTTGTTTATCATCAACATTTTTATGGTTTATGTATGCATTTAATATTTCTATATAATGTCTAAATTGCATGTGTTTTTTAATTACATATTTTTTCACACCTTTAGCTTTTTTTACCTCAACATCGTCCACAGTTCTGTAAGCGTATAATTTTGGTCTTAATGAAACAAATTCTTTTAAAATTTTTCCTCCCATTTCATCTTTGAAATAACCGGGCTGATTTTTATAAATTTCGCTAAAACAATAATGATTGATAGGATAATTCGATGTATCAAAAAACGATGATAAATCGTATTTTATATCATTAAAAAAATTGTGTGTTCGAATAGCATATACCATAGAATCTGTATCCGAGTATAAAGAACATATTTTGTTACCATATTTATTTTTCATTACATTATAATGAAAATCGTACATAAATGTTTTTGAAACATCTAAAATTGCAAATCCTACATAAATTGCTTTATCGAATTTAATAGTTTCCTTATGTTGATGAATAGCCATAAGATTTTCAGAGTATATAGTTCTATCTTTAAAGTTGGTTTTCATCATTAATTTACTTGCTTTTCTAGCTGACGAAACCAATTTTAAAGAAATTCTAGCACGCACATTTTCCATACATTTACCAAAAACACTATTAATTAATAACTTCCAAAAATCTTTTTCAAAGTTGTTTTTAGCTTTTACTCTCATATATGTACAGAGTTCAATATATGAAGCCATCCATTTACTCTGAGAAAATCGGATAGCTCTATGAATTTTTTTTAATTTAAGTCCATTAGCAATTGTTTGTTTTAAATTTTTATAGTGTATAATATAATTTTTTTTCGGTGATAACGTAGTAATTAATTTTTTAACTTTTGAATTTGGGGGACATTCGTTTAAAGGTAAAAATGGAAAATCGTTATGTTTTTTATGTAAATATTTAGGGTAATCAATATCGACTTCTAATATATAACCAACTTTTGAATCGTTTGGAATTTTTGTAACATCTATATCTAAGTCATCAACCCATTCAAAATCTTTGAAAGGTAGTTCAGTTAACATCGACTTTCCATATAAATTTACACAATCGAGATACGTTATCCATGTAATTGGTTTATTCGGATTATAGTTCAAACCTCTAATGTTTGGTATGTTTGCTTTAGCATATCTTTTAGTTGATTGAGTTATTCCACCTCGGATTGAATTTTCGAAATACAAAAGCATGTTAAAGTCTTTTAATCTTTCTAATTTAACCTTAGTATATTTAAGCATACAATCAAAAGCAAATCCTGGAGCAGTCATATAATGAGCAGGATCTAGTTTAAGAGTAGATAAACATAAATCTCTAAAATTTTCAAATACATCCGTTAATATACTTACATCAGTTTTCAAGTAAAGGTCGCTATATTCACCCAAAGTTTTTAAATCAAATACTTTCCATATTTTTTCAGCATGAGAATAATCATCATCATTAATTTCTTCATCTTTTAAAGAGTTATAAAATACAGATTTTGGAGGCAAACGAGTTTCATTTAATTTACTCCAACTATCGATATATTCATAAGGGAAAACCCCTTTTCGTGTGACTAAATCTAATTTTTTATAAGAAAATATTTTTAGAGTCTCTCTAAATCTTGATTTATCTTCAGACAAATTTTGTGCAAGTTCGCTTAATGAGGAGGCCATAAAACGGAATGTGTCAACAAACTTTATACTAAATCTGGGAACAATTTCTTTGCTAAAGGATACATATTTTTCCGATGAATTCGGAATAACGTGAATATCATTATCATCACAACCAAGTTCTCGAATTATAAAGTGACTATCATATGATAAGTTATGAAAAAAAATTGGAACAAATGATGGATTAGTTATTACAAAATTACATTTAAAACAAAGGCATTGTCTATATTTACCAGTAAAATGACAATGATCTCTAACCTTTAATAAATTATTTTTTTTAAAAGATAATAAACATTTTTCACAAACCTCCGCTCTCTGAAATTGTTTTTCTTCCTTTTCAGTCAATGTAGCCATTGGTATATTAGTTTCATATACATCATTTATCTTTTTTCCAATATCGATCATATTTTCCATAAACTTTTTTGCTGCATCTTTACCTCTATACATTATTATCTTTGTTGGAATTTTAAATTGATGCAATAGCTTTTTTGTTATACTGTTATAATCAACTTTTACATAAAACGCATAACTCATAATTTCATGTAAATGAGTAATATAGGTTTTAGAAACCTTAGATTTTTTACTACTTTTATTCAACTCTATAGTCTGTTTAGGGTTCAAAATACATTCAAAGTCAGCATAAATAACAAACGGTATTCTATTGGTTTTTTTATAACTTTTAAAATATATGAATTCATCATCTTTTCCTTCTTCAAACATTATTGGTCTTCCTAATTCATTCTTATCACACATTTGCTTATGTTTAATCAATCCTTCTTCACCCCAAAGTTTACTTTTACACGGTTTATTCCCAAAAGTTGTAAAACATCTCTTACAAATAATTAACTTAGAACAATTTTTAGTTTTCTGACTTCTAATAAATCTTGAAAAATCTTTAATATAACAATAATGCGATGTTTTATCGTTATTATATAAAAATAGATCAAAATGATTTTTTCTTTCTATTTTACTTATACATAAAGGAAAAATATTACTTTTATTATTTAAACTATAAACATTAACTGAAACATTGTTTAGACGTTCAAATTTTTTTATTTGTTTTATTGGTGTCGGAAAATCAATACATTTAAAATTTAATCCACTTTTTTTTTCTAGAATATTGAAATACGTTTGGTTAAATCGTGATTTATTCGAACGTTGATCATATTTGCTAAGTATAGAATATTTAAAACAATATACATCTTTATTTCTAACATTTATTATGGCTTTTTTTTTTTTTATAAATATAGGTAAATCAAGATATGAACTTCCTTTCAAAGGGTTTACTAAATTAATTCTTAATTGTAACCCATCTATTGATACAAGTGACCAACCTGAACCTTTTGCAATGAATTCTGATTCCTCAGTTAATATTTTATTAAACATTCTGTTCAATAAAATAGTAAAATCAGATGAACTACATGCTAAAATGTTTGAAGTTTTAAAAGCCATATCCTGAATATCATGGGTTACTGGACGTTCGTAAACAGCGTCAACATGTATATTAAATTTTATGGATGTATTTAGACATGATTGTTTCAACTTACAAATTAGCTTATTTGAAATATAACTAAAAAATGATTTATAATCTGTATATTTCTTATAGTTCTTGATGATGTAAGTTTTTGCACATTTTTTAAATCTCTCGATTTCAATCAGTCCAGTTCCCGACGTATTCATACGCTGATATTTCGTTATTACTTTTCTTTTCATAATGAGGCTATAATAAAAAAAACATATATTTTTTTTTCTTTAAATATATATATATATATATGTATATTTTTATTTTTATTAAATAAAAAAAAATCATTAGGTAAAATAAATAATATCTAATATTTCAAGTAATATAAATTTAATACTTAGTTAAAAAATAATTTAATTTTTTTTTTTAATCATACGGTTCTGTTAATAATTTTATGTCGCGTAACAATACAGTAAATTTTTTGTGTAGGTTATAAGTGGATTCATCTCTTTCAAAACTTGTATGAGAATATAAGACATAATAATTTTTTACAAGCTGTTGTGTTTCCTTTAATTTTATTATTCTTTCTTTTATATTTTTATTTTTTCCGGATCAAATGAAATTGTTTTTGTTAAATATTTTTCATATTTTAACATTTTTAAATCTCTTTTAATTAAACTTAGCGAATTTCTTTTTTCTCTTTGGTCTTGTATGTCTCGTTCTTCGTTTTCAACCATTTGCTGTTTTAGTCTTTTAATTTCATTTTTGATGTGATTGAATAAATCCTGTGAATAATCCATTTCTAAATCCATTTTTTCTATAAAAATTATTTTTTATATTATTATATTATATTTTATCCGAAAAAAAAAAATATGAAAACTTTAAAAAAAAATATATATATTTTACAAATCAGTTATTGATTTGAATAAAACTTAGTTTTTAAATAGTTTCATATGTTATTCCACACCGTTGTAGCCACCGAATTATCGGATTCGGGTCGGTTATAAATGTTAACGAATCGTCTATGCGACACACAAAACGAGTGTATTGTGGAACTATAAAAGTCACTGGAGCTTTGCCATCTGTACGCTAGATTCATTGATTCATACAACCGACCACATCTACAGAAGGTCATTTTCTATGAAAATTTTACGAATATATGAACTATTTACAAAAACAATACTTGTCTTATTCATATCAATAGTTGACGAGTTATGATTAAAAATTAATGTATTACATGTTATATATTATGAATGAACGGTATTAATCAAATCTCCATGTGTCGGTATAAATGTATATGTCGTAAATGGATTGGTTGCTAATGGAAATTGTGTATATAAGTCAACTATTGTTAAATATTTTGAACATTTCATACACCTATGGAATTGACAATATGTTTGTAATCCCATAATTGTTAGAAACTGTCTATGATAACCAACGAGACAAATGTTATTTATATTACCATGATTGTTATCATTGAGTACGCAAAACATAGAACAATATGATTTTTTAGATCTATGATTTATTGTAATTTCAACATATACTTCTTTTAGTATATAATTCGAATTATTAAACAAATCTAACAGATCTCTTTCGCTATACGCAAATGGATATGCCATAACCCGCCATAGCTCGTATGGAATGACACATGAATACATTGCCTCATCTGGTATAGTCATCGTTCTGTTAGTATTTTAAAAAAAATAAAAACATAATTATAATATTTAATATTTTTATTATTAATGATACAAATAGTATACATTATTTCGTGATTAACTTAAATTTCTGCTTTCAAAAAAAAACTTTTTATTTTTATCTTTATAATTATTTATGTTAAAACAGTTTCATTTCATTAGCAAAGATTTTTTTGTTTAGGTTTAGTGTATATCTAATATTCTTCATTTGTTAAGGTAAAAAAAATAAATTCAGAATGTTGATACATTTATTTTTATTTATAAAATAACAATTAACCCTTCGTTAGTGTGTTGGGGTTTATTAAACCCCACGTGATAAGATTTTACGTGATACTACTAATTATTTTGATTTTCTTTTTTAGTTAGTACATTAATTATACTATAAATGTGTTTATTTTATAATTTTGTCTAATGTATTTCATTTAAAATAGGTATTGACAAATTTTATTTACTTATAAGTTCTAAAAAGTATACTAAAAATAGTTATTTTTTTTATTTAATATTATTATTATATTAACAAGTTATTATAAAATTCATTTTTTATTAAGTTGAACTATAATTTTGATTTTTTGTTATTTTAAATTATGGGGTGTAATAAACCCCAACACATTAAAGATGCAAAAAACCGTTAACACACTAACGAAGGGTTAATAATAGCTTAAACAGTGATAATAATAATAACATTAAAATAAAACTAAATTAAATATGGCTAATTGAATAATCAGTGATCTGAAATCGGGTGATTATAATTTAATATAGAAACAAATTCACAATTACCATTTTTTAGATCATTTAATTGATCATACAAATTTGATAATTGTCTACGTATGCGTTTATCGCATTGTAAACCAATAAAATTAAAATGATTGTACTCGCTTAAAATACTATTTTTTTCATCTCTTAAATTTATTATTTCTACTGGGTTCAGTACTTTCCGTTTATATGCCTGACGAATTTTTTTATTAATTATTCTAATTTTTTCTTTTTTAGTTTCTTCTTCCCTATCTGAAAATTCATCATTTTGCTGTCTTTGATTTAATATTTCCTGGATTAGTGTGTTGACATATTCAATTTGAGAATCCATTGTATTATTCTATAATTTATAAGTATTTATATTATATTTTTTTTTTTTTATTGTTACATATAGATTGGAACTATTATGAGTAATATAAATAGTTAAAAATTTTAATTTATTTTATTTTATTAATAGACAATATTTAACTAAAATAGACCGATAAAAAAAAAAATTTTAAAAAATAAAAAAACTTGTATTAGATCATTTTAAAATTATTTTAATGGTTATAATATTATAGATATTTCTTTTATCCTTAATAATAAAACCAAGTTCATATCACTGTTTAAGAACGAAAATATCAAATTTCATCATATTACTATCGTTTACTTTGTTTTTTTAAATAAAATGTAACCTGGCGTATAATATAGGCAAAATAGGTACATTACTGTAGCGTTTTTATGATAAAAGTTGATATTATATCTAACTATTTATTTTTTTTAGATAAATTTTAGATTCATTATAAATAATTTTATATAATAGAATAAAAAATTGAAATAATAACAAAAAGTAGGTACTTACATTTTGGTTTCTGTAGATATGTTTGAAAAAAATGTTGGTGATCGGCGTACACTTGTGTTCACAATAAAACTGTAGGTTTTTTAAAAAATTGATTCCTTATTAAATAGTATCCAATTTTCCATCTCTTTAAAATCTTATAATCAATTGAGTTAATAGAAAGTATACTATTTTTTTTATGATATTCGTATTGTATTCACAGAGTCGAAGGTTATAATTATTACGATATCCACATTTCTACAAATTTTTAATTAAACTCTAATAATAAGCTGTTGCATTGTTATAATTTTTAAAAATGAATAATATACAAATAATATTTTATTACATTATCAAGAATTTAATTAAAAAATGGAAGTATAATTAAACTCTAATAATAAGCTGTTGCATTGTTGTATTTTTTAAAAAACAATAATATACAAATAATATTTTATCACATTATCAAGAATTTAATTAAAAAAATGGAAGCATAATTAAACTCTAATAATAAGCTGTTGCATTGTTGTAATTTTTAAAAAAGAATAATATACAAATAATATTTTATTACATTATCAAGAATTTAATTAAAAAATGGAAGCATAATTAAACTCTAATAATAAGCTGTTGCATTGTTGTATTTTTTAAAAAAGAATAATATACAAATAACTCAAATTAATTATAGTCATGTGAATTGACAGTATTTTCGAAACATAACTATAATTAATTATGTATGATTAGGTGTGGTCGTATAATGAACTTCAGATTACTTGAGACCAGGAGAGAACACGTATATAAGTAATCCTTTTGATATAATATTTTCAGTCTACTTCAACGAGTCTACAGCGAGTCCATGTGTTTATACAAATAGTTTTCTATTTTTTAATAAATTAAAATTTTTTTCAAAAAATAAAATAATGTCGGTCAATTCATTCAGGAGTGATGATGAAGAATCCTTTGCTGTAAGCGATGTAAGTATAAATAAAAAATATATCTTTTTATTTTTTTTTAATAGAATCAAATATTAAGTCATACTTGGTAAAGATAAATATAACGTTACTATAATTTTTTTAAATGTTAAAATTATTAAACATTTAATTAAAACTGTTTATAAACTAAAAAAACATTAACTAATTGCTTATTATGGTTATAGGTTGATATGATAGACACGCAAGACAAAAAAACAGGAATAAAACCGGGTAGTCAAAAGAGGGTCTACGAGAAGAAAAACAATGTAAAAAAATCAAAAAAAGTGAGTGATTTTACATAACCGATCAAGTGAACAAAATTATAATTAAATTATTTTTTTAAAGAATATTTCTTATCGAGAAAAAATTGGAAAATTGATGAAAGATCAGAAAATTGGATTGGAAATTACAAATTCAATGAGCATTCGACAAGACGACGGGATTTTGATTATAAAGGCACCTGCTGACGAAAAATCTACTGACTATTGGACGTTGTCACATTATAAAACGAAAAACATTGAGCATGTTGATTCCAAGGACAGGTAAAATATATTATATTACTTTATTATCGCGCTTCAAATATAACTAAATAACTATAGTATACAATAATATATAATATACAATAATAATACTATAGTTATTTATTTTTTAAGTAAGATATTATTATAAAAATAATTTTTACAGATGGAAACATGCTGAATGTTCAATGAAGCTTGCAATAACCGATCAGGTAAAGGATCAAACAATATCGAGTGAGCTGAACGAATTGGTTCAAATACTTTTCGACCGCTTCATGAAAGATTCGAAGAAAAAAATTACACGAATTTGATATGTATTATAAATAAACTATGTTTATAATAGTGGTGGCTGGAAATCATTTAAATAAATAATAAAACTTTGATTACAATATTATATGTCTTGTTTTTTTATTTAAATAGAAATCAAATAATACATTTATAGGTTAAAATAAAAAAAATAATATAAAAATTATTACTAACAGTTAGATAATATATATATATTACAATATTATTAAATCCTGCAAAATCATGTTTGATAAAGAATTAAAATGAAATTGTAATAGCTCGTACATGAATGAAATATCATCACTTTGTATATTACTATAGCTGAAATCATAATTTTGAATATATTGATTTGTAAATTCGTTTCGTTGGCAAGACAATGGTAACCCGTTTACGTCAGCCTTGATTAACGCGTAAGCTGTATCGAATGTTTTTTGGTATGATTCCAACTTTTTCTGTTTTTCAACTATATACAAGTCTATACAATGTTGTAATTGTTTTAAACGATGAAGATCAACATGAGATAATGTTATGTAGTTATCATTAGAATATAAAACAATAGTTGATTGGTTTACGTTAACAGAGTAGAAAAAGTTGTCTGAAATTCTAACACGTTTACATCGAGTATGTAAATTATTAATAATTGTATTAAAATTGTTTTCACACATTAATGTACACCACTGTTCTAGATCAAGCGTTACAACTTTTTTAGTTAATTTACATTCTAATAATATAATAATTGAAATTTGTTTATTAACTAAAAGTCCAACCGTCACACTTTTCTTGCTAAAAGGACGGATATCGAACACTGATTTTGATACAACGAGTGATGGATTCATATTATATGACGATGAGTTCTATCAATGGTGAACACTTTTTGAACAACAATAATTTTCTAAAATATTAAAAAAAAAAAAAAAAAAAATGTAGTAAACCGGTATTGTTTTGAAGTTTGAATATGATCAGTAGGGAGCTTAGCTTAAACTAGTAATTTTTATATACTTCTACATATTATATACTAACCCTGTGGGGGGGGGGGATAGACATTAAAAAAAAAAAATGTGAACATATGACCCAGTCAGATAGCGAGTAAAGGGTTATTATATTTACATACTTACCTAACCATAGAACCTGAAATTTTAGAAACATTAACATATTTAATTTAAATTAGACGCGTTATCCCACTAGGCCACATGTTCACGAGGTATTAAATCATGTATTAACACATTTAAATTATTTATTATAATAATAAAATATTTATTTATCATAACATAAAAAAAGTTAGAATTAATCATACAATTTGTTAGCAAACAGTATCATATGACCTAGATTCACAATTACATTCACAAATGTTGTTAATATTACCGTATTTTTTTATCACATTTTCAATAAACTGATTTCCTTTTGATAATAGTACATATATACATTTCGGATTCCATCTTGAATGTTCGATCCATGGATTATCATCTTTTTCCCAATTATGTAAGATAAGTCCACAGCAAAAACATTCAACGATATCTTTTTTTCCCGAATATATAAAACCGCATTCAGCTAATGAATATTTATCTTGAGATGAAGTTAGTGGAAATAAGTTGAATGTTTTCAATCTTGATGAAAATGTAGTATATTGTGGATGTGCAGGATATACATTGTTTCGTACTAAAGTAACAAGTGAACAAAAATTGTTGCTAAATTTTTGAAAATTCATTTTTTAAACTGAAAATATTCACTTACTTAGAAAAAATTTGAAACAAAAAAAACAGAACTTGATCATACGAAGGATTATTACTAACTGAACTAAAGTGTATTAAATAAACAATTTATAACTTTAAAAAAAAAAAAAAAAAATACAGTGTAACCAACATGTATAATATACAAGGATGGAAATTAATGGCTTGAGTGGGAAAGTCTCCCTTAAACTTTTTAAATCTCCCTGCTCAAAAGTGCTCAGAACATACATTATGGTTTTTGAAAAACAGTGTTTTTTCGTGTTACAGGGGAAAAAAAATGGCTTGAGGGGGAAAGTCCGCCTTAAACTTTTTAAATCTCCCTGCTCAAAAGTGCTCAGAACATACATTATGGTTTTTGAAAAACAGTGTTTTTTCATGTTACAGGGAAAAAAAATGGCTTGAGGGGGAAAGTCCGCCTTAAACTTTTTAAATCTCCCTGCTCAAAAGTGCTCAGAACATACAAATATATACTACTCACGACATCTATAAGTAAAGTTAATATTGTGTTAAAAGATCAAAACGACTGTCTGATAAATCTACGCGACGAGCCAATTACTATTCGTTTACAAATAACCAACTGATATGGCACTCAAATTTAATGTAAATATAAATAGAGATTCAATAAAAAAACCGTTAGTACAGTACCTGCTGTTAAGAAGTTAACATCTATATCTAAACCGAAAAAAACCGGAATAAAGTTAAAGAAAAATAATTCAGACTTTCTCCGTTCTTTACAAGTATAATTATGGATGACGCATATTTAGATGTGACAGCCGGCTATGTCGATGATTGTAAAATAACACAAATTAAATATCAATCATTTACTCCGTATTCAATAACGTCCTTGTCAAATAACGATGAAATTAGGATAAATATTTAAAATATGGATTCTTACACTTTACCGTGTGAGAGTTTTATATACATTAAGGGAAAAATAAATAAGCCTACCGATGCTGTTGGCGAGGTACGTTTTTCAAATAATGGATTGGCATTTTTATTCTCTGAAATGCGATACAAGATAAACGGTATAGAAATTCAGAAATTAAAATCACCCGGCATATCGTCTTGTTTGAAAGGCTACTGCTCGTATACTCCTAACGATTTGCATACACTAGAGAATGCGGCTTGGGACGTGTCATTGGTTAAGGATGATAATAATGCAAAATTTATGACCAACAATTTATTTACTGGGTGTATTCCTTTAAAACATTTTTTCGGTTTTTGTGAAGATTACAAAAAAATATTACTTAATTGTAATCAACAGTTGATTTTAAATCGGTCATCTATTGATCTTGATGTAATACATTTTGTGGGTGCTAATGCTGATAATAACGTAGAGAAAAATAAAAAAATTACTGTTAGCTGACTAAGGTGTATTGGAGGATGCCTATTATCAAAGTTAGCGATTCAGAAAAATTAAAACTGATAAAAGTATTAGATTCCCGTAAAACTTTATCATGCGCATTCAGAACCTAGGATTTATGTGAATATCCAGTGCTTCCCAGAAACACTTCGCATTCATGGACGGTAAAGTCTACCAATTTACTCGAAAAACCAAGATTTGTATTGATCGGATTTCAAACAGACCGAAAAAATAATATATAAGTCGATGCGGCAAATTTGATCACTGTCGAATGAAAAATCTTAAGGTATATTTGAATTCTGAAGTGTACCCATATGAAGATTTGCGTGCAGACTTTAAAAACAATATGACGTCCATATTCTATAAGGCTTATACAGATTTTCAAATATCTTATTACGAAAGAGACTATTGTGAGCCACTATTATCAAAACATATTTATCAAGCTCATGTCGCAATCGCTGTTGTTGATCTATCACGCCAGAATGATAACGTGAAATCGTCTTCAGTTGACCTTCGCATAGAATTTGAAACTGATGAGGCCATTCCAGAAAAGACATCGGCTTATTGTTTAATATTACATGATCAGATTATAACTTATAACCCATTTAGTGGTGATGTTAGAAAATTGTAAATTACATATGTATATATATATATATATATATTTTTTTAATTAATTAATTTGTTAATATTTATGATTCTAACCATATGTAAATATTAAAAACTCTATATATATTTTTCTTAAATAAAAAAACAATTTTTTTTAATATAATTTTTTTTTTGTTTTTATTTTTTTTTCAAATATAACACACAATCATTATTAAAATAGTTTACGTTTAACTTTACACGGTATAGCTGGAAACTCTGCGAATGTTGTTTGAATCATATTAGGCTGAGTATTAAATTGATTGAAAAACATTGGCCCGTCATTCTGATCTTGTGCCTATAATGAAATAAATATTATAATAAACTGAAAAAAATTTTTTTCCAAATAAAATAAATTACCTGGACTTGTGATAAATCTTCAGGTTGATGAGAAATAAAATTCGGCGGCGATAAGTCGAATGTTGTCAACTCTGAATATTCTTCTACACATGACTAAAATAATAATTAATATCAATAACGAAAATTAAAAAAAAAAAAAATATTTTAGTTTTCTTACCACATCTTTTTCCATCTTATTAACAACGTCCACTGCAAGCTGCTCGCTGGCTAGTAGTTTTAACTGGCTTATAAAACTTTGTTCGACGTCGAGAATCGAGGCTTTGATTAACCCATCTTGAAAGTTGGAAATTTTTAAACTTATGTCTTCGACTGTTGTAGGCTGTTCGATTATTTTTTTCATATAGGTAGATATTTGATCAAACTGATGAAGTATCGACGGTAAAACAAATTTATTTTTTCGTTCAATCGTTTCAAATATGGAATATTCAATATTCTGCAGTGATAATAGATCGGTACGATTTAATAGTATGCGGCACTCTTTTTCAATTTTTGATTCGATTACCAACATATTGTCTTCACGGTACTTCATAGTCGATAACTTGTAATATTCAGTAGGTATCCAAAAAAATTATTCTTTTGAAATCAGGGTCTAGTATGATTGAAAATACATATCCCATCAACGAAAACACCTTTTTTAAAAATTCTGGCGTTAATTTCACGTAACGCGAAGACGTCACTATTTGAATAATTGTATTGAAATTGTCAGCCGGATCAAGTCCAGTTGTAATAAACTTGCGTGTATTGAAGTCGAGAATGAAAACACTTTCATCTATAAGTCTTCTCGGAGTCGGTGGCGCGATATACTTAAATAATTTAACAGTAGGACCGGCCATATTATTTTAACTTTTCGGTAAAATATGAAAATGTAGAATAAACTGTTTACAACAGAAGAGCACAACACATACTGATTTTATTTCATTCTCATCCCCTCGTCGAAATATTTGGTTTTTTACTCATTTCTGAGAAGGGGTAAAAATATACATCATGAAAATTATTTATCACTATATCAGTTATCATAATATGATAAGATAACTTAATACCACTGAGATAGATAAGAATATACTGGAGCGCGGACTCGCCCATGCTCGTACGTTGCGAAAAACGGGCCGACGTATTTTTCGTTACCCCCACTCCTGTATGGCAAGAAATTGAACTTCCATACCAATAACATTGAAAGACTACACATTTTAACTTGACATAACTCTGGGATAAATGGTCGTATTACGTTAACTATGGTATCAAAATTTTTGTTTTCATGTGTACTTCAAACTTATATTTACAAAAAATAAAAATAAAAACGCTGAACAACATTTTTATTAATAACAAAATTGCTTACTGTAGTATAAATAGTATAATACTCGTCACGCGATACCATATTATAATTTATATTATTTATAATGAATCTTGGAAAAAAAAGCCCCGGCTACAGGAAAAAGGCCCATACCAACTAACTACATTTTTTTAAATTTTATAATGTACCTTTATATCAATTTAATTATGTATCTAACACTTTTAGATTCTGAACGAAGTGATGAATGTATTGATTTTACAATGATGTGTGTTTTTTTTTTTTTTTGTTTTTTTTTGTGTTTGTGTACAGCATAACTATACGAAATAATGCTTAAATATCAAACTTTGGGGATGGTTTCCGATGGCAAAGTGGATATCCTTGGTGCATTATAGAGGTGAAAAGTAAACATTTTCCAACAGTTTTCAAAAAAATTGAGAAAAACAAAAAAAAACTGGAATTTTTACGCAAAACCTATTTTCGACCAAATCGATTTTTTTATATGGTTTTAATTCAAAAACTAATCACTGTAAATACTTGAAATTTTCACCAAATGTTTATATTAACGTTTTCTATACACAATTAAATTTTCAAAGTATTTTGACTTTTTTGAGCTAATTATAGACAATTTAAATTTTAAATTTTTTTTAGTATTTTTTTTAAAATAACGATAAAAATTTTTTGGCCTGCCAGAAAATCTTGAAAATTTAATAAAAGGTTTATTAAAAGTTGTTCTTAAAGTGATAAAAAAAATCCGAAATCGTTAGTCACAATTTTTTTTTATAAGTACGAATTTATACGAAATATGTCAAAATTGCAAGTAATTTAGTGGTTGAAAAATCGTAAAAATTTTTCCTTTTATAACTAAGTTTTGAAAATTTGGTACAAGGTTCACCATAAAATTTTCTTCAAATATTTGTAAAAAAAACTATTAGAAATATTAGACTATTATTAGAAAATCTAATATGCTTATCTCATGCATAGTATTCACTATTTTTGTTTATTTTTGTGTATTTACTAATTACATTTTATTAATTATATAAAGTAATTGAGACTTAGAGTTCATTTCCATATAAAAATGGTTTTGTAGAAATTACCTGTACAAGTTATAAGTATCTACCTAACAATATTAAAAATGTTACACTATATTATTTTGTTATTTATAAAAATGTTTTTCAGAGTTTTTATTTTTATTTTTTGTAAATATAAGTTTGAAGTGCACATGAAAACAAAAATTTTGATACCAAAGTTAACGTAATACGACCATTTATCCCAGAGTTATGTCAAGTTAAAATGTGTAGTCTTTCAATGTTATTGGTATGGAAGTTCAATTTTTTGCCATACAGGAGTGGGGATAACGAAAAATACGTCGGCCCGTTTTTACATCATAGTCCGCGCTCCAGTATATTCTTATCTATCTCAATGCTTAATACGTATGGTTAAAATTATTTATACGCATTTTTGATATAACAAAACAGGTTAAAATAATTTATGCAAATTTTTTCTATTGGTTTTCATAATATGATATGAGAACTTATTAAAATAAAACAATTTGTATAAATTAAAATGGTGTGCTGTGGTGTGCCATGGTGTGCATGGTGAGCAATGGTGTGCTGTGGTGTGCCATGGTGTGCAATGGTGTGCAATGGTGTGCATGGTGCGCCGTATGATAAATTAATTTTTATTAACGAGTATAAATGGAAATGGTGTGCACCGGGGTACGCGGCTATGGTGTGCTATGATGGTGTGCGGGGATGCGCCGGGTGCGTGGGCTGTGGTGTGCATGGTGCGCCGGGGTGAGCAGGGTGTGCATGGTGTGCAGGGGTGAGCAGGGTGTGCATGGTGTGCAATAGTGTGCATGGTGTGCATGGTGTGTCCCTAGAACCGGCTTTTTTATCCTACTTTTTTATTTGGGATAAATTAAAATTACAAATAGATATTAGCGATTAAAAAAAAAAAAAAAATTTAATTATATATAATATATTAATACCTATACAAAACTATGATGAATCATATTATATTTAATTATTTAAACACCAAATTTAATCTGCTACTTTTAAATACTATACCTTGTTCTCAACTGTTAATGATTTATGTACAAGAAAGTTGTACATTCCTACACAATTCTTCTTTTTGGATTTAATATTAATTATATATAATCTAATATTAATACAAATAACAATATTAAACCTAAAAAATAGTGCATAATTGTATTATAACCATATACATACATATAGTAGTAGTTTATTTTAAATCTATGGCATAAACGCCATTAACTAACGTAATTTAGGTACGTATTATAAACGACTGTCCGGATTAATAAGGTTTTACTGAACATAAAAATGTGGAACTAATATAATATTATTACAGATACTACAGATGTGCAAGGCAGGGTGGCTATTACTGTAAAGGATCAGTAAAACAATTACCCGATGGAACAATTGTTCAAATAAAACCGCATAATGGACATTTACGTAAAAATGGACATGAAACAGTAATAAAAATGTTCAGGGATACACTAAAAAGAAGAGCCTGTTCGGAAAACATTTTGTTCAAAATGATTTACGACGATGAAGCTAGGAGGTAAATAATAATTATTAAATTTATAATATTATACTTCTAAAATAATCATTATTTATTTTTATATAGGTATTTTCAAAAATAAGTTAATACTAATTACTATAATATGCCTTGTTCTTTATAAAATATAAAAATACAATTTTAAATTAATATAAGTATTAAAATAAAAATATATTTAAATTCAATGATAAACTCTAAGAAAAGTGTATTGAGTATGTATATGAATACAATTTTGCAGTGTCAAAAGAAATAATACATATACAAATATTTAAAATACTGAAAGCTTATTTTAAAACAACTAATTTTTTTTTATAGAAATCCTGAAGCGACTGGACTTTATCCTTATTCTAAGACAGAAAGTGTAATGCGATTAGCGAGGAGATCGTCACTGCCACCACTGCTAACTTCATTGGCCGACTTGGCCAGTCATTTTACAACGAACAATTTAAACCAGTATATTTGTTGTGGTGAGACTATGTTTAAGAGTTGTGTTCGAGACGTCGATGGCCGGGGAGCTATAATTTTTGGATGCACAAATTTAATACAATTAGTCTTGGATAAAAATGTTCAAGAAATACATGTCGATGCAACATTCAAAGTAGTTCCTCAAAACATGGGAAGGCAAATGCTGAGTATCCATTGCATGATTGAGAACCATGTATGTTATTTTAGTATATTATAGCTTTTAGTATCTTATAGCTTGATATTTTATTACCAAAATACACTAGATAACTGCAAAATAAAAAATAATTAGAAATTTGACTAAATAATACGGATTAGTTTTATTATTATTTAACATTATTAAAATTTAATATTTGATGTACTTATTTATTTTCTATCTAGTCCATACCAATTGTATATAGTTTAACCGAATGCAAATCGAGAAACTTATACAACAGCATTTTCAATTTTTTAAAAACAAATTTTATAACTAATTTGAATCCGTCGATCATAATCACGGATTATGAGATGGCACTCAGAGACACGCTGTCCTTTTTTTTTCCAAATGCACGCACTGTAGGTTGTTGGTTTCACCATAACCAAGTAGGTTGATTAATAGAATTATTAACTATAAAAAATAATTAATACTATTTTTACATACCTCATTTCTTTAAAGGCAGTCTGGAAAAATATGAAAAAAAAATAAGGATATTTGAACTTGACCAATGCAAATGAATTTGCTTCAAAAGCATTGAGGATGTTATTTGCCTACCATTATTGCCACCAATTGATATTCAAAGATCATTTGATTTGGTGAGGACATATGCAATTAACCATAACGTGCCAATGGTTGGTCTTTTTGATTATTATCAAAAGTAAGCATACATTAAAAAAATGTTTAAATTTGTATTATTTCTAAGAGCTTTAAGAAAAATTATTTTATTACATACATTGCCACATTGGTATTTATTTATTTTCATTATCATTACTGTTACTTATTATTTAAAACTTTTTTTTAGCTTTTGGCTTAGACAAGTCGGAGTTGATATTTTATCTGTAAATGGTCTACCAAGGCGAACAAATAATTGCGTGGAAAGTTTCCACAACCAATTACGAATCAAGTTCAACGTAATTCATCCAAACTTGTGGATATTTTTAGGTAAGCATATTACTATAATAGTTCTATGAAAATTTATAGGGTATTTAACAGGTTAATCTTTAAAATTTATTTTAGATCACCTTTGTCAACTAAGTAAAAGCAGTCACATTACTATGACTCAACTTTCTAATAATTTGCGGCCAACAAGAAATCAAAGATCTGGCGTATTAATGAATTTAAATAGAATACAAAATTCAAGCAATGAATATTCGTCGGGGCTTATAACCATGTGGCAATTTTTATGCAGAACTGCACATTTCACCACCGCTTATGAGCGACGGCAACAGAATTGGGCGCTGCATGTGGCATTGGATCACGACAGAGTTCCGGTAGCACACCACCACCACCACCAGCACCACCCGAAGCAGCAGCACCACCACCGCCATCTGAAGCATCAGTAGCAGCTAGTGATGGTAAGAAATAGCAGTAACAGTGTAAATAGCACTGCTATTTTACATTAGCAATAGCAGCCTGCTAATCAAAAATTATAAAAGCAGTGACTGCTATTTTGTTTTGTTGATATTTTTCCCTATTGCCTACCCTGATGATATTTATGATATCGCGCCGCGCTCTATACAGTAACTACTACTGCTATTGTTAAACTGCTATTGCTATTTGTTATTTATTTACTATTTAGATTATTTTAGATTATTGTAATAGCTGTTATTTCCTATAGTATTTTAGTAGTTATTTGTAATAGTATTTTAGCCACACGCGTTATGATGTTATATCAGTAATTTATTATAAATTGGTAATTACATTATTATATTCTGATAAGTGATAATTTGATTTCTGTTGTACTGTGCCACTGTGGTCTGTGGTTCACTGGTCTGTACTCTGTGGATATTATAAAACAGTTATTAAGAAACATTAAGAAATACAAATATGTTAATGTTATTGTTATACTTCACTATTGACAGGTAAGTTGTTCAAAATAACTTATTAAAATATTTCAATTAAATTTACTTGTTCTATATTAAAATTAATATATTTTATAAGCCTGTAGGTATTTAGTTTAAATAAAAAATAATACATTTAACAATTAGGTAGGTATATTACATAGTGTTTACATAACTATATCTTAAAATAAGAATACAATTCTAAACACTTTATGTATTTTGGTTCAAGAAAAGTAACATTTCTGCTTTTTTGCTGCTCAAGTTACAGCGACGATCACTCAACAGTAGCCCAGCTTTGGAAAACACCCTTTCACATGGCACTGATGTTCCAAGAGCACATAACATTTTTCTGGCCAACTGATTGAGGTAAGGATAATTATGTTTATTATCAAACCACCACTTAAGAGGATCACAATTTCTATTGATAATTGTGTCCTCTAAATATCGCTGCACCTCAATTATCGCTCTAGATGTAACTGTACCCGTAGGTTGAAGTTGTGCCACTTTTGTATCTATTGTTTTCCAGATAGACACAACATTTTCATCTCTATCAACTGGTTCAGGTATGGAATTGGAGTCTTCTTGAAGTGGAGCATTAGACGATCGATCTTTAGAAATAATTTCAGCAGTTAACTCAATAACATCATTTTTCACCGACTGTTGCATAGAATATGATAATGTTATTGATTTAAATCGAGGATCCAGGAAGGTGCACCTAACCAATGTCTTACTATTTTCTATTATTCCCCATTTATCTCTATGATTCATGCCACTTAGTAACTGCTGTAGAACATCTATAACCTCTACAGTAAATTTTTTCCTAGCCATCTGCTCACAAACATTTTTGAGACCTTGAGAAATTACTAAAATTATAGATGCGGTCATATACTTACTACCATGTCTAAATAGACAGGCATGTCAGCAAGATAATACAGCGCATAAGCTGTGACGTATTGTGGAGTAAATCATGGTATAAAAAATTAATTCATGGCATAAAATATAATAAAACATAATCTATATTGAATGTGTAATCATGGCTTATTTGAAAATGGCGGGAATGTGACGTCATCTGGAGTAAACTGCGTATTGGTAGTGTATTTTGGTTATCTTGCTGACATGCCTGTTTATTTAGCCATGCTTACTACCACTTACCGCCTTTGTAGCTTCCTCAAAAGGACGTAGCACTTGAATAAGCTCTTTGGTAATTTTCCATTCATCTGCTGAGAGTGATTCAGGAGGGTTATCTAATAACCCTAGAGTACCTCTAATAGCATCTTCCAACTCAACAAAACGATCTAACATATAGTAAGTAGAGTTCCACCGTGTACTTATATCTTGCATCAATTTTTCGGGTGCTTTAGATCCATTACTTATTTGATACATATTGAGTTTGTGGTTAGCTCTACTACTTTTTCGGAAGTGCGTGACAATACATTTTATTTTGTTAATTAAACACAACTGTAACTTTAATGAATCTTGAACAATTAAGTTAAGAGTATGAGCAAAACACCTCAAACTCTTAACTTTTAATAAATTCAAAGCAGATTTGATATTATTAGCATTATCTGAGACTGCTAAAATTATTTATTTTTTATCTATGTTCCATTTATCTAAAGTTTCTTGAATCGTGTTACATAAATTAAGACCTGAATGGCTTTCAGAAAACTCATAGCATCCCAACAATACAGATTTTAAAACAAATTGTGTGTCAATAAAATGATATGTTATGCATATGAATGCTATATTGTTTCGAGATGTCCAACAATCTGTCGTTAAACAGCCACTCAACGATTCATTGGTTAAGAGTTCTTTTGTCTCATTTAAACTTTTTTGGTATAGCGCAAGGATGTGAACTTTAGATATCGTGTGACGATCAGGTATTTTATAAGCTGGATTTAAAAGTTTGACAAAATTTTTGAAACCCTCATCTTCTACTACCTTAAAAGGCTGAAAATCTTTGGTAAACAGTTTTAGAAGACCCTCGTCAATCTTTTTTTGAACATCAAATGTCATCTTTTTGGGCACAAATGTGGTGATTGCAGCTTGCTTTTTTTTCCGTACTATTGGTAAATTATGAGCACTATTAGCTGTTGATGGTTGATCAGAATTAATTAAAACAGTTTCTGTTTGGGTTGTAGAAAGCGATGTAGACGTCGAAGGCAATATACTTTGGGCAGTTGGGGCTGATGATGGATCATCAATCAGTTGGTCGTTTTCATCTGGCTATAAATTTTTTTATTGTAAATAATTGGTTAATAACTACAAATGTATTTTATTATTTTATTTTATTTAAATAGGTACCATTAATTATATATATATATATATATTTTTACTATTAATTTTTTTGACATAGGTAAAATAAAAAATTTTTAAACAAAAAGACACACTTTTTTTATAATTTTCAATATTAAATATTGTATTTTTTTAATTGATTTTTATATTAAGACATTAGGTACCTATATATTTTATTTTTTTAAATAAATAGTCTTAATATTTTATATTATGTAACCTCTTTATAAAAAACAAGTTAACAATATTAGTATTTTATATCAGTTAAATATACAATTTTAAACAGATTTTCTTTTATTGTTTGAAGCCTGGAGGAAAAATCTTTTAGTTTTATCTTATTCCCAATTTAATTTAATTTATTTTTTCATAATTAAAATACTTACTTGAACAGCAGACATTTGGATCCAGTGTGACTTAGCAAGATGGGTTTTTAAATTTGTGACACTTGTCTTAAATGAGTATTTGCGTTTACAAATATCACACTTAGCAAAATGAGTGTCATCAATTACAGTAAAGTGTGACCAAATACTACTTGTTTTTTTATTTAGACTCATTTTTGTATAGTAAAAAATACAATTAATAAACTAACACTTCACTATTCACTACAGTTCAGAAGGAAATAGGAATCAGGAATGAGACATGAGTTTTGGATTTAGTTAAAACTAAATAAAAACAAAATGTTTGGTTTCGTGTTTGTACATGTTTTAATTTGGATATTATGTGTTTTATATAATTTAGTATAATTTATATTTTTAGATATTTATAGTTTAAACTATAGTGCTTCTGGTATAATTAGATGTATATTTTTTTACATTGGTTTTTCGAATAGTGAATTACAAGCAATGATTGGGTAATGGGTACTCTGGTTAAGTGGTAATGCTATATTAATTTGACTTTGGTCCTCATTTTGATGAAATTCTTCATATTTCATCATTAGCATGTTTTATTATTTCGCAGGTCAAATATGTAAAATTAAAAATACACAATATGATTTGATCAACATTGAACATTTATAGTTATTAGTTGATAATTATTTTAATGGTTAAATGAGTCATTAATTATTTTAATTACATTATTTTAACTAAATAAAAATAGTAAAACTATCAAAGCCTAATGTTTATCCCGATTCGTAGATAGGATAACGTGATATCTCCGCTGTTAAATTGCTAAAAACTGATATTGTTATTTTGGTGTTAATAGTAGCAGTCCTGCTATTAGCAACCCACGTCCCACGTTAAAATTATCACATTTATGTGATATCGAAGAAAATAGCAATAGCAGCTATTTATCACTGCTATTTTACATTAGTAATAGCAATAGCTATTGCTATTTAAAAAAATAGCATTTTACCATCACTAGTAGCAGCATCACTACCTGAAGCATTAGTAGCATCATTGTCACCTCCGCCACCACAAGGAGCAGCACTAGCACGATCGCCGTCACCTCCACCACCAGAAGCAGCTGCAGCTGCATCAACATCATCACGGCTAAATGTAGCTGCAGCCTGGGATGAATTCTATGCAGAACTTGATGCCGAGAATGGTAATATATTAATTAATTTAAATAAATACAATTTAGTAACCTGTCACCTAATAAAAATTATATTATTCATTATAATACCTGGCACCTGTGATTGGATGCACATAAACAAAATTAATTATATAATATCTTATAAAAATTATACACAATTTATTTTTGATTTATTAACTAGTAGAATATATTTTATATTTTTAGAACTTGAAATTGATATTAAGACACAGGAACTAGATGGAACCGAAAGTATAAAAAATTAAATTAAATTGCATCTATGGATTTTTTTAAAAAATATTTATTTTTCAGTTATTGAAATATGCACAATTTGCTGCCAAGCAATAAGCAATATAATTACCATTCTTTGCAAACATAAATTTTGCAGAAGATGCATTCGGAGGTGGATGCAAGAGGGGAATGAAGGGTGCCCTTTATGTAGAACTCATATCGATCGCCTACAAAAGTATTATTATTTAATTATTTATTTGTTATAACAATGTTTTTAATTATATTGTGTTTTTTTATAGTTAAACTCAAGAAAAATATTAACTTCATTCAATTGCAAGTTAATTGAATTGCATTTTTTCTTTATTAAAAATTGTATTTTTAGTTTTATTTGTTATTTTTTCACAATAAAATTCCTACAAATGATAAATAGTAAGTTGTTAATATTAATGTTTATACAATTAATCCATTACAATAATATAATTGTGACCTGTCTTCAAGGATTTTACCAATGTTGGGTAGTAAAGTAGGTAACTTAGTGTAAAAGTTACTATGTCAAAATTAATAACTAGTTAATAGTAATATATCATGGTCAATGGTCATTGAAATATCTTTATTGAAAGTAATTACTAATTTGGTTATAAATATTAATCAAAGCAATCCCTTAAATTACTAGTTACTTATAGTTACTTTTTCCCGCATTAAATTTTAAAAACCAATTAATTGTATTTAAAGTGTTAATTAAATATCATTATAATTTATCAAACTAAGATCATTGAAAATAAAACAAATTAACTATGCGAAAAGTTACATTCTTAACATAAATATTATATAACTAAAATTTAGTTACAATTACAATTAGATTTATAAGTATTAATCATACCTTGGTACTATATTGAATTTTTAAATCACTGTAAATGATGAAAAACAAATCTGAGTATAAAAGGTTTGCCAGAAAATTGATATTTTTATAATACCTAATATGCTATTATATAAAGCACAACTTCTGGTACCACATGCATTTGGAAATTGTGTGAAATAGAAGCCAGTAGTAGTGTAGTAGGTACCTAAACAGAATAAACAAGAGTTTAATATAAAATTAAAAAATCTATAAAATGAATACCTATTCATTAACTGATGAATGAACTCCATATTTGATAACAATAAATCATGAACATTGCATTCATACAGTTGGAAGTACATAAAGATAATTCTATTGCATACGTAATAATTGGTTAAGTCATATAGAATACCCTGGTAAATAATCTACAAGAAATAAAAATAATATTATAACTGTAGAAAATTCTTTTTTTCAAATAAATCACAAATGCAGTTTACTTTATTTCAAAAGTATAATTATTTTTGTAGGTAAAATTAGGTGATTGTATTGATATTTAATAAAAATATTTGTAATTTAAAAAAAAAAAAATAGGCATTAAAATCAAGTTACCAACCTCCTACTCTCCCTCCAAAATGGGAATTTTAATTCCGGGGAGGTTTGGGGGGTCGAGCCTCCATCCGGCATCAACCTCGAGGTCTGGCGGGCGGAGCAAGTAAGCGAAGGAAGCCACTATTCTTGATATTTAACTGTTAGCACTGTTTTTTACTTTGAAACCTAAGAAAAATATTTTGAACGCTAGAACTTGAAATATATTCAATCACACAACGTTGAGAATTACGACAATTACGATTTATTCAATATATTTGTCTACCCGATATTTTCGGTTAGATAGTAACCTATTTACCTCATTTGAAATAATTATAAGGAAGCTTAATATTATTACTAATTACTCATTGAATACGTTATTTGGTATTTATACTTACCTGTATATATTGTATAATACTATAATGTACATTTTTAATGTGACTTCAATTGATATTTGTAATTTATTTAAATTGCATATGTTATATGTTGTTCAAGTATATTAGGTAGGTAACTATTAACTATATACATTTACATTATACATAGTACATACCAGTGGCGCCGAACTTCTAAAAATGTACTCAGGCCAAATGAAAATACAATGGCCCCAAGCCACCCCAGCGGCCACAAGCCTTATCCGGAATCTCTCAAAATGTTTGCTTAACACAGTATTTTAAATTATACATTACCATATTTCATGGTATCATAACATTGGTACATAGTTTTTTATGTTGAATTGTCATTAAAATATTGCAAAGACGTCCACCCCCCCTCTGATCACCCAAAAGATAGGACTCGGCGCCATTGGTACATAGTACATACTAACTGTATAGTAACATTCGTTATAGATGCGGCGCGCAGCACAAAAGTACAATGTTGTACTAAATAACTAAATAAATACATTAGAGTATTACACACTATAAATAAATTTACGGTTGAGTATTTAGTGATTTACTATTTAGTTATTATATTTACGATTTACCAAATAGGTAGTAGGTATCTATTGGCTATTATGTTAATGTAAGCACCGGGTTGAATTAAGTATTGTTGCGTGCCAATATCAATACTTGACTTAAAGATGATATTTGAAATGAAAGTTACAACTCTTTAACGATTAATGTTTTATTACGTATAAAATAAAATACATGTAATTAATTTAAGAAGTGGCTGAGTGTCGTGAAGGTGCTCAGGTGTTGATGGCTGTGGTACATCCGCCGTTGTTGGTCTTTGAGCTCCCTTATATATATGGTGTGACTCTTGTTTACATCGTCCCGTAGCCTTCTGGGTGAAACCTGGTATCCTTGTAGTTGTTGTTGCGAACACAGGCATGGCTAGATAATGTGCAATACAAAGATGCACTTCCAAAGTCTAGGTGACCTTACTTGTAGATGTGCTATTATTGCAATATACATTAATTGGTGGCTTACTATCCAACACGTGTCATGGTCATAGTAGCATGTGCAACTCCCTCGACACGAGGCATGGTCATACTAACCTAACCTTGATCTTGTAGATATCTCGTAGCCCATAACAGTGTAGACAACCATTATGAATTTATTGGAGATAAGTATTCTGGAAATAAATTATCTAATATATAATTTTCTGGTAAAATACTTTAAGCAAACATATTTCATGTATTATAATGTTCTATTATATTCCATTCTCGAATTATACACTCAGTTAAATTTCTGATATTTCCGTAATATTATTTTCTAGATTTTTACATTCCATTGATAAACATTCTTATTAGTTTATATTCTGCAGTATTTTTTTCTATTCATTATATTTTCAGTTTAAATATTTTCTGGGAATTTTATATTCTGTTTGTTTTTAATTCTGTAATATTATATTCTGTAATTAAACATTCAACTAATCTACATTATATCAGTTTTTTTTCTGGAAAATTATATGCGTCCGCCGATCCACTACGGAACCGACATATATTTTTTCGCGCATGTCGCCTATGTGACAATTTCTTATCAGTTATCGCGTACGCCATACATTTGCCGCGGCAATCACTGTTATCAAGTATTATTACTTTTTATCATATATTATTATTTTGCCGCCAACCACAAATGGATTTATACGGTACTTTGGAACAAAAATATAATATTCTGGTTTAGAGTCGAACCGAGTATTGTATTTTCGTTTAATTGAACCACCTCGACTCTAAAATAGTTAACAATGTTATACAGATGCGTTAGACCTAATATATAATATTTGGCTAAAAATATATAGAATATCTACATATTATTTCTCCGCCTTAATACATTCCGGGATAAACCACATCGATTGGCACTGACGACCATTTCACCATGTGTTAATGTTCCGTTTGTTGTTATTTCGAATGTTTAATATCCCTGATTCAAACACAATAGCGTTTTGTCCAATATCGATAGCCGGCACATCCCCAAACACAACCAGTTAGGTGTTGAAATTTAAAGAATGTATTGATACTTAATAGCACAGACACATATCCTGTCATTAGCAAACGACATACATCCGCCAACACGGCCGGGCGTATAAATGTATTCATACTTCTTAATTTGTTTGTAATATCCAGGGGCGGATCCAGGGGGGTGCCGCAGGGGGCGCGCGCCACCCCCTCGGATTTTATTTAGTTGAAAAATTACATTTTAAAATACAATTTAAAAATTGTAAAATGTTTTTATGAAATTATTGTGTGTAAGCATAATGACGTATTTTATAATAAATAATAATATATAATACGTACGTAGTTATTATTATTATTTTGATAAGTATTTGAATTATATCTAAAAATAAATATTCCATTCAGATTATTTTCGGGCCACGAGTCACGACGTGCGGTGCCAGTCGCCGTTATCGTAATAATTGAAATATATATTTATAATATTTATAATTAATTATTTATAATATTTCACTATTTATCAGATTACAAAATAAATATCTACAAAATGTGCGCCCCCCCCACACAGAAAATCCCTGGATCCTATCGATGAGAACGATGGACCCACATATCACGAATTTAATTCAGACAATTGTGCACAGTACCATCCGTTGGTATACAGGACCCCGATATATCGAGCCTTCGTCAACGGGAGCATACTACTTGCGTCCGAAAATATTATTAGTAGGTTAGTTGCGTCCCGCAAAAAAAGATTCAAAAAGGGTCATAGCCTATTTGCGTCCCATAATACCTTTTTTTATAACCTAATTGCGTCCCGAAAATATCGATATAATCGATATCAATAAGTTAATAAACAAACACATTGATATTGATTTTAATTTAGAATATTGTTAACAATAAAAAAATTAATTTAAAAATAATTCATATTTGGTACATTTTGTCATAATAATTTTTTTTTTTTTTTACAATTTACAATCTGTTACATAAAAGAACAATGAGTAAAAGTGATGAATGAATAATGGCTTGAGTGAAACACAGATTAAAGAAACCTTTCAGTAAAGGCACTTTGACAGTTACTTATGTACATAAATATATGGGTTTATAATAGTATTATATTACAATTTAAAGTGTTTTTTTTTTTTTTTTTTTTATATTAGTAGGTCCCGACACCACCGCCTTTTTAATCTTTTTCTGGGGTTACCAGGTATATTTGCTGACACAAGACCTTTGATTAAGGGATTGGTGTGGTTTTGAACATTTAGATTGAATCGCCTATAAAAAGTTTTAGCTACGTCAAGGACGGGTGGGATGGCAAGGTCATTGTGTAAGGTCTGATTGGATACGTAAAAAGGTGCTTTTGTAATAGCACGAAGGGTTTTTGATTGGAAGCGCTGTATCCGGTTTATGTTAGAGATTTTTGCGGAACCCCATAACTGTATTCCGTACGTCCACATTGGTTTTAGGTAAAGTTTGTAAATTAGTAGCTTGGTATGTAGACTCATATGGCTGGAAGTTAGAAGAGAGCGGAGAAGACGGTAGCGATTATTTAAGGATAGTAGTTTATCACGGAAATGAGGAGACCAGGGAAGACGTTGGTCAATAATAATGCCTAGGTAGCGAGTGCTCACTGTGATTGGCAGAGTATGTTCGTTGAGGGTAATAGGTGGGCATTTTCCCTTTCTTAGGGTGAAGGTACAGTGTGACGATTTTGATTCATTTATTTTTACTCCCCACTCCTTATACCACTTTTCAAGGAGTGAGAGATGTTCTTGGATGAGTGCCGAAGCAATAGTAGGATCATGGCTGGTAGCTATAAGTGCTTTGTCGTCAGCAAAGTCAGCTATGACGCTCGTGGGTAGTGTGGGTTGGTCATATAGGAAAATATTAAATAGTAAGGGAGCAGTGACTACGCCTTGAGGTACTCCTGCTTGGATTGGTTTTGGAGAAGAGGTTGCTGAGCCATATCGTACCGAGAAAAAGCGATCTTCTAAGTAGGACTTAATTAAGAGGTAGTAATTAGATGGTAGGATGATTTTCAATTTGAATAGCAGACCTGCGTGCCAAACTCGGTCGAACGCTTGTGAAACATCTAAGAAGGCTCCAGTGCAATATTGTTTTTCTTCTAGAGAATAAGATATTTTATCAACTATTCGATGAATTTGATGGACTGTAGAGTGCTTGCTGCGGAAGCCAAATTGTGAGTCGGGTAGGATTTTTGTTTCATCGATAATATTTAGAATTCTTTTGATTAGAATTTTTTCAAATACTTTTGACAATATTGGGAGTAGACTAATAGGTCTATATGACGACGGAAGGTCAGGTGGTTTTTTTGGTTTGAGAATGAGTATAATAGAGGAGTACTTCCATAGAATAGGGAAATAGGATAATCGGAGCATTGAGTTAAATATATAGGTTATTAGAACAATAACTTTTTGTGGAAGTTGCTTTAGTATTTCTGAAGTTATTAAATCGTAACCAGGGGACTTTTTTCGTGGGAGTTTGGATATGGTGTAATGAACTTCAGCAGGAGAGGTATGTTTTGGCGGAGGAGACATTTGTAATGGTGAGTTGAGAAATTGTTCAACTATATTAATTTTTTCTGGAAGGAGAATGCTATTATGAGGTTGAAAGGTTTCAGCGAGGTAGTTTGAAAATATGCTAGCTTTGTCCTCATCAGAGTGTACCCAATTACCATTTGTGTTTCGCAGTATAGCTGGAGGATTACGTATACGAAGAAGGTTTTTGGTAGCCTTCCAGAGAGAACCGTCTTTTGTCGTGAGTGATTCTAAATGTTTTATATAGGATTCATTTCTGTAGTTAGCTATGGTCCGTTTTAGTTTTTGTGCAAGCGCATTGTATTGGGATTTGTCGGAGGGATAATTTGTTCGTTGCCATAAGCAGCGAGCATGACGTTTTAGTGATATGAGGTTGCGAATATATAAAGGAAGAATTATATTGGATATGTGTGGTTGTGATGGTTTTGCTGATTCCCATGCTGAAGCTTGTATATTGGATGTGAGAAGATTCACAGCTTCATCAATATCGTTTTTTGTTTTTAGGCGGACTTTTAGACTGGTTTTTTGTAAAATTGATTTATGGAAATTATCCCAGTTGATGTTAGTATGTAACAGTGGCAGGTTATAATGATTAGGTAGGGGCTGACAGTCTATTGAGAGTAATACGGGGGAGTGGTCTGAGCATGGGGCATGTGTGTTTACAATTGAAGAGTAGAGTGTGTTGGGAATTTTTGTTACAAATATGTCTAGTATATCTGGTCGTTTTCTAGGAGATGTTGGCCAGTATGTGGGGTTTGGAGGAGAGATGACTTTTGCGTTTTTGGTTGTTATACTATGCAAGAGTGAACTACCTCGAGGATTTGAGACCCGGCAACCCAATTGTATATGTTGGCGTTTAAGTCACCACCGACTATAAAGTTGTGGCTAAGAGAATTAAAATAAAGATTAAATTGTTCGGAGGATATATTATGTTTGGGAGGACAGTAAATGGCTGCTATTGAAACAGGTATATTGTTGATTATTATGGATACTGCGCACAACTGTATATAGTCGGTTTGGAATTTAGGGAGTGGATGCGATGTGAGTGAAGACCTAACATAGATAGCAGCGCCTGCGTGAGCAGTCTCGTCCGGATGGTTGGTATGATGCAGACGAAAGCCTGGTATATTAAGCGAGTAGTTATTAGTGAAATGGGTCTCGGATATTAAAGCGATATCAATTCTTTTTTCTTGGAGTGTAATGAGGAATTCATCTTTATGGTTTTTTAGTCCGTTCGCGTTCCATGAAAGGATCATGATAGAGTTTTGGGTGACTGAATTATTTGTTGTGTGTGTCATTCAAAAGTTTAGACATGAGTGCTGTGATGAGAGAGATAAGTGGGTTAATTAGACATTTTAATTCTTCTAAAAATTTTGATATATCATTATTATGAGGACTGGTTATAGGTCGGGTGTTGGAGGAGGGGGTTGGCGGTGGTGCGTTACCTGTATTTGCTGTTGCTTCTGCGTATGATTGGTTTGTTCGAGTATTTGGATTTTGCGTTGATGGTTGTGGATTTGGCTGGTAATTGGGTTTTGTCGTTTGGTTGATTGATTGCGGTTGATGATGTTGATTG
This sequence comes from Schizaphis graminum, assembly GCA_020882235.1. Classification (NCBI taxonomy): domain Eukaryota; kingdom Metazoa; phylum Arthropoda; class Insecta; order Hemiptera; family Aphididae; genus Schizaphis; species Schizaphis graminum. The sequence goes on from CM037035.1 coordinate 1,240,745, forward strand.
TTATGTCTTGAGTTGAAAGGTAGGCGGCGACGTTGTTGCAGCTCCTTGTATATGGCACAGCCTTTGTAGTTGGCTGGATGTTCACCATCACAGAGAGCACATTTGGCCGGCAGGTCGGGTGATTTGGTGCAAGTTGTGGTAGGATGGGTCCCACCGCATTTCACGCAGCGAGGAGAGTGTGAGCAATAGCTTTTTGTATGGCCGTAAGTTTGGCAGTTTTGACATTGAGGAATTTCACGGCGTTTATGAGGTTCCTCAACTTTGATTTTAGTATTAAGTAGGGACGTTATGTTAAATATTTCCTTACTAATAGATTCAGGAGCAAGGTCGACAAAGAATAAGGGCAGTGGTATTTTGGTTTTTTGATGTTTTATGTTTGTCACTTGCCTTACGTTGAATCCTATTTCTTCGAGTGCTGACGCTATTTCAGTAGGATCGGTTGTGTGGTGAATATTTTTTATCACTGCTCTGAATGATTTTTCCGATTGAAGCTGAAATGTATGGTATTCTGCTTCCTCATCTTTTAAAAAGTGGATAAGTGTTCTATAGCTATCGGGTGTATTTGTTTGGATTTTTATATGCGTGGTGGTTGATTTGCAGATAAAGCTATCCGGGCCAATTATTTCGGTAATTGCATTTCTGAGTTCAGCAAAGTTGATTGTTCCTTTTACGTATACTGGTGGTGGTAGGTCTATTTTTTTTGTTTGAGTAGTTACGTGTTCAGGTTCATTTTGATTATAAACATCATTATTGTCTGTAATATTGAGATCGTTAGAAGGTTCATCCACAGATAGCGCGGAGAACCGGTTTGGTGAGAAAAATAATTTTGTTTTTTTCCCTTGGCTGTTGTTTGGAGTAACAGGTGAATTAGGAAGACTACGTTTGGAAGACCTTTGTTGTTGCCATTTAGAGTTTGATAATGTAGGAACATTATTAATTGTATGGATATTTGATTGTTTTACTATCTTAATTGACGGTACGGTTTTGGGTGGTTTATTTTTAGTTGGATTCTCGGACATGGCGCGATAGTCTAATCTGCAGTCCAAAGGTCACCGTATTGACGGCGCCCGAGGATGACAGATAATGATATTTGCGTATTTTTAATACTAATTAATTAATTAATTTAATTTTAATATCACTTGAGAGTTGAGATGTGATGGTTGCTAATACAAGTGACTTGCAAGTGTAAGTTTGAGGTTTGTTGTGTATATATATTTTTATGTAGAGTTGAAAACAAATTAGATTAAAATCCGTTAAGATTAACGAATATTGCATAACACAGCTCAGAGACAACGTATCGTACGTGCGTACTGCGTGGATGCCCGCGAGGAACTGTCATAATAATAAAATTCATATTTTTTACATTAAGGCATAATAAAAAAAATCATGTATTCAATTCAAATATGGTAGGTATAAATTTAAAATAATAAAAAAATTCAAATATGGTACATAATTAAATAATAAAAAAAAAAATGCAAATATTGAATTCAAATATGGTTAGGTATAAATTTGAACGAAACATTTATTATAAAATTTAATGGAGTAATTTCTTCCCACATAGGTTATTAATAGAATATATCGTAATGTACCGAATTATTATGATAAATGTATAGATAAATTGTATTTACAAACCAAACTTCCCAACATCCCACAAATAGTGAGATTTCTTATGTAGTATAGTAATATGAACTATCGATTTTAGTGACACGATACTATCGACTTTAGTGATTTTAGTAGTAAATATCGATAATAATTATATAGCCGACTTGCGTCCCCAAAAACGGGACGCAAGTTACCGGTTAAATTTACTACCTGTAAAATATACCTTTTTTTGGGACGCAAGTAACATGCAGCCTCGTCAACGACTCTTGCAGTTGATGAGAACGATGGCCCAATACGTTTCAACAAACAACCATCATCTCCGCCATCTTTGTTTGACTATATGGACGATACCACAGAAATTTATACTCAGAGAAATGTAAAACGCAAACTTTTAAATTAATTTTGTATAATATAATGATTTATGTAAAAATTTTACTCAGATTAATGTAAAACACTCCTTAATTTATATTTTATAATATAATGATTTATGTAAAATAAAAAAAAGCGTGATACTAAAAAAAAATGTTTTATTTATTTATTAATTATAAGGTTAGAAATAAGAAAAAAAAATACAAAAATATCTTTCAATTTTCGAACGATTTAAAATTAGTTGTTGATTGCAATTGAGTAAAAATTTTTTATAATCTTCACAAAAGCCGAATAAATGTTTTAGAGGAATGCATTCCAGTAAACACATTGTCGGTCATAAAATTTTTATTATCTTCGCCGTCCATTGCCGAGTCCCAAGCACAGTTGTCTAATGTATTCATTTCATTTGGATTATAGGAGCAGAATGCTTTCAAGCAAGTCGACACTCCGGGTGATTTTAATTTTTGTAACTCTATTCCATTTATTTCATATCGCATCTCAGAGAATAAAAATGCCAATCCATTATTTGAAAAACGTACGTCTCCAGCAGCATCGGGAGGTTTTTGTACCTTTCCTTCAATGTAAATAAAACTCTCACACGATAAAGTGTAAGAATCCATATTCTGGATATTTATTCTAATTTCATCGTTATATGAAAAAGCCGTGTTTGAAAACGGTGTAAACGAATGATATTGCTTTTGTGTTATTTTACAATCATCGACATAGCCGGCAGTCACATCTAAATATGAGTCATCCATCATTGTAACGAACGAAGAAAATTTAAATTATTTTTCGTGAGCTTGGTTTTGTTTTTTTTTTATTTGGACGTAGATTTTTTCAGTGGCGGTTTAGATGTAGACTTCTTCACTGTCGGTACTACACTAACGGGTTTTTTGATGGTAGCAGTATTTATATTAAATTTGAGCGCCATATCACCGCGTTATTTGTAAACGAATTGTAATCGGTTCTCCCCGAAGATATATTAGAAAATCGTTTTGATCTTTTACTACGATATTTACTTTACTTATTGAAGTCGTGTTGAGTCTGTAGAACACTGGGTGTCTAGGTACCTCAACGATCTTATATCCTGCAGGCACAGTCGGGTAAAGCTCATGTATGGTCTGACTCGGCGCTCCGTCACAAAATGAACCAACAATCAAGTTGCACTCTACTTTTATACAGTTTACTTTCATTATATTGACTGTATTTTCAGATTCGTGAGTAACACCAGTAGTGTATACGACGTTTCTAAAACCCAACAATTTAGCAACGCTGTTTTCGACTAAAAAGTCAATCTCATGGCTACAGGATATCATACACTTTAATGTATTACTGTTTGCTTTTAATTTAAAATGGGTAACATAGTCGGGCATGAATTTGTTTATAACAGATTCTAAATCCTCCAACTCGTTCGAACCAGTAGGTATAATTACGTTTTCATTTTGACCGATAAAATTACGAAAATCTATTGCGTTACAACCAGGTTCTATGTTTGGAATTGAATTATTCGTCTGTAAACTCAAAAGAAAAATCCGCGCTGTATTTTCTACTTCTATAGGTGGAAAAATATCGCATGACAATTCACTCGAGTTTCCGTTTAACGATATCGTGTACATCATTACATCAGAGGTTCCCAAACTTCCTAAACACAAGTGTCCACAATTTATAATATTATATTTTTGTTCTCTGTTATAATTATAATTAATTGCGCATCCGTGAAAATATTTTTGTACATCGAACGGTGGTGGTAAATTTCCAAAACTGTCGTAATCTACTTTTTTTCCGATTTTTTTATACGCTACCCAATGAGTTCCTGTACTATTCGCCGTATCCAAGTTGATAATCCCAGATTCCAAGTGCTTAGGACGAACTATCTCCAACCTATCTCTGGTAAACACACCGATGAAATGAGGTATATCACGAGTGAATTTTAAAAGTTCGTAATCGTACAACGCTCTACTGGGTAACGTGGCAACTAGTTTTATGTTTATGCCTAACCTTTACAAAAAAAAAATAATAAAAAAAATTACAGACAAAAATATATATAGTATTAACACTACATTTCAAATATACATAATGACTAATATTCGTTCTCAGCCATCATTTCAGCCAACTCAATATCCCTATAAAAATTTAAAAATATTAGAAAAAATATTTTTTTTAAATATTTAAAACCCACTCTATTCTATATTGTCCATGGGCTAAGGTATGCACTTTATCACTTAATGTATACCTCTTAGCATCATAATTGTTGTATGTAATTTTGTTGGTTCGAATTGAAGTCAGTTGGTGATTAAATGCCCGTATAGACATGTTCGACCGTCTATTCGCCACCAAGTTCATATCATCAAACAGACATCGTTTATTATCATCGAATGTCATATGCTTCTTTACCACATGACCCCTAATGCCCTTTGCCTTAATCTCTTCCTTTCTCCTTCCTTCGATTTTATACGCATACGATTTGGCACGAAGCGCGCAAAACTCCGTCATTATGAGTCCATTTGTCTCATCAGAAAACAAACCGGGTATTTTTTTTCTTTCTGCGATATAACATGGATGGTCTTGTGGCAAGTTGGATGTGTCCATCCGATCTCGAGTAAGTTGGCATTATTTATTAAATCTTCGTAAAAGTCTTATGATTGGATATTGTACACTAACGAATCTATGAAAATAAATAAATTAAATACAAATAAGTTAATGTTGTAATAACAACAACAAACCTGTATCAGTGTACATCCCTTAGGAAAAAAAACTATTAAAAAAAAACTACTAAAAATTCTTAGTAGTCTTTTTGGACAAACTACTAAAAAATATTTAGTAGTTTATTACTTGAAAATTGACAGTAGTTTACTATTAGAGGTAAGTAGTTTACAACTAGAATATTTACTGTACTTTACTATTAGAAAATATATTAGTTTTATAATTTACTGCTAGCAATTAAAAGACAAGGTGCTTGACAATTTACCTATAAAAAAGTACATTATTACCATAAAAGTGTGTACATAAAATTAAAAAAAGAAAGAATATACCAATGTATAAGAACTTTATGTAGTTATTAATAATATAATATAGTAGATTATTTTATGTATTTATGTCAGTTGAAGGCACTTGACTGTTTATTTATACAGAAAACAAATTTAAAACTAATAGTTAAATATTATGTCCATGAACTTGACCACCCACTTAACACGGTACGATCCAAACCAATATCAAAAGTTAGCAAATAGTTGGCAAATATTAGCAAATTTATTGCAAAAGTTAGCAAATCATTTTTATAGAAGTTATATATTTTTTTTAATCAGGTGGGCCAAGTCCAGGTAACCCACCAACTTTTTCCGATCATCTCAAAACTAACACTAGTGTAGTTAGCAAATAGTTAGCAAATAATAGCAAATCTGATTTTGAAGTTATCAAATCAAAATTCTATTTTTAGCAAATTTTTGTTTAAAAAACTCAACCAACTTTTCATAATTATATTTCATTTTATTCTTTCATAAAAAACTAAATAATTTTAAAATAAAATAAAATAATGGAGGTATTTTAATACCTCAATATGATTAATTCCGATTAACTTTCCTTTTATTTATGAACTGTATATTTTCTAATTCTAAAAGCATTATTATAATATTATAATAAACTAATAATTAACATCGTTAAAATTGTTTTAAAAATTATTAAAAAATAATAAATTACAAGTAATATAGTTAACTAACATAAGTATGTTGCTTTTTGCTTTTGTTTACTAAATTATTCTTTGATGTACATTATAGCATGTGGATTAATTTTTATTTTCTTTATGTTTTTAATTTTTTCAATTTTTTTTTCCAAGTCATTGTGTTTTTCCCATTGACCGGATCCTCGTCTCGTGTATGTCACGTAGTGAAATGATACATAATGTATTACAGCAACTAATATGAACACAAAATAAATTTATATATAAATACTATGTATTTTTTATTAGGTAACTTTGAGTATATTTTATAAAATAAAAAATAATATTAAGTTTTTAAAATATTATATTATTTGTAGTGTAGTATTTTTAGTGACTTTTTGGGAGGTATGGCCAACTATAAGAAGAGTCGTTAGCTACTACCATTTATACATTTAATCAATTTTTTAATAACCAATATTATAATACAAGTTTTATATTAATTTAATAATAAAATATATTATTTAACAATTAAAAATAATCAATTCTTTTTAGCTTATTAGTTATTAATAATTAATATTATAACAAACTGACAGTACCTTAAAAAACATTATTTAAATTATTATTGTTTTGACGTAACTATAATTTTTTTAATACTTTTATATTTTTCGCTGGTAAATTATTACGTCAAAAAATTATTACGCTTAAAAATGTATGAAATGGTGTATAAGTAAAAAAGTATGTAGTAATTTTTTTTTATATATATATATATTTTCAACTGTTTAAAGGTATATGTAAATTTAGATTTAAATAGTATTTTTAAACACTTACTTTTCATTGTTAAGATTTATATTCACTGGAATTTCGTTTAAAGGACACATAAATGCAGAGGAGTCCATTGATAATTGATCTGTTTCAATAAAAATATGACTTCCGAGCTTCTTTTCATTGTTTATTGTGCCGTTACAGTTTTTATGAATTAACTTATTTAGACATAAAAACCCCTTTTTAAGTATTGTACTTAAATCGTTTATAATTATTGAAGCTGAATGTCTTATTTGATTCTCTCCAGGACAGTTTTTATTTGAGCATTTCGCAATCTGAGTAGAGCTTGGATCTTCTTTCATATAATCTTGAATAACTTTTAATACATTGCATTCGGCATTAAGAGAATAAACTGAAGGAATAGATGTCGAAATCTCGAAATATGGCATCAATAATATCAATCTTGTTCTGTATGATAATTTTGATGAACCATGAAGACCAATATCTTTGCCCAGATTTAAAAACTCATTTTTTGAAGCATCGATGACAGAAGCATATTGTTCATAATCTACATATGCAACTGCAATAGCAACTAAAACTGAATCAATAGGACAAGTATTATTTATAATATATGTGTTTTTATTGTATTTGCATAATGGAGATATATTCCCATTTAAAATTAATGTAGACATATGAGATCGCATTCGTGATCTGTTAAGTATACGATCAATTTCAGGACAATTATCAAGATACTTTGCTGGTCTTTTTTTTTTTTTTCAACAGTATTTGTATATTTTAGAGAGTGTTTTAAAGGCCCAGTTTCAAATTGTGTTAAACCACCCCATGTTTCTTCTTGATCAATTGTCATTTCACTACCAAATGAACAAGCTGGTGAAATACAGGGCGTTACTGATTGGATTTGCGCATCTATGTCACTATACTCATTTATCAATTTTTCTACATTATCATCTAAGTATTTTTGTTTTTTTTCATGTTTATACTCGTACCCCATTATATCACTTTCGTATTCTTTGTCAGAAGGTATAGAATTTGATAAAGACACTGGTGACATACATGATGTTATATGAGAAATTGACTTTTCAATTTTATTTGTACAATTTATTTCACGAAAGCTGTCTTCTTGTAACTGACTACTACGTGCCATTTTCATAGAACTCTCAATACTTTTGAGATGGGTGACTAGAAAGCGATCAACAGTCATAGCGGTCGTATTTTGTTTTAATATATTCTTTTTTAGTAAAGCAAAGTCTCCTTCGACGGCTGCAGATGTTGCGCATTCATATGGCGATTTGAAAACTGGGCACATGATATTTGACCATAAAGGAAATTCTTTACAAAGCCTCAGTATGTTTTTGGTAAACTCGGGTAAAAAATATGGACTAATTCTGTCACCTTCAACTAATGAATTACAACTACTCTTCGATTTTATTGTATTCAAAAATTTGTTAATTTTTGAATTTTATTTTGGTTTACTAGAAACGTCAGTTTCTTCATCCGAGTGATCGGAAAGTATATCATTGTTATCGATTGTACATTTTATTACATCATTTTCATTAATTTTGCATCCTCGTATATTCAAAAGTAATCTTGTTCTTGCTTCCTCAGCTGGACATTTTCCTTTACTCTCAATTAATTCACCCTCTGTTTGGCTCATTGATACTATTAATATGTCGAGTAATAACTTTTCAAACTCATCTAAACATTTTGTTCCAACTAATAGTATAACACATCTAACATAAAGCTGTTTCAATCGATATTTGTTTGTGCCAGTTAAACACTTCCAGCGACAAACTAATTTGACTAAATGTGCAATATCAATTCGAATAAAACACGGTGGTAAGTCATTATACGATGTTGAGCATATAGCATTGAAGCATTTATCCACATAGTCACTCAAGGTTAAACCATTACAAAATGCTCTTGAGATTGCTCCCAGCAATGCTTTTGAGTAATCACAAGTTGTTTCTTGGGGTATAGGAACTCCATCTTTAATCCATTCCGCCAACCAGTAAAATATTGTAAGTGTATCATGTTTTTCACTTATCATCTGCCTGACTGGAACTTGGTAATGTATAGTATTAATAACTCCTTCATACAAAAATATATGACTTGATAATATATTTTGTTTAGTTCTCTTTAGTTTTTTTATTAAGCTTCCTGTAGCATCTATTGACAACCGGCAGTAAGACTTTTGAACGTGTTTGTAAACTATAAGTTGTGTAGGTGTCCAGTAGTGAATAAATAGCTTGTCTGTGCTAATTGTGTGAATCGAACCAGCATATTTTCCATGTTTTAAATCTATAAGAGAATTTATAGGACATTTTTCAGTTATGCCTAAAAAGTTATCCATAAACTGCTGCTTGCATTTCCATAAGACATGTTTGTTGTAAACATTGGGAGGTATATGATCACCAAATTCCATAGAAGAAACGGCACTTCTTTGCCAATTGTTAGCAGTGTCTTTTGATAGTTGTTTTCCCACATGTGATCGTTTTTTTCCAATAAGGGGTCTTTTTGAATGATGGTCTTCCCAACAGTGTCTTGTATCTTCAGTTTCTATGTTTAATTGTAATGGAAATCCTTCAACAGGTTTATGATCAGCTCATCCATTTAAAAACACTCCACAATCTTTACATTTGGCTTGAAATGTAAGATAATGATTGGCACGAGAAGAATCAGTAGATACACGGCATCTCTTATACACATAGGTGCATGGCATTTTATAATTTTTGAGAAATGCATCATTTATAATGTTTGTCCAAACACCTGGCTTTAATACAGAATATTGTTTTCTGTGTTTTTTTTACCGTACATAACTTCCATTGGGCTCATTTTAATAAATTTTTTGTATGGAATTTCAATACTAAAACGTTTCATATTGTTATCAATAATCGAGGAACTTGACGTTATTGATTTTGAACTTTCTTCATCTGATTCAATATTAATTGAATTAGAGTTTTTTTATAAACGAAGAGTTTTTATTATTCTTTAATAGTGATAGCCATGAATGTCGGTTCTGGTAGACGGATATATATAAATTCTTTGAGGTTATCTTATTATCTAAATCATCACAAATAGTTGTCCAAATTTTTGATGTACATGGCATTAAATTTCCATCCGAATCAAATAGCTCATCACGAATGACTTCAAGTGCTTAAAAAACGATATCATGTGGAATTTTAGGTTTAGGACCACCGCGAGAGTATTAAAAAAATATTTAAATATATTAAATATAGACAAGTGAAGAAAATGTCAGGAAAAATTTTTAATGTAATATTTTAAATAATATGATGACTATTATTTGCATGTATACAACCCATGGAGGGATTGATCCTCTTGATCTCCCCACCGCTGAAAATACATCACTACTAAAGCTGAACCACTAAACTTATTATATATACACTTTTATGTATATTTAAAATACATTATATTCTAAACTATTTGAGGTTTATGGTGTTAGGAAATTAACTATACTCCATATTGATTTTTGATACACTTACTTATATGGGTTTTTTCAATTGCTTTTTTTCCTAGGTTCAATAAAACTGTATATTGCATATACGCAGGCGCGGATACAAGGAGTGCATGGAAGCAATGCCCCTCCCCCTCCGAATAAAAAAAAACGCTTCTAAAAATTATTATAAGTTTACAATATACATAAGATATACTATTTAGTAATAATACTATAAGATTTTAACTATATTTTCAATAGGATAATATTTAAACTTGAATCAGAAGAACATTAAAATATTCTTACTATGTGTTTCTTTATTAGATATTGGTTTTCGTTATTCTATTTATAGTTCTGTAATTTGTAATCACACCAGTCGACGACAACGTAAACCGTTCTCGTTAATAATATGTTTTTTTTATGTAAACGTGTTTTTAAAAATATTATTTATTGCCCAATTATTATAAATACTTTATTATTTAAACATAATTGAGAATATTTACATTTTAATAGGTGAATTTAATAAATCAATTAATTGTTTATCATCCTAAAAGTACAATAAATTAATGATAATAATTGAAAATTAATGTAAAAAAAGCGGGTACGTGTGTACCACTCTGCTCTCTGGGTGACCGGTCAATATATATCCGCGAAAATATCTCCGATACAAAATATCTCTAGTCAAAAATATCTTTAATGCAAATTTCTCCCATGAAAATATTTTAATATTTAAAAATATGTAATTTTAATCATAATATGTTATTTTTAAAGTAGGTAATATGTTATTATTATTTGTATAATACAGTGATTTTTACGTGTACCTACACAATAATATTTGTCACAAAAACAGAAAATAAAAATTTATCACAAAATTAATATTACAATTTAATAATAATATATATGTCAAATTATAATTCAAGGTTGTGGACGATTGGGTGATGTATTAAAATTAAGCAAAACTAAATAAATTGTGTAGGTAACTAATGTAATAAAAATTAAAATTAAATAAAATAATAAAAAATAAAATCAAATATTATAGTAATATTAAGTAAACATCCCACATAGCATTTTGTAATGTTTAATGTTAGGATAAGGTTTATATTCCACTAACATTTAAATATTTCAAATTTAATATTACATAATTATATTATCAACATTTAACATTAAATGTTTGAAGTTCAATATTATGATAACAATGGCTTAATATTTGATTTTAAATATTTCAAAGACATTATAGTATTTATATTTGTGTAACGTTTACTGTCCATTATTTTTTAAATATTAAAAGCTCTGAATTTAAATAACGTTATTTAATATTAATATTTTAAACGTTTGAATTACATTTAAATATAACATTATGTTATCATTTTAACCTGTTACAGTATAAATGTTATAAGCACAACATATATTTAACACTATTTAATATTATATTACTAAGACTTACGATGAGTTATAAAAAGCATTATATTAGTTTATTATACGTTAATACGTTATTGAAGAACCATTTAAAATTTTACTAAATTGTTTAAATTACTATATATATTTATAATTTATAATAATTTAGTATAATTATATATGTTTTGTAGATTTTGTAGGATTAGGTCATTTCGCCAATTTCTTCTATAAAATTTTCAAAATAATCTTGTTGGACAAGTAGTACATTCATTTGTTGTACGGTTGTTTTACCGTTGTTAATGTTGTTATAAAGTATAAACCGTGTGTCACACAGACTGTGTATATTTTCCTTATTCTAAATATATATCTAAGTTATAACGTTTATATAATAATAAGGCATTGACCATCAACAACAGTATAATAAATATTATACTTGTAAATTTTAATTAGTCACAATAATATCGATATCGTCGGCGATAAGCCATTTCATATTTATATAAGTCTATAAATAGTTGAAAACAAGACCCAATTTGGTAATATGTCAACCACGGCATTCATTCCATTAATATTTATATCAATGATTATATTATTTAGAACTTTTAGATTATAATATAATTGATAAATAACCATATTATTATGTCCATATCATTAATATTTGTAACAATTTTTAAAAAAAAATTTTAATGTTTCACGTTTTTGTGAAATATTTCATACTTCAAGCACTACCTATAGAAGTATCGACCAACACCAACCATATAACAATAATATACGATTATGATTTATGATATTGATTTTGTAACAATTATTCGACAATACTGTTATCGATAACAAAATATAAATATATTATGATATAATATAATTACAGAGTATACCTAATCGTTATTATTTACATTGTTATTTTGTTGTGTGACAGTGTGACGCAGAACATTGAGTGCCTGTATAATTTATACAATTATATAATAATACCTACTTGGCTACTTAATAATTTTAATAAAATATAGTTTAGTGTGCTTCAAATCTAAAGTTATGAGTAAATTAAGTAAATCGACGAAAAGGAGACGCGTATTAGATGAGCTAGAAATACAATTAGAAAATAATGATCAATATTGTACTGAAGCATTATCTGACGGGGACATTATTAATCAAGATAATAATATTATGTATTGTTGTGATTCATTATCGGATACCATAGATTCTTCAAGTAATCGACATCGTGATGTTCATGATGCAAATGATTATAGTACGTTAATTATATATACATTTTAAATTATAGTGATACTTTTTAGACATAAGCGTGCGCACAGCGGGGCTGGGTGGGCCCCCCTGCGGCCTCTTGATTTTTCTTTGATAAATGCATAGATATTTATATTATACTAGATAGCCAACATTTTTACATTTTACATGAAAAAAGCGAAGTTCGTTTTAATCTAATAGCACAGATACAGATAACAAGCTAGATTGCTAACTGATATTATCGGTAATGGGGAGATTTGAAGCCGCAAAATTGGTAGTAGCCATTTTTAAAAAGGGCAGCTAAACGCTAATAACACAGAATACAATGTCATATTATTTATTACTAAAATATATTTATATTATGTATTTATGTGTCTTGTTCCTTCAAGTTGTAAACTGTTGATATTTAAATTTACTAAACATATTATTAATATTCAAATAATACAATAATACAAATAAATCAATATTTAGTAATAATACATTATTATAATTCAAATTATAATTACAAATCACAATATATTAAGTCCATTAAGACATTTAAAATAACAGTACAAAGTATGTACAAATGTACAATGAATAATTTAAGAAATATGTATGTTTTAATTTATAAAAAAAAAGGTATATTATAAAAGTTTATTAAATTATTAAATAAAATTGTTTTGTTTAATTTGTGTCTCTTGCTTACATCAGCTTTCATTAGTGAACTGGTCAAGATTTGACTATATTAATTGAGTCTTATACTCTTATGTATAGTTAATAACTATTAGTTATATTCAAATATGTTTGGTTAGTTAATGCAGTTATTTTTATTTTATGCGGAGTGCAGTATAAATTAAAATATTCAAAATATTTGTCATATTCAGGTAATATTTATAAATCCCAGCCTAACAATTATAGACGGTCATCAGTATGGGGACTTAGGGGGCTCAGCTCTCCTAAATATTTCAATAGACCCCTAAAAATCGAAGGTAATATGTTACACTTCTGTATAAAAACTTGGGACTACTCACTATACATTAGATTATTATAGCGCCCCCCCTAAAAATTCAATCAAATGTCCACCTATGCTAACAAATTTTGGACAGTTAATAAATAATAATATAATCTTTTGATCAATATTTTTTATTAATAAAGTAGGTATGTTTATTATTATTAATAATAATTTTTTTAAATATTATTCAGTAACTTAAACAATTTTTAGAGTGCTTTAGATGCATATTTACTGTTTTTAGGCTCTCCTCTATCTTTAATTGATGCTAAACAAAAATATCGATTATACAGTATTCACAGTTAATATCTCGATAAAAATGCTTGGCAATGTATCCACAAATATATACTACAATATATTGTTAATAATCCCATTATAGAAAAACTATCATTATAGATACAGTCAAGGCTGGGCAGTATCTTAGATACTAGTATTTAAGATACGTATCTGAGATACAATTGTATATTGTATCTTGTATCGTGAATCTAAATACTTTTTTGACTTGTATCATATAATTATATCCACAAGTAGGTAAGTGAACATTTATCTGATATCAGCTAGCGGTCTATTTTTTTATCACAGTGTATCTGTCAATTACTTTATTTACGTTATTTCACTATTTTTTATAGGTATTAATGTATTATTATACTGTTTCAGTTTCAGTTTAAAATTATTATTATTATTCATTTTTTATATTTTAATACCTTTATATTTTATTTGCATTTATTTTTATATTTACATATTGAATTAAATCAATACTTTATAAAATTAACAATTAAATATTTAATTATACGAGTATTCATTAGTACAAGAATCTTTTAAGGGCCCCCCTGCGGTTAAAGTCTGCGCACGTCCATGTTTATAGAACAACTTTTTTATTAGTAGTACATTTAATTCCTTGTACAAGTAATTTTTATTGTTCTATTTTGTATAATTTTGAATGGATTTAGTATTGTACTGTAGGCACTTCTCTAAATAGTGTGATACCATAGTCCATACTTAACTATTGATTCGACTAGTGCTTATTAGTATACAAATCTAATTTTATTAAATTAGTTAAATTTTAAAAAAATAAAGATTATTTTATCAGTTATATTGTTAGCTGTTATATACTTGTATGTGGGTTTAAGTATACAACATATAAAACTGACAATATTAGAATACAAATATGTAATTTAATTTAAATTAAATTAAAAATTTTAAATAACAAAACTGATTTATTCTGATATATTTGAATACATTATTATAGTTATTGCAGTTCCTGCATATATTATACGAGTAATAATACGTGATTATTATTTTATTAATTACCATTTTTTCAACTTTATTATAAATTATACCTAAAATAATATTTTAAATATACTTTTTTTTTTATTTATGTACCAATATAGATAACACAAAGGACAATACTTTACTGATGAACTGCATTACTGCAGAATCACATTATAATACTGTTGATGATTGTTCAGACTGCAATTTATTAAACCATTCAGAAACATCAAGTTCTGAATCTGATAAAGAATCACGTGTAGGCACAAAAGTAACTGAAAGTAAATCAATTCCTGCTAATATCAAACTTGCTAATTGGGCTGTAAAGTATAATATTACAAATGTAGCTATGTCGGAACTTCTAAAAATCTTAAAATATTGTTATGACCCATCTCTCCCTATGGATGCCAGAACTTTAGTTAAAACTGATGTGTCACATGGAAAAATACCTTTAAAAGATATTTCACCAGGAAAATATTACCATTTCGGCATTGCAACTGGTATTAAAAATAATTATGTATGTAAATGTGAAAATCCAGTTTTAAAGTTAGTTGTGGGTATTGATGGACTACCTCTTACCAAAAGTTCGACTAGTACGTTTTGGCCCATATTAGGTTATATAAGACCATACTCTAAATTAGTATTTCCTATTGGACTGTATTGGGGAAAAGATAAACCATCGGAAAGCAATCAGTTTTTACAAGATTTTTATGAAGAAATTACGAATTTGATTAATAATGGCATTGAGATAATTAATAATAATGGGATTCTATGTAAAGCTAAGGTTATATTGGACGTATTTTGTTGTGACGTCCCAGCAAAAGCCTACGTTTTAAAAACAAAAGGCCATAGTGGTTTTTTTTCATGTTCTCGGTGTTTAATAGAGGGCGAATATTTAGAACGAAGAGTTTGTTTTCCTGATTTAAATTGTGCTAAACGAACACATGATGATTTTATTAATAAAAATCAAGAAGAACATCATATTGGAACATCTATGTCAATTCTAATTAATATTCCTGAGATAAATATAGTAAATTGTTTCTCTCTCGATTATATGCACCTTATATGTTTGGGAGTAATGAGAAAGCTTATTAATTTGTGGCTTAAAGGTCCTTTAAAAGTTCGAATCCGTGGTTCCGAAACTAAAATTTTAAGCTTAAAACTAACATCACTTAAATCATATATACCTAGTGATTTTCAAAGAAAACCTCGTGGTGTAGATGAAATAAACCGTTGGAAAGCCACAGAATTAAGAACGTTTCTTTTATACTTAGGTCCTATAGTTTTAAAAAATGTGATAAGTGATGTATGTTATGCTCATTTTCTAACTTTACATGTTGGCATGTTTTTATTATTAACACCAAATATTAATGATAAGTTGTTAAAATTTAGTAGGGACTTATTGACGTACTTTGTTAAAAAGTTTAGTGATATTTATGGTAAAGAATGGGTATCACATAATGTGCATTCAATACAGCATTTATGTGATGACTATGAACAATTTGGTAATTTAGATAATTGTAGTACGTTTCCGTTCGAGAATCATATGACAATTCTAAAAAAATATGTACGAAAAAGTCATCAGCCTCTCCAACAAGCTGTAAAACGCTATTCAGAACAAATATCATTCAATGCATCTGATTTATCAAGTAATTACAATTTTAAACATGATGATTACGTATTTAAAAACCGACACACTGAAGGACCTTTACCAATCGACGTACAGATTAAATATCAATATAAGTATATGCTATTTAAAAATAGTGAAATTAAAACAAAAAACATTGCCGATTGTTATGTGCAGACAAATGATGGAGAGGTTGTAAAAGTAGTAAATATATGCCTTACTGCAGTTAATAATGAAATTATCATGATTGGTTATAAATTTAAAACCGTTATGGATTTGTATACAAAACCATTTAGAAGTTCAAAATTAAATATTTTTATAATTAATGATTTAGATAATACGTTGAGCTGGTGGTTAATTAAACATATAAAGTGTAAGTTCATGATTTTAAATGACTCTGAAAACAAAACAATTGCTATTCCTATTATTCATACTACTGAAACATAACCACGATTATTGAAATAAAATAATTATGATGCCTAAATATTAAATAGTAATAGATGTTAAAATACCTAATATAAATAATAGAATAATATCCATATTGATATTATAATGTGTTTTTAAATGTAAATATTAATTTATTAGCTACTATGTAATCAATAATAATAAATCTGTATCTAATAATAATTAATTTGTAATTTGTTAGTAAAGTTGTATATTTGTATATAATATTATGTAACTTCAACTAATGAGTATATTTTAGTATACCACAATATGTTGGCTCCCTGACATGTGACAAACTGATATTTATTATTTAATCGACTCGGCGACGGCCGTGTCTTGCGCGCGATGCGTACCAGTATAATATTGTTTAACCGTCTTACCGTCTTGTTCTTGTACCCGGTGACTAACCTAACCTAACATTTAGACTACAAAGTTTGTAGTACAAAGTACAAACACTACAATTTTATTATTTTACATACGCTACCATCAAGTGCAGTGCATTTTCCATTTCGGACATTTTATTTTTTATTACAATTTTACTTTCCGCGTGTTCGCGTGAACGTTCAACGTACCTATTGACAATATGGCATGGTCTGTAGTACACTTTTTTAATGATAATACCGTAGAAGTTGTCCCAGACTTCTGGTTCAACAAATTCAAAAAGACGTGTGCTTGGCCAATGGATCATTCGGCAAAAAATATTGAAAGGCGAGAAAAACCATCAAGCAAAAAGTTTTTCTTTTTAAAAGCTAGATTGCTTCCTGGCTGTGAAAAGATAGGTAAGATTGTATTATTTGTATTCAACTTATAATTATTTATAAAAATTTATTTATATATTTATATTTATTTTTTTTTATTTTATAATAATTTCTTTTGATTTTATTTAAAATTATTTATTTGGAAATAATATGAATAAGAATCATCAAATTAACATTACAGTATAGGTTAACCTTTTATAATTATTAAAAATTTAGTGTTAGGGATTAAATTTAGTAAATTCAATCACTTTTTTGTGTACTTATTCACGATGTACCAAATAAATTATCATACCTGTATTCAGGGACAGATCAAAATTTTATCGCCTGTACACTTGACTACCTACTTAAAATATTAATCTATTATAAAACATTACCTAGGTACTGTCTCACATTAAGGGGATTGGATACCGTGATTTCCTGTCTTTGTCTAACACACGCGCAACATATGAAATCAGACTCGTTTTTTGTCCAACGTACCGATTGATACAGTAAAGCGATAAGAATTCTGAAAACAGATTTGAATTTGTCGTCAAGTCTACTTGAGAACGACCAGTCCACATATTTGATATTATTTCCCAAAATCCTAAAATCATTATATTACAAATGAGTAATTAAAAAATTGTCATATTTCAATTGTTTAAAAAGTTATATTTTAATATAAAAAATGTGGACTGGTCGTTCTCAAGTAGACTTGACGACAAATTCAAATCTGTTTTCAGAATTCTTATCGCTTTACTGTATCAATCGGTACGTTGGACAAAAAACGAGTCTGATTTCATATGTTGCGCGTGTGTTAGACAAAGACAGGAAATCACGGTATCCAATCCCCTTAAGTACCTATTATTTATTAGGTAGTACATAATAATATATATTATATAATATATAATAATCAATGATAATAATAACACATGTTATATAATATTATATTTTAATACCTAATATTATGTGTTTTGTTATGACCGTGAATGTGATAAAAATATTGTATTTGATCAGCGATGAGCGAAGCATATATTTTTATTGTTTGTTAATTATTATAGGTATATCTATAATAATTTTTGTCATATTTATTTTTTTATTTGTACAATCTGTATAAAATATATTTACAATAAGCACAATAGATGGTTATATATAAAAAGGTCGAGGTTGACTTAATTGAAGGAGCTATTCAGTAATAGCACTTCATATATCTATAATAATAAAATAATTTTTAAAAAATAATTAAGTTTAATGTATATTTACACCCTATATTTATTATTTTAATACACGTGTACTTAGTACTATTAAGTATTAGCACAAATTAAAAATGTTTAAAACAATTTTGTTTCTTTATCTTTATCTTTAAGTAGGCTAATAAAATAACTGCTTAACATCACAAAAGCTTATTATTAGTTGTTGAAATAAAATAAAAAATTAAAAACTGTTTCATAGAAAACATACTAGATGCAAGACATCGATGTAAATTGGCTGAGCAAACATCAGATGTTGATGGAGTAATTCAACTTAACAAAAAAAGAAGATCAAGGAAAAAAATTAATTTTAAAAATTCTTCATCAAGCTCTTCTGAAGATAATAATAATGATGATGAATCTGGCGCATTTAATGATTTGCCCACCTATTCATCAAATTCAGATGATGGTAAATAATTTAATTTGTAGTTATTTAAAATATTATGATTTATATAAAGGCTAAATAGATAAACATTAAATAACTTTACCCAAATTCTAATTAACTGTATATTCCCTGTTCAGACCAAATATCAGAAAAAACAAATAAAGCATCTGCAGTGTCACTAGAAACATATTCTGGTTCAAAAAAAAGTTCTTCAAGTATAATAAATTGTATTTTCCTATAAGTACTATTAATTAAATCAATGATGATGAATGTGTATACAGGTGTTCCAAATTTTATGACAGCAAATTTCACTATTAAGCATTATAATTGAAAATTGCCTACCAATGTGAAAATCTTTTTGATTCATATAAATTATAATATTAAACTAATTTGATATAAAATATTCTTTTTATTTAAAAATTATTTTTTCCTAATTTTAATAATTCATAGTGAAATCTGTTGTCCATAGGCATCCGCAGAAATTTTTCTAGGAGGGGGCAATGTTAGGATTTGTTATATAATAAATAGTAATTTATCTTAAAACATTCAATTTAAAACATATTTTTGAAAAGCCAGGGGCGGGGGCAAATGTCCCAGCTAGCCCTCCCTTCTGGGCGCCTATGCTGTTGTCATATAAAATTTAGAACACTGTATATAATTTAATTTCATATTGAAATTAAGAATAATTGAATGATTATACATTCTTATAAAACTAAATTGTGAATTCTTTTTTTTAACATTACAGTTATGTCAAAGGAAAGTAATAAATTTATTAGTACTATTACTTATGAGCAGATTTCATCTCAACATGAAAACAATTTTCATACATCACCTTCAGGTTCAAATTTAGTAATTGCCTCAGAAAAGCGTTAGTACACAAATAATCATGTTTAATTATTGTTACAACTGAAAACTAAATGTATATTCCTATGTTATAGGCATAAAAACTCCAACAAAAAATGACGAATACTCACCAAGTTTGCCACAGTCAAAAAAAAAAAAGTTGTCACCATTTGAAACATTATTTGTCAATAATGATTATGATGTCTCTAATGGTAATTTCTATTTAAATAAAACAAACACTCTAAATAATAGCCTTTTAATTATTGTGTTAATAGAATTGAAAACTCCAACGAAAAATAACCAATATTCACCATGCTCAAAACAATCAAAAAAATATAAGTCATCACCTTTCAAATCTCCATTTGTTACTAATGATTCTGACAACAATTTTCATGGTATTTTTATTTATATTAAACAAAATTGAACGTTTTTCTTTTTGTTTTATTATCATAATTCTATTTCAGATTCATCTTCTGGATCTAAAAATCGTGGGCATACTATTATTGAACAAACTCCAACAAAAAATGACCAATATTCACCATGCTCAACACAATCAAAAAAATATAAGTCATCGCCTTTCAAATCTCCATTTGTTACTAATGATTCTGATAAAAAATTTTATGGTATTTTTATTTATTTTAAACAAAGTTGAACGTTTTTGCTTTTGTTTTATTATCATAATTCTATTTCAGATTTATCTTCTGGATCTAAAAGTCGTGGACATACTATTATTGAACAAGCTACTCATAATAACAAGCGTGTTTCTCCTCATAAAAAAAATTTAAATATGTCAGGTGTGAAATTTATATGTAATTAAAATAGTTTATACATTTCCATTATTTTTTATATAATATCTGTATGTTTTAATTTTATAAATAGTTGATTACGAGTTCAGAAGAACAATATTGAAAAATCAACTTACCACCAAATATGAATTAAAGTGTCTTTCTCGTAAAATTGATTCTGTTGTTAAAATACTTGAACGTTTAGAAGAAGGAAACTTATTACTCAAAAGTATTTCAGAAAATGAAACTACTACTAGTACTACTATTGCTTTTAATACAATAGAATCTAATTTTCCAATTGACAATGATGATGATCTAAAACTTGTAGAAGAACAAATACAAATTGATATGGCCTACAGAAAAAAATTGGTAAATATTTATAAATTCTTTCATTAGTCATCATTTAGTGAAATAAAATATGTAGTTGCCTGTCAGATGGTAATTATGCTGTTAGACATTTGTTATATATTTTCTTTCATTCGAGCTTTTAAATTTGTCATTTTAGGTAAGAGATCTATCAATGAGTGGTGGTACAGAGCTAAAACATATTTTACAAAGAATAATGTCAAAATTGTTTTCGGATTCATTACTGGAGGGCTATTCATTTGTTGGGAGAGGAGTCAATAAAAAAAAGAAATTTTCTAATTTGCATATATGCAAAGTTATAATTGGTAAGTTATTAAATTAATTTACCCAATAATTGTTGACAATTTGCTGTTATAAGATTTTATGTTAATTGTATTACTGTTGGTTATACCCTAAGTAATAAATGTATTGTATAGCTATTTTAAAAATTTGTAATGAAAATGACTGTATAATTACATATATATATATATATATATATCGGATATAATAATCTATAAAAGTCCTCATAAATTTGAGGCTTGTTGTGGCACTTTGAATGGCTGTGGTCAAGCACTGTCTTGCAATGTTGGCTTCCAGATGGACGACCTTTAGGTTTATGGCAACAAACCTTTGCTCCACACTCACTAACACATAATTCTAAACCAATTGTATTACTCCCCACCCCCAAAAAAGAGTTTATAGTTATAGTTGCCAAAGCTCAAAAATTCTTATAATTACTTAATTATATATTTCTTATTTTTTTAAGAACCCTATAAATTTTCTTTTTAAAAGTACCATAAAAATATTAATACCTCTAATTAGTGATAATATCATACCTCACAATTTCAAAATAAATTAACAATGAAAAATATTATATTTAAATAGTTATTGTTGAAACTATTATATTTAAACATATATAATATGTTAGCTGTATGTTCACAGATTTCCTAGATGCACAATTTTCTATAATATATTTTATAGTAATATTATTTATTGTTACAGATTCTATTCGAAGTGTACCAAAATTTGAAAACCTTCAAGATCAAATTGAAAATAAACTAAAAATTTATTTAGCGCAAGCTCCATTCCGCATCAAGCGTATGAAATCTAAAAATTCATGATGTGAATAAATTTCAATTAATAATTAAAATATTAAATGACAAAATAAATTAAAAAAAAAATTATGATTGTTTTATTTATTTTAATATTCCTAACTTATAAGTTGCATAGTATATTTATAATAATAGATAGAAATCAAAAATTAAAAAAAAACTGAAATGGCCAGTATCTATACATGAAGATGAGCTTACATTAAATAAAAGTTGTAACAACCTTACCCAAACATTAATTAAATTATTACAAATGTAATTTTTAATATTAAATTAATTTGTTGACAAAACATTAATTTAATGTTTATAAACTAATGTTAGCACATTGTTTAAAATGCAATGTTATCATAACATTGTCTTTTGGTCCAAAAAACATTGCTGTAATGTTACGTAAGCGTTACTTTAAAGAAAAGCCAATCATAATTTAATGTTGAAACAATATTCATGATTATATGCCTAACATTAAATAAACTTTAAAGTAATATTATTTTGTTATGTGGGATTATTATACTAGAAAATGTACTTACTTCGGTTAGGTTAATCATTTTAGATATCAGTATTATTATAAAATACGATATAATAATATATTTTTTACCAATAATATTCTTCATTTGCATTAAAGATATTTTTAACATGAGATATTTTGTACCGGAGATATTTTTGCGGAGATATTTTAACCTGGAACCTGCTCTCTGATCACTATTATATATTATAGGAGTGTTAAATTTGAATCCAATGGTAAGTATCATTGTATACGAAAAACGATTCTGAATAAAAATGATTTGTTAGCCTAGGATACAATTTCCAATTTTCAACTCTTAGCTTATATACTTATACAAAAAAATTTATGAATTATACCTACAAAATAATTCGCAAATATTTATGATTTTGACGAATTTTTGTCAATATTTGAACTTTAAATGCTAATAAAAAGAAATTGTGCCTATGTGTTCGTAGGTATAATTTTTTCATCACTATAAAAATAACTTATTAGGAAATTTGTATTAAATTTTCAAATATTATGACTCGGCAAAAAAAATTTTATCGACACTTGGTTTAGAAAATTTTAGTTATCTATAAATAGCTCAAAAAAGTCAAAATATTTTAAAAATTTAACCATGTATTATAATGTATTGTATATGTAATAACGATAATACCTATATAAACATATTGTGGTGAACATTTTAAGTGATTGGTTTTTGATTTAGAACCATATAAAAAAAATCGATCAATATAATATTACAATTTTAAATACGAATTAGGCACTTACCATTTTAGATTCTGAACGAAGTGAAGAATGTATTGATTTTACTATGATGTGTGGTTTTTTTTTTTTTTTTGTGTCAACATTTGGAGCAGTAATAATGCTCCGATTTTTGACTTCAGCCCCTCTTTAAATAGGAAAATTCATCTAGTTGGTACTTTTTTTTTGGGGGGGGGGGGGGGGTAAAAAGTAAAATTTTCAAATAGTTTTCAAAAAAATCGAGAAAAACAAAAAAAAATGACAGAAAAATGGCAATTTTACGAAAAACCACTTTTCGACAAAATCGTTTTTTTGATTTAGCTGTAACTCAAAAACAAATTATTATAAATACTTGAAATTTTCACCAAATGTTTATATTATGGTTATCTTTTTACAGTTAAATTTTTAAAATATTTTGACCATCTTTAAGCTACTTATACACAATTGAAATTTTCGACTTTTCTAAGTTTTTTTTCTTCAAATGCCGATAAAAATTTTTTGGGTGGCCAGAAAATCTTGAAAATTTAATACAAGGTTTCTTATAAGTTTTTCTTATAGTGAAAAAAAAAAATCCAAAATCGTTGGTCACAATTTTTTTTTATAAGTGCTTAAAGTTCGAATTTATACGAAATATTTCAAAATTTAAATTAAATTTCATACTCTCATTATGCGTATATTGCCTAATACTTTTTTTATTAATAAACAGATACTATAAAGTAACTATAGTAACATAATATAGTAACTATACTATTTGTTTCAAAATAGAATATATGACAATATTTAAATATAATATATCCTAGACTGACAAATCATCTCCGTTCAGAATCGTTTTTCGTATACAATGATACCTATCATTACATTCAAATTTAACCTACCATAGTCTGAGGTCCACCCCACCCCCTAATATACAGCAGAGCGATACCTACTTACCCGCTTTTTTATAAGTGCATAAAGTTCGAATTTATACGAAATATGTCAAAATTGCGAAAATTTGCAAGTAATTTTGTGGTTGAAAAATCGTAAAATTTTTTTCTTTTATAACTAAGTTTTGAAAATTTGATACAAGGTTCTCCATACATTTTTAAAAACATTCGTTTCGATGTGATTTCGTTATTTTTAACAAATTTCAAATATATACATATATTATTAATTGACATACGTTTAATAATATGTATAAAATTTGATTTTAACTAGGTACATATTTTATTTTTTATTTAAACGACTATCATTTTTTACCAATTCAGATGATTTTAAACTATACGTTTTCTTAAATTCATCATCATTAATGATTTAAAAAACTAATAGTCTGTACCTACTCTGTATTTTCAATTTTGGTCTACTTTGAATAAATAACTTCGAGGTTAAATCGTCTCAATCATCATCATCCTGATAACAAACATCTTAACATAATAAACCTTGATAATCTATTGAAATTATTTTATGCTCCCCCAATGAGACATCATTAATCCGCGCCTGCATATACGAGGCACAGTATATTTTCAATTTTGTTATTTAGTCTACATTGTTGCACTGTGTAACCCATATAACAATTCGGTATTCATTTCGACCCAAAGCAGAGTGCACTAAACCGAAATACCACCGTACCTTGTACCATAATTTACATTATTAACACGATTACTGCACTGAAATTGCTACTCTGGTATTATCCATTGTAAAGTAACATACTATATAGATGGATACAGGCACGGCACTAGAATTTTTTTCCATTGGGGCAGATTGGGGCAGATTGGGGCAAATATTATTTTTATTCGGGCTAAAATTTTTTCAACAAATTCTGAGGTTATATAAATGAAATATAAATATTTTCGTATCATATAATATAATATAGATGTTAGCTATATAGACATATAGTATATACGTTTTATATTGTATACTCTTAAAGTCTAAACAGATAATATATACAAACTTTTGAATAGTTAAAAATGTTTTAAGAATAATTTCAAATATTTTTTTTGTAGGTACCTTACGTAATAAAATGTCTAATCACGGACCTTCAACAACTATATTTATAATGATGGCATGATATACAAAAATGATAATTGATTTATGACTTTAATATTACATACCTTTGTGAATGAATAATTATGTTTCTTTTACTTACCTACATTTCATAAATATAAATTTAAGTAATTTGTATTTAATAATGAACAGATGAATTTGTTTCAATGATCTTTAATGCAATGATTTTGGGGTAGGTACGTTTATTTGTTTATTTTTATTAAGTAATTAGTACTAAATAAAGGTAATAATAAATAAATGAAAATTTTTTCCTTATTAGACAAATAATAAATTAAATTTATTCCTCAATTTTTTTAGTTGTGACAATATATTAAATAAGCTAAATATTTATATTTTACACAATATCTGTTTATACACCATACCTACAGTAAATGATTGAAAATCTTATAATATTGAAAAAGAAAACAAAAATATGACAAATATACAATCATAGGATTATCTAATGTAATAATTTAATTTTAATATTATTATTTATTTTCTACCTATTTAAAAATAGACTGTAAGTCGGGCATTACATGTTGACGCATTGATACGCCGCGTCGCACGCCTGTATACAATATTAATATTATTATATCAGTTTTCATAACGGCAAAAACTCATAACACAAGTCATCGAAAATACAAAATATTTCATAAATTAAAATTATTTAAAAACAAAAAAAGAATATTTCATAAATTCTTTGATGAAGCTCGAGCTTCATTCTTATTTAAAAATAATGTTTTATAACCTTATTATATCGTACATATTTTTTAGTGGGGGGCTGGCGAAGGGGCTGATCTGTTTTCTGGGGGCTAGAGCCCCACCTTGCCCCCCCCTTGGCGCCGTGCCTAGATGGATATTGAAAAAACTAAAAACTTATAGTAACTTATCATTTATATAAAAATATAATCAAATCATATATCAAGTCTTGGTAAAAATTAAGTTTAATAAATTATTTAGGTGTTAGGTGGTTAGGTCATACAAATATTAAATCAACAAATATAAAATTGGTGTATAATAATTGTTTGCGCCGCCGTGATAGTAGGCCTAAATTCACGGTCATACCGACCGGCCGACACACACACACACACAAACACCCACTATTTTTATATTTGTTTTTGTTCCTTTATTATAATTATTGTCGCGTGAATTATATAACTTGTATTACGTAAATTACAACGGCGTGTTATCTGCCGCCGAACCGGCTCGCTGGTGCACGCAGATTTTAACACGGCCGCCGTAATAGTCTTCAGTCTCGCTCGTACCATAGAATACTATAGAAGCGTCACTCTCGGGCGGCCAATGTTAATGTGTTTAGAATTCTTAACGGCCTTGAAATGGTTCGTAACTTCTTGTCTTACCGCCAAGCTTACAACATCATTCTTGTTGTTACGCCTAATCATACAATAAATATGTGATAAGAGAATTATAAATTATAATTTAATTTTTTTTCGATGTATTACTATTGTCTATTACAGTATTACATCAATTTTTTTATGTTATATGAATTTATGATGGCTAATATATTTTTAAGATATTTATTCAAAAAATGTGTAAGTAGTTTGTTTTTCGGATATGATTTTATTAATGCATTATTATTTAACATCATTGATAATCAATATTAATATATACAATGAATATGAATTATTTACCTTCTATAAGACAATTTAACAAAATATATACATAACAATATCTATACAAAATATACAAACTAGATTATAAGACAATTTAACAACAAAATATATACATAACAATATTTATACAAAATATACAAACTAGATTATAAGACAATTTAACAACAAAATATATACATAACAATATTTATAAATTACATAAAATTTGCAATTTTCTATTTTTCATGCGAGGTATTTGCAAATTACGGTTAGTTCTGGTCAAAGTAGTATAAATTCTAAATCTTATATATAAGTTTAACAAATAGTCATGGGGGAATTGTTCACAGGGATGTTCAAAGTATACATTTAACATTAAAGTTTTAAGTTTTTGCCCAACTTTTGGTGATGGTGCTAAAGTAGGAAATTGATTTGTAAATATAATGTCTAATTCAAAAATATATTGGTAAAAATTACAATCTGGAGTCATTAACGATGAAAATATAGATATAGAGCTGTGTTGATATGATTTGAAGTGTGTAAAAAAAAGTTCATCAGATAACTTTGTGGTAGTTCTGCCATATCTTATGCACGTTTCACAAGAATGCATGTTATAACACTTCATTATTAAATAACCACATATATATGTAAAAGCATTTCTTTCTGGCAATTCTAATGATCTGTAATTGGTTGCATCAATAGGTAATGGATTAATTTGAATTACCTTTTGGTTTTCAGGGAATATTGTTTTTAAATCTTCAGCTGGTATTTTATTTAAATTACTCAGTACTTGGTCTATGTCTTCCAAACAATTTGCACCTTCATTATATTCAAAATAACTTAATGAAAATAATTTTTTGAAGGTACGCTGTAATTGAATAGTTGTGGGGTTTATACAGTTACCATTCTGAATTCGCATAGTACCAAATAAATTTTCCAAACAATCTTGGTTCAATCTCCTTGTCATAAGTTCAATCTCTTCATCATATTCTTTTGATAATATATTATGTAATTTAATTAATCCTGCTATTGAAATCATCCAACCTGTCAGAAATTTTATGTTGTAGCTTTTCTTAATGTTATGCCATTGTTTTGTTGATGTATTAAATTTTTGTAAATTAACATTTTTAAAAAAATTAAACATTTTTAATAAGAAATTATTTTGATATTCAGCATTTTTAAAAGGTAAGCAAAATCGTTTTGCCCCCTTAAGTTCTAATTCATCGTCAGATTCAACGTCGTCTTCTTGTGGCTTTATTTTCATTCGAGAATTAAATATATCAAATAAATTATCAATTTCATCTATAAATTCTATTGTACTAGCAGCTGTATTTGGAAGTGATCGATCTGTCATGCATGTTGTCATTGCACAGACAACAGTTTTACTGAAAACTTGAGATGCAAATTTCACTTTCATCTTTTGAAATGGACCAGGATTCATATGTTTTTCTGTCAATTTAGGAGCTAGGCGATGAGTTCGTTGTGTATCAGAATTATAGAATTGTTTTAAATGTTTGCTCTCAATAATTTTGTCTTCAGAAACTAATCTATAGTTGAAAAAGTTATTTCTGGTTGATTTTAGTAAATGAGGAGGGTCAAACATGTATATAATTTCTTTTGTTCCGACTTTAAAATAAGGGTTTTCAGGTGTTACTCCCACATTATCAGCGAATGATTTAAAATTAGAACCCATATCAGATATCATGACTCTAACATTAAATGAAATACTAGTTAACTTTAAAATACACTTATATATTATGTTTTTTAGAGAAAAACCAGAGCAAGTTGAACCAACAAAATAGTACCCGATTGGCTGTTTCCACGTATCATGTATACCTCTCATCATCAAGACCATTACAGATTTTGCAACATCAGTGGTTTTATGTGTCTCTACATCATGGAATCCAATAACTTCATCTTTGGCATAATTATAGTAAAGAAAAGCTTTTAATGACATTTCATCAGCACATAATACGCAATCTCTTCCTTTTTTGTTCAATGTTTGTACTTTTAAAGAAAGTACTTTAAAAACAAAATCACTGAGTCCAACACCGATTTCCCAATTTTCTGTAGCCCTCTGCAAGGTTCTTAAACTTGGTAAACACCACACTTTTTTAAGAAACCGATAAGCCTTAGCACCATAAAAATGTACCATCAAAGCAAATTGTTTTTCTTCTGGTGTATACCTTCTACCTTTTGCTTTGACTGTACATAATCGAGCCTGATTTTTTATAAAACTACAGATTGTTGGCTTACCAGCAAATAATGTGTCACATATATTGTTGAAGTCTGTCAACGTCACTGGTCCATCTAATCGGTCTTGTAAATTTGAATTAATGGTTTTGAGATTTGCACATTCTTTTAAAGCTGATTTCAATTGAATTTCAGTGTACTGTAATCTTTTTTTCAGTTTCATTTTTCTTGGTGTGTTTTGAGATAAAACTAGTCCTCTCTGAGTTTCAGAATCTGTAATAAAATATTTTTTGTTGGTTACAATTTTAATTTAAATGTGTAGTTTATAGGTACCTAATACATATTTTTTTAATTTAGGAGATGTATATGTGATATAAATTACCCGAACAAGGTGTTGAACAACTTGATGAAGGCCTTGATGAAATATCTGATGTTGAACAATTCTTTGAACACTCAGGTAATGACTCCGGTGTTCTAGGAAATAATTCGACCGGACTTAAAAAAGAA
This sequence comes from Schizaphis graminum, assembly GCA_020882235.1. Taxonomy (NCBI): domain Eukaryota; kingdom Metazoa; phylum Arthropoda; class Insecta; order Hemiptera; family Aphididae; genus Schizaphis; species Schizaphis graminum. The sequence goes on from CM037035.1 coordinate 1,270,584, forward strand.
TCTAAAATCAAAAACTTAATTAAACACATGTTTTGAAAATTGTAATGTTTTAATATTTACTCTTACTGTTTGTAACATCAATATGTTCTAAAGGGTGAGGAGTAGAACATTGTGGTAGATCTACATTCTCATTGTTCATTTCAACAGAAGTGATAATTTTTAGAGCTGCATTTAATTTTAATCGGTTTGTGTTAAATAAATAACAAGCAGGATCAAAATGGTCAGAGCAGATTCTTTTTTGAGAAAGTCTAAATGTATCCTTTAAACCAATATTATGAATCCAAGTATTACAACTATAATTTAAATAAACATTTCAATTAGAAATAAAACAAAACAAAATAATAATATGGTATAATAGTATAAACTAAAGCTAATGGCATGCTCGTATGCTCGTTTTAGATTCTGAACGGAGTGATGAATGTATTGATTTTACAATGATGTGTTTTTTATTTTTATTTTTTTTTTGTGTCTGACGACAACATTTGGAGCAGTTAAAATGCTTCGATTTTTGACTTCAGCCCATCTTTGAAAAGAAAATCGAATCTAGTTGGTACTTTGGGGGGTCAAAAGTTAAAATTTTCAATATTTTTTAAATGAGTCGGGAAAACCCCTAAAAAAATGACGGGGAAAACGGGATTTTTTACGCAAAACCAGTTTTCGACAAAATCGAATTTTTTATTTTGCTATAACTCAAAAAATAATAGATGTAAATACTTGAAATTTTCACCAAATGTTTATATTAGCGTTCTCCATACACAGTTACATTTTTAATTTTTTTTAGTATTTTTTTTTAAAATAACGATAAAAATTTTTTGGCCGGCCAGAAAATCTTGAAAATTTAATACAAGGTGTCTTATAAGTTGTTCTTAAAGGGATAAAAAAAAAAATCCGAAATCGTTAGTCACAATTTTTTTTTATAAGTGCTTAAAGTTCGAATTTATACGAAATATGTCAAAATTGCGAAAATTTGCAAGTAATTTTGTGGTTGAAAAATCGTAAAATTTTTTTCTTTTATAACTAAGTTTTGAAAATTTAATACAAGGTTCTCCATACATTTTTCTTCAATTATCTGTACAAATATTTCTCGATTAAAAAATTAAATAGATATCTAAATATAATATATATTTAATTAATTTTTAATACTTTATTTAGAATATGAAATATGTAATTCTATTAAACGAATTCCTCTATATTACGATTTTGTTTGTCCCTTTCTGTTACTTTGTTATATTATGGAAGTTTTATTGTATTTATTATTTACATCATAATAAATTAATATTAATTTTACAAAAAGAAACAATTGTCAACTAACGATCTTTCTCCTACAAATAAAAATATAGCACTAAGTAATATACTGGTATATACGTCAATATATAAATTTAAGGAAATTTTTAAGAAATGGGTCTTATAAATCAAACCTTAGTATGAAACACTCAGATTTTCAAAAATCAATCGTAAAAAAGCCAATTAAAAAAAAAACAGTTAGGTATTTTTACTAAGGGTTCCTCGATTTATAATTACTATATGATAATGTATTCATTTTAATTCAGTACCTACCTTAAAACACATGTTTAAAAAATAAACGAGCACTGGAGTTAACCTGCATTTTTACGAATAATGGTACAACTAATTTAAATATACTTACAGGTTTTCATCTTTAGGAAAACGATGAAATGTTACTTTGTGTTGACCTTCCTTATTTTTGCAAATAACACAAATGTTCGGAATTTGTAAGATTACAAAAAACAAGATAAAAAATAATTGCAAAAAAACACGTGTAAATAATCAAAAGGCGTAAAAAACAACCGTTCAGACCAGAGTACAAGACATGTGTCATCGAAATCGAATACCTCAGTTCGCAATGTTGACAAAACAAACAATTACATTTTTTAGTTAACAGTGTGACCCATAAACATAAAAAGACGAATTGGTGTATTGTGTAAATGGGCGTATTGGTGGCGCTCCTAGCAAACAATTTTGAGTGCGCCCTCCTAAAAAAAAATTTCAAGGAAGAGGGGTTATACAAATCTTAGTAAGTGGTAATATGCAGTGACCTTTTTTTTTTAAAAATTGGCGGGCTGATCTCGAGCAATGCATTTCGATGATAAGAGTGTTCGTAACATCATGCCTTACCGCCAAGCTTACAACATCATTCTTGTCGCTCCGAAATGAAGAAAATAAAAGTGGAGGGGTGAGTGTCGCTTCTATAGTATTCTATGCTCGTACTATCGTATATATTGTTACGCGGACCATATTATTATTATTCATTGTCGTGGGCGCGAATCGCCACTTTTTTGTATATTTTGTGCAAGGCGCGAATCGCTTTCTTTTTATTATATTTGTGGTAAGGCGCGAATCGCCGCTAACATAATATTGTATACCTATCATAATATAGGCGCGAATCGCCGTATTTTTATTTTATATTAATTGTGGGCGCTAATCGCCACATTTATACTATTATATATTATAATATAATATACGTGTGCGAATCGCCGTATTAGTATTTTATTATAATTTTTATAGGCGCTAATCGCCGCATTTTTTATTATTATTTTAGTGTTTTGTTGTGTGTGTAATTATTATTATATAGGCATAGGTAGCAGCTGGCCAGCCGAGCACCGACAAATTTGTGAGTTTTTTTTTATTATTATTTATTACGTAACATTCAATTATTATACAATATTTATTTATTAGCTGTAAAATAGTATTATTATTGTTATTTGGTTGTGCCGAACCGGCAACTATTATTATATAAATATTTTTACCTGTTGGGCCAAAAGGGCCGTAATTTATTTACTATATTATACCTTTTTTATCACATCTACAATTGAGTTACCATTTTTATTAGAGTTACCTTTTATCATTAATTATTAAGCACACACCCACACATATACACATATACACACATACACACACCACCCACATACTAGCACTCTCAGGTTTTGCTCGGCGAACCTGTCCACTTCCTGTTGAGTGCTATACCTATATACACATTTACATAGGTCGGTCGGTGTGTGAGTGCAGCGCGAAGTATTTTGGTGACCGGGCGTCACGGCCTATTATTGTTTCGTACCCGGCCCGTACGTGATTAAAAGAATCACCAATACGGCTGTATTATTTAACTAATTAATTTAAATAATAGGTACACACTATTGTAATTAAATATATTTTTAAACTTACCATTATAAATACGATGTATTCAAATTAAACTAAAATACAACGATATACAAACTATTATATCATAAATAAACAATTAAGTGAGGAAAATTCACAAGCATTCGACTGGACGCCTGGATTGCAAATGAGAATAGAATTGCTTTAATATAATTTGAATAATATTTTTATTATTCGGTTAAGTCTAGATAATAATATTAGAACTTTTGGTAACTTTTCTGACACCTCTCGCTGAAAACTCTTCAGCGGACGAGAGGATCGAGAGGTCGATGCTTTCGCAGTCCCTACGCGTACTGAACGTCCGGGATCAAGCCAGCATTTGCGCTTTTGCTCTACGCGAGGTTTCCGTCCTCGCTGAGCTGGCCTTAGGACACCTGCGTTATTTTTTGACAGATATACCGCCCCAGTCAAACTCCCCACCTAACGGTGTCCTCGGAATACGGATCGCACCAGGGCCCGGGCCCGCGGAAGCGCCGCGCACGCGGACGGCGACTTTTGACGGCCGGCCGTACGCGTACGGACGCGGTCCGCGGTTTGACGCCCGGAGCCCTCGGCTGGTGCTTAACGCTACCGGAATATCAACCGCGGCCCGGCACGAACGGGCACAGGCCGACGACACGGCGACCGCTCGCGCGCCGAACGAACCGACGGCGAGACGACGACGCGACGGGACGACGGCCGACGGCCGGACGCACCCGCGGCCGGAACCGCGCGTTCCGCTTTACCGAGTAAGTGGGGAAACGATGCGGGTAGTGGTATTTCAAGGTCGACGGGGAGACGAACGGCCGAGACCGCCCGCCTAGACCCCCGACTCCCACTTATGCTACACCTCGGCATGTATCCGAACAATGCCAGATTAGAGTCAAGCTCAACAGGGTCTTCTTTCCCCGCTGATTTTTCCAAGCCCGTTCGCTTGGCTGTGGTTTCGCTAGATAGTAGATAGGGACACGAGGACTCCCGTGGTTTTGTGCCTTGCAGCTACAACCGTGGACCTTATGTTAGCGCTGATCGCTAGTCAAGAGCCACGGAGGACCGCGGTCGGAGCACGGCAGTCCACCGTTCCCCGACCGTGCGTCGTCTATGGACCACGAGCACCGGGCGCACACCCGTTCCCACCGGAGTCGGGAGAGAGTACACCCGTACCGTTGGCTGAGGCATGCACGTGCCCTTCGTCACCCTGGTCGGGTCGCAAGCTATCCACATTGCTTCCCGTATTTGGTTACGGGCAACCTCCGGTGCATATAGCCCCACCGGTAGGCTGGGTGAGCGCTAAGGAGTAATCTCACTCGGCAACCTTCCCCTAGACCAAGCATGCGGTCTTTTAACCACATGATAGCTCCTGCTACTGCCACTCCGAAACCAATCCGCCAGTGACCGCGACTCGGCCGAGACCGGGGCACGACCACCGTGTGGGGGCACGTCGCCAATTTCTCGGCGACGCGGGGCTCCCCCACATCCTGAAGTACCATTCTCGCTCCCGTAAGGTGAGCACATCAATGGTGAGATGGAGGGACCGAGCTTCGTCGGCTTAATGGCTCAGCTGTGATCCTCCCGAGATTTGGGCCGTGTACCGCGGGCTCACGGTGGGCCCTCACCGAGCAGCAATCGCTGCCGGCGCGGTGGCCGCGACCCCCAAGGTATAGGCTCGGTAGCCTGTGCCACGCCTCCCTGAGGCATAACTGTGGTGATCGACCCGCTCTTCATGAGGTCACGGTCAGAACCTCCGACACCCTAGTCCCCGGAGGTTTCGGTGTGCCCACGCCCCTGGCGCCGACCCCGACTGGCCATTACCCTTTTAGTCGCCTCTTACGACAAGCAGGGAATAGGTATACAGTAGTTGTCACAACTAAAAAAGGAGTTGGACAGGATGCGCAGATCAAGTTTACATCGAACTGACAGACCAGTATACATTAGGGCCAGAAATGCGTATTTAACGGACATTAGAAAGGCCAAGATGCAAACGTGGAAAAGCTTTGCGGAGGATATAAATATGAATAGTTGGGGAAAGGCCTTCAAATGGGCGAAAAATTGCACAAGACAGGCAAAGCTTCCGGCAACTATGGTAAAAAATGATGGCCAAATAACAAACACGATAGGCGAAACGGCAAAACTTCTCCTAGAGACGTTTTTTCCTAAAGCAGACGGAGAAACTATTCAAATATCAGGTCCGATTGAAAGTTATAGCGAAATGATTGACAGTAATAGAGTTAAGGCAGCTATATGGAGAATGAAGCCCAACAAAGCTCCGGGGCTAGATGGCATAACTGCTGGAATACTAAGAAAAGCATGGCCAGTCATAGGTGAGGACATAACCAAACTTTTCAGGAGGTGCATGGCAGAAGCAGTATTCCCCCAGTTATGGAAAAGGGCGGATTTGGTCGTTCTGCCTAAACCAGGCAAAACAGATCTAAAGAACCCCAAATCATTTAGACCAGTGAGTTTGCTCCCGACGATAGCTAAAGCACTAGAAACTCTAATTATACAAGACTTGGAAAAAGAAACTAAACTTAATAATTATATAGAACAACACGGCTTTGTACAAGGGAAGTCAACAATTACGGCTATAAAAGAATTGTATAGATGGAGCAGCAATAGCAAAGCTAGAAACGTTTTCGGAGTGTTTCTAGACATAACAGGCGCGTTCGATAATATGGGTTGGACACCAATGCTAGAAAGATTGATGGAAATGGGCGCCTCAATCCGGACACTGCGACTGATAAAAAGCTACCTAAAGGACCGAGAGGTAGAGCTTACCATAAATGGCTATACAAGTAAAAAGAGACTAGAGCGAGGCTGCCCACAGGGGTCCCAACTGGGACCAACACTGTGGAAAGTTGCAATGTCGGCTATCGAAAAAATAAGGCTAGAAGAATCGGCCAAAATAATCTTGTACGCGGATGACAGAGCTCTGCTGGTGTGGGCGGCCAGGCCCGCCACGGCCTTTGCTAGGATTGAGACATACCTAGAAGAGCTCAAAATATGGGCGAATGAGTTTAAGCTAGTGTTCTCAACGACCAAAACACAGATGATGGCCATTAAAGGAGGGTTGAAACCGAACTATACGGTAAGTTTTGGGACACGACAAAACGCAGATAAAATAAGTCCAAATGAATGTGTAAAATACCTGGGCGTCATACTAGACTCCAGGCAAAATTATTGGGAGCACATAAAAATACAAAAAGAGAAGTCCACAGAGATGTTCAACAGACTCAGGCGCATGACATCTGCTAACTGGGGCATGGGACGCACGGCAGCACGGATAATTTACAGAGCGGTTTTCTTACCAAGAATTACGTATGCGGCAGAAATCTGGTCGCATGGTTGCCTACTAAAAAAGAGCATTGCACTACTAGGCAGCATACAAAGGGCGCCATTATTAGCCATAACAAGCGCATATAAGACAGTTTCCACGAACTGTCTCTCAGCAGTGGCAGGGGTCCTACCACTGGATCTGGAGATAAGACTTGTAACGCTGAAAGTAAAGAAAAAGAATAACGAAATCAACCATGAACAGTACAGAGAGAAGCTCGAAGCATTACTAGATGAGTGGCAGGAAAGATATAATAACACGGATAAAGGAGACTGGACCAAATATATGATACCAGATTTGAAAGTAAGGTATCACCTCCCAATGACGATGGACCATTACACCACACAGATGTTAACCGGACATGGGGATTTCCGAAGAAAGCTATATAGCTTCAAGCTAGTAAGAAGCCCCAATTGTGAGTGCGGTGGTGGAGCTGAAACGGTAAGGCACGTCCTCATGAACTGCAGGAGAACGGAAGGCCAAAGACAAACATTAAAGACAACATTAAGAGCCGAAGGAGAAGACTGGCCTCCACAAAAAGGGGCTTTCCTAAAATCTAAGACCACATATGATGCACTCCGAAAATTCGCAAACAGTGTTCTAAAAAACAGAATAGATAGGTAGGTCCTACCAATGGGTCAGGATGCAGCCTCACCAGTAGGTGAATGGCAAAGCCTCGGGGTGACCCGGATGAGCACGTAAGGAGTAAGTGGCACAAGAGGCGGGTCTCGCTCGAGCGCGTCCTGAATAGGGTGTCGTGAGGTTCTGACCGTGACCTCGCGAAGAGCGGGTCGATCACTCCGGTGATGCCTCTGGGAGGCGAACACACCGAAACCTTCGGGGATTAGGGTGTTGTGAGGTTCTGACCGTGACCTCATGAAGAACGGGTCGATCACTCCGGTGATGCCTCCGGGAGGCGTGGCACAGGCTACCGAGCCTCTAACTCGGGGGTCGCGGCCACCGCGCCGGCAGTGAGCGCTGCCCGGTAAGGGTCCACCATGAACCCGCGGTACACGGCCCAAATCTTGGCAGGATCACAGCCGAGGCTTAGGCCGACGAAGCTCGGTCCGGGCATCCCACCATTGATGCGCTTTCCTAACGGGAGCGAGAATGGTACTTCGGGATGTGGGGGGGCCCCGCGGCGCCGAGCAATTGGCGACGTGCCCCCACACGGCGGTCGCGCACCGGTTTCGGCCGGGTCGCGGTCGCTGGCGGATTGGTTTCGGAGTGGCGGTAGCTGGAGCTACTATGTGGTTGTAAGACTGATGCTTGGTCTAGGGGAAGGCTGCCGAGTGAGACTACTCCTTAGCGCACACCCAGCCTACCGGTGGGGCTATATGCACCGGAGGTTGCCCGTAACCAAAAACGGGTAGCGATGAGGATAGCTCGCGGTCCGACCAGGACGGCGAAAGGCACGTGCATGCCCCAGCCAACGGTACGTGCGGACACTCTCCCGACTTCGGTGGGAACGGGTGTCTTGTGCGGGGCTGGTGGTCACCGGTCGTGAACCTCCGTAGCTCTTGACTAGCGCACAGCGCTAATATAAGGTCTACGGTTGTAGCCGCAAGGCATCAAACCCGGGAGTCTTCGTGATCCGTCCAGTTATATAATGCCTTCACAGCCGTCTCCGTGGATCTTCCGGATACGTTTGATCCGTGTTGCTGGCCTATTTCATTCAGGATGGTTTCTTTTTCTAGTCTTGAGGCAATCAATGACTCTAACGCTTTGCCCAGAGTTGGTAGCAGACTTATTGGCCTGTACGACCCTGTTAATAATGGATCTTTCCCCTTTCCCTTTGGTATGATCACCAGTTTGGCGTTCTTCCAACAGGTGGGAAACTGCGCAGTCCTTAGGCACTTTTCATACAAGTCCGTTATGGTGTCTGAGATGATCGGCCAGGCCACCCGGAGCATTTTAGCAGTGATGCCGTCAAGACCCGGTGCTCTATCCGGCTTCAACTTCCATATTGCTGCTTTGACTTCATGAGTCGTCAGGACTCATCTATAGGAGTTTCATCTGTCTGATTATTGCAGGACGAGGGCGTCATTGGATTCTGGTCCTCGGGCAAGTATGCCTCTAGGAAGGTGTCTATCGTGTCTTTAAGGCCGGTAGTGTATGTTCCTGCACTGGTCTTGATAGTCGTGGGCATGGGGTTATTACGTGTGCCGTTCTTTGCCCATCGAAAAGCTTTGCCCCATTGGTTTATGTTCATATCTGCTCTGAATTCCCGCCATGTATTCATCTTGGCAAGTCTAATCTTATGCAAATGCTGATTTCTTAAATTTTGATAGGTTCGTCTGTCTATTTCAGGGAGGCCCTCTCGTCTTGCTTTTTGCAGCGTTCTTTTTGATATGGTGAGTTGATCTGTCCACCATGGAGGCGCACTCAGACCTATTTTAGATCTGCCTCGCATCGGCATTGAGAGTTTCGCAGCTTGCACAATGACCTCTGTCAGTTTACTGGCAACTTTGTCAACGGAATCACCAAGGATCTGTTGCTTAAGACTCAGGAGTGAGACCCTGAATTTATCCCAATCGGCTTTCTTTATATCAAATTTCATGCCAGGTCTATCAATTTTCAAGCTTTTCAGATTAAGGGTCATTTCCAGCGATCTGTGGTCGCTATCAAGTCGCTCTGTTACGGACCAGCCACTTATTAGGCTTTGAATGACATTACTCGCCAGGGTGATGTCGATGTTAGACTCACCCATTCCGTGTCTGCTATAGGTCTTGAGAGCTTGGGGGATGTTCAGAATGTAGAGTTCCTGGTCGTCAATCAGATCCTCAACAATCCTTCCTCTTCTGTTAGTTTCACTGTTATGCCACCTGACAGAATGACCATTGCAATCAGCACCAATAAGTAGGCGTTTGCTGGTTTGACTTATGTTCGTCAGCTGTTCGGTGAACATTATTGTGGGCTTGTTATACCTGAAATAGGCAGACACTATCACTACGTCATCCCTACGTTGACCGATGCCAATTCTGGCAACCGCAATAAAGCGAGTCGTAAATTGAACTAGTTTTATAGCCTTGATTTTGTTATTTGTGATAATTATTGCGGCTTCTGGATGGTCATCAGACAGTATCTATCGGCAGCCTTCAAAGCCCGATACTCGTCCTTGAATGATGAATGGGTCTTGGGCTAGTACAATGTCTATTTTGTCGTTTAAACATATGTCCCTCAGTTGTTCCGAGGTGATCATCTGTTTATTAAGATTGACTTGAATTATTTTCAAGCCCTTCATTTCTGGTTTTCTTCGGAAGACCCTGTAGTTAGCGGCTGGCCGTAGTCTGTCCGCTTCGCTAGGCGCTTGAGGGCGGCTGTTTTGGTAGGACAACCGTCACTTGATGCTTTATGCATGCCTTTGGCATTTGACCTTTGGCTTGTTTTTCTCTTTCCCAACTATTTGGAAGGTACCCTCTGTGGTCAACTTTGTTTGTTCAAGGTTTTGAGCTGTCATTGGCTTTGATGCTGGTGTGGGCACCACATTTGACTGTGTGCTTTTACTTTCTTTTCCTTTTTGTTTCTTGGATTTTTTACCAAGTCTGTCATGCACGTTAGTTTTTGTGAGTTCACCATTTTTTGATTCGCTTGTTCGAAGTGCGTCTGCGTAAGACCCCTCTTTACTTATATGTGCTGTATCATGCTGCCTATTTGGCGCTTCTGCTTGTTTTATGTTTTTTAGCATTTCCCCATATGCACCTTTCATCTTGGCGTGCCGGTAAGTTATATCCCTAACGACTGAGCAGATGCGGTTACATGACCCTGTCAATTCTTTACGCAGGGAAACTGTTATTCGTTTAGCCAGACTGTCATTGTCAATAAGGGTTCTTAAGTAATCGAGTTCCGCATGGACCAAGTGATTAAGGTCTCCTATGTTTTCTTCGGTTTCCTCATGTGTCTTTGACTTTTTCTGTGTGCCTATGTTGTCTACAATAATGTCTGACTCAGGTTCATTTTTTTTCTGTGCGCCAGTGGTGCCAGAGGTACTTGGTACACATATTTGGTTATCAACTTCCATGTTAGTGATCGAAGTTACCGAGCCTTCCGACAACTGTCTGTCTTGACGCAAAAGGGTCAGTTGCGGTCCAGTTGGGCTGTTTAGCGGACTACGCATGATTCTCATCTGTTCATCTTCGGTTAGTCCAACATAGATATTGTCACTAATTGTGGCCAAAGCGTCGTCAAGCATGAGCCTTAAGTCAAGGGTTTGGTCATAGGTTGACCTATTTCCGTCGTTTAACTCTTTGACTGCTAATGCGTCAAGACCAGATGTTGCCTTTTCAATGATTCTCTTAATCTTAACCAGATTTTTCCCAGGTTCGACCTCGGGACAAAGGTCTAGATCACTTAGAATGGAGCCGATTTTATCTAGCTCTTCAATCATATTGCCACGATTTTTATCACAGTTCGTGGATGGGGGCTTTGGCCAATATTCGTCCTTCTCGAAGAAGTCTATTATCCCTTTGATAATACTGACTAGTTCTGTTATTTTCGCGCCCGTAATCTCAAATTTAGCGTTTTTGTTTTTGTTTTCCCAGCTTACATTACCCGAGCTATTGATAACGACCTGTGTGGCGAGCTCACCAACACCTGCCGGGACTGAGGTATCCGAATCCTCTGTGCCTGTAACTTTTATTTCTGTTTGTTCGTGTGAGTCCATATTGAGTTTTTGAGGGGAGCGCCCTCTGGTAGCCCTGCACCCTCCGGCGGGCGACGGGCTTGATCGCGCGTTGCGTTCCGTGCATCAGGTGTAAGACAGCCTCTTAGCGACCGGACCCATAGGACCGGCCGAGCGGGGTCACCACGGCAAGGTGGGCTGTCGTCGACCCCGAGTAGATAGGGACAGTGTAGGTGTGTAGCGGGGAATTAATGAGCGCCTACGTGTCTATGACACATAACGTTCCACCCCTTTGTATAATCAGACAGGAGTGCTCCTCCAATGCTGCCCTCAGACCGGGCTCCCAGAAGCCGAGTGATCCATGGGGATTGGCGCGACAGGTTTTCTTAGCCACGTTCACGAGCTGCCCGCGCGACCTCGCCCCCACGGGGCTGTTCTCTGCATCCCGTGGTACAGTTCCATGAGTCCAGCACTCAAGGGTACTGCAAGACCCGTTTTCCCACGGACGGCGGGCGGAGTGGCGTGACCAGGGTCCCCACCGCGGCCGCCGTCCTTATAAAGTGGTAACAAATTTAGCGGAATCTGCTCGACCGTTTCCCGTTTTCCGGTGGGGATTGCTTTCACTAGTTTCCCTTAAAACTAGCCAGAACGAGTAACGTCTGTTCTTGTAGGCGGCGCAAATTGACTACGAGACCTTCCCGATCTTAGCCGTAGGCAGGCGTGCCCGCTCTCGACCGTATCTCCTTTGTCAAAGGGAGACCGCGTTTTTCGGGGTCACGCCCTCCAGATTACTGCGCACAGCCCCGAGGCGGCCGTGTGGCAGTTGGAGCGGGTGATTCAGGGTCCTGGCCTGTCGTTCTAATCACCCGCTGTATTCCGTTTGTGTCGGGCCGTTCACCCGCGAGTTCCCCACGCAGTGTTCCCACGGTGTTGTTTGAACCCGACCGCCAGAATCACGCCATTGCACGTAGCTAACGCAACCCATCTATCGGACGGTATTCTCATTCACCGTGTTCTGGGAGCCTGCACCCGGCGCGCTGTCTTAAGCTCGCGTGGGCTAACAACGGCCTTCTATTACAGGACATCCGTTCTACGCAGGTTGTCGCCGGTGCCGGCCCACCGGCCTTCCCCAGTGGGGCACCGCATCCGTGTCTCACTTGGATCAGTGGTCACACCAGGCGTATGCGTTCAACGCCTTACGGCGGGGGATGCACCCACAACTCCTCCGGCATCAATGACTTACGCCAGACACGGGTCCCACCGTGACCGTTGTCGAGGGTGCTGCTCCCGTGCTATCCGGCTTCGGGCAGGAATTCTGATCCAGTGTTATCTGGGGACCCCGCCCGGTCCCCGTTCCGATACCCCAGTTACCGGAGCGCGCCCGCGCGTTAATCAGGCGAGAAGCCCGGGGCTATGTTGACCGTCCGCGCAGGCGGACCGCGGCCGAGGTATGGACCAGTGGTCAAGCGTACTGCATCACCGGGGGTCCCGGTCCGGCGGCAGCCCGTAGGCCCGTCCCGTCAACCGCTTCTATCGTCTTAAGTACAACTTTGCTAACGTAGTCGTTCTGCTGAGCACGGACTTCGGTCAACGTCTCCCCGCACAGACCGGGAGACAGCGATTTCATGCGCTATTACTGTTTTTGCTGGAGGTCCCTTCCAGACGCACACAAGCAGCGCCCCAGTCTCGCCAGAGTGCTTCCCAGCGAGAGCTAACGCCCTCCGTTCCAGCGCGATACAACGTGCATCCTCCGGTAATTCTCCCCTCGTTACTAATTCTCGTGGTTTGCGGGAGATCTCGCTACCAGTCTAAACGACTGGGTACGAGCATTACAGAGCAACGGCCCGAGAGAACCGCAAATGCCTCACGGCGCGATAACTCGGGCTTACCACGCCGTGTGGGGCCTAGGCCCCCTGACAAGGTACGGTGTCCTTTTCGCGGGGTTCTGCCGGAAAGCCGTGTGACTCAGAGCATAGAAGATCAAGCCCAGTCCGCCCGGGCGGACCCGCTAGACCGGGCAAAGTTTCAGGGTGGTCACCGACTTCCCGACTTGATGAAACCCACGGAGGGCAAGTTGTCCGAAAGTCACCGCGAACGGTCCGGCTCCGGGCGCAGGCGCAGGCTTTCGTTTCGCAGTGCGCGCCACGCAGCCAACAGGTCGGCGGCCCCAGTTACCGATCCACGGGGTCGTTAGTTTGTTAGTGTTCTCTTTGCCCCGGGCCGTGCGGCCGCGGACAAGTTAGTCAACCGGCCCGCACTTACCAATCATTGCAGGCCGTTATTGGTGGAACTTGGCTCGTCGGCCATCCCCGACTACCGCAGGGTAAGGGAGTCATGATTCGGTCGCCATCCAGGAGCGGCGTTGCCGCGTGCACCGTAGGTCCCGGTGGTACGCGCCAACGCGACTTATGCTGGCACGCGTCTCGAATCGCTCCCTTCGAGTTGCCGGTTGGTCCGCGCCACTCCACGCCGTGCAGAACACCCCGGGCGGGGAGCAACGCAGTCGTCCCCGGCACTCCGGTGCTAGAATCGGTCTCACGAGAACCGACCGCCCGTATGGACGGACCCATCACATACGGGCGCGGAATCATTTTTACGTGGCTGTTTCCGAACGCCTCCGGCTGCTCTGTCTCGGTGGGTGGGAGACGACCGGACGAATCCACGAATGGACGAATCCGTGCCCGCCTCCCTGGCCGAGAACTGGCCTGTTGGGAATGACGACCGTTAGCCACCCGTTATACAACGGGTGTTTACGTTGACCGCCACGGGAAAGTCGTCGTCAGGGCATATGCGCGAGCCCCCTCGTGCATATGGCGAGAAGCACGTCACAGGTGCGGTCGGATCTAACCGAATCCGCACCGATGGCCGAGTCAAGCCCAACAGTAGATAGGGACAACGGATTAAGATATCCACCTCCGACTTAGCCTAGGGCTAGTGGTCGTTTCCAGCAAAACCGCAACCCCAGCGAGTCCAACTCCAGAGGCCCGAGATGTTGTTGGGCCTCAGTGCCGGGACACGAACCTTGCGGCCGTGGGGCCCCCGACCCCGCTGTACGGGTTTGTGCCGGTGAAACGATTTACACGTACACCGACCCACCCCCGGTAGATAGGAACAACGGATTAAGATATCCACCTCCGACTTAGCCTATGGCTAGTGGTCGTTTCCAGCAAAACCACAACCCCAGCGAGTCCAACTCCAGAGGCCCACGGTGTTGTTGGGCCTCAGTGTCGGTGCACGAACCCTGCGGCCGTGGGGCTCCCCGACCCCGCTGTACGGGTTTTGGTCGAGTCTGGTGTTTAACGCAGACCCAACCCCACCCCCGGTCGGTGGAACTCAGGTTACGTAGGGTCGTCCAGCCCATCCCAGATTTCTGGGCCTTGCGCAGAAGTAGGTTGCTTTACAGATGTAGTTCCTGTTGTCTTTGTTCAACTCTTTTTGTTTCCTTTGTGGTTAAGTATGTTCTTGAGAAGGTTGAAAGGGCATCCCATGCCTTCCTGTGGCGTATATACTCATCATTTGTGTATGGCCAGATTATTCCAAGTTGGGACATAGCATCCCGAAGTCTTGATCTAGGCAGATCCGTCAGAGGACAGTCTTCGAGTATGTGTTTGGCAGTCTCCTCCGGCCATCCACACTCACAGGTTGGTGCATCGACGAGGTTGAAGCTGTGCAATCTCTGGTTCAGGTCTCCGTGGTTGGCTATTAGCTGGTTTATGTAATGTCCGAAAGTTATGGGGATAGCCATTCTAAGTTTGGCATCAGGTATGAAGGTCTTCGTCCATGATCCTTTTGGAGAGGTGCTCCATTTTTCCTGCCATTTTTGTAGGCATTTATCACGGGCTTCTTCGCGTGTCATACCTTCTTCTATGTCGATTCTTATCTCGATTTCTAGTTCGATAGGCGGCGCACCTGCAATCACCTGTAGTGCCGCTGTGGAGGTGGTTTTATAGGCACCAGTGACGGCCAGTAGTGCTCTTCGCTGCGCGCTTTCTAATTTCTTTTTCAGCCAGTTTGGTTTGCTCAAGCGTTTATACCATGTGCTCGCTCCATAAGTTAATCTAGGTATATAGACCGTCTTGTATAGCATCATAGCAAGTTCAGGCGATGCTCCCCATTTGGATTTCCTTATGCTCCTTATTCTGGAGAACATTGTTGTGGAGGAATCTAATAGCTTGATTGCGTGTTCGTCAAAGAGGAGCTTTTGACACAGCTGTAGTCCCAGGTATTTTGTACTGGCAACTGACTTTATTCTCTTGTCACCCATTCTCGCAATGAAGCCCGGTACAAGTCCACCCTTGAGGGGCACCATCACAGACTTCTCTTTGGAGAAAGTGAGGCCCCTTGTGCTGGCCCACGTGGTGACTGTGTCCAAGATTTCTTCTGTTCTGCTTACGATGTCTATGCGTGTACTTCCAGACACTAGGATGGCAATGTCATCCGCATTGGCAACTATGTACAAGTGAGGGGCATTTATTTGTTTAAGTAATGGGTCCATTGTTAGATTCCATAATCGAGGCCCAAACGTAGAGCCCTGTGGGCATCCCCGGGTGAGGCTGATCGTCTTGTGTATGCTACTAATGTTATATGTTGCCGTTTTGTCTAGGAGGTATTTTGTTGCAATGATTGTGAGATTGGGGTTGGTCCCCAAATCACTCATGTCATTGACTAGTTGTGCCCATTTGACGTTGTCAAACGCACCGCTTATATCGAGGAAAATTCCCAGGACATGCTCGTCATTGTCTTCTGTCCAGTTTATGAGGTCGTGAAGGGCTGTGTTCGTGGACTTTTCGGGTCTGAAGCCGTGCTGGTTAGGGCTGAGTAGACTTCCGATATCACGTTCTAGGAGGTTGCAGATGACTTCCTCATATATTTTGCCTAAAACTGGTAGAAGGCTGATTGGCCTGTAGCTTTTAGTATTCAGTGGATCCTTGTCCTTGTTTTTCAATATTACAACCACCTTGGCGTTTTTCCAACATTTGGGGAATATTTTGTTTTTGAGGCAGCCGTTTATAAGTTGGTGAAGCGGGAAACATGACCGGCCATACGGCCCTAATTATTTTGGCTGTGATGCCGTCTATTCCGGGGGCGCGATTTTTCTGTCGCCAGACTACGGTCTTTCGGTATTCTAGGCTTACGTGGAGGTTATCATGATTTCTAATGTCCTGTGGAAGTGTCGGAGCGGGATCGTTATTTGAGCTTGGTATTAGGTCCTCTAGTAGGAGGTCGATTGTGACAACCAGTCCTTCCGTATAAGTACCGTCTGATCTTTCAAGGACCGTTGGGATAGATTTGGCCTGTCTGCCTCGTATGAGCCTTTTTGTTAGCTTGCCCCAGATTCTCTTTTTGTCGGGAAGAGGGTCTTGGACAAACTTGACCCAAGTGTCCTTTTTGGCCTTCCGAATGTTGGCTACGTGGTCGTTTCTCATGGATTTGTATGTAGCTCTATCCTCTGGGAGACCTGTTCTGATCATTGTTCTTTTTGCTCTGTTTACAGCTTGCCTAGAGGTGTTAACATATTCATTCCACCACGGAGGTCTAGTTGAACGATCTCTAGTCCTTTTAGGAAGGACGTTAATGCATGCCATGCGTACCAATTCTGTTATATATTTGTCTATCGTGTCTTTAAGGCCGGTAGTGTATGTTCCTGCACTGGTCTTGATAGTCGTGGGCATGGGGTTATTACGTGTGCCGTTCTTTGCCCATCGAAAAGCTTTGCCCCATTGGTTTATGTTCATATCTGCTCTGAATTCCCGCCATGTATTCATCTTGGCAAGTCTAATCTTATGCAAATGCTGATTTCTTAAATTTTGATAGGTTCGTCTGTCTATTTCAGGGAGGCCCTCTCGTCTTGCTTTTTGCAGCGTTCTTTTTGATATGGTGAGTTGATCTGTCCACCATGGAGGCGCACTCAGACCTATTTTAGATCTGCCTCGCATCGGCATTGAGAGTTTCGCAGCTTGCACAATGACCTCTGTCAGTTTACTGGCAACTTTGTCAACGGAATCACCAAGGATCTGTTGCTTAAGACTCAGGAGTGAGACCCTGAATTTATCCCAATCGGCTTTCTTTATATCAAATTTCATGCCAGGTCTATCAATTTTCAAGCTTTTCAGATTAAGGGTCATTTCCAGCGATCTGTGGTCGCTATCAAGTCGCTCTGTTACGGACCAGCCACTTATTAGGCTTTGAATGACATTACTCGCCAGGGTGATGTCGATGTTAGACTCACCCATTCCGTGTCTGCTATAGGTCTTGAGAGCTTGGGGGATGTTCAGAATGTAGAGTTCCTGGTCGTCAATCAGATCCTCAACAATCCTTCCTCTTCTGTTAGTTTCACTGTTATGCCACCTGACAGAATGACCATTGCAATCAGCACCAATAAGTAGGCGTTTGCTGGTTTGACTTATGTTCGTCAGCTGTTCGGTGAACATTATTGTGGGCTTGTTATACCTGAAATAGGCAGACACTATCACTACGTCATCCCTACGTTGACCGATGCCAATTCTGGCAACCGCAATAAAGCGAGTCGTAAATTGAACTAGTTTTATAGCCTTGATTTTGTTATTTGTGATAATTATTGCGGCTTCTGGATGGTCATCAGACAGTATCTATCGGCAGCCTTCAAAGCCCGATACTCGTCCTTGAATGATGAATGGGTCTTGGGCTAGTACAATGTCTATTTTGTCGTTTAAACATATGTCCCTCAGTTGTTCCGAGGTGATCATCTGTTTATTAAGATTGACTTGAATTATTTTCAAGCCCTTCATTTCTGGTTTTCTTCGGAAGACCCTGTAGTTAGCGGCTGGCCGTAGTCTGTCCGCTTCGCTAGGCGCTTGAGGGCGGCTGTTTTGGTAGGACAACCGTCACTTGATGCTTTATGCATGCCTTTGGCATTTGACCTTTGGCTTGTTTTTCTCTTTCCCAACTATTTGGAAGGTACCCTCTGTGGTCAACTTTGTTTGTTCAAGGTTTTGAGCTGTCATTGGCTTTGATGCTGGTGTGGGCACCACATTTGACTGTGTGCTTTTACTTTCTTTTCCTTTTTGTTTCTTGGATTTTTTACCAAGTCTGTCATGCACGTTAGTTTTTGTGAGTTCACCATTTTTTGATTCGCTTGTTCGAAGTGCGTCTGCGTAAGACCCCTCTTTACTTATATGTGCTGTATCATGCTGCCTATTTGGCGCTTCTGCTTGTTTTATGTTTTTTAGCATTTCCCCATATGCACCTTTCATCTTGGCGTGCCGGTAAGTTATATCCCTAACGACTGAGCAGATGCGGTTACATGACCCTGTCAATTCTTTACGCAGGGAAACTGTTATTCGTTTAGCCAGACTGTCATTGTCAATAAGGGTTCTTAAGTAATCGAGTTCCGCATGGACCAAGTGATTAAGGTCTCCTATGTTTTCTTCGGTTTCCTCATGTGTCTTTGACTTTTTCTGTGTGCCTATGTTGTCTACAATAATGTCTGACTCAGGTTCATTTTTTTTCTGTGCGCCAGTGGTGCCAGAGGTACTTGGTACACATATTTGGTTATCAACTTCCATGTTAGTGATCGAAGTTACCGAGCCTTCCGACAACTGTCTGTCTTGACGCAAAAGGGTCAGTTGCGGTCCAGTTGGGCTGTTTAGCGGACTACGCATGATTCTCATCTGTTCATCTTCGGTTAGTCCAACATAGATATTGTCACTAATTGTGGCCAAAGCGTCGTCAAGCATGAGCCTTAAGTCAAGGGTTTGGTCATAGGTTGACCTATTTCCGTCGTTTAACTCTTTGACTGCTAATGCGTCAAGACCAGATGTTGCCTTTTCAATGATTCTCTTAATCTTAACCAGATTTTTCCCAGGTTCGACCTCGGGACAAAGGTCTAGATCACTTAGAATGGAGCCGATTTTATCTAGCTCTTCAATCATATTGCCACGATTTTTATCACAGTTCGTGGATGGGGGCTTTGGCCAATATTCGTCCTTCTCGAAGAAGTCTATTATCCCTTTGATAATACTGACTAGTTCTGTTATTTTCGCGCCCGTAATCTCAAATTTAGCGTTTTTGTTTTTGTTTTCCCAGCTTACATTACCCGAGCTATTGATAACGACCTGTGTGGCGAGCTCACCAACACCTGCCGGGACTGAGGTATCCGAATCCTCTGTGCCTGTAACTTTTATTTCTGTTTGTTCGTGTGAGTCCATATTGAGTTTTTGAGGGGAGCGCCCTCTGGTAGCCCTGCACCCTCCGGCGGGCGACGGGCTTGATCGCGCGTTGCGTTCCGTGCATCAGGTGTAAGACAGCCTCTTAGCGACCGGACCCATAGGACCGGCCGAGCGGGGTCACCACGGCAAGGTGGGCTGTCGTCGACCCCGAGTAGATAGGGACAGTGTAGGTGTGTAGCGGGGAATTAATGAGCGCCTACGTGTCTATGACACATAACGTTCCACCCCTTTGTATAATCAGACAGGAGTGCTCCTCCAATGCTGCCCTCAGACCGGGCTCCCAGAAGCCGAGTGATCCATGGGGATTGGCGCGACAGGTTTTCTTAGCCACGTTCACGAGCTGCCCGCGCGACCTCGCCCCCACGGGGCTGTTCTCTGCATCCCGTGGTACAGTTCCATGAGTCCAGCACTCAAGGGTACTGCAAGACCCGTTTTCCCACGGACGGCGGGCGGAGTGGCGTGACCAGGGTCCCCACCGCGGCCGCCGTCCTTATAAAGTGGTAACAAATTTAGCGGAATCTGCTCGACCGTTTCCCGTTTTCCGGTGGGGATTGCTTTCACTAGTTTCCCTTAAAACTAGCCAGAACGAGTAACGTCTGTTCTTGTAGGCGGCGCAAATTGACTACGAGACCTTCCCGATCTTAGCCGTAGGCAGGCGTGCCCGCTCTCGACCGTATCTCCTTTGTCAAAGGGAGACCGCGTTTTTCGGGGTCACGCCCTCCAGATTACTGCGCACAGCCCCGAGGCGGCCGTGTGGCAGTTGGAGCGGGTGATTCAGGGTCCTGGCCTGTCGTTCTAATCACCCGCTGTATTCCGTTTGTGTCGGGCCGTTCACCCGCGAGTTCCCCACGCAGTGTTCCCACGGTGTTGTTTGAACCCGACCGCCAGAATCACGCCATTGCACGTAGCTAACGCAACCCATCTATCGGACGGTATTCTCATTCACCGTGTTCTGGGAGCCTGCACCCGGCGCGCTGTCTTAAGCTCGCGTGGGCTAACAACGGCCTTCTATTACAGGACATCCGTTCTACGCAGGTTGTCGCCGGTGCCGGCCCACCGGCCTTCCCCAGTGGGGCACCGCATCCGTGTCTCACTTGGATCAGTGGTCACACCAGGCGTATGCGTTCAACGCCTTACGGCGGGGGATGCACCCACAACTCCTCCGGCATCAATGACTTACGCCAGACACGGGTCCCACCGTGACCGTTGTCGAGGGTGCTGCTCCCGTGCTATCCGGCTTCGGGCAGGAATTCTGATCCAGTGTTATCTGGGGACCCCGCCCGGTCCCCGTTCCGATACCCCAGTTACCGGAGCGCGCCCGCGCGTTAATCAGGCGAGAAGCCCGGGGCTATGTTGACCGTCCGCGCAGGCGGACCGCGGCCGAGGTATGGACCAGTGGTCAAGCGTACTGCATCACCGGGGGTCCCGGTCCGGCGGCAGCCCGTAGGCCCGTCCCGTCAACCGCTTCTATCGTCTTAAGTACAACTTTGCTAACGTAGTCGTTCTGCTGAGCACGGACTTCGGTCAACGTCTCCCCGCACAGACCGGGAGACAGCGATTTCATGCGCTATTACTGTTTTTGCTGGAGGTCCCTTCCAGACGCACACAAGCAGCGCCCCAGTCTCGCCAGAGTGCTTCCCAGCGAGAGCTAACGCCCTCCGTTCCAGCGCGATACAACGTGCATCCTCCGGTAATTCTCCCCTCGTTACTAATTCTCGTGGTTTGCGGGAGATCTCGCTACCAGTCTAAACGACTGGGTACGAGCATTACAGAGCAACGGCCCGAGAGAACCGCAAATGCCTCACGGCGCGATAACTCGGGCTTACCACGCCGTGTGGGGCCTAGGCCCCCTGACAAGGTACGGTGTCCTTTTCGCGGGGTTCTGCCGGAAAGCCGTGTGACTCAGAGCATAGAAGATCAAGCCCAGTCCGCCCGGGCGGACCCGCTAGACCGGGCAAAGTTTCAGGGTGGTCACCGACTTCCCGACTTGATGAAACCCACGGAGGGCAAGTTGTCCGAAAGTCACCGCGAACGGTCCGGCTCCGGGCGCAGGCGCAGGCTTTCGTTTCGCAGTGCGCGCCACGCAGCCAACAGGTCGGCGGCCCCAGTTACCGATCCACGGGGTCGTTAGTTTGTTAGTGTTCTCTTTGCCCCGGGCCGTGCGGCCGCGGACAAGTTAGTCAACCGGCCCGCACTTACCAATCATTGCAGGCCGTTATTGGTGGAACTTGGCTCGTCGGCCATCCCCGACTACCGCAGGGTAAGGGAGTCATGATTCGGTCGCCATCCAGGAGCGGCGTTGCCGCGTGCACCGTAGGTCCCGGTGGTACGCGCCAACGCGACTTATGCTGGCACGCGTCTCGAATCGCTCCCTTCGAGTTGCCGGTTGGTCCGCGCCACTCCACGCCGTGCAGAACACCCCGGGCGGGGAGCAACGCAGTCGTCCCCGGCACTCCGGTGCTAGAATCGGTCTCACGAGAACCGACCGCCCGTATGGACGGACCCATCACATACGGGCGCGGAATCATTTTTACGTGGCTGTTTCCGAACGCCTCCGGCTGCTCTGTCTCGGTGGGTGGGAGACGACCGGACGAATCCACGAATGGACGAATCCGTGCCCGCCTCCCTGGCCGAGAACTGGCCTGTTGGGAATGACGACCGTTAGCCACCCGTTATACAACGGGTGTTTACGTTGACCGCCACGGGAAAGTCGTCGTCAGGGCATATGCGCGAGCCCCCTCGTGCATATGGCGAGAAGCACGTCACAGGTGCGGTCGGATCTAACCGAATCCGCACCGATGGCCGAGTCAAGCCCAACAGTAGATAGGGACAACGGATTAAGATATCCACCTCCGACTTAGCCTAGGGCTAGTGGTCGTTTCCAGCAAAACCGCAACCCCAGCGAGTCCAACTCCAGAGGCCCGAGATGTTGTTGGGCCTCAGTGCCGGGACACGAACCTTGCGGCCGTGGGGCCCCCGACCCCGCTGTACGGGTTTGTGCCGGTGAAACGATTTACACGTACACCGACCCACCCCCGGTAGATAGGAACAACGGATTAAGATATCCACCTCCGACTTAGCCTATGGCTAGTGGTCGTTTCCAGCAAAACCACAACCCCAGCGAGTCCAACTCCAGAGGCCCACGGTGTTGTTGGGCCTCAGTGTCGGTGCACGAACCCTGCGGCCGTGGGGCTCCCCGACCCCGCTGTACGGGTTTTGGTCGAGTCTGGTGTTTAACGCAGACCCAACCCCACCCCCGGTCGGTGGAACTCAGGTTACGTAGGGTCGTCCAGCCCATCCCAGATTTCTGGGCCTTGCGCAGAAGTAGGTTGCTTTACAGATGTAGTTCCTGTTGTCTTTGTTCAACTCTTTTTGTTTCCTTTGTGGTTAAGTATGTTCTTGAGAAGGTTGAAAGGGCATCCCATGCCTTCCTGTGGCGTATATACTCATCATTTGTGTATGGCCAGATTATTCCAAGTTGGGACATAGCATCCCGAAGTCTTGATCTAGGCAGATCCGTCAGAGGACAGTCTTCGAGTATGTGTTTGGCAGTCTCCTCCGGCCATCCACACTCACAGGTTGGTGCATCGACGAGGTTGAAGCTGTGCAATCTCTGGTTCAGGTCTCCGTGGTTGGCTATTAGCTGGTTTATGTAATGTCCGAAAGTTATGGGGATAGCCATTCTAAGTTTGGCATCAGGTATGAAGGTCTTCGTCCATGATCCTTTTGGAGAGGTGCTCCATTTTTCCTGCCATTTTTGTAGGCATTTATCACGGGCTTCTTCGCGTGTCATACCTTCTTCTATGTCGATTCTTATCTCGATTTCTAGTTCGATAGGCGGCGCACCTGCAATCACCTGTAGTGCCGCTGTGGAGGTGGTTTTATAGGCACCAGTGACGGCCAGTAGTGCTCTTCGCTGCGCGCTTTCTAATTTCTTTTTCAGCCAGTTTGGTTTGCTCAAGCGTTTATACCATGTGCTCGCTCCATAAGTTAATCTAGGTATATAGACCGTCTTGTATAGCATCATAGCAAGTTCAGGCGATGCTCCCCATTTGGATTTCCTTATGCTCCTTATTCTGGAGAACATTGTTGTGGAGGAATCTAATAGCTTGATTGCGTGTTCGTCAAAGAGGAGCTTTTGACACAGCTGTAGTCCCAGGTATTTTGTACTGGCAACTGACTTTATTCTCTTGTCACCCATTCTCGCAATGAAGCCCGGTACAAGTCCACCCTTGAGGGGCACCATCACAGACTTCTCTTTGGAGAAAGTGAGGCCCCTTGTGCTGGCCCACGTGGTGACTGTGTCCAAGATTTCTTCTGTTCTGCTTACGATGTCTATGCGTGTACTTCCAGACACTAGGATGGCAATGTCATCCGCATTGGCAACTATGTACAAGTGAGGGGCATTTATTTGTTTAAGTAATGGGTCCATTGTTAGATTCCATAATCGAGGCCCAAACGTAGAGCCCTGTGGGCATCCCCGGGTGAGGCTGATCGTCTTGTGTATGCTACTAATGTTATATGTTGCCGTTTTGTCTAGGAGGTATTTTGTTGCAATGATTGTGAGATTGGGGTTGGTCCCCAAATCACTCATGTCATTGACTAGTTGTGCCCATTTGACGTTGTCAAACGCACCGCTTATATCGAGGAAAATTCCCAGGACATGCTCGTCATTGTCTTCTGTCCAGTTTATGAGGTCGTGAAGGGCTGTGTTCGTGGACTTTTCGGGTCTGAAGCCGTGCTGGTTAGGGCTGAGTAGACTTCCGATATCACGTTCTAGGAGGTTGCAGATGACTTCCTCATATATTTTGCCTAAAACTGGTAGAAGGCTGATTGGCCTGTAGCTTTTAGTATTCAGTGGATCCTTGTCCTTGTTTTTCAATATTACAACCACCTTGGCGTTTTTCCAACATTTGGGGAATATTTTGTTTTTGAGGCAGCCGTTTATAAGTTGGTGAAGCGGGAAACATGACCGGCCATACGGCCCTAATTATTTTGGCTGTGATGCCGTCTATTCCGGGGGCGCGATTTTTCTGTCGCCAGACTACGGTCTTTCGGTATTCTAGGCTTACGTGGAGGTTATCATGATTTCTAATGTCCTGTGGAAGTGTCGGAGCGGGATCGTTATTTGAGCTTGGTATTAGGTCCTCTAGTAGGAGGTCGATTGTGACAACCAGTCCTTCCGTATAAGTACCGTCTGATCTTTCAAGGACCGTTGGGATAGATTTGGCCTGTCTGCCTCGTATGAGCCTTTTTGTTAGCTTGCCCCAGATTCTCTTTTTGTCGGGAAGAGGGTCTTGGACAAACTTGACCCAAGTGTCCTTTTTGGCCTTCCGAATGTTGGCTACGTGGTCGTTTCTCATGGATTTGTATGTAGCTCTATCCTCTGGGAGACCTGTTCTGATCATTGTTCTTTTTGCTCTGTTTACAGCTTGCCTAGAGGTGTTAACATATTCATTCCACCACGGAGGTCTAGTTGCACGATCTCTAGTCCTTTTAGGAAGGACGTTAATGCATGCCATGCGTACCAATTCTGTTATAGCAACAGCGTCGTCTTCCAGAGAGGAACCTTGGTCGGTTAAGCTCATTAGTATGTTTTGACACGGCCCTAGCGCCTGCGCTTCTCCTCAGCCGTACACACTGCCACTCTGGCCCAGATAGGAGAATATCGAGGTTAAGCTGATAAGACCGCGGTGGCTCATTGTTACGAGACTGTCACCCAGTCTCGTGGGTCGCGGGTTCAAACCCGTACCGTGCGTAATTTTTTCACTTAATTCTCGATATCTCTCCTATGACCGGCCACATCACGTGTGGTCGCGTCAGTTTCTCGTGGCTTCTTGTAATTTGTCTTTTTCAATCTTTGAGTCATTAAATCTTAGAGCCTGGGGGGTTGTGGTATACGTTACTTGGTCGGCTATTGTGAAGGTTATGAGTGAGTGGTCGCTTGATACTAAGTTAGCATCCATGGACCAGTTCCGTATGCGGCCGAGTAGACCGCGTGTCGTAGTGACGTCTACATTCTCGAGCCGCGGGCTCCGTGGAAAGACCATCCAGAATTTGGGAGATTTTCGATGCGCAAATCCAAGTCCGCTATTAATTGTTCGACTATGACTCCTTTGTCGTTTCTTCTGGGGTCGTGCCACCAGGGGGAGTATGCATTAACGTCCATACCAATTACAAGGTGGCTGGGTGGATTGTGATCTATTTGTCTGATTTGTATGGTGAAAAAGTTCGTTTCTTTGGAGAACTGGAAGTAGCTAGACACAACAGTGATTGGTGCCTGGGTCGAGAGCGAGATATCTAGAACTACCGTGTGTTGGGTGGTAAGATTCGGTTTTGATATTATATTCAGTTCTTGGTTAAAGATTACTATTGCGGCCCAGACACCGTAGTGGGAATTGGGCAATGACTTGGCGATTCTGGTGGAAGCATATTCCAAGTTGACCAGCTTGCCGCGTCTGGTATATGGTTCTTGCACTATGGCTATGTCGATACCATACGAGAGTGAGTATCTGTAAAGATAATCTGATGCTGCCATTGACCTTGCCAGGTTGATCTGTGCTACTTTTAGCTTAACTGCATTATTCATGGCCAGGTTTGGGCGGGCTGCCGTAGTCAGTTAGACGCTGTATAGCAACTAATTTTTGAGTCCAAACTTTGCACGCCTTTGATAGGGTGGTATGATGTTCCCCGCAGTGTAGACATGTTGGTGATTCATTTATTGATTGGCAGTTACCTTTCTCGTGTCCAGGTTTGGCGCAGTGGAAGCAAGTTACCTCTTTCTTACAGTCCTTAGTAGGATGATCGGTTGCTAGACATTTTCTGCAGTGTGGAGCGGATATGAAAGACCTAGGGAAGGTGGAGAAGAAGCCCACATAGGTTCGCTTATTTATTATGGCTTTGTATACTGCCGGTGAAACCTCGAGCACCCAGTCTACAATATCGCGGTTTCTAATGCCACATTTAAAGATCGGCTTAATTTCATCATGTGTTACGGATTCATCAATTAGTTCGGGATTTTGGCTTATTAGTGACTCTGTCAAGAAATCGGCTGTGTATTCTATGGGGATGTTTTTCATTTTAAATTTCGGTCTCCGGGCTCCTGTCTCAGCTATGTTCAGACCGTTCTTTCCGTTTAAGGCCCTGATGGCCGTGACTGTGTTATTGTCAGTTGATGTAAGGAGGACATCTCCACTATTTAATTTCTTGACGCTATCTATTTTCGGGTTTGAAAGAACGTTTTTAACTGATTTCCATAGAGATTCTAGGTCCTTACTACCTTTTACTATGAGGGTAGGCTTAACTGGCAGTTTTTTAGCTTTCTCAAACAGGTCTTTACTCCGGTTGTTATTATTTTTGTTTCTGCTCGTGGGCGGTTTTGTCTGTATAGGTGGAAAGTCTTCCTTGCTGAGTCTGTTTTTAGGAGCACTCGTGTTGTCGACGTTTGTGGGTGGCCCAGTCTGATTTGAACTATTATTGCTGGCAATGACAGAGTAAGTGCCTGGTATGGAAGTAGCTGTTTTACTGTATGCTGTCAACTCTGCTATTTGTGCATGGAGGTCGTTTATTTGCTGTTTAGCCTTATTGAACTCTGAGGTTGAGTGCTTATTGGCACCGATTATCTCAACAGCTTCGAAGGCTATTCTTTTGGTACTTATTAAGATTTCGACCAGAAAATCATCCATGCCAGCAGACCACTTTTTCCCGATTTTAGTTGCAGACGTCATGTCTGTCATGTAGGTTCTAATGTTGCTGAGTGTTGTGTCTACTTTATTCAGCTCCTCCTCTATGGCACTAGATGTTATCTGGGAGTTGGTGTCTGGAATCTTTGATTTGAACCTCTTTGGTCTGTTAGGTGTGTTCCCGTCATGGTTTTCATCTGTTTTCATTTCGTTGTCTTTCTGGTATGTTATGTCCATAATATCGCCATTTCCACCTCGTAGCCAGAGGGGAACGTTGTCATATTGAATAGTCAGGTTTTTAGTCGGAAGAGGTACGAGCGTGGCCGATATTTGGCCGTTGTCTGATTCGTTGGCTATTTTAGCCGGTGTCGTTGTTGTGGGGCCACCACTTCGCTCGCCCTTGCGCGGTAGAGATGGGGACGGCGGGCCTACGGGCACCGACCCAACTACCTCTGTGAGATCCGACTTCACTGAGGCGGTAACACTAATGCGGTTTACCAGACCTGACATATTGTGTTTTGGAAGGTTTACTCCTTGCATTTTATACCTACTGCCAGGTTCCGGGTGTTGAGCCCTGATCCCTCCGGCTCGCGGCGGGCTCGACCGCGAGTTGCGTACTGTTTCTCAGCCTGGTCGGGGTAAAGCCAAATCTGTTCCTGGCTCCTACGACCGGAGATGCCAACCTCCGGAAGTCCAATCCTGAAGACCTCTTAGCGCCGAACAGCTTGTTCGGTCGGGCGGGGTCGCCACGTCAAGGCGGGCCTTCATCGACCCCGGGTAGATAGGGATACGAAGCTCCCGGGTTTGGCGTCGTCCGACAAGCCCTACGGCGAGTCATCCGACTACAACTACGGACCTTATATTAGCACTAGGTGCTAGTCAAGGGCCGTAGAGGAATACGACCGCCAACCAGCGGACCCTCTCCACACCGTTGCATGGCCAGAGGACCGCCGGAGACTGACGACCGCACGTCGTCTAAGGACCACGAGCACCGGAACGCATGTGGGAATACCCGGTGCGTCCGTACCATCAGGCTAGGGCATACAGGTGCCTGTCGCCACCTTGGTGAGGCCGCAATCTATCCATGTTGCTTTCACGGACAACCTTCGCTACATATAGCTCCAACGATAAGCTGGGTGAGCGCTAAGGAGGGATCTTGCTTTCCCGGCCGACTTACGACGTACGAGTCAGCCCGGTCCCGTCACTCGGCCGCCTCACCCTGGCCAAGCGTGCGACCTATAACCACATAGTATGCTCCTGCAAACTGCCACTTCGAAACCAATCTGCCGTCGGCCGAGGCAGAGATCACCGCGACTGACGTGTGAGGGCTCGATGTCAATCTCTCAACACCGAGGGGCCCCCCACATCCCGAAGCACCATTTTCGCTTCCCATCAGGTAAGGCACATCATTGGTAGGATGCTCGGACGAAGCTTCGTCGGCGGGATGCCTCAGCTTATGATCCTCCCGAGATTCGGGCCGTGTACCGCGGGCTCGCGGTGGGCCCAACTCCGCCTCCCAGAGGCGTCACCAGGCAACTAAGTCCGCAGTGACCGACCCACTCTTCACGAGGTCGCGGTCAGAACCTCAGTCTACGCCACCACGGCGTCACCAGGTGGCAAAGCCCAGTGACCGACCCGCTCTTCAAGAGGTCGCGGTCAAAACCTCACAACGCCCTAATCCCCGTAGGTTTCGGAGCGTCCGCGCCCCGGGCGTCGACCCCGACTGGTCATTTTCCCTTTTAGTCGCCTTATACGACAAGCAGGGAATACTGATGCAGAATTCTGTACGGCCCCCGCAACAGGGCCGTACTACGCGTCCCTGACGTATGAGCATGTCCCAGGCCAGAAACGCGCTCGGGCGTGTTCCCCCGTTTCTGCCGCTTACGACATTCATGCTCATCGGGAACACCCCGAGTCTGTGCCTTCCATCATTGGATGGGGCTGCGTACTGGCCATAAGGTTGTTAACCTAAGCTGGCTGTCTTTTATTCCTATCGATCAGTCCGATTTGTCATGGCTACTTTCGCAAATGTTCTTAGAGCTTTGTACGTTGCCTTGTTGGTAAGGAAGGCACCATCCGCCGGCGTCCATGTAACGCCTTCAATTCTAAGGACTCTTTTGAGCTCGTCGCGGGCCGCTCCGGTCTCCGGGCAAAAACGCAGAACATGCTTGACCGTCTCCAGCTTGCGGTCGCACTCGCACATAGGGTCCGCTACAAGGTTAAAGCTGTGTAGCTTAGCGCGGAAATCACCATGGTCGGTCAGAAATTGTGTCGTATAGTGATCCAGTGTCATCGGCAGGCTGAACCTCAACCTGACCGACGGGATCATCTTTTTTGTCCAATTGCCTTTGGGCAACGTGTCGTACCTGAGCTGCCATACGTCAAAAAGCTCGTTAACCGTCGTAGCAAAGTCCGCGTACGACATTTCTTGACTCAGGTACCTACGTTTGAGCGCATGCAGCCTTATCTCTAAATCTAGAGGCAATTTGCCTGCAACTACAGGGAGGCAGTTTGTGGACACGGTATTGTATGCTCCCGTCATTGCCAGTAGAGGTGCTCTTTGGGCGCTTAGAAGCTTTTTCTGGCTCTTTTTCAATTTAGTTTCTATGTCGCAAACTTCCGCTGCGTAGGTTATACGAGGAAGGAACACACCTCTGTAAATGATCCTAGCGGCTAATTGACCCATGCCCCAATTCGCTGAGCGGAGCCTTCTCAAACGACCGTACATGTCCTTTGACTTAGAACTTATAGTCTTGATGTGCTCCCAGTAACTCCTTCTGGAGTCAAGACACACTCCCAGGTATTTAGCAGTGGCCGTGGACTCGATCATGTGAGCATCATCTCTCAAGCCAAAGTTGACACTGTAGCCGGCTTTAAGACCGCCTTTTAGCGATAATAATTGGCGCTTACTGGCAGAGAATTCTAGGCCAAACATGCGGCCCAATCTGTTAGGATGTCCAAATTCGTTTTTATACGATTGAATGCGGTCTCTGGTCTAGCAGCTCCGATCATGAGTAAGATATCATCCGCATATGCGACCACTTTGGTCGTAACCGTTTCGGGGATTTTGTCAAATATCGGGGTCATAGCCACCATCCATAATGTTGGACCTAATTGTGACCCCTGGGGGCACCCACGGGCGAGCCTTCTACGGTAGTGAAGTCCCTCGAAGCTTAGGTCAGCCCAACTGTTTTACAGGTACGAATACACAATTCTGGTTGTACCGAGGGACGCGCCCAGTTTGTTTATTTGTAATAACAGCGGGGACCACCTCACATTATCAAATGCGCCCGTGATATCTAGGAAAGTTCCAAATATATGCCTTGATTTGGACGCGTCGATTTTTTCGTAGACGCACCTGATGGCGCTTACGGTAGATTTACCCGTCGTGAAACCGTGTTGGGCAGTATAGGAATCCAACCTAGTTTCCTTTAGAATGTCGTGTATTATAAGAGTTTCTAAGGCCTTACCTAGAACGGGTAGCAGGCTGATTGGCCGGAAAGATTTCACACAGTCCCGATCGGTTTTGCCTGGTTTGGGGATTATTATAAGTTTGGCAATCTTCCAGCACTCAGGGAATATCCCGTCTTGGAGACATCTACCAAAGAGGTTGGTGATGATGTCACCGAGCGCTGGCCAGGCTTTCCTGAGCATGTCTGCCGTAATGCCATCAGCACCGGGGGCACCGTTCGTCCGCATGCGCCATATAGCAGCTTTCATCACGTCCGGACTCGGGGTGGTTTTGAGCGGTAAGGGTCCATGGGGCTCAAAGACGCATTGGTCTGGGTCCGCGGGGACAAACGTGTCTAGAAAGAGCTCAGCGGTTTCCCTGCAGTTGGAGGTGAATGAACCATCTGGCCTTATCATAACATTAGGCATGGAGCTACTCGTAATTCCGCCTTTCGCCCATCTGAAGGCTTTGCCCCATGGGTTAGAGTTTAGGTCATCCGCGAAACATTTCCAGGTGAGGGTTTTATGTTTCCTTATTTCCCTGAGGAATTCGTTTTGTAGTTTGTTGTACTCTTGTCTGTTACTGTCCCTAAGCCCTAAGCGTCTTTTCCGTACAAGATTTTGCCAAAGCGCCGAGAGGACTGGGGACCACCAGATATTTTTATTGGGGGTACCAGCAGATTTCCTCCGTTTAATGGCCTGGTTCGCAGCTGCAGACAGAGCTCTGTTTATTCTCAAGGCCATGGATTCGATCGGGGATTCCGGAATTCCGCCAATTTCGCCGAGAAGAACGGTCTTAAATTTATCCCAATCAGCCGTCTTAAGGATGTAGCGTTTTTCGTGGGACGCGGACTTTTTATAATAGGACGTTTTGATTGTAAAGGCAATCACCCTGTGATCACTGTCAGTGAGGTCGCAGACGGACCAGTCCTTTATCATGTTTGTCAAATTCTCGGTTGATAGTGTAATATCAATGTTTGAAGTGCGGCCATCAAGCCGACAGAACGTATTAATTTGGCCCGCAGAGTTGTGGATACAAAGATTGTGTTTATCGATCAATTGTTCAGTTTGTCTCCCCCGACGATTGCGGGAGGTCGAATGCTAGCGGGGTGAATGACCATTTGAATCCGCAGCAATTACAGCACGGGTGTCGATTGACAATATTTGTTCTAGGCGCTCGAGATGGATGATAGTCGGTACATTGTATTTAAAGTATGACGACATTAGAACCACGTAGTCGTCAGGCCTGTTACCATACGTAATCTTAGCCGTTGCTGTGTAGTCTGAGGTGAACTTACTGAGACCAATACATTGGAAACGGTTCGATAGAGCAATGACGGCGGCGCCCGATTTCTTGCTGATGTGGCATTGTGACCAATGGCTCCTGGACCAGAACGACGTCGACTCTGAGGTCTCTGCAGGCAGCTCTAAGTTGGTGGCTGGCAGTACGGTCTCTGTTTATATTATACTGAATGACTTTGAGCATATTACTTCGTGATTTTTGCCGCAAAGTCCGTTCAGCGGATAATAGTCCTTATAGCACGTTCTCTCGCTGTGCAGGTTTTGCTCGAGACCCTTTGCAGTTTGCACATTTGGTTAGATCGCTCTTGCAGGTTCTAGACTCGTGCGACTGAGCGCACTTTCTGCAGGTCGGCTTATCTGCCTATACGGTAACAATAATGCGGTTTACCAGACCTGACATATTGTGTTTTGGAAGGTATACTCCTTGCATTTTATACCTACTGCCAGATTCCGGGTGTTGAGCCCTGATCCCTCCGGCTCGCGGCGGGCTCGACCGCGAGTTGCGTACTGTTTCTCAGCCTGGTCGGGGTATAGCCAAATCTGTTCTTGGCTCCTACGACCGGAGATGCCAACTTCCGGAAGTCCAATCCTGAAGACCTCTTAGCGCCGAACAGCTAGTTCGGTCGGGCGGGGTCGCCACGTCAAGGCGGGCCTTCATCGACCCCGGGTAAATAGGGACATGCGTCTCCAGGTTTTTGGCTCTCGCCTACCTCCTCCCGTCCGTGCCTTAGCGCTCGGTGCTACTTACGGGCGGAAGTGGAGCTAGATAACCGGCAGCGGGCTGACGGCCATCTAAAGTCTTCGGAGCTTTGTTAGGTGCCATCCTCCAGACAGCACTCTTAACCTCCGCCTCCGTTACCTCCGGTCTCACTCTACCTTCACGCTCCATTTCAAAGACAGGAGCCGTCTCATCCCTAGGAATAAGACACTCCAACAAACACTCTGCCGTCTCCAAGGCCGTCACCGTGAAGGTGCCGTCTCCTCGGAGCTCAGCGTTAGGTACCCTATTCTTCGAAGAACCATTCCTAGCCCAACGGTAGACCGGGCCCCAGATGTCTGAGTTTATGGAGGTAGCGAACTTCCTCCAAGACTCCATCTTGGCCCTCCTAATATTTTTCAGGTGGTCGTTCCTGAGCACCCTGAATTGTTCCCTATCCGAGACTTTATAGTCCTTGGTACGCCGGAAGTTATTTAGACGCCTCTTGGACTCTTCGAGCCCAGCGTCCCACCATGGTGGTTTTATCCTACCGGACTTACGGGAGCGAGGCATGGAGGCCTCCATCGTCTGCACGAGGGCAAGCGTCAGAGATTCCGCCACACGTCCGCAACCGCCCACCATGATCTCCGGGTCCCCGAGGACCTTCTGGGCCAGAACCCACCTAAACCTATCCCAATCAGCTTTCCTAGTGTTAAAACGACTTTTCCCTACCGCGGGTCCCTCCGACCCTGATACGACGCGGATCTTGTATCTGATGGTTCTGTGGTCGCTGTCGGTGACATCTACCACTTCCCACTCAGACACAGCGTTCGTCAGGGAGCCCCCTCTAGTTAGAGTCACGTCTATGTTCGATGCCCCCATTCCCGGTCTCTCGTACGTGTCGAGGTGACCGGGCTGGTTGTGCACCGTCAAGTGTTTCTCCGCTATGAGGGACTCTACATGGGTCCCCCGGGCCGCGCCCGAGTTGTTCCCCGGCCGACTGAACCATTGCGGCGAATGCGCGTTCACGTCGGCTCCTATCAAAACGTCTTGGTCGATCCTATCCAGTATGTCTCCTAACCTATCCGTAAAGATGCGTGTCGGGATGCTGTACTTGAAGTACGCTGACACGAAGACGACCGCCCGGCCAGACTTCTTCCTAAGGCTGGCCACGGCGCAGTACCTATCGCAGAGCCCCTGCAGGGCGACCACCTCGATGTCCTGATTTAGGACAACTATGGCCGCCCCTGCACTACGATCCCTACAGCTGAGAACCGTTTTCACGGCGCCGTAGTCAAATCCTACCAGTCTTTCTCCCGAGGTCGGAACTTCTTGAAGCAGAAGTACCTCCACCCCGTTAGCCCTGCTATAGTCCAGTATCTGATCAGACACGATAGTGTTCCCGTTCATGTTCAGCTGGACCACACAGTAGGTCTAAGAGTTCATTTCTTTCCGAAATCTGTCCTACGAGCGACCATGAAGGTCGCCTTCACCAAAGCCGAGCAGTCCTTGTGTCCCGACTGGAACCTCAGACCGCAGTTAGCGCACTTGACTGGCGCGCTCTGGCAGTCCTTAGCCCTATGGCCCTGGACCGCACAGCGCCCACAAGTGTCCACCTTCGCCTGACACTTAGAGGCCTTATGCCCGAAGCGCTGGCACTTGAAGCACCTGACCACGTCAACATACTCCCTTACCCTGCACCTAGACATACCAATGTATAGACTCTTCCCTACGACTAGCCTATAGCTGCTAGGCCTGACAGAACAGACCCACCAGACCTACTCGTCTGTCTTGCTACCCTTCATGAAGAGGGGTACAACAGACTCCTTGTCCAAACCTAACTCCGGGTTCTGATCCACGATCCTCCCCGGCAGACTCTCACGCGCCACATCCCTGTCCACATCGTAAATGAGGACAGTCGGCCACTTGGCTGCTTCCTCTCTCACCTTCTTCCCAGCCACCTCCATGTCCTTGAGGGCTTTGTACGTGCCCTCATCCGCCGGCTTCACCAGAATGTCGCCTCTCGGGAGCGTTGTAGCCATGCTGATCCTGGGGGCCCCCACCCCCTTAACCAGGTCGGCCCAGAGTTGCCTCTTGGCCTCCCCGGAATCCGCCTCACCGACCGACACGATGAAAGCTCGGGCCGGAGCCTTTGCCTACACCTTATCAATGGCTCGACGCGTCTTATCAGGAGCCGACGGCCCCACAGTCTCGGCAGTCTTGAGGGCCTTCATCTTCTTCTTCCTCGTCTTCTTAGTAGATAGGGACAATGAATAAAGTATCCACCTTCCGACTTAGCCTATGGCTATTGGTCGTTACTAGCAAAACCACAACCCCAGCGAGTCCAACTCCAGAGGCCCACGATGTTGTTGGGCCTCAGTGTCAGGGCACGAACCTTTCGGCCGTGGGGCTCCCCGACCCCGCTGTACGGGTTTTTGACCGAATCTGGTATTTAAACGCAGACCCGATCTCACCCCGGGTCGGTGAAACTCAGGTTACGTGGGGTCGTCATGCCCATCCCAGATTTCTGGGCCTTGCGCAGATGTAGTTCCGCTACTGGATTGGTCCCAGGTTTCGTTGCCTTTCTTCGACCCTTCTATCTTCTTTGGCCGATAGATATGATTTTGCGAAAACTGAGAGTGCCTCCCATGCTCTACTGTGGAGTGTGTATTGCCTATTTTCGGGTGGCCATGGGAATCCTTTTTCTTCTATTGTATTCTTTAGTCTTGTCCTTTCCTGTTCTGCCATCGGGAGCACATGTTGAGCTGTTTCCTCTGGATGCCCGCATAGGCATGTGGGGTCCTCAACCAGTTTGAAGCTCGCGAGTTTGCCGTTGAAGTCGCCGTGACCGGAGAGGATTTGCGTTACGTAATGATCAATTTTCAATGGGGTAATCGTTCTGGTACGCACATCTGGCAGGAAACTGTATGTCCATCTGCCCTTCTCTGAGTCTGTCCATAGTGACTGCCATTCCTGCAGACAAATTTCCTCCGCTTCTTTCCGTGCCATTCCACTTTCTATGTTTATTTTCATCTCGATCATGAGTTTTATCGGGGGTGCGCCCGCTATGACCTGTAAGGCTCTCGTTGATGTAGTCCTATAAGCTCCAGTTACAGCTAGTAGCGCCCTGCGCTGGGCACTTTCTAGTTTCGTTTTTGTTCTTGAGTTGGTACTCGGGTACCAGGTGCTGGCCCCATACGTTATTCTGGGTATATATACCGATTTGGGGTCTGATATGATTGCCCGACACTCGAATGCCCGACACTTCAATTGCCCGATACCATTTGCCCGACAATACTTTTACCCGACATTACATTGGCCCGACACTACATTTGTCCGACAATACTTTTACCCGACATTACATTGGCCCGACACTACATTAATCCGATAATATATTTTACATATTTTTATTGTACGTAATACTAATATACAATATTTTATTATTATTTATTATTTATTAATATAGAATAATTCAAAAAAACCAAAATCAGACGAATATTTTATCATGGATAATGTCGTTATATATAATATATATGTAATATAAAAGTAAGATAATAATTTCATTTATAAATAAACCGATAGCCGATAGGCGATAGACAGATAAAACGACAATAGGTTTTTGACGCGACGCGCGACGTTTTACAGTTCAGTACAGTACAGTTATAGCCGTATTATAGGTATACATTTAGTACAAATTCTACTTCTTTCTTTTAAAAATATTATAATTTTGATTTTTTTCCGTTAGGTTTTATTTTAATTATTTTTTTAATATACATTGGAAGATGGCACAAATTTGTGAAACCGTTTCATCAAATAGAGGTGGTATAAAACTTGTTATTGATGGTTATATTATGACAAAAGACAAAAATAGAGATGATTTGTATTATTGGTGCTGCGAAAAGAGAAAAACTCTCAATTGTGGTGGTTATGCTTGTACCATTCTAATTAGTGGACAGCATAACTTACGAAATACAAAAGAGCATAACCATAGCCCCGATGCTACTAGAAAAGATATCATCACGGCTGTTCATAATTTGAAACGAAAGGCTCGTGAGACTAATGACACCCCTGCACAAATAATACAAGTTGAAACCAATGCTGTTTCTAGCCTAAGTCAACCATCGTTGCCAAATAATCATGCTCTACGTCAAATTATAAAAAGAGTACGCAGAAAAGATATACCTATGCAACCAACTTCCATTGACGATATAGATGTACCATTACCCCTTAGAACTATTAATGGACAAATTTTCCTAGCAAAAGATGCATCCTTTGACAATGAAAGAATACTTTTGTTTACAACTAAATCTAACGTTGAACATTTGAAAAAAAGTTCATATTGGATCATGGGCGGTACTTTTAAAACTGTTCCGACACTTTTTAGACAATTATATACAATTCATGCTATGGTAAGAACAGGAGAAAATGCAAAAATATTGCCTCTCGTGTATGCTTTAATGACGAGTAAAATAGAAGAATGTTATACTCGCCTTTTTGAAAGTTTAAATGATTTTGCAGCTGAAAATGAGTTAGATTTAAATCCTCAATTTATTTTAACTGATTTTGAGCAAGCGGCTATAAATGCTTCAAAACGTGAATATCCAGACACTAATTGCATAGGTTGTCTTTTTCATCTAGGGCAAAGTGTATGGCGTCAAATTCAAACAAATTCTCTAAGTAAAAGATATGGAGAAGACGAAGAATTTAGTTTGAAACTACGTCAGATTATTGCACTTGCTTTTCTTCCACCTACCAAAATACCAGGTGCATTCGATGATTTGAAATCTACTATTCCTGAAGAAGCTTCTGAGATAATGCAGTGGTTTGAGAACAATTATGTGCATGGTAGAATTAGAAGGATAATGAGAGGAGGTAATGTAAGTCGTACAGCTCCTTTATTTCCACCAAAATTTTGGTCCGTATTTGAGCGAATGGAATTAGGAGTTCCTAGAACTCAAAACCGCGTAGAGGGTTGGCACAGACGTTTTGAAACTCTCGTTGGAAAATGTCATGTTGATGTTTACAAAATTTTAGAGGAAATTAAAAAAGAACAAATTCAAACGGAACGAAGAGCCGAAGATATAATTCGTGGAAGGGGACATACTCCAACTCGTAGAGAATACGCTGAAAGAGAAAAACGTATTAGTGCAATTATAAATGATAGGGGAAATCGATCACAGTTATCATTTCTAAGGGGAATCGCTCATAACATTAAATTGTAAGTAGTATAATGTTTTTATTATAATTAATTTTTGACACATATTTATTTATAATACTTAACTTGATATGTCAGAGAAATATTTTATAATTAGTTGTATAATTTTGAATATAAGATTAATTTGTAAATAACATAATAAAATATAATATTTTATTGAAATTTTAAATAATTTTTGACACAAATTTATTCATAATTTAATTTAATATTGTCGGGCAAACGTAGTATCGGGCAAACATAGTGTCAGGCAAATATAGTGTCGGGCAAATGTAGTGTCGGTTAAATTTATTGTCGGGAAAATGATGTCGGGCAATTAAGGTGTCGGGCAATTGAATTTCGGGAAAATGTACTGATCCCACCGATTTGTATAGTATCATAGCCACGGCAGATGATACGCCCCACTTGGATCTTCGAACTCCTTTTAATCTCGAGAACATGTCGATGCTGG
This sequence comes from Schizaphis graminum, assembly GCA_020882235.1. Classification (NCBI taxonomy): domain Eukaryota; kingdom Metazoa; phylum Arthropoda; class Insecta; order Hemiptera; family Aphididae; genus Schizaphis; species Schizaphis graminum. The sequence continues at coordinate 1,308,690 of CM037035.1, forward strand.
AGTCTAGGAGTTGCATTGCGTGACCGTTAAAGGTCAGTCCCGCGCCCAGTTGTAGACCGAGGTATTTAGTGGTGTCGACAGATCTTATTCTCTGGTCTCCCATTCTGACTGTGAATCCCGGAACGAGACCGCCCCTCAGTGGCACACACACAGACTTTTCCTTAGAGAACGTTAGGCCGCGTTTTTCGGCCCAGGCGGTAACCCTGTCTAATGCTTCCTCAGTTTTACGTATTGTTGCTTTCCTGGTATTGCCGGCCGTAAGGAGAGCAATGTCATCTGCATAGGCGACTATGTGGGTGCCATTTGGAAGGGTGCTCTTTAACAATGGATCCATTGTGATGTTCCATAACCGTGGGCCGAACTTGGATCCCTGGGGGCATCCTCTAGTCAGCTTTATGGTCTGGCTGATGCAACCAATGTTGTAAGTGGCCGTTCTTTCTCTAAGATAGTCGATTGTCAATGTCGTTAGCCTTTGGTCACAGCTGAGTGTTACCATGTCCTCTACCAGCGTGGGCCACCTAACATTATCGAAGGCGCCACTGATGTCTAGAAAGCAACCCAGAACATACTTTATATTATCATTATTCCTTGTCCAGCTTTCCACATCCTTCAGTGCTGTGCCGGTCCCTTTATTCGGTCTGAAGCCATGTTGGTTTGGGTTTAGTTTATTTCCTATATCGATTTCCAGTAAGTTACATATGACTTCCTCCATTATTTTTCCTAGTACCGGGAGGAGGCTGACCGGGCTATAGCTTTTTGGCTTCATAGGGTCCTTGTTCTTTCCTTTTATAATTATCACGACCGCTGCGTGCTTCCAGCAATTTGGGAAGGTTTCTTTTTCCAGGCACTCGTTTACCAGTCTGTGAAAGTCCTCTTTTATTACTGGCCAGGCAGCTTTTATTATTTTAGCCGTTATTCCGTCTGAACCTGGGGCACGGTTTTTCTGTTTCCAGACTATCTGTCTGAGCTCTTCCATATTGATGCATAGTATATGCGGAGGGTTTTGTCTAGGTAAGGGCTCTGGGGAGAGGTCGTCCTCCGAATGTGGGATGAGCTCTTTTACTAATAGATTTATCGTTTCCGGTATGTCTCTCGTATACGTGCCGTCTTGGCGTGCCAATACCGTAGGGATTTTTGGTGGTTGTCCACCCTTAATCAGCCATTTGGTAAGCTTACCCCAAACCTTGCTGCCGCTTAAGGGCTCTTGTACAAACTTTTTCCATATGTCCTTCTTCGCTTTCCGTATGTTTGCCACATGTAAGTTTCTAGCATCTTTAAAAGCCCTTATTTTTTCTGATGTCTTTTCGTTTAGCATTCGCCTTTTGGCTCTGTTGACCTCTAACTTGGAAGCTGCAACAATATCGTTCCACCACGGGGATTTTGAGGACTTATGTTTACCTTGCTTAGGTAAGACCTGTTTGCAAGCTTCCGCGATGCCGTCTGTGAGGCGTTTTGCGTCATAGTCTGGCGAGCTGATCGGTGGTCGCTCCTGTAACTTTAGTTTGATCGCATTCTGCAGTCTGGCTACATCGAGTTTTTTGTCTTTGAATCTTTTGTCATATGATTCCGTGACCATGGTCACCTCATCCCTTAGAGTGAACGTTATCAGGGAGTGGTCGCTTGAGGTTTCCGAGTCTGTCATTGCACAGTCCATGATTTTGCCCGTCAGTTCCCGAGAGAGAGTAACATCTACCTTACTATGTCCTCTTGCGCCATGGAAGGACCAGCCTGAGTTCGGTCTGTTTTCTACGCTTAGGTTCAGGGAGGTTATCATATGCTCCACTAACCGGCCTTTGTCATTCCTCCTGTTATCGTGCCACCACGGGGAGTAGGCGTTTACGTCTGCGCCTATAATCACCCTTTTGGAGAGGTGACGATCGATATCGATAATTTCTTGGACGAAGACCGACGTGTCTCTTCGGAACTGAAAATAGCTGGACACGATGTCGATCGAGGCCTGGCCTGGGTAAGACACGCTGATTACCACTGTATGTTCTGTTGTTAGATTAAGTCTTTGTATCATGTCCAGCCGATCATTGAATACCACTATGGCAGCCCATACACCATGCAGCTCATTTGTCGTGGATTTGGCAATTCGTGTAGTGTCGTTTTCTAAGTCTATTAATACTCCGAATCTCGTGTATGGCTCCTGTATAATGGCCACGTCCACATTATTTATGATACAGTATGTGTAAAATTCGGATGACACCGCCAGCGATCTAGCCATGTTTAATTGCGCTACTTTTAGCTTTATATTAATCATTATTTGAGGGAGTTGGTTGTGTTCCGTAGTCCGTTATGCGTTGGACAGCTATAATTTTCTGGGCCCACGTCTTACACTCCTTGCCCATTGTGGTGTGTCTACCACCGCAGTGTGCGCACGTTGGTGCATTTCCCTTATTGTTGCATTTTTCTTTATCGTGTCCTGTTGTGGCGCAGTGATGGCATTTTATGTCGTTTGTACAGTTCTTGGTTGTATGATCGACTGCGAGGCATCTCCTGCAGTGTGGTGCGGTCACAAATGGTCTCGGGAAGGTGGACATTAATCCGATAAATGTGCGTTTATTAAGCATAGCACTGTAGACCTTTGGCGAGACTTCCACCACCCAGTCCACCACCTGTCGGTTTCTGTGACCGCATTTAAACAATGGTTTAACGTCATTCTTTGACTCTGGTTTCAAATTCGGGTTCTGATCCATTATTGCGTCAGCTATGAATTCTGCCGAGTAATCCGCCGGTATGTTTTTTATTTTGACTTTGGGTTTCCTATTACCTTCCTATATTACATTGAATCCGTCTTTACCACTCATGTTCTTGATAGCTCTCATGGTGTCCGTGTCAGTAGATACTAGCAAAATATCTCCGTTCTGAAGCTTCTTAGCAATCTTAGATAGATCGAATTGCATTTTTACGCAAAACCAGTTTTCGACCAAATTGATTTTTTATATGGTTCTAATTCAAAAACTAATCACTGTAAATACTTGACATTTTCACCAAATGTTTATGTTAGTGTTATCTATACACAGTTAAATTTTCAAAAAATTTTGAGTTATTTATAGACCACTGAAATTTTCGATTTTTATGAGAATTTTTTTTTAAAATAACGATTTAAATGTTTTGGCCAGCCAGAAAATCTTGAAAATTTAATACAAGGTTTCTTATAAATTGTCCTTAAAGTGATAAAAAAAAATCCGAAATCGTTAGACACAAGTTTTTTTTTATAAGTGCTTAAAGTTCGAATTTATACGAAATATGTCAAAATTGCGAAAATTTGCAAATAATTTTGTGGTTGAAAAATCGTTAAATTTTTTTTCTTTTATAACTAAGTTTTGAAAATTTGGTACAAGGTTGTCCATAAATTTTTCTTCAATTATCTGTAATAAAAACTCTACCGGATTCAGAAATAAAATTTTTATGAGTGTTTGAAATTTAAATTTTTACAAAACCACGTTAAATAACGGTTTAGCCTCAAACGATTTTAAATATTTGTTATAATTCAAAAACTATAAGTCGTAGATACTTGAAAATTTTACCAGTTATTAAAATTGGAATTTTATTTTTGAACTATTTATAGACAACTGAAATTTTCATTTTTTCTAAAAAATTTTTTTTTGAAGTGTTGATAAAATTTGTTTGGTCCAATCAAAATACTTGAAAATTTTATACAAAGTTCCTCATAAATTATTCTTATAATGTAAAAAAAAATTATAAGAATACGTAAGCACAATTTTTTTTATTAGCATTTGAACTTCAAATATTGACAAAAATTCTTCAAATTCCTGAATATTTGCAAATTATTTTGTAGGTATAATTCATAAAAAATTTTGTATAAGTAGCTAAGAGTTGAAAAATTTTATACAAGGTTTTTCATAAGTTTAGCTTACATTAATTATACAATAACTTAAATTTTGATGTATTCAGGCCATTAAAACATAAACCACCTTTTCCACCAACCACTGAAAATTATATCCTAGGCTGACAATCATCTTCGTTCAGAATCGTTTTTCGTATACAATGATAGCTATCACTGGATTCAAACTTCTATAATATATACAGGGTGTCCCACGGAGATCTGACAAATGAAATAACTTTTGTTCTAATCAATATTTTTTAAAAATTTCTTTTAAATATAATTCATAGACACTTGCGCTACATTTTTAGAATGCATTTTTTATTTTTTATTTTTTAATACTGAAAATAAAAAACTTAAAAATTGATAAAAATTTTTTTCGAAATATTCAATATAGCCAATTTGTAAATCTGATTTTTAGAAAAATGTATATGGTAAAAACACTTATTTAAGTCAAATGGCTGATTTTTTACAATTTTTTTGAATATCAATATTTTCGTTAAGTAAATTACGATCTAGTTTACGCTAGAAACCTTATAATTTAAAATATGTATTAATAAAGTTTTTTAAAAATATTTTATAATACAATTTTTAAATAGGTGTATGTTAAAATCTAATTATTTTTTTTTATTGTATTTATTTTAATAATATGTGATGTATAAACCATTAATACAATGATACCCGCAATTATTGATTAAATAATTCATGTGTTTAATACCAGAAACGTATAATACAAATTTTACAATTAATTTTAGCATTTATGCATTTCATTTTAAATAATCCGTTCGAAGAATACGGTTAGATAATATTCATTAAATTTACTGCTACTGGGCAATTTATCAGACCTAATAGTAAAGACCAGAAGTCTAAATGAAATTATATCTCAATTTAACAATGCCCTTAACGGTCATAAACGATAATAACTAATAAGTACAATGGTCATACGGATCGGATATTTGAACCTTTTTACCTAATCCTCACTCCCACCAGAACTTCGAGTGAACCACGTTAAGCCTGCAGCCTGCCGTATCAGCAGTATCAGTTAAAAACATTTTAAAATTTACCAAGATGGTTACATAATATAGCACTGGTTATTGATTCTTGGTATGTGGTCTTATCACTTATCACGTATGTATATGAATGACTGAAAACTGAATGAGAATTAACGGTTTAATGGTGAATCAACTGCACGTCTGTACGATTTAAGATAATTAATAACATATTAATAATTAATAATTATGTTAAAATGTGAAATCGTGATCAACAGCAATTGTAAACTTTTCTGAAAACATGTAAAAATGAAATAATAGTTTATTTGGATGTTCATTGTTCGTGCGGATGACAATGCATCACTCTGTACTTTTTTTTTGAAATTCTGTACCTACCTATACACCGATACACGTTACAATGCCTTTTTAAATTCATAGCATGCCAATCTATTTTGATAAAACTGTTAATGATTGGGTATTTAAAATAATGTTTAGCTATTTCGTGTAAAGTCGTGTGCTAAAGTAAAATTAATTTAGTTAAATTTAATAAGTTATTTTTTCAATACCATGATTGATAACAAACATTGTGGACTATCAATCATCAAAAAAAGTTTAGCTCCAAAATGTAAGTATTATAGGAGGTGATTTTAGTACACATTTGTTAATAAATTTTAATTTAATACAATATGTAATTTGATGCCTATTTGTTGTCATATTTTGTACTACACACTTTGAAGTACAACTGACAGTGTACATAACTCATTAGTCATTACATTTTTTTTTTCTATCTTCTATAAATATTTGCAGTACTTTGACTAGTTTGACTTACACTGTGGGCAATTGATTTGATCCATTCCCGTAATAATAGTTATGAAGATTGAAACTTCCATTATAATTGAACTATTTTATATCTACTTGTAAATATGTGTACATATTGGATTATCAGAAAATCAAATATATATTTTGCTATTAATTGTAAGTACAACTGAATAAGCTCTTTATAAATCTGATTATTATTAATTTTTAATACCATTTCAGAACTTTGGTTATATTATAATGTGTCTACAATACATATTTTAACTACATGACTACTTGATGTATTTTATTGAATTAACTGCTGTGGTCCAATCATCAGATGTATGAAAAATAAATAAATATTTATATATTTTATTTTCTCAATTAATTATTTTAGTGCAATTGAATTTCTGCTAAACCAAGTTAAAATAACACCAACATCAACTTTAAAAACTGTAAGATAATTTATTTAAATAATATTTTATATTAACTATTAAATAGTAATAGGTTTTAATTCTTTTTTAGGATATCAGTTGTTTAAATAACTATGAATCTATTGGTGTAATTATTCGAATTGAAAAACTACATGTTGTGTCATCATTGAAAATATTTGTATTCTGAAAATGTTGTAAAATCAAGTAGAGGTTATTGATTCAATTATTATTATTTTTATTATTATGTATTAGTCGTGATTTAGTGAATTTAATCTAAATAGTTTAAGGGATAAATTTTGGCACTAAACTTAATTTGTAATCATTAATTAAATGTTAAAAAAAAAAATCTTTAGCTATTTTTAACTTTTACTTACATTTTTTTCTTTTAAGGTTTTCCCATTAGTATTTATACTTTGAAATTAAGTACCTTTTATGTAACAAAATATTTCACTTAATATTAGTAAAAACATTTTAAAAAATCATTTAAATATGTGTATTAAAGTAGTAAGAAGAAAAATATTTAAAAAAAAAATGCTATAGGTGTTATAATTAGAGTTTTAGGAATACTATGAAAAATCAATAACTTTATAAAGTGCTTAACAAATATAAATACAGCTTTTTCTGAATTCAACAAAATATGAGACTTAAGGTCATACACTTCTACCTTTTATTTGGTTCCAAAATTATTTATTGATAATTTTAAAAAAACATTTAGATTTATTTCTATCTCCGTCACTAATGAGGTGGATTATAAAAAGACAATTCATTTTTTTTTTTTTTTGGAGTAATGACTGAATTTGTTTAATTACTAAGATTTATTAGATTATACACAAATACTCTGCTTATGCAATCCGTTAAGTATAAATTCTAATCTTTTTTAGTTAATTAAGTGAATTTAGTAAGTATTTCAAAAATAAAATGATTTTACTAAGTTTGTATCTTAACAGAAATCACTGGCGTGCATAGCTGCATACTGTGGACATAGGTATCCTACAATAATTAACAATCTATATTACAATACTAATATGTATAAGGTAAATAGGTATACATATAGTTTTAATAGTTTTTTTAAATAATTATGATCATGAATATTAGTTGTTCATGAACTTTTTATTCATAATAATTATTAATAATACCGTTATATTACAATTAAATTTAAATTAAAGAGTTGATTTTTCAATTAAATGTCTGAGAATGCCTACAACAGCTACATAGTAGCTACATTATATTTGATGCTTCTTTTTGAATATAATATGTATATCTTAATGATTTTCTACTATGTTAAAATAATTAAATCAAACAAAAATAATTTCAACCCACAATCTTTTTGATTTGTACCTATATCACAAAATGTATGATTATTATAATAATTTAATTATTAAATAAAAGTTAACCTTTAAGGTCCACAGTTATTGATTTATGCAAGTTTGTTAATGTTTCTGTTAAGATACTTAAAGATAAACAAATTAATAAAATTAATATTTAGTTATTATAATAGGATTTTTATTTAAGTTATTACAAATTATATGTACCAATGGTATAACCAATGGTATACCAATGGTATACATGGTATAACATATTGTTATGGCCAGCATGTAGGTTGCTGGTAATGAACTACCTGTCCTTTTTTCCTATCCTGAGTTGGGCATCTTGGTGTATTCTTAAACATAAAAAAAAATATAAGACATTAATTACTCATATAAATCAATAATAAATTATTAAATAGGATAAATAGTAAAAAAACCTATTAATATTACTTTATTTTTTTTGTCTTCCCAATATACAAATCTTGCTTTGGCCTTTCGTATTAGGTACTGATCTTCTACAGTTTGTTCACTAATTTTTATGCCCTTTAAAATGTCCAAAAATTTGCTATGTTTGGGACACCACCATTCAGTACAATTCTAATAAAATACAAATTATGAAGTTGATATCAAAATCATTTTAAACTAATACTATACATCATTTATTTTCAATGAGTCGACAATTTTGAAACTGCTTGGCTCATCTTCTACACTTAAATTTTTCATTTTTGAACATACCAGTTTCTCAATAAATGAAATCTTAGTTTCAAGTGGCTGTAAATTATCTTTTTTTACATAATTACTTATGTTAGACGATGAGGATAAATCATGTACAGTTTGTTGCTCCTGAATGTAAATAATTATAATTTAGTGAAATGTGTTAGATATTTTGTTTACTTGTGTGTTTTATTATTTACTAAATTTATTTTTACCGATTTGTTTTCTTGGTAATCTATTATTGTCGGCTTATCTTTCACCTCAACTGTGGCCAATATTTTTTTAAGCGATTCCTATAAAAATAACACTTAGCATATTTTAGATTCTGAACGGAGTGATGAATGTATTGATTTTACAATGATGTGTGTTTTTTTTTTTTTTTTTTTTTTTTTTTTTTTGTGTCTGTGTACAGCATAACTAGTCGAAATAATGCTTCGATTTCAAACTTTGGGGGTGGTTTCCGATGGCAAAGTGGATATCCTTGGTACATTATAGAGGTGAAAAGTAAACATTTTCCAACAGTTTTCAAAAAAATCGAATTATTTATTTTGCTATAACTCAAAAACTAATCGATGTATTCACTTGAAATTTTCATCAAGTGTTTAAATTAGCGTTCTCCATACACAGTTAAATTTTCAAAGAATTTTGACTTTTTTTGAGCTATTTATAGACAGTTGAAATTTTCAATTTTTTTAAGTATTTTTTTTTTAAATAACGATAAAAATTTTTTGGCCGGCCAGAAAATCTTGAAAATTTAATACAAGGTTTCTTATAAGTTGTTCTTAAAGTGATAAAAAAAAATCCGAAATCGTTAGTCACAATTTTTTTTTATAAGTGCTTAAAGTTCGAATTTATACGAAATATGTCAAAATTGCGAAAATTGGCAAGTAATTTTGTGGTTAAAAAATCGTAAAAATTTTTTCTTTTATAACTAAGATTTGAAAATTTGGTACAAGGTTCTTCATAAAATTTTCTTCAACTATCTGTAAAAAAAACTCTACCGGACTAAAACAAAAAATTTTTATGAGTGTTTGAAATTTAAATTTTTACTAAACCGCGTTAAATAACGGTTTAGCCTCAAACGATTTTTGATATTTGTTGTTATTCAAACAGTATAAGTCGTAAACACTTGAAAATTTTACCAGTTATTTAGATTGCCATTTTCTTTACTAGATTTTCAAAATATTTTGACTTTTTTTGAGCTATTTATAGACAATTGAAATTTTCAATTTTTTTTTATTTTTTTTTTATAAATGTTGATAAAAAAAATTTAGCTGGGACAAATTACTTGAAAATGTAATAGAAGGGTCTACATAACTTGTTCTAACTCTCATTCAAAAATTATAAAAATACATAGGCACAATTTTTTTTTATTCGCATTTGAAGTTCAAATATTGACAAAAATTCGTCAAAATCATGAATATTTTTCACTATTTGGTAGTTAAAAATTTATAAATATTTTACTATCAAAAGCTAAGAATTGAAAATTTAATACTATGCTGTCCATAAGTTAAGCTTAGAATAATTATAAAAAAATTTGAGGATTATTCAATTTAAAAAGTTTTACGAGTGTTTAAAGTTTTAATTTTAATTTGAAATCAAAAATACACGTGTAAAATAACGTTTTACAAATAAATAATTTTCGATTTTTGTTGTTTTTAAAAAATTACTGAGCGTAAGATCTTGAAACTTTTACTTAAATGTTTGAATTTGTTTCAAAATAGAATGTATGCCAATATTTAAATATAATATATCCTAGACTGACAAATCATCTCCGTTCAGAATCGTTTTTCGTATACAATGATACCTATCATTGCATTCAAATTTAACCTACCCAAGTCCGAGGTCCACCCCACCCCCTAATGTACAGCAGACCGATACTCACTTACCCGCTTTTTTTGTTTTGAGTATAATCTATCGGGGGAAAAAAATTGTAAATATTAAGAATTTTTTTTTTTTTTTGCTTGTATTATAAACTTACATATTTTTCTTTATAGGCCTTTTCTTGGACTTTTAATGTTACCTAATAATATGTTATTGTAAATAAATTATATACTATGTAATTATTTGTTTATTATTTATTCTACTTAAGTCACTTACAATTTCTTCAGCGAGTGACTTATTTTCTGTTTGAAGATGTATCACATCTTCAGCATAATAATTGCTCTCTGCTTTTTTAACATTCAACTGCTTGTCTAATGTATGGTATTGCTTTAAATGTGTGTGTTACACATATGTGTCTTATTATTTTCAGAGTATAAATAAAATGTAAAAAAATACCTATATATTAATTTCAATTTTTACATACCTGTCGTAAAGTGTCCATTTCATTAATGGCATCTTTAAGTGCGTACTTGAAAAATTGTAATTCTGTCATGTTGTCATCCTTATTATTTTTCATGGACTCACAATATAATGAACCAATATCTTCAAAAGTGTCCATTATTATAAAATAAACGTTTAACTTTTAGCTTTCAACAATATTATAAATGACAAATAATGTGCAACGTGTGCCTTTCAATGCAGGAATCTAAACTAGAAATACTACACAAATACATATGTACGTAGGTACCCATGTAGAAAATTTGTTCAAGTGTCAAACTTTCCAGTTAGATAAAAGTAATAAATGTATTATTTATAAAATATTAATCAAGTTAAGATAAGCTTCATATCTTGGTTTTGGAAACCCACAATTTGTGTTTAAAACTATACTGTATTTATTAGTTGGGTTTTTAATGAGACTCCGACAGCCTATCTAACTTTTGACAAATTTTAGCTATAATATAAATTAGTTAAAATTGATTTAGTGATGCCTGCTATTTATAGCAATGCTGAGTATTCAGACATGTTAGCTATTTATTATGAATGTAATAAAAGTACACTAAATGCTTCTCGTCAATATTTATTAAATTATCCAGAACGAAGACAACCTTCACGAGCTACTTTTACCAATGTAGCAAAAACATTGCGCTTAACAGGTAAAATTCAATTTTAATAATAATATAAATATTTTATGAATTTTATAAATTTTATTAGTACCTACCTACATACTTACAATATATTATAAAAAAAATTTAGTAAATAACTGAAAAAATATTAAATAAAGCACAACTTGGTTTTATTTTTAAAAAATAAACAGTTTATTCCTTAATACATAATATGTATACTTAATTATACAATATAAAATAAAATAAATAATCACATTTCTAAAACAAATTGATGTGTACAACCTAATTTAAGGACCTATTATAGTATTGATCATTGTAACCAAAAACAAATCGATATGTACGAAGTACAACCTAATTTAAGGAACTACCAAATACTTTCATTTTATGTTGCAAGCTGCATCATGAATAAAAAAAATAAATAAATAAACAAATAAAATGAAAGATTGTAGACAAACATGAATTTGAATAAATAGGTATCGATTAGACAATAATTACATTATGAAATTGACATGCTACTTTGCATTAACATATTTAAAATAAGACACTAAATAAACTAAAAAATAAAAATGTTGTACAGACAAATTTCCAGATGGCCATCGATCAAAAAATCACACTGCTGTAGATGATTGTCGTACTGTTGATGTTTTGGCTGCATTTAGTTTCACACCACATGCATCAATAAGATCTGTAGCTCGGCAAACAGATATTTGTAAATCAACTGTACATCGCATACTAAAAAACAATTCATTTCATCCGTTCAAATTACATTGTGTTCAAGAATTGAAACCATCTGACCCAGAAAGAAGACTGCAATTCATATCAATAATTGCAAGCTTATATGATCAGGACAGTAAAATATTGAACAATATATTGTGGACTGATGAAAGTCTTTTTAACAATAACGGCATGGTTAACCGCCATAATGCACATTATTGGAATGATTCAAATCCATTTTGGACAAGAGAAACAAAGTCCCAAGTTCGATGGTCCATAAATGTATGGTGTGGTATATTAAATAACACATTAATAGGACCTTACTTTTATGAAGGAACATTAACTGGTGAACGTTATTTGAACTTTCTAGAAAACATTTTGCCTTTATTGCTAGAAAATGTTCCTCTTCGTATTCGGGAATGTATGTGGGTACAGCAAGATGGTGCTCCACCGCATAATGCCAATATTGTTAAAAATTATTTGAACAATACTTTTCCATTGCGATGGATAGGTACAAACGGTCCAGTTAAATGGCCACCGCGTTCTCCAGATCTTACTCCACTGGATTTTTTTTTATGGGGATATTTAAAGGATCGTGTTTATACTGAACAATCTTCTTCAATAAATAATTTGAAAGAGCGTATTATTGCGGCATGTTCGTCCATAACATCGGAAATGTTGAAGTCTGTGACGGCATCAATATTAACACGATACGAAAAAGGTGTATCAAGTAATGGTGGACATTTTGAAAATACATTAAAGTAATTGTAACTATTTTTTCGAAAATAAATTGTATGTTATTAGTTTATTACTGTTATTGTTATTACTGCTTCTAAACAATGTTATAATAAATAATTAACTATTATAATAAAATTACTTCACTGTTAATTAATGTAAAGACAATATTATTTTGGTGGATCTTGAATCTTGATTATTGATAAGTGATAACTATTGACTATCACTATTTAGTATTTATCACGATTAAAGATATCTTTAACCGTGGTATTTATTAAAAATGATAATTGATAAAACACACAATATAAGATAGTACTGTTCCTATCTTAAATCGTGATAGAACATAATACCCAGTAATCCAGAAAACGAGTTCCACAGAATTGATAACTATCCAATTAGTACCTATGGGCTATAGATATTGTTGTATATGTATATCTATGTTGTGCAAATAATTTATGGCCTATCGACAAGTAACTTCAGATAAAAGATATCAATATTTTAACTACTGGTTTTTGATAAATACAGCTACCAAGATTAATCTACGCAATACCGCGGGAAAGTGTGAACAGTAAAGCGTCTTTAATGACTGCGTTTTGAAATAATCGTATTCTACGAACGATTATTTAAAATGAAGAGTATTGTAGATGCTAAGAATAATTATAAAAAGCGGGTAAGTGGGTATCGCTCTGATGTATATTAGGGGGTGGGGTGGACCTCAGACTATGGATGGTTAAATTTGAATGCAATGATAGGTATCATTGTATACGAAAAACGATTCTGAACGAAGATGATTTGTCAGTGTAGGATATATTATATTTACATATTGTCAAATATTCTATTTTGAAACAAATAGTATAGTTTTTATATTATGTTACTATGGTTACTATGGCCAACATTCGCATTATGAGCGTATGAAATTTAATTTAAATTTTGACATATTTCGTATAAATTCGAACTTTAAACACTTATAAAAAAAAATTGTGACTAACGATTTCGGATTTTTTTTTATCACTTTAAGAACAACTTATAAGAAACCTTGTATTAAATTTTCAAGATTTTCTGGCCACCCAAAAAATTTTTATCGGCATTTGAAGAAAAAAAAACTTAGAAAAGTCGAAAATTTCAATTGTCTATTAGTAGCTTAAAAATGTTCAAAATATTTTGAAAAATTAACTGTAAAGAGATAACCATAATATAAACATTTGGTGAAAATTTCAAGTATTTACAATAATTCGTTTTTGAGTTACAGCAAAATTAAAAAATCGATTTTGTCGAAAAGTGATTTTTCCGTAAAATTTCCATTTTTCTGTCATTTTTTTTTTGTTTTTCTCGATTTTTTTGAAAACTATTAGAAAAATTTAATTTTGACCCCCCTAAAGTACCAACTAGATTCAATTCCCTATTCAAAGAGGGGCTGAAGTCAAAAATCGGAGCATTATTACTGCTCCAAATGTTGTCGTCAGACACAAAAAAAAAAAAAAAAAAAACACACATCATAGTAAAAGCAATACATTCATCACTTCGTTCAGAATCTAAAATAGTATTATACATTTCTAGTAATAAACACGAATTATTTAATCAATAGTTGCGTCTTGCGTATATCATTGTATTAATGATTTATTGAGTTAATTCACCAAATAATATCATTATAATAAGACAGTAGATATTACAATAAAAACTAATTAGATTTTAACATGGACCTATAAGATGTTCATATAAAATATTTTTTGAAATTAAAATGTTTCTAACATAAACTAGATCGTAATTTACGTAACGAAAATATTGATATTTAAAAAAATTTTAAAAAATCAGCCATTTGACTTATATAAGTGTTTTTACCATATAAATTTTTCTAAAAATCAGCTTTACAAATTGGCTATATTGAATATTTCGAAAGAAATTTTTATCAATTTTTAAGTTTTTTATTTTCAGTATTAAAAAATAAAAAATAAAAAATGCATTCTAAAAATGTAGCGCAAGTGTCTATGAATTATATTTAAAAGAAATGTTTAAAAAATATTGATTAGAACAAAAGTTATTTCATTTGTCAGATCTCCGTGGGACACCCTGTATAATAGTGATCCACACGGCACCTAATATACAGCAGAGCGGTACCCACTTGCCCGCTTTTATCTTTTTAATATTTATCTGTTTAAAGGATTTAATTTAATTAACCTTATTTATTTATCATTATTTGTAAATTTAACTTTATACTCTATTTTGAGTGTTATTATAATTATGTAATTTGGATACGTTTTCAAAAGGGTTTCAGACCCATATATTATTATAAAATAAAAAAGGATGGTCAAGTGGGTAATAAAACTCTGCTGTATAGTATTTATCGAGTGGACCTCAGATATGAAGTAGGTCACTATAATGGGTGTGTTAAATTTAAATCCAATGAGAGGTATACTGTATACGGAAAACGATTCCGAAATGATTTGTCAGCCTAAGATTTATTTTTCAGTGGGTGGTAAAAAATGTGATTGATGTTGTAAGGACCTGAATCCCTCAAAATTAAATCATGTACAGAAAATACCTAACAACTGGTGATGTATTTTTCAAGTTTTTACAGCTAGTAATGTTTGACGAAAGCAAAAATCTAAAATTATTTGACAGTAAATCATTATTTTATGAGTGAATTTCGGATTTCATAAAAATTTAAATTAAGGATAAAAATTTTTTAATTGGCCAACGTTCAAGTTCTTTTATAATTATTGTAAGCCAAACTTATGAAAAATCTTGTATTGGTGTTAGTTTCGAGACGATCGGAAAAAGTGGGTGGGCTGAAAATTTTTTAAAAAAATTTGCTAAAAATAGAATTGTGATTTGCCAACTTCAAAAACAGATTTGCTATTATTTGCTAACTATTTGCTAACTACTAGTGTTAGTTTTGAGACGATCGGAAAATGTTGGTGGGCTGAAAATTTTTTTAAAAAAATTTGCTAAAAATAGAATTTTGATTTGCCAACTTCAAAAACAGATTTGCTATTATTTGCTAACTATTTGCTAACTACTAGTGTTAGTTTTGAGACGATCGGAAAAAGTTGGTGGACTGAAAATTTTTTTAAAAAAATTTGGTAAAAATAGAATTTTGATTTGCCAACTTCTAAAACAGATTTGCTATTATTTGCTAACTATTTGCTAACTACTAGTGTTAGTTTTGAGATGATCGGAAAAAGTTGGTGGGTTACCTGAACTTGGCCCACCTGATTAAAAAAAATATATAACTTCTATAAAAATGATTTGCTAACTTTTGCAATAAATTTGCTAATATTTGCCAACTATTTGCTAACTTTTGATATTGGTTTGGATCGTACAGTGTTAAGTGGGTGGGTCAAGTTCATGGACGTTTAAATATTATTGTCTGGCAAAATTTTTAATATGTATGATTTATATTAATACCATGAATTGATACTATTTGAAATTCCCTTTAAGCCTTAAGGTAAGTATAGAAAAAAAATTAATTTCACAATAATTTATTGAATAAATAAAATTAAACATAGTACATTCATGTACATTGTACAAATAATTAAGTAATTATAATTTGCATACAAATATTAATAAAATAAGTATAAGTATAATATAAATTAATTTTCATTAAAATTATATAAAAAAAAAAGCAGGTGAGTATCGCTCTGCTGTACATTAGGGGGTGGGATGGACCTCGGACTAGGGAAGGTTAAATTTGAATGCAATGATAGGTATCATTGTATACGAAAAACGATTCTGAACGGAGATGATTTGTCAGTCTAGGATATATTATATTTAAATTATATCATATATTCTATTTTGAAACAAATTCAAACATTTTAGTATAAATTTTTCAAGATAAAGTAAAAGGAAGTAGGTAGTCAAGTAATTTTTTAAAAATAACAAAAATCGAAAATTATTTATTAGTTAAAAGTTATTTTACACGTGTATTTTTGATTTCAAATTAAAATTAAAACTTTAAACACACGTAAATTTTTTTAAATTGAACAATCCTCAAACTTTTTTATAATTATTCTAAGCTTAACTTATGGACAGCATAGCATTAAGTTTTCAATTCTTAGCTTTTGATAGAAAAATATTTATAAATTTTTAACTACCAAATAGTGAAAAATATTCATGATTTTGACGAATTTTTGTCAATATTTGAACTTCAAATGCTAATAAAAAAAAATTGTGCCTATGTATTTTTATAATTTTTGAATGAGAGTTAGAACAAATTATGTGGACCCTTCAATTAAATTTTCAAGTAATTTGTCCCCCGCTAAATTTTTTTTATTAACATTTATAAAAAAAAAATAAAAAAAATTGAAAATTTCAATTGTTCAAAAGCTCAAAAAAAGTCAAAATGTTTTGAAAATAAAAACACGTAAAGAAAATGGCAATCTAAATAACTGGTAAAATTTTCAAGTATTTACGACTTATACTGTTTGAATAACAATAAATATCAAAAATCGTTTGAGGCTAAACCGTTATTTAACGCGGTTTTGTAAAAATTTAAATTTCAAACACTCATAAAAAATTTTTGTCTGAATCAGGTAGAGTTTTTTTTACAGATATTTGAAGAAAAATGTATGGACAACCTTGTACCAAATTTTCAAAACTTAGTTATAAAATAAAAAATTTTACGATTTTTCAACCACAAAATTACTCGCAAATTTTCGCAATTTTGACATATTTCGTATAAATTCAAACTTTAAGCACTTATAAAAAAAAATTGTGACTAACGATTTCGGATTTTTTTTATCACTTTAAGAACAACTTATAAGAAACCTTGCATTAAATTTTTAAGATTTTCTGTCCGGCCAAAAAATTTTTATCGTTATGTTAAAAAAAAATACTAAAAAAAATTAAAAATTTCAATTGTCTATAAATAGCTCAAAAAAAGTCAAAATTCTTTGAAAATTTAACTGTATATAGATAACACTAATATAAACATTTGGTGAAAATTTCAAGTGTTTACATCGATTAGTTTTTGAGTTATAGCAAAATAAAAAATTCGATTTTGCCGAAAACTGGTTTTGCGTAAAAATTCGCGTTTTTCTGTCATTTTTTTTATGTTTTTCTCGATTTTTTTGAAAACTGTTGGAAAATGTTTACTTTTCACCTCTATAATGCACCAAGGATATCCACTTTGCCATCGGAAACCACCCCCAAAGTTTGAAATTGAAGCATTATTTCGACTAGTTATGCTGTACACAGTCACAAAAAAAAAAAAAAAAAAATCAATACATTCATCACTCCGTTCAGAATCTAAAAAATTTATTAAATGATACAAATACAAGTTAAATATTGTTTAGCAATCACCATGTTTTGCATTATACAGTTAATTTTAGAACAAGACATATTTATAAATTTAATGAATAGGCAATTCACGACAAGTCAAGTATACATACAATCGTTATTTTTTAAACATCATAATTCAAGTCATTAGGGCCCGATTTTTAACAAAATGAATATTTTTACACTTAAAATAATTCTGATTAAATAACATTCAACATCTCCTAATTTCTAAATTCTATTTCTATAGTTAGTATTATCTTAATGCATATCTAAATAAAATATAACATTGTAATGATAATTATAATACCTATTGGGTGTTGGATACAAGTTCAATATGTTAAAATATTATAAAATTAAGTAAAATAATTTTAACTTAGCTCAGTTATACATAACATTTAAATTTATAATTCTCTTTATTAATGGCATTTCAATTTTTTCATAGTAAATAAATCTTTAAATACTTTATACATTTTTTTAAATATTTATACTCATTAATATAATATTCACAAGCAATATATATTATATTGTTAATGCATAAATATGTTCATATTCTTAAATTAATTGTTTACATTAAAAACCGGGCCCTAGTAACAATAAATCCCTAATTCATTTTATTTTATATTATTAGTAGCCACTATAAAATGTCAATATCATTTAAAAGTCCAGGATTATGAAAAATCTATTCCAAATTTGATGACACAGTTTAATCAAAATTGTCGTTAAGCAGTTATGCAAAATATGAGTAATGATAAACATGTGTTCAAGAAATTCAGAACAAATTCTCCATTAACCCCAGACCTAAAATAATAGTAACATTTAAAAGTGGTACTAGTAATATATTAACTTAGATATTTAAATTTAATAGTAATAATTAATAACTTAATAATTAATAAATAGGCAACAACATCAAACATTTACAAAAAAACAATGTTTATTTTGCATATTACTAACTACTATGTAATAGGTACCTAAATATAATTTTAAAATTATATTTAGTTTAATATTTAAATTGTCAATTGAGTATACACATATATAAACAAGTAGGTACTTAGTGATAATCATAATATACATATGTGATAGGTTTTTTTTTTTTTTAAACATTAATAATTTAATTTACTCTATTTATACATATTATAATTATTTTTATTTTTATTAAACATAAGTTTTAATGATTAATGTTGCTGCCCCATATTTAATTTAACTACATAATATGAAGTATTAAAATTTAGTATACTAGCATTTACAATATTTTTTTATCATTTAAAATTTTCTTTACATATTATTTATTGATAGGTTACAGTTTTCCTCAGGAATGTAGTTGGGCAGACTTGATTATTTTATGCTTCTTTGAAATTAACTAGATTATCTACAAAAAAGATAATAAAAACCTAATAACTTCCTCCTAAAATTGAATAATGTTACAAATAAAAAATATTTATACACACCTATGATTGATGTTGTTATATGTTGGAATATTAAAATCCAATATAGTATTTTAACAGTATTATTTAAGTTTTCACATTGTTCTTAATTTTTCTAAATACAATTGTAGTATAATATGTATATTCTTCAAGTCATATGTCCAAGTATATTCTTAGTACATGCTTGTAATAATCTTAGAATTTTAATATGCAATAAACATTCTGGATTAATTGAAGCCAATAGCTGTATAGTTAAAATGCAACTTGATTTTAAAACAAGCTATGTATTATCAACTTATAAATAATAGGTATATAATAGATCTATAATATTATCTATCGATATACATTTGAACAAAAATTGTATAGAACTGATAAAACTGAAATTAAAATTTTTTAAATACATTATTATTATTTACTATAATTTTTAAAGCTTTTAACAAAATTAGTAAAACTTACCAATAAATTATTCTAAGTTCCTGATAGGGCGTCATGTAGTATTCACAAGTGTAATATCAATTTAAATGAAACTTAGGTTTAAATAAATAGTTAAACAAAATACTTCATAAAAAAATTACCTTCTTATGATTACCCATCATATTTATAATAATTTTTACTTATTTAATAACATTATATTAGAGAATAAATGTTTCAATATTTAATTATATTATGAATGTTGACGTATGACGTGTTTACTCTTTACGTTAGCAATGAAAGTAATAAAATAATTGAATTTTCAATCACAGAAAAGACAACTTAAATATTAAACTTATTGAACTAAAATACTAAATGTCACATGAATTCAGAATTTTATATTTTTTTGTTTATAAGTTATAGGACATAGCAGTATAGCACTGAAAAGTAAACATTTGTATTATCTATTTTTATTGGGAATACCCAACGGTTTGGTTCAATTGGTTCGATGAGAGTTTATCTGTGATTAAAGTATTATCATTAGCACGAACTAAGATATACAGGACTGGAAACGACCAAATATCTCAGGGAACCCAATTGACTAAAGAAAAGTACACATCGATTCTTGGCGCACTCTACCAGGCAATTAGTATACTACTAATTTTAATTTTAATGATAGTATACATTTTTGAAATTTGATAATAAATTATAAATAAATTAAAAAAATCTAAATAATAAATATCTAATATTTTTGTATTTTTTTTTTATAGTTCTATAGTAGGTATATTTTAATATTTATGAAACTGTAAGTTTAGAACATTTTTTCTTTTTGGCATTCACTTTTGCAACATTTTTATTAACTATTTGTGTATACTGCCGCATTCGCATGGTAACGTAGTATGACAAAATTGATGTTAATGTATCACATTTGTGTTGACTGCAAGGCCACTTAATGTTATTTAATGAGCCTGAAAAAAAATCATCAACCGTCAAATTAAATGCATCACTATAATCACAAAATTTAGAAAATGATTTTTCAATTTCTGTAATTAAAGAAAATAAAATCTTGTTTGGGTAAGTTAATGCTCCTCTTGATTTTATATTTGTCAGTACTGATTCCGGCCTATCACAAAAATCTGTTGTGCCTGAAAAATTATTAACTTTTTTAATATTTACTTTAAATTTAGATTGATCAGTTTCAAAGTGTACCTATGTTGATATAAATTATACTTACCAACTATTGCCTTCTGACAGACTTTGCAATTTATATGCTTCATGAAGTACCTTGTTATGTATCCACATATATAATATAAAACACAGGTTTCTGCGTCAACTTTAAAATAATTATGATCATTATTATCAAATACATCTTCTACTTCTAAACCTACTGTCACATAGGAATCTAGTGTTTTACGCAAGTGCTCAATTTTTTTTTCTTTTTCTGTGATGTCATTAGTATTAAAAATGGTTTTTAAATCACTAATAGTACCTAATTTTGGGAGTTTCCAAATTTAAAATTGAACAATTTCCACTTTTTGGAGGCTTCAGTATGGAATAGACAGCCAACATTTTGTATACTTGAAGGAAAGTTGGTGTACACGGGTGATCATTTGGACCTATTGCTTGCCTCACAGTACCAAAAAATTGCTATGTAATTAAAATAATACAATAATATTTTATTATAAATTAATAAATTTAATTATTAGATAAGTAGATAAATAATTTGTTTTACTTCCAAACGGTCCTGGTTCATTTTATAAGTTAATATATACTTAAAACCACATTCATCCAGAAGGTATTTACAAAGATCCAATGTTGATTGTATGGTGACTCTTAATCCCTCAGCAGTTGATTGCGTTAAAAACTCATCTCCTGTTATACCATGTTGATCAACTTGATCTTCCCAAGAATCAAGCCATACAATGGTATCTTCTAAAACCTATGAGCCACAATTTATTATAGGATTGATTTTGAATTATAATTACATATATACTATACTTAGCATATTTGCCTACTTTAAAATCATTGCTATTTTTTTTAATCCCTTCAGCTGGGTATTTTCGATTCAAAACATCAAACAATAAATTTAATCTTTCAGTAAATTTTTGCGATTCATAACTGTTTTTTAAAGAATCAATCTTAATATATTCCCTATAAAACTGAATACCCTTAACCATGGAATCGCTGAATATCTGCAACACCATTTGTCAAATTTGTATAAATTATCATCTACAATTCTACAATAATGCCTAAAATATAAATATTTTGTTTAGTTACCTACTTGAGTGGCTAGTTTCACACTCATTTTAGCAAAATTGTCTGGAGCTATATGTCTTGGTGTTATTTTAGGGTATACTTTGGTTGGAGAGTTTGAATTTCTTGCTATATCATTCATATATACATCTACATAATGTGACCATCTAATAAAAGGTTTTTCTGGAGACTCCTAAGTATATATATTACAACTTATAAGTATTATTTAAATGCAAAAGATTTGACCTGTTTGGTGTTCAGTTATATTACTTACTCTTAAACTCTTTTTGTTGTACAACCTGTTTCTGACATTTTTTATTAGATGAGGTGCATCAGAAAATATGTACACCTTTTTATTGTTTTTCAGAGGATGTTCAAAATAATTTTTTACTTGGCCTTTTTGACCACTAACTCCAAGTTCAGCCCAAAGTTTTCTGTTAGTTGATGCTCCATCAGAAACCACACCATTGACAATTGCACCAATACTTTCCAGAAGGCA
Organism: Schizaphis graminum; assembly: GCA_020882235.1. Lineage (NCBI taxonomy): Eukaryota > Metazoa > Arthropoda > Insecta > Hemiptera > Aphididae > Schizaphis > Schizaphis graminum. The sequence continues at coordinate 1,331,034 of CM037035.1, forward strand.
AATAGCTTTTATGACGAGCTGGGCAAGAACTATAGGTACCTGTCATAATTATTTAAAACTGAGATGAATAATAACATTTAAAATCAAATAAAAAATTAAACATTATTATAACATATATTTTTCATTTAAAAATAACTTACTGCTTGTTATTATCAAATATTGAATATAGAACATGAACTAAGTTATACATAGTCAAATGTGCCTTAGAATTGTATGAAGACAGTAGATTTATAAAATAAATTATAAATCATTTATTTTACACGTATCAAATATTTCTTGAAACATCAACATGCAATACCCAAAACACAGTACACAGGCCTTAAAATGTTAAATTGCGCGAGAATACAGATAACAAAACATAGAAAATACAAGACATAAATCGTGTTAGATTATTATTAAATATTTCTATTAAAATATTATTATGACAAATCACAACAACAACTATAGAATAGAATATATTACGTTTTACAAACAAACATATCATAATACAATAGTACAATATTTTAAATATATAACATTAATTTTAATTGTTTGTACACCTTGGTGTGAACTATACTAAGTAATATAATATTACCTTTTACAGGACCCCTTGAAGCAAACACTGCTACTGGCTGGGAGATATTTGCAGCTAAGCTTTGAAATATAAATACTAAACAATGATTAGCTTTTAACCCTGAACTTTTCACATCTTCACCAAAATCTTCTAGTCCAGAGTAATTTAAAGTTTTAGAATTTACACTAATACTTTCCCGTACGCATATTTCATCAAAAATTAACTGATTTATAACATTTTAAGTATAGGTTGCCATTTGTAAATCAAAAGTTGATAATGATTTCACTACTAAATATTAAAGTGAAAAAAATAAAAATTTTACATAGTTTTAGAAAAGCATAAAACTAAAAATTTTGAAAAAAAAAATTGAAAAAAGTTAATACTTTTTGAAATAACGAGTGTTCTTCGATAAAAAAATCACCCTGTATAGTTAATATAATAGTTATTATTATTTTTCAATTTATTATATTATTTTAGAAGATTTTATGAATAATAGTACCAATGATGATGGTATTTTGCTTGTATCTGAAGATGTAACATCAAATGATTTTTCAATGAGCCCAACAGTTGTTATTCCTGAAGTTTTAGCTAATAATTCAAGCTGTACAATTGACACGATGGAAGAACAACAAAAGTATATCGATACAAGTAATAATTTTTTTTATTTAATTAGTAATTATTTATTGTTAGAGAATTTTATTTTTTATAATTTTTTGATTCAAATATAAATAAATTAAGAATAAATAATAATCATCAATTCATATTTTAAAAACTTGTAACTAACAATTTCCAAGTTATGGTTTTGGGAAGTCAAAAACTCTCATTACTATTTCTGAGCTTATTGATACATACATTTTTACTACTTATTTAGGATATAATTAATGGTATAGTTGTATTTATATGTACTTAATTTAAATATTATATTTTTTTAGTTAAATTTATCTAATAATACTATTAATTTTTGTTTAGGTAAAAAATCTGGCACTTAATGGTGGATCATCATTTAGTGAACTTCTAAGACGGATTCTTAAAACAATTTTAACTAATCAAGTCGCTGAGCAAATCAGCTGGTTTGGATGGCAAAAAAAATTAAAGTTTTGCAACAACAGCTCTGGCTAATTTAGTAAAAAATAATACTGCTTTTTTAATATTATAAATATAATCATGTGCTGTAAATGAAAGGTTATACAAGATCGACAGATTAATTCACAAGAACTAGCTACAGAACTAGATAATAACAAAATATGTCTGAGTAAACGATTACGTTTAAACTGTTCTAAAGTAAACATTTTAATTTATTTAGAAAATATGTTTTGTGAGGATAAATAATTTTGTTATTCTAGGAGTATGACTATTTCTCAAACTTTAAATATAATGTAATTGAGAGTATGACATTACCAGTAGGATGGAATTTATACAAAAATGAAACCACTATAATTTTATACAAACCCTTAATTAATAACTTCAACATCGAAGAAAATAAGAAACAACTAGTGATTGAAAAACAAATAGTTTTCAAAGATGATTTATCAATTTACTTTTATGTCAATAAGTTTTGTATTCAACCTGAAAGTATAGGAATGATTAAACTAACATATCCTATTAACATAGAATGTATAACACAGGCAATAATTAATTTTGATTGGAAATTGACATGTCAAGGTGGACCAAAACCTATTGATTATCCCGGTATTAATAACAATACATTTTCTATGTTGTCTTAATATTCTAACTTTTTTTATTTATAAATAAATACTTAACATTTTACCCTGACAACCTAAAATAACAAAAATAGTTAGTTAATTTATAAAATAAATTTTTATTATAAATTTAATATTCGATTTTGAACGGAGTGAATTATTTTTTGTATACAGCTTGTAAATTGATTAGAGTTAATTATTTTTTTTTTGTAAAATGGGACGAATATTGAAACGTGCTCTCAAAAAAAAAAGAAGATAAGAAACGATCCCGTGATATAAATATTGTATATAACATAATATATATCAGATATCTACAATCAGCTATGGTATACCAGGTACAATAACCATGCCGTATGAAATAAAACTTGTTTCAAAATAGAATGTATTACAATATTTAAATATAATATATCCTAGACTGATAAATCATCTCCGTTCACAATCGTTAGTAGTAGGTGGGGCACTCTGGTACACTTTATATATTTCATCACAAAAAGATCACAAGATAGTTTTTAATCAGAAAATCATCACAAACTTTATACTTTATCATAATTATCAGAAATAGAGCATAAAATAACTTTAAACACAAATAGAACACAAAATGAAATAAAATCATCAAATGCAAAATCTATCAAAAGAAATTGAATAACTTAGTTAAAGGAATTGAAATGTATAATAAAACAATGGATACAACTATCAAAGATTTTAATAAATTACAACAAAATGAAATGCAAAACGAAAAAGCGGGTAAGTGGGTATCGCTCTGCTGTATATTAGGGGGTGGGGTGGACCTCAGACTATGGAAGGTTAAATTTGAATGCAATGATAGGTATCATTGTATACGAAAAACGATTCTGAACGAAGATGATTTGTCAGTTTAGGATATATTATATTTAAATATTGTCAAATATTCTATTTTGAAACAAATAGTATAGTTTTTATATTATGTTACTATGGTTACTATGGCCAACATTCGCATTATGAGCGTATGAAATTTAATTTAAATTTTGACATATTTCGTATAAATTCGAACTTTAAACACTTATAAAAAAAAATTGTGACTAACGATTTTGGATTTTTTTTTATCACTTTAAGAAAAACTTATAAGAAACCTTGTATTAAATTTTCAAGATTTTCTGGCCACCCAAAAAATTTTTATCGGCATTTGAAGAAAAAAAAACTTAGAAAAGTCGAAAATTTCAATTGTCTATTAGTAGCTTAAAAATGTTCAAAATATTTTGAAAAATTAACTGTAAAGAGATAACCATAATATAAACATTTGGTGAAAATTTCAAGTATTTACAATAATTCGTTTTTGAGTTACAGCAAAATCAAAAAATCGATTTTGTCGAAAAGTGGTTTTTCCGTAAAATTTCCATTTTTCTGTAATTTTTTTTTGTTTTTCTCGATTTTTTTGAAAACTATTAGAAAATTTTAATTTTGACCCCCCTAAAGTACCAACTAGATTCAATTCCCTATTCAAAGAGGGGCTGAAGTCAAAAATCGGAGCATTATTACTGCTCCAAATGTTGTCGTCAGACAAAAAAAAAAAAAAAAAAAAACACACACATCATAGTAAAAGCAATACATTCATCACTTCGTTCAGAATCTAATAAGAAACTCTATATTAAATAATAAATGTTATGTACATTTTTGTAAATATGAATACTATGAAAATAATAATAAAAATATTAAAATAATGAAATATAATCTAAATGCAATTCCTATTAAAGGAAATATTATAATTGTCGATCATGGTAACATTATTTCTGGAAATGGAAACCCTTATGCTTCTAAAATACTAGAATCACCTACATGGCTCGAAATTTGTAAGATAGCTAATGATTTAATAATTACAACCGGTACTTTTTATTTCAAATATCTCCATGATATTTGTGTTGTTCAAGATTTAGGAAATATAAAAATATGTAGCCTTGGTATGGGAGGTACAGATTCCGATTCCAAAATGATTAGAATATAATTATATTGAATCATCAGATTTTTAATAGAATTGTTCTATTAAAAAAATACATTTTAAAAAAATTAAAAAAATTAATAATTTTATCATCAATTGCAAAATGTTTCAAAAATACATTGAATATCTTAGTTAAAGAAATAAAAATTATAATAAAGAATGGAATCTACAAAACAATATGAATCAGTATTAAATGCCTTATCAAATGATGAATCAGTATTAAATGTCTTATTAAATGATGAATTATCTGTTAATGATTTTAAAAAATTTAATAAGTTACAACAACATAAAATATTAAATGAACTATCAAATGAATTAAAATTTCTAAATGAAAATGGAATCGGAATCGGAAAACTTCAAAAATTTGAAAACAATTATTTTGAAAATGATTTTACACTATGAGACTATGAGGGGGACTTTTAAAGAATTAAAATCAAAAACGTTTTATGTAAAAATAAACATTCTAACATAAATAGCATCGGATTTATACTTAAATGAAAAATATGAAGTAGGGGGTAAACGTTTAATATGTAGTGCAGATAAGCATATAAATAATATCTGTGCTGTTCTGACTTGAAAATATCAAATATTAAATGAAATATTGGAATTCAAAATAATAATAATAATAATAATAATAATAATAAAAAAATGCAAAAGTTGTCCTGTAGTACAGATATCTGAGCTGGCCAGCTTTTTTTTTTTTTCCTCACACTTTTTTACAGACATCTGTACAACAGGACTACTAAGATATAGCAAGTCTTCACTCTTCATCGTATCTGGTATCAACACAATGGGAGGTGGTATTTATTTATAGACTCCAGGGACCAGATGGGGGGGAACATTGTAATGACAACATAGACTGTACCACAGCAGCAGTCCATCGGTAATGCATACTAATGAACAAACTACACATTGTCCACAGTGCTATAATCATCAGGAGAATGCTTCCCATCCAGTTTGGAACCTACTACGATTATGAACATAGTTGAACCAAATCAGTGATGAGAGTTCAGCGCTAAACTCCCACTACATGATTCGATCCAGCTATGTTCACTCTCAAAACACACGCCTTACCCACTGCGCCACAATACTCGGACAAGTTTAATAGTATAACAAACACTATTTAAATAAAAAAATATCAAAGTACTATGATGACACCCTGTAAATGCATACAATAAGTATTATTGTCATCCTATATGTTAGACAACGAAAAAAAAAACGAATACAATTTATCGCTATAATGTTAATAATATGTTTGCTATACATTATAATATTATTACAAATAAAATAGAACGAAAAAAAAATAATAGTTAATTGTATCGTAAAACGTCCAACGTCTTACGTTGAAAATCTACAATATTACATTGGTATTATTTTAAATAAAAAAATAAAAAAATAATTTAAAAATATTTAAAGATGAGGATTTATAGTAAAAAATATTATTGGTAAAACATGAACGTACATTATTAATGTAACAACGTCAAACGTCCAACGTTCATTGTTAACATAAGACGTTGAACATCTACGTTGTTACATTGTTTTGAAAAAAAATTTTTTATTTAAAAAAATATATATTTACTTATATAAATAAGAAATGGAAATGGAAAACTTTAAAGCAACTTTAAATAAAATCAACAATGAACATAATTTTATAAAATGTAGTGATTTGGAACAAGGAAAACCGTACGTCGTACGTAGTAAAATGTTTTTAAAAAAATTGATACAATGTTTGGTAAAAGATTATCTGATAGATTAAACGATGATGATTTATTAACTTTACCTGATAGATATAAGTAGGATAAAAAAGCCGGTTCTAGGGACACACCATGCACACCATGCACACCATGCACACCATTGCACACCATGCACACCCCTGCACACCATGCACACCCTGCTCACCCCGGCGCACCATGCACACCCTGCTCAACCCTGCACACCTTGCTCACCCCTGCACACCATGCACACCCTGCTCACCCCTGCACACCATGCACACCCTGCTCACCCCGGCGCACCATGCACACCTCAGCCCACGCACCCGGCGCAACCCCGCACACCATCATAGCACACCATAGCGGCGTACCCCGGTGCACACCATTTACACTTATACTCGTTAATAAAAATTATTTTATCATACGGCGCACCATGCACACCATGGCACACCATTGCACACCATGCACACCATGGCACACCATACACACCTATTCGTTAACGAAAAATTAATTTATTTTAATAAGTTATTTCATCATACAGCACACCATGGCACACCATGGCACACCATTACACACCATGGCACACCACAGCACACCATTGCTCACCATGCACACCATGGCACACCACAGCACACCATTTTAATTTATACAAATTATTTTATTTTAATAAGTTCTCATACCATATTATGAAAACCAATAGAAAAAATTTACATAAATTATTTTAACCTGTTTTGTTATATCAAAAATGCGTATAATTAATTTTAACCATACGTATTAAGTTATCTTATCATATTATGATAACTGATATAGTGATAAATAGTTTTTATGATGGATAAGTAAAATATTTGCTCAGAATTATATTTAATTTTACTACACGTTAACATTTTGTACCGTCTTTGTAGGGTAAGAAAAAACATTTTTCACCTGCCGATTTTCCATTTGCTATTGTTATTTATAAAATATTTTAAGTGAAATAAATGTAATGTATTATCTTTTCAAATTATTAAAAAATCTCCCCTAGGTCATTCCCATAAAGATACAATTATAATATTCAGTTATACACAGACGACGACTGACCATTTTCAATTATCATTTTGAAGTCACTCATCTATAAAATATATTATATATTGAAAGGAATATATTTATAAAATCGACCCTCAGTCATTCTTTTCATAAAGATACAATTATAATATTCGGTTATATACAGACGACGTCTGACCATTTTCAATTATCATTTTGAAGTCACTCATCTATAAAACATATTACATATTGAAAGGAATCTTTATTTAAAAAAATTCACATTTCGATAATTTAGGCGCCATGATCATTTTACAACGCAATCAAAGCAGTTCTTCGGTAGGTGTTTTTAAAAGATTCACATATCGATTATTCAGGGGTCTTGGTGAAAGGCGCCGTAAACATTTTACCACGCAATCAATGCGGTTCTTCGGTAGGTGTTTTTAAAAGATTCGCATATCGATAATTCATGAGACTTGGTGTAAGGCGCCGTAAACATTTTTCCACGCTATAAAAGTGGTCCTTCGTTATTTTAAAAGAATCGGTTTTTAACAATGCAGACGTATGGGTACATGACAACGGGGTGCATGTTGTCGGGGATACATTTTTTGTGCACTTTGTGAAAAAAGGTGAAGAAGCATTCATATCGTGTTTTATCATTCTGATTTTTACCGCAGTACTGTTATAAGGTCGGCGAGACATTATTGCAATTTTCATAATATTTAAAGTGAGAAATATTCACCGATCAAACGTAAGTATTTAATTCTGTTTTATTTTTCATTTCATGTTTAAAACATTATTTTATTTCAGATGTCTAATGATAATTCATTCTCTTCACCGATTTTTCCCCCGAACATGGAAATCTCCCCTGTACCAGATTATGCATATGAGGTACAGCATGATAATCAACAAGGCGAAATGTTTAACATGTTTAATTTTGAGGTGTGTAGAAAGATAATAAGTTTATATATATATATTTTTTTTTTCATAACAAAATAAAATATATTATAATTATTTCAGACTCATTCCGGGGATAGCGGGTATAACACGCAGCGATATGGGATTTTCTCCCCGCTGTCTAATATGTTCATAGAACCACAATATGTAATAGGACTACATGATGATGATTCTTTACCAGTTATTCTATCACCTGATTTGGCAGAACTTTTTTCTCAACCTGGTTGCGAACACAGCTCGACACCAGAACAGAGCATTTTGCAAATAGATTTTCTGTCGCTGGATATGTTTGGACCGTCACAACAATACAACATTTCAATCACGGCTCCGGGGATGAATGTCGAGTCAGAGGGGGAAATTTCTCCAAGTATATTAGCCCTTCCACGTAACCGTAGGAAATTACGGTCTAAAGAATCAGACGTTGAAATCTGGTTTAATGACGGTTACGATGAAGCGTTGTATAATCTAATGTTAAAAAAAAATATTTAAAAACATAAGTAAATAAAAATAATATTTTGTACACTTAATAATTTTCTTTTTCTTGTACACATAATCTAAAAGAAAGAATATCATATGTAGCCCACCCCCATTGGCTGAAACAGGTTGTATTGTATCGAATTTGGCTATATTGTTTGGACGTACTCTTTTGTGGTAAGAATCGCCAATTGAAAAAAGGGGGATGAAATCATTGCTACCTGTTTATAAAATGGACACACCATCCATAGATTATTCAGTCGATTCTACACTTGTCTTTAACAACAACGTTCTCTCGTCAGCTCTTTAACAGTTTAAATATTTTTTTTTTCATTATCATTTTTTTCTAGTGTTTGTGTAGTATTAAAAAAAAAAAAAAAAAAAAAATGTTTAAGTGTATAAATTGTTCGTCTACGTTTTCGCGTAAATATTCTTTAACTAGACACATGAAAAAACAAGAAGGTATTATTTTCAATTGCGAAAAGTGTTCGGCTACCTTTACATATAAAACGCACTTGTCGCGTCATATGAAGCAAATTCACGGTATTTATTATGACAATTTTTAAATAACTTATGCAATAATATTTTTTATTTTTATTTTATTTTTCTATAATTATTTTAAATATTTTATAAGGAGTTTGTACACAACCGAGAAAAAATCACTCTGCCCACCCCGAAGTTGAAAAAGAACAGACAGACGATTTTTGGTTCAACGATGGAAATGAAGATTTGTTTGTTGAAGCCAATAATGATTTAATCCCCTCACGTACGTATTATTATTTTTTTTTTATATGTGTTATTTTTAGTTTGTTCATAACGTTCATAACGTTGTTCCATCAAATCCGCATGATTATATTCAGATTGCAGATCGAATTTTTGTTCCGAATGAACAAGCAGGTCCCTCAAATCAAGGTAGACATTTTTAAATATTATAAAAATCCGATTAATTAATTAATTAATTTTTATAATCAGGCGTGAAAAATAGACTTGAAAATCGGGAAGCCTGTAATAACCCCAAAAAAATCAAGTTATCGGACAATTCGAGCGATTTGTGGGGCGATGATGATGGAAATGATCAAATGTTGGCAAATGTCTTGGATACAGCTGAGAAAGGTAAGATTTTTTGTATTATTGCTTAAAAAAATCATAGGAAATTATTTAAAAAAAAAAATTTTTATGTAGGTTTAAAAAAAAAAAAAAAGTAGAATGACCAACATAGTATCAAGGGGATTTACAAAAATTCAATCAATGTTCGGTGGAATAGCAGTGTTATTAAAAAAAAAATATTGACAAAATTTTTTCTTATAATGCCTTTTTAAATTCATCAAAAAAAGAATTGATCGAAATACTATCCGAGTGTGTTAAAAATCACCCGATAAAATTCCATTTAAAATTAGAAGCAACTTATCATAAACCTCATGTAGAATATTCGCATGAAAATAGGGCATTTAAGACGTCGGCCCGAGAGGTTATTTTAGATACTGACATCGATACATTAATCGAAGAAAGTTTCGATCGACTTCTTTTTGAGGAAGAAAGTTACTTAGGTAAAGGATCGGGATTTTCTTTGTCGTGTATCGATGGGTTGCTTCTATGGGTGTGTGAATACTCTCCTTTAGGGTAAGATATTAAATAAAAATAATAGTAAATTAAATTTAATTCTAAAAAACAATTTTTTTTTTTTTTTTTAGATCGCCATAGTTTAAAAAAATCTTCATCATACACTCCGTTGCCGCCATTTATTTTGAACAAGCGAGCTGTTATTAATCCTATTAATAATGATCGTTTATCGTTCAAGTGGGCAATATTGGCAAAGCACGTTTCAACGGGTACTTCAAAATATGTCGGGGATCATTTTTTATCGGAAGAATATCGTTACAATTTTTCTGGGTTAGATTTTCCAACTCCGTTAGGCGATGTTAAGATTTTCGAAAAAAATAACCCCGACGTTTCGGTGAATGTCTATGGTTTGATTAAGTATGCAAAAGAACAATCGAAATACCCCGTAGATAAAGTGGTACCGTTGAAAGTGTGTGATGAAGAAAAACGCAACCACTTTGATATATTATTGATGAGCGATAATGACAATTTACATTATTGTTTCATCTCTAATTTTTCAAGACTTGTGAGCACCCAGCGGACAGCTCATGCCCACAGAGTGTTGTGCTGTAAAAGGTGCTTTACAGGTTTCGATTTGGCCCCACGAAAAACGAAATTAAGTGGACAAGAAGCGCTCGATCAACACAAATTGATTTGCGGCCCACACAAACCAATTTTACCGGAAATGCCTAAAGAAAATACTATGTTGGGGTTTGAAGGGTGGCGTAATACTCAACGTCATCCGTTTGTGTTTTACGCCGATTTCGAAGCTATACTACCAAAGTGCCATGAAAAGAAGGGTGAAAACACTTATGCGATTCACTCGCATGAGCCAATGAGTTATGGGATTTCGATAGTAACTTCGAATGACGTTCCGGTAGAGTTGCTCGAGCGCTTTGATATTCCACAGTCGCCAATAATATATCGTGGGTCTGAATCACATTCGTCGGTCGCCAAACATTTTATTCAAACATTGATTAAAATTTCTTTGAATATTGCAAAGCTTATGAAGACCAATGTTTCGATCAAAATGACTGAGGATGATCGACGAATGCACGACGGTGCCACCCATTGCAATCTGTGTAGCACAGTGTTTACGGTAAAAAACCATAAGACTGCTGACCACTGTCATTTGTCAGGTAAATATCGTCAAACACTGTTTAATACATGTAACTTAAAGCTGCAGATGCCTAGTTTTGTCCCATGCTTTTTTCATAACTTGACAAGTTATGATTCACATTTCATCGTGAAAGAGCTGGGATATGATACGAAAACGATCACTGTGATACCTAATAGTGAGGAAAAGTTTATTTCATATTCTAAGTATATAACGAACAACTTTACTATTAGGTTCATCGATTCTATTCGTTTCATGGCGTCAAGTCTAGCGAGTTTAGCTGAAAATTTGATCACACCTGATTTAGCTAAATTCCGCGAAACTTCGAAACATTTCGACGTATCGGCAATGCGGCTAGTTACTCATAAGGGGGTATAACCTTACGAATATACAGATTGTTGGGATAAGCTGAATGACACCCAGCTTCCGTCGAAAGAGTTATTTTATAGTTCATTGACAGAGTCTCATATAAACGATGATGATAACGCTCACGCTAAAAAGGTATGGAATCACTTTAACTGTAAGACTTTGGGCGAATATAGTGATTTATACCTTTTAATTGACGTGCTGTTGCTATCTGATGTTTTTGAAAATTTTCGTGACATTTGTATTTCGACATATAATTTAGATCCTGTATATTATTATACTGCTCCAGGATTTAGTTTTGATTGTATGTTGAAATACACTGGAATGAAATTAGAGCTCTTAAGTGACTATGAAATGTTACTAATGTTTGAGAAAGGTAAGTTTAAAAGCATAAAAGCTTAAAGTTTAAAAGTTTTGATATTGATTTTTTTATTGTTATAGACATTCGTGGAGGATTGGTTCAAGCTAGCAAAAGATACTTTAAAGCCAACAATAAAAAAATGCTTGAATTCGATTCTTCAAAACCTAGATCGTGGATTGTTTATCAAGATGGTAATATAAAAAATTAATTATAAATCATAAATAATATATTTTTTCTTTAGATAATAATTAAAATATGAAATTAGTTAATATATACCATACATCAGGTATTAGTTATATTTTCATAAAAAATAGATCGTGGATTGTTTATCATGATGGTAATATAAATAATTAATTATAAATCATAAATAATATATTTTTTATTTAGATACGAAATTACGAAAAATACGAAATTAGTTAATATATGCCATACATCAGGTATTAGTTATATTTTCATAAAAAAAAAAAATAAAAATATTTTAATAATTTGTATGGATGGGCTATGAGCCAATATATGCCCTATGGTGGGTTTAAATGGGTTGAACCGTCGTTGGAAGGACTTGATGAGCTTACTGATACTTCGGATATAGGGCGAGTATACGAAGTTGATATAGCTTATCCAGAGGACCTCCACGACAAGCATAATGATTTGCCGTTTCTTCCGGAAAACTTGATTCCGACAGGTTCCGTCGAATATAAATTGATGGCGACGTTGGATCATAAAAAGAAGTATATAATTCACTATAAGAACTTAAAGCAAGCTATCGCCAACGGGTTGATTGTAGAAAAGGTTTAATTTATTTTTTAATTATTTATTTTATGTTTCCACGATTTTATTTATTTTTTTTTTTCTAGGTTCATAGGGTAATCGAATTTCGTCAATCACCATGGCTTGCAAAATATATTGAATTAAATACTGAAATGAGGAAACGAGCAACCAACGAATTTGAAAAGGACTTCTATAAGCTTATGAATAATTCCATTTTTGGTAGGAATTAATTTATTAATATATGATTAAATATAATAACTAAATATTATTATAGGTAAAACAATGGAGTCAATGCGTAAGCGAATAAAAATGGAATTATCTTCATGCCCACGGAGGTTAAAAAAACTTTTCAAAAAGTTGGTTTATAAAGACTGCCATTCATATGGCGATTATTTAATGGCGGTCACATTACATAATAAAATTATTAATTTTTGTAAACCCATGTACATAGGTATGGAAACAATTTAATATCGATTTCGCTCTATAATAAAATTAATTAATTTGTTGTGATATACATAGGCTTTGCTGTATTGGAAACTAGTAAGACGCTCATGTACGATTATCATTACAATACTATGAAAAGGCATTTTAATGATATAGAATTAATGTACACGGACACAGGTGATATTTATTAAAAAATTTCACATTTAATTTATTTATTTATTTAATTATTTTTATTTTTATAGACTCTCTAATATATGATATTTCGACTGAAGATTTCTGTGAGGATCTTAAGAACAAACCGGGTCTATTAGAGTGTATGGATACATCGAGTCTACCTCACGACCATCCGTGCTATACTTCTGCACGGAAAAAGGTCCCTGGGCTATTCTCCGATGAAACCGATGGGCGTCTAATTAGTGAGTTCTGCGCATTGAAGGCAAAGTCGTACGCTTATATTATAGATGGAATAGAAATAATCAAGGCTAAAGGGGTTCGAGGACATGTGGTTAAAAATCACATGTCTTTTGAAGACCATAAAGTGTGTCTATTTTCTACTGAAGAGGGTGATCACGACCCCTACAGAGAAAATGTATCTATTCGATCATATAACCATGAATTAAAAACAATAAGGTCTAGAAAGCTGGCTTTGAACAGATTTGACGAAAAAAGAGTTGTGTTAAACGATCGAATACATACTTTAGCACATGGTCATTTTAGAACAAAAATTAAATAGTTTTATGATTTAAATTAAATATATATATATTTTTTGTAATTGCATGTTTATTATTTAATTTTAATATGTATTATATATTTTTGTAAAATAATTGCATGTTCATTATATAATTCAATATGTATTATATATTTTTGTAAAATAATTGCATGTTTATTATTTAATTCAATATGTATTATATATTTTTGTAAAATAATTACATGTTTATTATATATTTGTGAATAATTATATATGTTTTATTTATATTAAAAAAAATACTTATGTTTGTATATATATTTACGAATTACGCTTATAAATGATTGTATTTGTGTTATATTTGAAAAAAAAAATAATAAAAAAAAAAAACATTGATAAAATATAATATTCGTTTATTACATATAATAATATATATTGTAAACAATTAAATTTCATGAGTTGTTTATAAACCATTTTTTTAAAGCAAATATTTTATAAAATGTACATTGTTTAGTATTAAATTCCATATGGAAAATACAGCACGGTAAAGATTCATCATCGCATATTTGATCCAATCGAGGGCATCCTATGTCTTCAATGTTAACAATTGAAACGTGTGGTATGAAGTCTATAAGAAGTTGCTTTTTCTGCTCACTTTTGACGTAAATACATTTAAATTTTAAAGAATTTAATATTCTCCCGACTTCATCATACTCGACATCTCCGTGTTCGATAGTTAATTGATGGAAATTACGTTCCAACCATTTATTAGTTTTTCGACTTTTATTGTCCTGTTTCAAATGTGGATTTTTAAAAATCCAGTGTTGAGTTGCATATGTTTCTATGTCTACAATAGACATTTCTTTAATCATATATTTATTATTTACGCCAAGAACACATTGCATGTCAAAGATGGCCGAAGACATTATGGCTTATCTTTATAATACGTTTCAATAGTATTAAGACGACTGAGTATAGCCGGTATTATAATTTTCGTCGCTTCTGTACTTTCTTTGATTGATTTTAATGATACTTCACCTCTTGTCATATACTCAGCTATCGATTTATGATTTTCCTCGAGTAAATACTGGATTTTATCTAATTTAGACGAAAACGAATTGATAGACTGTTCGAGATTTGAAATAATTTTATTTGTTTCACCAGACTGAGAACTACCAAACACGTTCATGACTGTAGCTCGACTGACACTATTTTCTAATGTCACTTTTATTTATCCAGCTATTGTGTGTATTATCGAACCCGAGCCATTTAACAAAAATTTGATCATCCTTCTTACGTATAATTTTTTCAACTAAAAAGTCATTTGGATAGTTTGTTTTTAATATTTCTTCTGAATAAAAGCAACCAGCAATCGGTTTTCCACTATAATCTTGTAGCTAGTAAGTAGTAGGTAACGTTTCGTTAATTTTAACAATTTTGAATATTTCTGTAGACCAGCTCGGCAAATAACCTTTTGTAAAAACAGATTTATATGTGCTTATACGAACATTATCACCAACGTTAAATTTATTTTTTCGTTTAATTATTTTACGTTGCATTATTTTCACTGATGTAGGATTAGCATCAGCTTGCTTTGGTGACATTCCTATTGTTTTATGTTTTGAATTATTGTACTCATTAATCAATAATGGTAAAATAGAAATCCATTCTTGCGATCCTCTAGCCGTAAACTCTCTAAACATTTTTTCTTTTAATGTACGATTGAAACGTTCGACAATACATGCTTTCATGTTACTAAATGTAGAATATTTGTGAATATTATACTTTTTCATCAATATATCAAATGATGAATTGTAAAATTCTTTTCCATTATCGAGCTGTAATAGTTTTGGTGAACGAGTGAGTAGTATTTTAGACAATGCATTTGAAACTTCTTTACCAGTTTTTGATTTTAATGGCAACGCCCAAGCAAATTTCGTAAAACAATCAATAACGCATAGAATATACTTGTAGCCCTTATTTTTTTTAGATTATGTAATCATTTCAACCAAATCTGCCTGCCATAAATCGTTTTTTCCATATATATTAACTCTTCGTCTTGTAAAATTTTTTCTCGCAGGCCTGTGCAATTCTATAGCGATATCACGTTTAGACATTTGGAATGCGTTTTATTAACCCTGCTTCACGTAATTCTTCATAAAACGAAAGTATTTCGTTTGAAACACCTGTATTACCAGCTTTTTTTGATGCTAAAAGCAGCCTTAAACGAGAAACAAGCTCGTTCGGATTGTTCCAAAAAATATAATTATGTGATTGCAGATTCATAGATAGCCCACTACCAGACGGAAATAGATTTTTGATTATATCTTTATATTTTTTTCCACCTTGTCTAATTTTTGTTCCATCAGCTGTTAAATGTGCCGATGTTTGAATTAATATAGTTTTATACGTTTTTAAATCGTTGTCAGTGTATAATTTCGGAGTTTTCGAAAATATTAAATTGACAAGTCCCGGTGTCAATGTGTAAACAGCGTCCTCAATAGTCAGCGTATTTTCAACGAGATTAATTTTTTTTTTCCTAATTTTATACATCCGTTTGATTTTTTTTTAGGACCATACGTCTTATCTGTGTTAAAAGAATCAAACCAGTCACCAGAGTCTTGAATATGATCGTCTGTAGTAGCAATGGATTCGTTGTTTATTTCAGAAAGTTGAGAAGTTGCAGGTTGCGAATTATGTTGTATTTCGTTTAACGGTTCGATAATCGGTTTAAATGTCTCTGATACTAGTGATTGAATATCAGCTTTTCCGTGTTTTAATGCTGTGTACTTACGTTTAATGTTATTTTTTGCTTTAATCAATTCTTCGAGTACTTCACTATCGGCAGTCATGTTTGTGAATGAAGTATTTTTCTAAAAAACAATAGTTTATATAACAACAAACGTGTCGAACCCGTGACGATAGCGCCCGTTATCACGTTCACAATCTTTGTTTATTACGATAAACTCGAATCTTCCCTTTCGCAAACATGATGTACAAAACTCTTTAAACTCTGAGTATGACATATCGCCGGGGCAATGCTCCATGTAAACATGCTTTAAGTTGGTCTCATCTTATTTAAACAATACAATAAAATTAGCATTATCGCGTAAAAGTTGTTTTGGAACTTTCGAATAACTTTGCGCCAGGTAACAGACATCTATTAAATTGTGCCTGGCCCTCGAATAATAAGTTTTAGCTGTATTTTGGTTCTCCGAAAGAATATCGTCAAAAATGAACACAGAGTTAGGTAGAGCTTTTTCAGGTTGGATAACTTCTTCGTTTTCGTAAAATTTAAATAATTGAACACCATTTATGTCTGATAAAATATCGCTCAACATTTTATATTTAGGCTGATCCAATGTTTTCGAATATATGTAAACGTTATGAAATCGTATTCCATTAATATTAGTTAATAAAGAATAAATTAAATTCGTTTTTCCGCAGCCTGAAGGTCCGACAATAAGAGCTCGTATCGTATTAGGCAAAAGTGGTCCATGTCTACAGTTTTGAAACAAAGTAGGCGGATCCACGTTTTCAACTGTAAGCTTCAATTTTTGCTTGATGAATTTCATTTTTATATAAATATCTTGACAATTATGAAGTAGTTATCAGTACACAATGTCACTCGGTCGAAGAAGCAGCAAGAATAAGGGCCGTGGACTTATTAACACACTTATAAACAAATTACCGATTGAAATTCACGTACCTGGTAAAATTATAAACATTATTTTTCGAAAATAAAATTACAGATAATTTAAATTATTTTTTCTTTATAGGTTATCAATATTGTTCAGGGCAGGGGAATTCCAGTTTAAAAGAAAAAGCTATGGCTTGGGGTGTGACTACCGCAATGAAAGCAAAACGAAAAGTCGGTGGTGCATGCGGCTTTAAGGCCGTGGTTAAAGCCACTAAAAATGTTTTAAATAAAAATATTGGTGAAAAAAACTTGTTGAAATTGACAAAGAAATGTGTTGATGTCGCAAAAAAGACATTCAAAACTAAAAAAACTAAAATTCCAAGGATAATAACGGTACCAAAAAAAGGTGGAGTGCTACCTCTTATTCCGATTTTTGCTGGTTTATCAGCCTTAGGGGCCTTAACTGGTGGTGTAGCCAACGTTGTTAAGATGGCTAATGAATTTAAAAGAAATACACCGTCACATTTAGGTAATGGATTATATCTCACACCGTATAAAGAAAACTCGTACAAAATAGGATCAGGTCTATATCTTGCACCAAATAAAAGTGGTGGGGGTGTAAAATCTAAGAAAACGAAAAAAAACTAATAAACACGTTACCCAGTAGAGCGTTGTACGATTATGAACTTATAAAAATCGCCCGTTTGATGAAAATACCTCATTTTATCGGAGTCTTTTCAAGAGACAGGTTATCTACACGTCCTAAGCAAAAAGAATCTGCAATCGTCAACTTGGATACGGAAAACGGTACAGGAACGCACTGGGTAGCGTATAAAAAAATTGGAAATAAAGTCGAATATTTTGATAGTTTTGGAAATTTACCACCGCCATTAGAAGTACAAAAATATTTCCGCGGATGTATTATTAATTTCAACTATAACAGAGTACAGAAATATAACACGAAAAACTGTGGACACTTGTGTTTAAAATTTTTATCATGTTCACGCTAACGTTAAACGGCAACTCTAGTGAATTATCATGTGACATTTTTCCACCTTTGGAAGTTAAAAATACGGCACAACTTTGCCTTTTGAGCTTACAGACGAATAATTCAATTCCGAACATAGAACCTGGTTGTAACAGTATAGATTTTCGGGATATGATTAATAACAACGATATTGTTATTTTACCTACAGGTTCGTATGAGTTGGCTGAATTAGAGCTGAATTATATGATGCCAGACTATGTCAATTGGTTTGAATTAAAAGCAAACAGTACCACATTAAAGTGTTCGATATCGTGCAGTCATGAGATTGACTTTTCAATCAAAGATAGTATAGCACCATTGTTAGGTTTTAGAAATGTCGTATACACTACTAATGCCACTCATGAATCTAAAAATACTGTAAACATAATGAAAATAAACTGTATAAAAGTAGAGTGCAACTTGATAACCGGCTCATTCTGTGACGGAGCACCGAGTCAAGCTATACACGAGCTTTATCCAACTGTCGCTGCGGGCTATAAAATCGTCGAGGTGCCTAGACATCCAGTTTTTTATGGTCTTAACACGACATCTATAAGTAAAGTTAATATTGTGTTAAAAGATCAAAACGACTGTCTGATAAATCTACGCGGCGAGCCAATTACTATTCGTTTACAAATAACCAACTGATATGGCACTCAAATTTAACGTAAATATAAATAGAGATACAATAAAAAAAACCGTCAGTACAGTACCTGCTGTTAAGAAGTCAACATCTATATCTAAACCGAAAAAAACCGGAATAAAGTTAACGAAAAATAATTCAGACTTTCTCCGTTCTTTACAAGTATAATTATGGATGACGCATATTTAGATGTGACAGCTGGCTATGTCGATGATTGTAAAATAACACAAATGAAATATCAATCATTTACACCGTATTCAACAACGTCCTTGTCAAATAACGATGAAATTAGGATAAATATTCAAAATATGGATTCTTACACTTTACCGTGTGAGAGTTTTATATACATTGAGGGAAAAATAAATAAGCCTACCGATGCTGTTGGCGAGGTACGTTTTTCAAATAATGGATTGGCATTTTTATTCTCTGAAATGCGATACAAGATAAACGGTATAGAAATTCAGAAATTAAAATCACCCGGCATATCGTCTTGTTTGAAAGGCTACTGCTCGTATACTCCAAACGATTTGCATACACTAGAGAATGCGGCTTGGGACGTGTCATTGGATAACGATGATAATAATGCAAAATTTATGACCAATAATTTATTTACTGGGTGTATTCCTTTAAAACATTTTTTCGGTTTTTGTGAAGATTACAAAAAAATATTACTTAATTGTAATCAACAATTGATTTTAAATCGGTCATCTATCGATCTTAATGTAATACATTTTGTGGGTGCCGATGCTGCTAATAACGTAGAGAAAAATAAAAAAATTACTGTTGAACTGACTAAGGTGCATTGGAGGATGCCTATTATCAAAGTTAGCGATTCAGAAAAATTAAAACTGATAAAAGTATTAGATTCCCGTAAAACTTTATCATGCGCATTCAGAACCTGGGATTTATGTGAATATCCAGTGCTTCCCAGAAACACTTCGCATTCATGGACAGTAAAGTCTACCAATTTACTCGAAAAACCAAGATTTGTATTGATCGGATTTCAAACAGACCGAAAAAATAATATAAAAGTCGATGCGGCAAATTTGATCACTGTCGAATGAAAAATCTTAAGGTATATTTGAATTCTGAAGTGTACCCATATGAAGATTTGCGTGCAGACTTTAAAAACAATATGACCTCCATATTCTATAAGGCTTATACAGATTTTCAAATATCTTATTACGAAAGAGACTATTGTGAGCCACTATTATCAAAACATATTTATCAAGCTCATGTCGCAATCGCTGTTGTTGATCTATCACGCCAGAATGATTACGTGAAATCGTCTTCAGTTGACCTTCGCATAGAATTTGAAACTGATGAGGCCATTCCAGAAAAGACATCGGCTTATTGTTTAATATTACATGATCAGATTATAACTTATAACCCATTTAGTGGTGATGTTAGAAAATTGTAAATTACATATGTATATATATATATTTTTTTTTTTTTAATTAATTAATTTGTTAATATTTATGATTCTAACCATATGTAAATATTAAAAACTCTATATATATTTTTCTTAAATAAAAAAACAATTTTTTTTAATATAATTTTTTTTTTGTTTTTATTTTTTTTTCAAATATAACACACAATCATTATTAAAATAGTTTACGTTTAACTTTACACGGTATAGCTGGAAACTCTGCGAATGTTGTTTGAATCATATTAGGCTGAGTATTAAATTGATTGAAAAACATTGGCCCGTCATTCTGATCTTGTGCCTATAATGAAATAAATATTAAAATAAACTGAAAAAAATTTTTTTCCAAATAAAATAAATTACCTGGACTTGTGATAAATCTTCAGGTTGATGAGAAATAAAATTCGGCGGCGATAAGTCGAATGTTGTCAACTCTGAATATTCTTCTACACATGACTAAAATAATAATTTATATCAATAACGAAAATTAAAAAAAAAAAAAATATTTTAGTTTTCTTACCACATCTTTTTCCATCTTATTAACAACGTCCACTGCAAGCTGCTCGCTGGCTAGTAGTTTTAACTGGCTTATAAAACTTTGTTCGACGTCGAGAATCGAGGCTTTGGTTAACCCATCTTGAAAGTTGGAAATTTTTAAACTTATGTCTTCGACTGTTGTAGGCTGTTCGATTATTTTTTTCATATATGTAGATATTTGATCAAACTGATGAAGTATCGACGGTAAAACAAATTTATTTTTTCGTTCAATCGTTTCAAATATGGAATATTCAATATTCTGCAGTGATAATAGATCGGTACGATTTAATAGTATGCGACACTCTTTTTCAATTTTTGATTCGATTACCAACATATTGTCTTCACGGTACTTCATAGTCGATAACTTGTAATATTCAGTATCCAAAAAAATTATTCTTTTGAAATCAGGGTCTAGTATGATTGAAAATACATATCCCATCAACGAAAACACCTTTTTTAAAAATTCTGGCGTTAATTTCACGTAACGCGAAGGCGTCACTATTTGAATAATTGTATTGAAATTGTCAGCCGGATCAAGTCCAGTTGTAATAAACTTGCGTGTATTGAAGTCGAGAATGAAAACACTTTCATCTATAAGACGTCTTCTCGGAGTCGGTGGCGCGATATACTTAAATAATTTAACAGTAGGACCGGCCATATTATTTTAACTTTTCGGTAAAATATGAAAATGTAGAATAAACAGTTTACAACAGAAGAGCACAACACATACTGATTTTATTTCATTCTCATCCCCTCGTCGAAATATTTGGTTTTTTACTAATTTCTGAGAAGGGGTAAAAATATACATCATGAAAATTATTTATCACTATATCAGTTATCATAATATGATAAGATAACTTAATACGTATGGTTAAAATTATTTATACGCATTTTTGATATAACAAAACAGGTTAAAATAATTTATGCAAATTTTTTCTATTGGTTTTCATAATATGATATGAGAACTTATTAAAATAAAATAATTTGTATAAATTAAAATGGTATGCTGTGGTGTGCCATGGTGTGCATGGTGAGCAATGGTGTGTTGTGGTGTGCCATGGTGTGCATGGTGTGCAATGGTGTGCAATGGTGTGCCATGGTGTGCAATGGTGTGCATGGTGCGCCGTATGATAAAATAATTTTTATTAACGAGTATAAGTGTAAATGGTGTGCACTGGGGTACGCGGCTATGGTGTGCTATGATGGTGTGCGGGGGTGCGCCAGGTGCGTGGGCTGAGGTGTGCATGGTGCGCCGGGGTGAGCAGGGTGTGCATGGTGCGCCGGGGTGAGCAGGGTGTGCAGGGTGTGCATGGTGTGCATGGTGTGTCCCTAGAACCTGCTTTTTTATCCTACTGATATACAAACGAATTTATAGAAGAACAAATAACAATGTATAATGACAAAAATTCAAAAATTTAATTTAATCTTATTTATAATGAAAAAAAATTAAAAAATGGTAAAAAAATGCATGTTATTAAATTTGAATAAAATAAAATAAATTTGAATAAAAAAATAAATTTACTTTTATAAATGGTATTTATAAAAGTTAAAAACGGCTGCATTAGGTTATCACATCCAAAATTTAATGCTAATAATAATTTTAAAATAGGTCTTGAATCAATGTTTTTAAAAGAGTTAAATTTTATAAATATTGAAACAGACTGTAAAATAAAAATTGATGATAGAGTAGTACATATAAAAAAAGATAAATATACTATTTCAAATTTAAATAAACTAATTGAACCGGTATTTTTATCATTTGAAAATAAAAAAATTCAAATTAAATCCCCATGTTATTATAATTTAGATGAAAAATTGAAAAAATATTTAGGTTTTCCAAACATAACATTTGATTTTTCATTAGTTGGTAATAAAACAATGTATATACCTACTCCCAATGAAAAATATATAAATATTGATAAAGAATATACATTTACAGTAGATAAAGATAATTCAGTTTATAAAATACCTATTGGTATTTATTCAATAAAAGAATTAGAAACAATATTGAATTGTGATAAAAATTATGATAACACAAAACTTACATTTAAAAAAAATGTATTAAATATTACTACTAATTATAAATATAATTTTGATGATGATTTATTAAATTGTTTATGAATACCGTTGTTTTATTTTGTAAGTGCACATAATTTGTCTTCATATATGTTTAGTCATACAGGTGTTAATGAACCAAAATTGTATACACAAGGTTTTTTAAAAAATATAAGTGGTGCTATATTTACTCATAGTAATGAAATTGGACCTGAAGAAATAATTAATAAAACAGAAATAAATGGAAACTATTCAATTGAACAATTAACAAGTTTATTACCTTCGACTATCAAATTACAAAATGATAATAATTTTATTTCATTAAGTTCAAAAAATTATTTTTTATTAGACAAAAATTTAAAATTAAGTTTAGGGATTGCTAATGATTATTTATATTCACATGTAGGAGAAAATGATATATTAAATAATATAAATAAACAATTATTAGAAGTACATTGCAACATAATTGAAAAATCTGTTTCATCTATTGATAAAAAGGTTATCGAAGATGAGCTTTTGTTTGTTTTTTATTATGATTCTAATAATCTTTTTATAAGATCTAATCCAATAATTTACAGACAAGTAAATGTACGCACTATTCAAAAGATAGAAATATATATTATTGATCAAAATAATAACGTTGTTAATTTTGATGATTTTATTGTTAATCTTGATCTAATTGAAGAAAAAACAAAATAAATATTTTTTCAATAGAAATATTTCTATTGAAAATAAAAATTCATCTTCTCTGACGAAAAAAACATAACAAATTGTATTTTTAGGTAAATCTTCATTTAAATCAACATGTAAAATAATATTTTTCTTAGTTGCAGAAATATTTGTTGGTTGTCTACTCATGTTAACAAGATATATAGCTCTAAATTTTTTAAAATCGTTTGGATTATTATACATTAACGGATGTTCTTGATGATTTTTAAGATAATTTCTTTTATACTCCAACAAACTCTCATAAGCTACAGAAAATTTATCATTCTTCAAATCTAGATCTTGAGTTTCTTCAGGATAACGTTTTCCATTTATTTCAAACCAATAATTTTTTACATTACAATGATCAAATTCACAAGGATCATGATCTTGTGTATTTAATTTGTTTGTTAGAAATACTAAACCTGCAAACGAAGGAGAATTAAGACTTCGATATTGACTTGTTACAACGAGTTTTATAGTTTTTCCTGATATATTTCTTTCTTCAATATTTTGCCATGATCTAAAGTTAAAAGTATATAATTTTTCTTAAGACAATTTTGTTAACTCATTTATCAATAAAACTTTATGAACTCCATATTCAATAATTGGAATTTGAAGTGTAAATTCTTCAATAATAATCTTTCCATCTTCTGTTCCTGGTATAACTTTTATTAACAAAGCATCATCATCTGTATTTCTTGTAAAAATTATTTCCATATCACCTTTGAAAACCGGACATTTTATGTCTTTAAAAACTCCTAACCCAAATTGTGATCTTTTACCCATAGCATTAAAATAACCTCCGCCTTTAAATTTGCTTGCAAATCCTGAGTTTATAGTTGGTCCATTTTAATCTACTAAATAACTAACCACACCTTTAAGTGTACTAGTAATTCCTACATATTCACTTTCATACAATACTTTACCATTTTTTTTAACTATAATATTAGAAACTAAATATGCAACAAAATTATCGATTAGTTGTATTTTTGTTCCTTTAGGATAATCTTTTCCATCTTTTTGCAAATATCTACCATAAATAAAAAATTTTGTATTTGCAATATTCAGAAAATCATCCATACAATCTATTCTAAAAGTTATAGTTTTATTAGGTGTATTAAGTTGTGAATTATTCACAGGTAAAAAAGTTGTATATTGAACTCTTTCAATATGTTGATCATATTTTTTAAAAATATTATACATTATTGTTTATAATAGCAAATATATATTTTTTTTTAATAAATGAATAAAGTTGTAGTAAAAAAAATTTATTGAAGATGAAAATAAAGAACAATCTTTATTTGAAATACCTTCACGTGGTTTATTAGTAGGACCATCGGGTTGTGGTAAAACAACTCTGTTGTATAATCTGATTATAAATTATTGGATACCATATTTAAATCTATATTTGTTTACAAAAAATATTGATCAACCAGTCTATAAAAAATTAAAAAAAATATTTGATGACATACCTTCTATAATCACTCATTTTTCTAATGATGATATAATATCTGTAGATAATTGTGAACCTAATAGTTTAGTGGTTTTTGATGATTTTCTTTTAGAAAATAAAAAGTTGATAAAAGAATATTTTATAAGATCGAGATCAAAAAATATTAGTGTTATTTATTTAACACAAAATTATACTTCAGTAGACATAAAAACAATAAGAAATAATTTGAATGTTTTAATTGTTTTTAATCAGTCAAATTATTATATTGAAAAAATATGGTCCGATTTTAATAGCAAAATAATACCATTAGAAAAATTTAAAGAAATTTGTAGAACTTATTGTAAAACATATGAAAAAAAAATAAAATTAAAACATATGGTTTTATAACAATAGACTTAATAAAAAATTTAATCTATGACAATAAAGGTAATGATATTTTAAATATCGATGAACGATGATAATGTTTTTTTTTTTATTTTTTTGTGTAATAAATGGATATTACACAAATTCAAAAAAAATTAAAAAAAAAAATAAAAAAAAAATTAAAAGTTACATTTATGAAGGAGCCATCAGAAACACAAAACAATTTTAAGAAAGGAACTAATTTAGAAAACGAAACAGAAATAATGAAAAAAATAATTCATATTAAACAAAATTTACAAAAAACTTATAAAAAATCAGATTTAGAACAAAAAGAAAAAAAATTAAATGTTATAAAAAAAGATGAAGATGAAGGTGAAAATAATATTGAAAAATTAAATATTCACCAATCTTCACCAACAGAGTTAAAAAACATAATTAATATTAAAAAACAATTACAAAATAACTATAGAAAATCAATTTTAAACGATAAATATAATTCAGAAGAAAAACATTATGAACCAATATTAAAAGCATTATCAAATGTTGAATCATCTGTTAATGATGTTAAAGAGGTTGCTATTAAAACCGATAATGATATTCAAAAAATGATAACACCTACTCCTTATATACCAAAAAATCCAGAATTACAAAGATTAATGAGTACAGAAGAGAATTTTGGAACACCAAAAAGTTCTGGTAAAAAATCAATAACTAATTCTCCAATGCCTGAAAATACTATAAAATAAGGTCCTATTGCTACAAAATATCTACCAACAGTACAAACTAAGAACTGTTTTGGAATGTATTATGTTAAAGCTTCTAAGAAACACATGATTGGGAAATGTATAATAACATTTGAAAATGATGATATATTTTTAAATGGAAAAAAATATGAAGGAACGACAGGTTTGTGGAGATTATTGACACATACAGATGTTACCAGACCTGAATGTTATACAAATGATGATTTTGAAATATATAAAAAAATGTTAATTGAAACTGATTCTATATATCAAAACAATGATAAATCGACAGGAAGAGCTAAATCAAGTGGAGGAGCAAAATATATATCAATGATTAGCGATATTTGGAAAGAAATTATCGAAAATAAAAAGCCAATAACAAAACCAACAGGAGATGGCTTAGCAAAATACACAGATGATCATATTGAATATCATTATATTAATAATATGAAACAGTTAACAGATAGATTACAACTTATGTCTGCAGAAGAAAGAGCAGGAAATAATAATTTTCATAATGAAAAACTTGGTATTCTTCGTTTATGTAAAACAAGTCTGGAAAAAATTATTGATACTCCTAAAGGTATTGAATATTTATTACTATATGTAACAAACTTACCAAAAGAAGTTATAAAAATACCAAAAGATTCCATAGTAAAAAAAATATATTTTATATCAAATGAAGAAAGAAAAGGAAATAATATTTATCATGATGAAAAACTTAATATTCTTAATATTTGTATTAGAGAAATGGAAAACATAATTGATATTCCCAATGGTGCAGATTATTGTTTTCATATGTTTCATGTTTACCAAAGAAAATTATAAAAGGTTCAGGATTTATTAATGATTTTTTGAATTGTACATATTTGCCTGAATTTCATTGGCCTGGTTATAATTACTTAGGACCAGGAACAAAATTAGAAAAAAATAAAAAACCTATAAACAAATTAGACGAAGCTGCAAGAGATCACGATTATTTTTATAGAGATCATAAAGATACTAAAACAAGACATGAAGCTGATAAAATTTTAGAACAAAAAGCAATGGAAAGATTTGATGCTCCTGATAGTTCTATATATGAAAAAATTCCAGCTCTTTTTACTACATATGCAATGAAAGGAAAAAGACGTTTAGGAATGAATTTAATATTTGAATAAAATTTTAATATTTTGTATAATAAAATGTATTTTAAATTAACTGAAAACCAGAAAAAAAAACTGGCTGAAGCTTGTAAAAATAATACTAATGCAATAATTCAAATTGCTAGTAATAAAATATATAAAGGAGAAAATATTTTTTATTTAGATCAAAATCAAATAGATAAATTAAAAAACAGTAAGGAAAAAAAATCTGGAGTAAGGTTAGAAATTACTCCAAAGCAGATTAGAAAAAAAAATTTTACCTTTAATTTTACCTTTTATAGAAGCTGCAGCAGTAGCCACTCCAGCTATAGTTGCATTGTATGATAGTTATAAAGATAGTAAATATAAGGAAAAAATAGAAAAAGAAGCAATTCGACACAATAAAGAAATGGAAAAAAATAAAGGTTCTGCATTGAAGAAAAATCAAAAAAAAAAAAATCAAAATGAATAATTTTGATATAACAAATTTTAGAAAAAATATTAAAAAATGTAAAGGAGTTTATACAGTTTTTTGAAGCAAAGAAAAAAATATAAATATTGAACCGCTAAGTAATTTTGATATAAATCAATTTGGGAATAAAATAAAAAACTATAGGGGGTGTTTCATGAGGGATGAATTACCTATGAAATCATGGGTAAATGAATGTGGAGTTCTTAATATAAATAATTCTACTCAAAACGGTTCTCATTGGGTTGCATGGAAAAAAATAAAAAATAAAAAAATATATTTTGATTCTTTTGGAATTCAACCTCCAAAAGAAGTTGTAAAATATTTGGGTAAAGATAATCTATGGTATACCGATAGAAAATTTCAAGATTATAATGATCCTCCTATATGTGGACATTTGTGTTTAGAATTTATTGACAATTATAAAAAATTTATTTAAAAAATAATTTACTACGATTTTTTTTTTAATAGAACAATTCTATTAAAAAATAAATATAAAAAAAATAATTAATACAAAATGGAAGATGATCTAATATATTGCCATAAATGTAAAAAAAGAACAAAAAATCTTAATGCAACTAAAATTCAAACAGTTAACGGTCGATGGAGAATTTCATCAAAATGTTTCATTTGTAACACAAATAAAAGTAAATTTATAAAAAACTCCTGAGATTAAACACTCTAATAACTCAATAATTTCTAATAAAAAATTAAATGATACAGATAAATTGTTATTAGCTAAAGAACTTCATAAACCAGTTAGAATACGATTTCCTAAAAGGAGAATTTTTACTAAAGGTATTGATGATTTATGGGCTGTTGATTTAGTTATAATCAGAAATTATTCAGATCAAAATGAGAGTTATTGTAATATAATAACTGTTATAGATACTTTTTCAAAATTTGCATGGGTTTTTCCACTAAAAAAGAAAGATGGAATTAGTGTTTCAAAAGCTTTTGAAAAAATAATAGAACAAGCCAAAACACAAAATCATCAAACACCAAAAAAACTTCACGCAGATAAAGGCTTAGAGTTTGAAAATAAACATTTTAAAAATGTTTTGAAAAAATTTGGTATTCATATGTATCATACACAAAACGAAGAAAAATCAGCAATTATTGAAAGGTTTAATAGAACATTAAACGGGAAAATGAGATTATCTTTTGAAGTTCAAAAATCTAAAAAATGGATAAATATTTTACAAAATTTATTAGATGAATATAATTTCAAAGACATACATCGATCCATTGGTATGAAACCTCGTGAAGTAAATAAATCTAATGAAAACGATGTTCTACACAAATTATTTCTTACCAAAAATAAACCTAAACCAAAAATTAAATTTAGTGTGGGTGATAGAGTAAGAATAAAAGCTTATAAAAAAACATTTGGTAATAAATATAGTAATAATTGGACAAGAGAAATATTTATAATTAAAGAAATATTAAACACATATCCTATAACATATAAAATTATAGATTTAGACAATGAAGAGATTGAAGGGAGTTTTTATAACGAAGAGTTGCAAAAACCAAAATTTTAATATTATTTTTTTAATAGAATAATTCTTATTTAAAATTAATAATCATTTTCATTTAATTGTAACCATACGGTTACAATGGTATTGTATCATAATCTGGTAATATTATTCTTTTATCATAACCAAACGAGAATTTTTTTGTAACTTTTTTATTAACTATATTTTTAATAAGTTTATCACGTGTTATTTGATTATATTCTAATTCTATATTATTATCTTTATTTTTTTGTTCAATTAATTTTATCATTGATTCACCGTTAAGTTTTAACAAATTTTGATAATTTAAAGTAAATCCCTTTATAACTGTTTTAAATTTATTATCGTTTGTTTTATAATAATAACTTTTAGGTCCTGTCGATGCCCAATCTGTTATAATATGTACATTTTCACCTAATTCGTCAGTCCATTCTCCCAACATTGTTCCTGTTTTAACTAAATTACCACCGTTTTCTATATAGAAAATAGAATCTGTATCACAGTGGCGGCTACAGTAAATTTACTATGTGTATCCAAATTTCTAAAATCTGTGAACACCCACCCACCAACAAAAGTATTTTTTTTTTTTTAGTACCTATTCAAGAACATTTTTATAAAATTCTGTATAATATAAATCTGCCTACTAAATACTAATAAATAATTTGTATTGTCTGATACACTTGAGGTACAGTCGTCACTGTATTAGTGTACTCATTATCCAATCACATCCCTTAGGGCTTAGACTGCTTAGAGTCTAAACGTCTAAAGGGCATACTAACTAACCTACGTCGAAAAAAGGCCTTGGACTTTTTAATCTTTTTATTAAATCAAAACCAAAATTTACCTTTTTTATATAAACTAATAAATACTAGAAGATACTTTATTTTTTAAATTCAGTTTATTTTGTTTTATAAATTTGTTAATTTTATCTGTACATGCCGGTTACTTAATTGATTTAATTTATTAAAACAAGGATTCTCAAACTTTTATAAACACTGTACCCCTTTTTATTAATAATTTTTTTTTTTTTGATACCCCTTCTTGGTTACTAAACTAAAATATATATAAAAAAAATTAAAGACTTATATACATGTTGGCCAGATTTGTACCCCTTAAAAAATTTAGAGTACCAATTTAAGAAACACTGTACAAAACATTGAAAAGCCATTAAAAATAATAATTATTAATTAAATGTATTTTTTTAAATTTTAAAATTTTAAAATAGTAAAAATCTTGCTAAACATTAATTAATAATTATGTGATTATTACCCTTTCTTACACACATACATTTAGATATTATACACCTAGATTTCTTTAGCTAAATATTAAGAAAAAAACATGTTAGATGTAGGAGTGTTTTAGATTATTCAAGTTTAATGTTAACAAAAAAGAAAAAATATGATTAAATACTAAACAATTTATACTCATTTATAATATTTTTAAAAAATTTAATATTATAATGGTATTTATAGACATATTTAATAAAAATGAAAGTATATTCACATTAGAATAATTTTAAATGAAACAGGTATTTAACACTACAGAAATTAAATTACTAAAAATATAATCTTCATATTAATTGATTTATTAGGTTCCCATGAGTTGCAAATTTGTTAATGATAGTATTGGTGTCACATTCTATATCTTGTTCACAATATACCATCATCAATGATTCAAGTCGCTCTTGTGTCATAGTTGTTCTCAACCTATTTTTAACAATTTTTAATTTGGAAAATTTTCTCTCCGTTGAAGCACTGGAAACAGGTAAAGTCAATGCAATGCGAAGTGCATTGTTTAGAGTAGGAAATACTTCAATTAGACCTCCAGCTACAAATACGTCATAAATAGTCGAGATACTCGATAAATTGTTTTTTTCTTTTGAATTTGCATCTTCAATATTTTCAAAGTCTTCACTGTCACAGTCATTTTGGCTATCATCACTTTCATGATTAATTTCATGGAATGTTTTTGGAAGATTTGAAGTCAACTCAAAGTTAAAATATACTTTAGAAAAATGTAAGTATTCTTTAATAAGTTCTTGTTGATTTATAAAAGAGTTATAAATCTTTGCAAAATTATAAAATGCATCAGTAGGTAATTTATTTGTATTATTGAAAACTTCTCTTAATCGTTTTCTACTAAACAAAGAAAGGTCTTTATAAACTTCCAGAGATTCGTTAGAAAAGTAATTATCAAATGATTGGTCTATTATATCTAAGCAATAGAAAAATGAATTTACTTTTATGTTATGCAATGGATCTTGAATTGAGTCGTCTTGAGATGTTTCTCCTGGCATTAATTTTTTTCTTCTAATGCGAGATTCTTTTAATTTAGTAAAACAAAATGACGAAGAAAGTTCAAAATATTCCATTTCTTTAACAATTTCCATAAAAACTGTATCACAACGAAGTTTTCGAATAGATTCACGAGTTTTTTCAATGCAATTTACAGCTGCTAACAAGTCTAAATCAGATTTTTGTAAAATTTGATTTACTGGAGAAAGAATGCCAAATATTTTTTTGAAACAATGAGCAATCAATAAAAATCGCTCGGATAAAAGATAGTCACTTAGACATCCTGAAAGATGTCCAATTTTTTTATCATCAGCACCTTCTTTGGTTTTTATTTCATCAAGGGCAGCTACAACAGCTTCAAATGTGTCTAACACTGTGACAAGAGCAACAGAGAAAGACATCCAACGAGTTGTAGCAGCTCTTTTCAGCCGACGCATTTGTTGTTTAGGATAAAGTTGTTTATAATATCTTTCATAACATTCTACTCTACACTTTCCTGCAGTAAGAAATGTAAAAACTGATTCCAAATTTCCAAAAACATCCATTGCATCTTTGCAACACCCAACTGCACGAGATAATACCAAGTTTAAGCGATGTGCATGACACCATACATACAAGGCAGATGAATTTACTTTTTGGACATGGCTTCGTAGACCTTCAAATTGTCCTCTCATATTTGGAGCTCCATCATAGGATTGTCCGATTAAAAAATGTTTCCAGTCTAAATTTCTCTCTGAACATACGAGTTGAAATAGAGAAAATAGCTCACGACCAGTAGTATTTGAGGACTCTTTAACTGCTATAAGACGCTCTGAAATAATTGAAGTTTTATTTTGAACATAACGAATAACAAATGCAACTTGTTCCTTCCGGGATGCATCAAAAGTACTATCAATAGATATACTGAAAAATCGGGCATACTTTACATCTGTTTGAATAACTGTCAAGATACTTTCTGCTATGGAATCAATCAGCTGATTTTGCCTAAGTTTAGAAATAAAACTAACATGGGATTTTTTATTCGAATTTTTTAATTTAGAAGTATAAGCTGCCATACATGGTGATCTTTTTGAAAATAAGTCAACAAGTGATAAGAAATTACCTCTATTCCTATCCTTCCAACCTTCTCTATGTCCTCTAAAAGCAAGACCATTAGAAGCCAAAAAAATAGTTATATCAATAAGATCTTTGACTACTTCTTTGTTAAAAGCAACTTCTTTTTTTTTTGTTCTTGAATTGCAGGTATCAAAGGTAAAGAAATACTTTTTAACTTAAGTTTTAATGTTGCTTCAATATGCGCATCAGTACATTCATGATTAACTATACTGGAAATTGCTCTTGACCATGCTTGAAAACCATCTAATGTCCATGCTTTTTTAGTATTTTGGCCAATTAATATACATGGGTGACAAAATATTTTGTCTTCTATTATTGAGTAACTTAACCACTGACGTTTGATTGGAGCACAACCTGGTACATCTTTCCAGTACCATGATGTATGAAATGACCGTCCAGAATTATCTTTTGGAAATTCACAATTTACCATATCATTCTCAGTGGGCTGAAACGGTCCTTTTTTTATAAGATATTCAATAATCTCATGTGAGAATGGCCTTGAGCGACAAAAACTGACTGGATCATTTGAAACAAAATTGTCTCCATGATCATTAACAGTATCATTTGTAGTTTTTTCGTTAAAAAACAACTCTATAATAAACAAAAATACAAAGTCAAATAAAATAATAATTAAACGTAGGTACTACCTTTAATATGTAAAATTATAATAACTAGAGATAGAAAAATAAAAATTTGATTGTTTGTGATCTTTTGTATGTGTGTATTTTTATTTTACTATACACACATGATAAATCTTGAGAAAATGTATCAGTTCTTTAAAAAAATTTAAAAAATTTAAATTTTAAAATTTAACTAATGTTTATGTTCCTAGTTTTAATCATTATACAATACACTCAATACTGTATACAAGCAAAGCTGGGCAAGTTAGTCATTTTTTTTAACTAGTTGAAGTTAAGTTACTTTAGTAAAAAAACTAATTAAGTTAGAACATAAGTTAGTTTATGAAACTGTCCAAATTTTTAACTTAGTTAGTTAGAAGTTAGTTTGGTGAAAATAGTAACTTAAGTTAGATTATAAGTTAGAAGTTAAATTTTTTTAGATTAAAAAACTTTTGTGTTCAAATGTAAATAATTAGTTATATCTAACTTACATTATTGATAAAAACTGAAAATTGAATTAAACACCTAGTAATTTGATCACATGTTCTAATTAGGTAAGTAATAGTTTCAATTTCTTGGAATTTTAGTTATTACTTATTAAAACATAAAATGATGAAACAAAATAAAAAAATATATACAACAGTATGACAACATAAAATATAAATATAAAATAATAATACATAACAATCATAGTATAATCCATATTTTATATTATATTCTATACAGCTTCGAGAACTTTGGAATCCAAAAAAAAGTAATAATAATAATAATAAACTAACTAGTTAGTTATTTTTCTAACGAGTTAGATTAGAATTATTTTACGCTTTCAATTCAACTCGTTAAGTTTTAAAGTTATTGTATATTAAAACTAACTAGTTAAGTTTCTAACAAGTTAGTGCCCAGCTTTGTAATACAAGTAATTAATAATAAAAATATTAGGTTAGTAAAAATTTTTACCTTTTACGATGGGAACATCAGTGTCCAACACCTTTTCGGGCTTTTCGCTAATAATGTTTAAATTACATACACTGGTTGTTTCTAAAAATTAATCACATAAACCATTACAAAATATTGTGAAAGTATCTATATTAGTTTTGAAAAGTATGTGTGTATCTACTGTACATACAAAATGCAAATTAAACATAATAAATAAATATAAGCATTACCAGCATTATAAGCATATTCATTTGATTCCAGGCAAGGCAGTTCTAGATTTTCAATCCCTATAAAATATGACAATATCAGAATAATAATAATATTTTATACAACTTATAAAGTAATAGCTTTTGAATAATTAATTACTTATTGTTTAATTATTACATATAATACCTTATACCTTTTAGCTCATGGGCATCAATCCTCACATCAATCACATCTTTATGAGTTGCACGCACATTTTCATTTTCTATTAAAAAAAAAAATTTATAGTAATAAAATAAGAAATTGTAGGTAGGTATTTATACAGATATCGAGTTATACCACACGGATAATATTATTTTAATTATTTTCTTATAAGTTATAATATAATATTATGTTATATTGTTATATGCATGTATAAATATGCAAAAAAAACATAATTGCAATGTTTAAAAATAATTAGACTTGCCTTCAGTTCCTGTAACTTGAACGTCAATAGAATTATTATACGAGGTTATATCCACATTGTGTGATGCTCTTTTTTCTTCTAGGTATGCAAAAAACACATTACAATTTTTAGATATATTATACACTCGGTAAACTATTATAGTATAGGTAGTAGTTTAAAATCTTAAATTATTTAAGTAGAATTTATTAAATTCTTACTTTTTCCTGATGTTGATGCTACTTCAACAAATGAATTGTCTCGTTTTTTTAAAAAGAATGTTGATATACTTTTTGAAACTTTTAACCTTTCAATCACTATTTTACATGCACTTATGTGCCTTTTCCAATTGGTATCGTTTAAATTGGATTTTTGTTTACCGCATAAACAAACCAAACTCTTATGTAATTCAGACATTTTAATAAAAATAACAATTAAAAATTTAACACTTATTGACACTTCGCAATTAACCGTAGATTAAGTTATATTAATTATAAATTATAATTATAATTTATAATATTCATCAACCACTGAACGTCATACACTCATATAGGAAATAAATGTAGGTAAGAAGCAGTAGGTTGTACGTACGAGTAACGAGTGTACGAACGCAACCCAGATAGCAAAAATATGTTATTATTATGTTATTATAATATCATGTAAATAATTACTAATAATATATTAATATTATTAATTCAATTCTTTATGCTAACAGAAATGTTATTATAACGTTTTAGTAATATTTATTGGCCAGAGCAATCTTATTATATTAATGACATTTGTAAAACATTATTATAACATTTTTATCAAAATGTTATTATGACGTTTATCTTGTAACAGTATATAAATATTTTTTCATATATTCAAAATCATATTATAATAACATTTTTACCACAAAATAAATTTTAGATCAAAAATTGCAAATATGCAAAAAATGTATTTGATATATATATATATATATTTTATATATCTATTATGCTTATTAGGCTGTTTTATCATCATTCATCGATAAATATTGATTATTGTAAATTTTTTTATAAATCCCCCCCCCCGAATTTTTTTTTATACATGTGCCTGAAGTTACTATTTGTGCACTTACTATATTCAGTATAAAACTGAGATGCCATCATCGTACATAATTTACTGTACACAATATAATGTAGATAATAAGTAAATACCAGTATAATTAGTATATATTCTAGATATACCTATTACCTATAGCTATTATTAATTATACTTAGGTAGCTGTTATATGTTATATAATAATTAAATGTACATATCGTATTATATTATATCATATTTATTTTGACAAAATATAGTAAACCAATTATGTCAGTAATTTGAAAAAAAAACAATAAAAATTAGGTAGATATAAATTTTTAATTTATTATACAACAATTATAATTATCAGTCCATTACATTTTTTGATTTTTCAAAAAGGCGAGAAGTTGCGCCCGATAAATATGTTTTAATGGGTGCTGCTATTTGTGCATTTGTAGCTTCTTTATGAGCACTCATTTTTTTTACTGCTTCTGAAACAAATAATTTTAATACATTTTAATAAGTACATTAGGAAGAAAAAGTATATTATGTAACCCCATATTAAGTAGCACTTAATTTACAATTTATTTTATACATAATATATAAAAGTTTTAGTTTTAATTAAAAATAATAAATGCTAAATAATTATTCAGATAATTAATTTATTGTAATTTAAACTTGATAATTTTAATCTCTTAATACTAACACTAATAAAAAATTATATTGTGATCGAGTTGTTGATATGTTACTTGTGATATACCTATATCATATATATTGAAACTTTTCAGAGTAAGCTAATAATAAGTCTTTTATCTATTAGATATTTTGAAAAATTAATAATATTAGATTTTTTTTAAAAACTATGTTCTTACCTATTATCACGGTGCAAGAAGCCAGAGATGAAAAATTTTTCTTTCCTTTTTGCCCGACATAACTGTAACTCTTCAATAGTTCATCATGGAACATTTGTCGTAATATTTCTCTGACTGTAGGAACTAAATCTTTTTAGAGTAATGCTTAATTTCATTTGTCTAAAACAAGTTATTAAAAAATAATTGTTTTATATGCTCACTTTCATTTAGGTACAACAATATTTAAAAAAAGACAATGCTAATTGATATTAAGTATGAGAGTTAAATTTAATAATATTTATTTAAGAAAAACTTACTACATTTGATCTGAATGTTCTTTCACTTAATTTTGTTTCAAATTCGCTTAAGAGATCTTCATTGAGAATTGGAAAATACTCAGCAAATATGTTTTCTGTTTCTACTACATTATATGAATTTTGATTATGATGAGGTGTTGAATTATATAAGAAGCTTTCAATTTTATCCAACCTCTCACCATTAGCCTCAACATAATCTTTGGTTTTCAATATAGTTCTTAATATTTTTTGCATGATGTCTGTAAAAGAAATAATAAATAACAATCAAACATCACACATACAACTAATAATAATCTAAAAAATAGATATAAGTTAAAAATATTATGTTAATAATGAAAAATACCTAATGTATTACAACGTTTAGTTGCATTATCTTCATTTTGAAGTGGTCTCTTATATGTAGATGTAGTGGTTGCTTTTAATAATTTAAGGTTATTTTGAGTTACATTTTTAGTCTTTGTACTTGATGCACCTATATTCATATAAAAATAATTAACATTAAATTTAGGTATAGTATTCATTAAAACATTTGATTTAAACTAGACTAACTAGAGGTAAGACTTCAATAAAGAGATATATAAAATGGTTATTAAGCTAATAACTTACTACTCTGAAATTCTTCTATAGGCGAGCGAGAAACATCATTGTTAGTAACTTTAAAAGGTGATGATGGTGTATGAATAATGTGATGATCCTCATCATAAGCCCTACTTCTTGGGTATTCTAAATATTAAAAGAAACATTTATACTTAACTATCAACATTGTTATTGTTATTATTATTATTAAATTAATTGTGTATAAATGTATACTATACAATTGTGTAGTGAGCTGATTATGAATTGATTAATTTACCAGGTTGCCATCATAATATAACATAGCAATACTGTTAACATTAAAATATCTATCTCATATACAATAATTATAGTACTCATAACATAAGTATACCTAAACTATTTATTGGTTGTTGCATTAGCTTTATTTGGAATTGACCTCTTATATGTAGTATATATATATATTCATATATAAAAATAATTAAAATTATAATAAGGTGTAATATTCATCAAAATATTTTATGTTAACTAGAATAACTAGGTAAGATTTCAATAAAAAAAATAATAGATATATAAAATGGTTATCAAGATAATAACTTACTACTCTGAAATTCTTTAGTAGGCGAGCGAGAATCATTATAATTAGTAACATTAAAAGGTGATGCTGGTGTATGAATAATATAATTGTCTTCATAAGCCCTACTTCTTGGGATACTGTATTCTAAATATTAAAAGAAACATTTATACTTAACTATCAACATTGTTATTGTTATTATTATTATTAAATTAATTGTGTATAAATGTATACTATACAATTGTGTAGTGAGCTGATTATGAATTGATTAATTTACCAGGTTGCCATCATAATATAACATAGCAATACTGTTAACATTAAAATATCTATCTCATATACAATAATTATAGTACTCATAACATAAGTATACCTAAACTATTTATTGGTTGTTGCATTAGCTTTATTTGGAATTGACCTCTTATATGTAGTATATATATATATTCATATATAAAAATAATTAAAATTATAATAAGGTGTAATATTCATCAAAATATTTTATGTTAACTAGAATAACTAGGTAAGATTTCAATAAAAAAAATAATAGATATATAAAATGGTTATCAAGATAATAACTTACTACTCTGAAATTCTTTAGTAGGCGAGCGAGAATCATTATAATTAGTAACATTAAAAGGTGATGCTGGTGTATGAATAATATAATTGTCTTCATAAGCCCTACTTCTTGGGATACTGTATTCTAAATATTAAAATAAACATAAACATTAAACAATTATTAAAGCTTAACTAGATAAAACATAATAAAAAAGTAACAAAAAACAGAATGTGCTTGAATAAATTTAGACATATACATCAAATAGTTTTCAAGAATAACTTACTACCATGCGATTCTTGAATATGTGGAGTAGAAGAATTACAATTTAAAGGTCTTAGAGATGACGATGATGATGGTTTATCTATAGTTTGCAGGTTAAGAGATTCTAAACATAATTAAAAATTATATATAAATTATAAAATTAAGATTATTTATTTATACTAAAAATAAAAAGTATTACTATCATAAGATGATTTGTCTTCAAAATTGAGATGCCTTCTTACACGTTTATTTAAGTTGTCATCTATACAAAAATATGTATTTATATTTTATAAACATTATAAAATTAGGTAGTTTAAATAAATATTAATATTAAAAATGAATAAATATTTGTTTTCAGTTAAAGTAGGTAATGAATAACATAATAATTAAATATTTAGCATTTACCTTTATGGGATTTACTTGGTCTTTGGTTTGTATTATATGAAGAGACATTATTCAATTTATCACATGACACTGGTGATGCTAAAATAAAATGTGAAATTACATAAAATAATTATTTTCCAAATTCTAAAACAACTACTGATTTAAGTATAAATAATTTATCGCAAACTATTAAAGTATTAAATATATATATTGATATTTTTTCAAATAATTCATTTTTGATGAAATTATAATAATTGATGAGTAGGTACATCTATTAAAAAATGTATTCATATTTCTTACCTAAAAACAAATCATTCCTCTCGGAAAGATGAAATGATGGATCTCCACTTGTGTCATCACTATGTTTGTTAATGGCAGTTTTATTATCACAATCTAATTAATAATTATTTATTAATAGTTATTACTATAATAATGGCAGTAATACTAATTATACTTAAATATATACTATGTACTATTAGTGAGGCAGATTATATAATTAAAAAAATATAGATTGTACCGATTTCATTTGTATCCGAAGTATATGTTGGTGGATTGGGAATTTCCATTGAACTTGTAGTACTATCACGGTTTCTTATTTGTTTTCTTATCACTTCATGGTCTAAATCCGATGTTATTTCAGCAATTTTGGCTTTAGTCCTAGCTTCTTGTAAAGTTTCTAGAATAGTGTAATATGTTTCATATTATTTCAAATAATTGGTACAGTAATAATAATAAAAAATAAGTTACCAATATTTTTTTTTAATACTCTGACAGGAAAATAGTCATACTCTACATCATTTGGTTGAAGCTTATATTTTATAGACTTTTTAATGTTTTTTTTTGGCCATGCACATAAATTATTCTGCACCCAATGTGAAGGTACAGCATCAACTGTGTCTTCATTTTTAAAAAAAACAACTGTATACATCCTAAAATTTCAACTAGTCAGTAAAAAAACATAACATTCATTAAAATAATCAAAGTACCTATACCTTTACTATATTTGTTTCTTAAAATATTTTACATGGAATGAAGAAATGGAAAAGCAATTGATTTATTTTCAAAATTAAATATCATAACTTTTTTCTTTATGTCAGATATTTGCCAAGCTTGTAGGGTATTAGATAAGTTATTAACTATATAAATGCCAAAATTTGATGATTTTATAGGTTCATCATAAAAGTTTTGCATACTATCAAATTTTTTTCCTATTAAAATGACTTGATCAGTATTTTTTGAATAGGCTATATTAATTAGTTTTACAATCTCATTTTTATTGGAACAAAAATAAGAATCTGCATCTATATGAGTTTTAAATTTGAAATTATAAAATAATAATTTATTATACTGTGGACTTGTAGTATTTTGTATGAGTGGACCTTTATTATGAGGACCAGCTAATTTGTATTCTTTTTTGGATTTGACATTGTTGATAAGTTGCCTGCGTTCTTGATATCTAAGCACTATTTGTTCTAGAGGTTTATCCGGTTTTCTAATAAGTGATTTTAATGTTTGCATATAGTTTTCAAACGGGAACGCACTACAATTGTCTAAAGGTCCATAGCGCTCATAGTCATCAGCTATATGCAATAAACCATGAATGTTATGGGATATGTAATGACTGCCATATAAGTCTTTGAATGAATGTACAAAGTATTTCAATAAATTGCGTGCATAATTTACATAAGACAAATGATCTGGACTTAGTAACACTATCATTGCAATGTTTAAAGCCATAAAGTGTTTAAAGCAATTAACTGATAAAGTCTTTTTCAAAATGATAGGAAAAATGTACAGTAAATAAGTTCTAAACTCAGTGGCTTTAAACCGAGCAAACTCATCTAGGCTTCTGGGTTTTCTTGAAAATTCACAAGGGAATGATGTTTTTAAACTCACTGCATCACTTGATATTGCATCAACTTTCCATGAAGGTAATCTCACACTATATGGTCCCTTTTTCCATAGGAATATCAACTTTTTAACTGTACCTAAGCAAATCAAGTGCATGTAGTCTAGTGAAAAGTTTGACACTACATCAAATCTTGGTATTTCTGATAAACATGATATATCTAATGATGCTTGATATTCTTTATCAACTTTATCTAAATATTCACCATGAGTTCTACTTGAAGGCTGTAAATCAGATTGATTATATGGGAAACAAGTACGATTTTCAATAAATTCTCCTTCAATTTTACATCTTGTGCAAGAAAAATACCCAGTATGTCCTTTCACATTTAACACAAATGACTTGGCGGGACTATCGCAACAAATAACATCTACAGTTATTTCATAGGACTTGTTATTTATTATAATACCATTCGAGGTTAAATGTTTAGCCTCCATTACAAAATCTTTAAGAAATTCATTGCAACTAGATGGTTTTTTATTACCATGAAAAATTCCAACAGGAAAAACTAAATTGTCATGAGGTCTTATATAAGCCAGTATAGGCCAAAACTGACTGGACGTACTTTTGGAAATTGGCAAACCATCAATACCTATTACTAACTTTATTTCAGTGACATCATGTTGAAAATTATTTTCAATTCCACTACCTAGACCAAAATGGTAATACTTTCCTGAGTCAATAACCCGCATACAGGTATTATCAATTGATTTAGTTTGAAGGATTGTTCTAGAATCTTTTGGTATATTTGAAAAACATGAATGTTTTCGAAGAATTACCAAAAGGCTGTCAAGAGCACTATGAGTTATATTGTTATTCAAAACCCATGCAGAGAGCATACTACACAATGATGACACATTGTCACAAAATTGATTTTTGTCCAATTTTTTAATATCATTTTGAGGTACATATTGAGTATCACAGAGTATTTGATTTGAATGACTCGTCTGTCGGATAATGATATTTGGAGTTTCCCGAGGAATTTCCATAAAAGATGTATTGTGAGAAAAATGATCAATGGTATTAGAAACATCTGGAAGAACTTTAGAGATGGTTTGGACCTGAATATTAAAACTTGATTCATCTTCTACAGTTAAGACATTGGGCGAAATTATAGGAACATCATTTGAAGTGTAGGCAAATAACTGTTCTTGAATTCGGCGTCTTTTTGAACGTCGACTTTTAAATTTATTCATTCTAAAATTATAGACAGATATACTTGCTAAGAATTATTATAATAATAATAAATAATATAATAATATAATATAATAATATTTAAATTCTACAGTGACCAATGAAGTAGATGGAATATAAAGTTTACATAATTAGTGTATTAATACATAATATTCAGAATGTGGGGGATTAGTTTCATCTGATAGGACTTTTTTTGTATGAATAAAAAAAAATATGGAAATATTATACAATAATAATTTAAGTAACTAAGACACCTAATTAGTAATTTAATAAATTACCTATACATAAACATATCATCAGACTTCATAATATAATAATATTAGGTGTTACATATTATAAAAATGATTATGTTCAAGTAAATAAAGTAGTAGATATCTATACATACCTATCTATAATTATTAATTTTAAATAACAAAAAATTATTATGTCACATATGTATTAATTTAGTTATCAAATCGAAAATAGGTATGTAAAGTAATTATATATTTTACAATAAAAGAGGACCAACACATTATTATTTTCTTGTATCCCCTTATTTCAGTTCATGCATTTA
The DNA here is from genome assembly GCA_020882235.1 of Schizaphis graminum. Classification (NCBI taxonomy): domain Eukaryota; kingdom Metazoa; phylum Arthropoda; class Insecta; order Hemiptera; family Aphididae; genus Schizaphis; species Schizaphis graminum. The sequence continues at coordinate 1,374,262 of CM037035.1, forward strand.
TATATTTCACATGCCACATGCGACTACCTAAATAATTTAATAATATCTAGTTGTATAAAATATATTATTCAGACCTCATAAAGTTTAAAACTTTAAATACGTTTAATGCTTATTGACTTAAAAATGCACAATTATTAAACGTACCTATTATATTGTTCTTAATAATATTATAATATACTTAGTACAATTATATCTTACCTGTACTGTTGGATGTTATAAATTATAAATCACATAAACGGTGTTCAAATGTTCAATAATGAATAATGATCCGGAACACGAAGTATAACATAGCGGACGGCGGACGATGAACGATGAATGGTGAAATGTGAATAATATTTAGTAGGTACTATAACAGTACGACAAGGGCTTCAGCGCTCCACTAGTTTACCAAATAACCTTTGTCTTCTTGTTATTTTTTCTTATACAATATAATCAGCAATCGGCATTGGGATTTCCAGTTACCAATCGTTTAGTTGTCCACGGAGTAATTTTAAGATTACGTCACAATATGTACACAAATCACAATAATTTATTTAAAACTCAAAACTCATAATAATATTCTGATAACTGATAACTTATTAAAGCTTACTATAAAATATATGGTTACTGTATATTGCATGGCTAAATAGTATATTTAACCATGGTATATTGTTATGTCTATGATTAAGAAACCAAGAAAACCCCATAGCCTCAAGTCCGTAATATTATACAATTCAATTCTATAATATTTATAATAATATAATAATATGTACTATTTTAATAATTACAATATATATATAACAAATAATAATATAATATTGGTTGTCCATGCGTATGCGGGACAACCGCCAAGCGCAGCAGCTCGGCGTTGCCCGTAATAAATGAAATAATTCTAGTGGATTTACCCGCTGTCTTAAATTTAAACTACACGACGTAGACATGATTTTAATACAATCATTAATCTATTGTTTTTACCAAATATAAAATACTGGTCTAAAAATGATTTTTTTTTTGTTTACATAATAATTATTATTATATTGTTCCGTACAAACGTTTATTTATTATTATTATTATATTACGAAAATTATATTATAATCATAATATCATAATTATGTTTCAAAAATATATTTTTAATAATATTATAAATACATAATTAATAATATATTTACATAATATTTTAAAATCATATTTATTATAATGTTATAATATAAATGTTATAATTATGTTTAGAAAATATTTTTTTAATAATATTATAAATACACAATTAATAATATATTTATATAATATTTTAAAATCATATCTATTATAATGTTATGATATAAGTGTTATAATTATGAAATTGTAATGTTTTTAAAATAATATTTTTATTGACATGGAATAATAATATATTAATAACATTATGATTACGGAAATGCTATCTGGGAACTTACTTAAATTACTCACTCAAATTCAACTACAATGCACAAAGCCACAAAGCATGTTATATTGTTATCAATGTTTATATTTCCAAAATGAAGTGCCGAATTCTAAAAATAAATACTGTTATCGACATTTTGGAATAATTTTTACAATGCAGATAACGATTGGCAGTTTTAACGCAGCCGTTTTCTTGTATATAAATTATTCAACACCATAATCGCATAAGACCCTGATCATATTTTATTTTATTATTTTCTTCTTAAAATATTGTTTTTATTCTACGTAATTTTTTCCTAATGCTTCGAAAATAGTTTAAAAATAGGTACATTTGGAAATCACCCGAGTGGCTGTGTATTATACTAACATAATATTATTTTGATCTGGGGACGCGGGGTTTAGTTAATAGTTAATACTTAATAGTATAATATAAATATAATGTATAATATTATGGTATTCATCGCCATGGCCCATGACTATTCGCCCAGCGTCATTGCATGGCGTATGCTGCATAATATCTCTGTCTCATGCATGCATTACTGCTACTGCAACTAGCGTAAAGATTTGTTGACTGAATTCGGTTAATTAGTATAAGACAGCAAGTACTGTGTGTTACACCTTACACGTCTACTGACTCTGTTGTCTGTAATTATGTATACTATTTGGCATTCGCTATTTACACTATATTATATTATGATACCTATAATATGTGAAGTCACCAGTCACCCACCCACCACAAAATCATGTGTATCCGTCGATACACTTGAGGTATAGGATAGCCGCCACTGCTGTATCAAAATAAACTACAGTTCTACCTAATTTATCTAACATTTTATATAATCTTAATCTCGCACTAGATGTTGTAAATAAAGCTATTAAAATATTTGTATTATGAAAATTATCAACGCAATTATCTTTATAATTATAGCACATTTGTATCATATTGTCGTTTAATAATTTTATATTGATATTTTCTAATCTATCATCTAATAATATTTTATAGAATTGTTGAGGGTTTGTAACAAACACGGTTTTTTTCATTTTTTGTCGTTATCCAAATTTTCCCCATAAACTATTTAAACACAGTTTTGCTACAGCTCGTCTACCTGGATTATCTCCTATTTTATATTTATCTAATAATATGCCCAATTTATCGAAAATTATTTTTATATACTCTTCATTAGAACTATAATTATGTTTTGAACTTTTTAGTTTTATTTTCATAAAATTATTAACATACTTTTTAAATAAGTCTGTTGTTTTTTCTTCGAAATTCCAGACTTCGTAAATTTTTGTTATTATGTATCCTTTTTCCAAAGCTTTATTAACTTCATCTGTTGTCCACGTTCCTATAAATTGTCTTTCGTTTTTAGAATGATCACATCTTTGATTTTGATCTACAGCACATTTATAACACAAAGGAAATAATAACTTTTCACTTTTTTCCAATTTTATTTTAACTGGAAGTACAGGATGATAAAGATTTCTTGGAGGTAAAATTTTACATTTAATTAATCCAAACCAATTTTTATCATATATTTTTGGTTTAAATATTTTTTCAGGATGACCAACAGGATAGTAATCATAATAATTCACAGTTGGATATAAACTACATACATCAATATAACGAATTTTTGTATTTTTTACTCTTAATTTTGTCGCGTTTGTTCTACCTCCAAAGAAAGCATCTCTAGGATTAATAGGATCAGCTATATCAACTTTTTTCATTTTTTTGTATGTAGTACTATTTATCCAATCACATTCCCATTGCTCAACAAGATTATAACCTGAATTTTTTATTGTTATACTTCTGTCAATTGTTTTCTGATACAAATCCTCCATTGTTTTATGATTTATATTATTTATAGTTTCTCTATCTTTATAACATTTAGTACAGCCATGCCAAAAACAACCATGATATTGATAAACTGTTTTTGATTTATTATCAAATCCATCTACTTTGGCCCCTGCTATTATTTTTTCACCGCCATTTAATGCATGTGAGATATTTTTATTATTAAAATGTTGTAACCACGTTATCGATTGTTTTGAATAATTTTCATTTTTTTCTTTATCTAAAACAGCTATAGTATCTTTTAACAAATATCTTGATCTATAGATAGCCATACAAACACCTGCTGCTATAGTTGTATATTGAAAAGGATCAATATTAGCAATTTCTAAAAATTGTTTTCTTAATTCTAAACACCCTCTTCGTTCAATATCTACATCTGAATTACAGTAAGCCTCTAATTCTTCTAATTAAATATATAATTTTCATTAATTTTATCATCATACCATTTTTCAAATTCTTGTTTATCTTCTGTTTTCAATGTTTCGTATCCATAATATTTTTTATCGGGTAATATACCAATATAATTTTGATTTTCTACTGTATTAAAGAAATGTGGAAAGTAACCTTTTTTCAGTTCTTTAAGACCAAAAGTTTTAGGAAAACTACTCAGTGGACCTTGAATAAAATTAGAACTATCTATTATTCTTATACTTGAATATTTAATTTCTAATAACATTAATTTTGTACCATTATAAATCGTAAAAGGTCTTAAAGTGTTATCAACCAAGTATTTTAATATAAATTGTGAATCGTATCCTTTTGCGTAATGTGCTATAAATGTATAACCCCTATATTCCTCGGATATTACATGTTTACAAAATTCTTCATTTGTATCAAACATAATTTTATTTCCTTCAAAATCATGAGCAATTATTTTATTTGCGATATGAGTTCCTGTTTCTTGTTGAGCTTCATAATCAAAAAACAAATGTTTTTCTGTATAACTACAAAACTTGTTTCTATTGCCTTTAATATTCGGTATTTTTTTATCGCATTTACAACAACCGTCACATTTCCTTCTTTTTGCGATCTATGTTGCATATAACATTGATGTTTATTTATTTTCACTTCTTCTAAACAATTTCTACATTCACTATAACCACATTTATGTTTCTTATCTCTTAATACTATTCTATTCATAGACCTTATACTAATAGACGGAGCATGGATATAGTTCCAGCGGTCAGACGTGAGTGCGCTGTTCTACTATTACTCTATTACTACGCACATTCGCAATAGAATTTCAGGTTCGGCGACCGTTTGTTGCGTTTTAAAGTTATTGTATGATAAGCAGGGGCGAAGTGGCCCACCGGGATACCGGGAAAAATCCCGGTGGCCTGGAAGCTAAATGGCCCGTTTACCTGAAGTATAGATAATAATAATGTAAAGTAATGGAAAAGTTTATTTATCTATATACGAAGACGAAATCGAATTTAATTATAATTATATCTATCTAATATACGCACGTATATACCCACTTCAGTTCAGTTCATGCTATCTATTTTTCGCTTTAGCCTTCTATGTCTTCGACACGGAGTATTTTGTCTATATTATATTATTATGTATAATATGGACATCTGTGGTCTACGACAATATCTTATCGGTTTATCGCCTCGCTACTATCGAATCAAATGTACATAAGTATATTTTTTCGTTATTTTGTCACAAGGGGTGGCCATATCATATTAATTGTGAAGCGGAAACGGGGTACTTTCAGTGTGACCATAATATGAAAAATTAATTATTATCAATGTGCATTATACAATATTTACGGATTATTACAAAATTAATTTCTATTTATTAAATTATATTTTATTATTATATTTTTCATTATATTATATCATAATAAAATTTAAAAAAAAATGAAACTTAACATATTTTAAATATTTTAAATATTACAAGAGTATTTATAAATAAATATAACATATCTACTGTGCTGAAAGAAAGTATGTAAGTGTTAACATCTTAGAGTAATATAGTCTAAATTTTACAAAAAAAAAATAGACATGACACATTACTTTAATGGCAATTGATATTATAATATGGGCATTGGGTATATTTTATTGGCCTTTAAAAAGCGTTATTTTATTATACCAATTTCTAAGTGAAATATTTTCTGAGCTCTTTTTACATGTATATTTAGTTTTTAAGTCAAAGTATTTCGAAATTATAGCTTTTATTAAAAGAGTTAAATGATTAGTCATACAACCATTGTCAAAATTATGGAATTGTATACTATTAAATACAGAATTATTATTGATAAAATAACTTAATGTTTTATTTTGAATTAATAATTTATGCATTGGTTTATCACACTGATTTTGAAACGACCTCATCATTTTTTCAGTTTTAGTACAAATAAAAATCACACTGTCGCTCGGGTATGATAATCCACCTACATCTTTAGTATTGATTAAAGAGTTTAAAAAATCGTCTTTAAAACCAAAAAGAGCTCCTACACAAATCTCACATTTTATTTTAGAAGAAAGGTGATGAGAGACGAAACCAGCAATATAAATAATAATTTCAGTACAAAAATCACTGAGAGTATTAGTAACAATGTAATCATGGTCATGTAAAGTTATGGTTTCTGGGTCAAGCACAATGTCTTTATATAAATTTAAATTAGTACTGTTAATTAAGTCTTCAGGTTCCCTATTTGTTATACTAGAACAATTTAAAATAGTTATATTATCGAGAGGAATGCAGTTACCGAGAGCACTATTTTTAATTTCAGCATTTACTATTAATTTCTTATAAGCGGCTCGAAATTGTTTTGCAGTCGGATTATTATTTAAGCCACCGTGTGCTCTAATTGAGCCAAACAAAAGTTCAAGATGATCTTGGCTAAATTTATAAAAACATAAAAATTTTAATTTTTCTGATTCTAAAAGTGTTTTACTTAATGTATTTAAAGATTCAAAACAAATTAAAAACCCTAAAAATCCAGTCTTTCTTTGAGATTCAACGATAAGTTGACCATTTGGAAATTTTAATCCCTTAATATAAATACAAATTTTATCAATGCAACTTTTAAATTCTTCAAAATTTCTATTGCATAAGGCAGATTTTAAACCATAATCGTTGTATTTTCTAGAGTTGAGTATATCAAATGCATTATTAAATATTTGAATAAATTCAATTGTCGCACTACAGTTTTGAAAAGCATCGAGTTTTAAATTATCTTTGCAAAAAGTTAAAGCATCAGCAACAGATCTACTTAAAAGCTGTGTTGCTAGTTTAACTTTCATTTTTTGTCGGAAGAAAAAAACATGATTTTTTTTTAGTTTGTTTGCCAAATGAAACCCTTCATTTTCTTGAAGAATTAAAAGATCTTTAATAAATTTGAAATTAATTTGTTCATTTTTACTATTCAGAAGAATCTGTTTTTCGCCAAAAGTATTCCGAACTAACTTTATCATATGTGCCGGGTCTGGTAGAATTACTATAGGTTCATTTATGTCATAAACACTAAAATCTGTTTTTAGACTTTTAAAATTTAAATCACAACCTAAAATTTTTGTCATTGTTAAATTAGTAGGGCACCCGTCGAATGTCAAACTAATAACTTTTACTTTAGTTTTATTTAAAAGATTTAATGCCTGTTTGATTAATTCGGCTTTTTGTAAACTACTTAGATGATTACATAAAAAATAACCTATAGGGAGCTTCCACGATTCATTTACACAAACTACCATAAAAACTAAAGATTCAGTTGCTATTTCCATACTATCTGATTCAGCATTACCACCAATATTTACATAACCATGATACTTGAAACCATCCCACTCCACATGCTGCCTGATAGCTACTTCGTCAATCATTAAAGCACAATAAATAGGTTTAACAGAATTATTGACTTTAAGGGTAAGCATATTAAGTGATTCTTGTGTAAAACCTGGATCTGCATCAATATGTGAGTACCATTTACCAAGCGTCCGTGAATGAGGTAATACAGAATTAAATGAAGTTCGAATAAATTCATAGGCTTTTGGCGAATAGAAATGAAGTGTTAAAGCAAATTTTCGTAGGTCTACACTATATTTTTTTTTAACAGCTTTGCCCTTGTTCTTATTTGCCAAATTCATAATTAAATCTTTATTCTTACCTATAATTAATATAAACATTATATACAAATTAAGAGGATCAGGAACGATTAGGATACTAAATTACCAAAACTGTCCATGAGTATTTCTATTGAATCATCATTAAGCAAATTATTTTTTTTCAAAATAGCAACAACTTGTTTCAGTGAAATAATTTTTTTTTTTTGTCGACAAATTTTTTGGCGAAGAACTTTAATTTTTTTAGATTTTAACTCGTTGCTTGTCGATAAATTCAATACTGCTTTTTTTAAACGCCGTTTTTTAGGTGTGTCATCAACTGCAGATTTACTCATATCCAAGTACGATCTTTTAGAAGTTTGCTAATTTAAAAATAATAATTAAGCTATCTACAAAAATACTAAAGAGATATTCATGAATACATACAGGTGTAATAATATTAGTTGGTGAATCAGGTAATATTATCGGATTTTCATTTTGAACGGTAATTTTTGAAATATTGTTATGTCCATTTTCAAAAGAAACATTTATTTCTGGATAAAGATTTTTAGCCTAAAATTAAGTATGTAGGTCTTAGAGTAATAAAACTAATCAAATTAATAGACACTTGTAATACCTACAAACTTTTTTATTTTTATTTTTGTTTTGTACAAAAAATAATAAATTTTAAATTGTATTAAATTTATTTTTAATAAATTCGATTTATTCAATTTAAAAACATATTCAAGAAAACAATTTTAACGTTTACAGCATTTGATTTGAGTAATCCGTTTACTACTTTTGAAGTTTAAATATTAGTTCAATTTACTGTTACTGAGTATTTAATGAAAACCAAAAGTAAAAACCAGTAGCTAAAACGAATACAATAACCATATTCTTTATTATCTAAATTGTATAATATATTATTATTATTATTATTATTATCAGTATTTATATATAGTTATTGTTAATTTCAGATACAAATTTTGTTTTGACTACTGGTTTTTAATTTTGGTTTTGATAAATTGCACAGTAGCAAAAAGTTAAACGAATATTTAAACTTTCATAATTCGCAAATGGATTACTCAAATTAAATACTATAAATGTTTAAATTATTTTCTTAAATGACCTGTGTTTATTTAATTTGTGATACATAGTATATTATAAAAAAAAAACGGAAAAGTTACCCTTAATTAGAAATGTTGAGTACCTATTTATAATTTTTTTAAATACTTACACACTTCAATCTCTTAATATAAACTGAAGGAATTGCAGAAGACTTCAATCTAATACTTCTAGCATATTTATCAAAACAATGTTCATTAAAATGCAATGAGCAAATCACAGATGTTGGTTTTATAGCGCTCAAGTGAATATTGCACTTTTGCTGAATAAAATCTAACCATTTTTCCCTGACATTACTCTTCGGAAGACTAAAATAAATGTATTATATTACACATAAGTTCATTATGAATTTCTTTAAACTAATTTAAGTACCGATGAAATGTAATACTGTTAGTTTCATTTTTTGGTTTCTGAGTTCTAGCACACAAAATACAGCTGACCATTATACTTTAATAATAATATATTGATTCGTGTTTAATTGTTTAAGGATTGTTTAATAATTAACCTTTATTAAAAACTACATTTACTTAATAACATTAAGAAAAAGTTAATTAGTAAAGTTTAAATTAATATATATTACCATATAATGTAAGAATAATAATATATAACCCACTAGTCACTACCTATCCACGTCCCATATTATACGTTGTAATGTCGAATAAAATATTTTTTTACACAGATGTGTACTTTTCTGTGGTTTATCCACAGATTTATAAAACAACACTTAACGCTATCTAGTGTTTAGTGGAGTTGTAAGAGGTGTACAATGGTGTTCAGTTTTGCTTCACTATCATACTAATGATTCATGCATAATGCCGTCTCTATAGTTTTATTACTCTAAGTTTTGTCATTAGATAAAATACGTTGCGAGTGGTACCTACATTTATATTTCATACGTATTAAAAAGTTTTGTTTTTAAATATTATATTCATTTAAACCTAATATATTTCTCATCAAAATGAGCGATAATAAGAAAAGAAAAGGTGGCGCTGAACGAGAGAGGGAAAAAAGTAAAAAGTTATTGATGTTAAGTGGAAAACAATGTATGAAATTAGATTCATATTTTGGTAAACGGAATTAAGTTACACTTTCAACGGATTCTGAAAATATCTCTGATCATAATGATTTATCATTTGAAACGGATCATACTTCTCAGGGTAAGCTTATCAAATAAAATTATTTTTTATATAGGTACCATATAAGTTATAAATTATTTAATAAATTTTAAGTTATAACAATTAACAAAGTAAAAAGTTTTCCGTTAGTTACCTACTTGACCACCCTTTCTTTTTATTTAACAGATATTAACGAGTTTACTAACGATGAAAAAATATTAGATTCCAAAAATAGTAGTTCTGCTCTAATGCAACTTCAACATGACACTCCGGTTATCAATCCAGAAAAAAACTTAGAATTAAACAAATTTAAGAAACCAAATTCTCATAATTTAATGTATTTTTTTCAAATTCATCCGGTACAACCGTCTGATGATTCAATTTTACCATTTTCGAGTAAAAAGGTATTTTTTCGTAACAACAAATTAAATAGGAATTGGTGTACATACAATGAGCATTCAAAACAAATATTTTGTTCCGTTTGTTTGGCTTTTTCGACTGACAGTAATGCATTTACTAATGGTATGAGTGACTGGAAACATGTTTACCAGCGTATTTCAGAACACGAGGCAAGTAAATGTCATATGCAATGCTCTGAAGGTTATTTTATGCATGTTAAACAAAAAAATATTGGAAATTTATTATTAGTTGACCAAAAAAGAATACAAAGAGAAGAAGTTAAGAAAAATAGGGCAGTACTTGAGAGAATTATTGAAGTTATCAAGGTTATTGGAAAACGTGGTTTAAGTATACGAGGTAAAAATAATGAAGCTGCATATTTACTCAATGACCCAATCTTAGATCATGGCAATTTTCTTGAAATGATTATATTATTAAGTAAATATGACGCTGTTTTAAATGAACATTTAAATAAAATTATAAATACGAGCGAAAAAATGCATAAACGTGGATCTCAAGGGCGTGGAAGTTTTGTTACTCTTTTAAGTCACTATTCAATAGATAATGTAGTTACATCAATCTCTTCATTAATAAAGTCTACTACTTCAAATCAAATAAAACAATCAGATATGTTTTCTGTTTTAATTGATACTACCCAGGATATCTCGGTGATGGATCAGTGTTCAATTGTACTAAGGTACGTAATAAATGGAGAAATAAATGAAAAATTAGTCGCTGTTAAGTGCTGTACTGATTCTACAGGGGAAGGTATGATGAAGTTATTACAATCTGCATTATTTTCATTAGACATAAACATTACTCGTTGTATTGGAAACGCTACAGATGGCGCAGCTAATATGCAAGGCATGTATAAAGGTTTTACGTCTTGGCTTAGTAAAACAGCACCCGAACAAGTTCATGTTTGGTGCTATAGCCACGTTTTAAACTTGGTAATATGTGACGCTACAAAAAACCCAGTTAAAGTAGCAACGTTCTTTTCTATCATTAATTCATGTGCCATATATTTTAAAGAATCATACCAGCGTATGAATATTCGGAAGTCAATAAGTAATAATCATCACGATAATATTCGAAATAAACGTCTTCAAATCATCGGAGAAACGAGATGGACCGCAAAGCAAACAGCCCTTAACAGAATTTTTGGTACTTATGATAAATTTGACGATGCTTTGTATACTGAGTTGATTATTTGTCTATCTAAAATATCTAATAATGAAGGTTTTAAGCCCGATATTCGATCTAAAGCTAACTGTTTATTGTCATCATTATTGAAGTATGAAAATATCCTCATTGCACATATGTTTATGAAAATATTTTCTATAACAGGTCCCTTATCAAGATATTTACAAACAAGTGGCTTAGATTTATTAAAATGTCAACAAATGGTCGAAGGCACTTTAAAACAAATAGAAAAACTCCAACGAGATATGGAAAATATAAAAATAACATGTGATAAGTTTATAGAAAAGGCTCAACACATTATTGATTAAGAAATTGAAAATACTGAAGATGAAAAAAATAAGAAAGATTTAGAAATGTGTGATATTCAAGATCAGTTTGAAAATAAACGTATTCAAAGAAAGAAAAGGATGTCTACTTATGAAACAAAAGATGAACCAATAATTAATGGTGCAAAAAAATTTGAAGTTGAAGTTTATAATAAAGTATTTGATGCTATTATACGAAGTATGACTACAAGGTTTATTAAAAATAATACATTATACTTTGATCTTTCTCTTTTATCGCCAAAAAATTTTGAATTATTCAAAAATGGAATGCCGAAAGGTGCATTATCTACATTATCTTTGAAACTTAAATCATTTATTGAATGTAACAATGATGTTGAACAAATTAAAAGCAGTTTATGTGAAGAATTATTACATTTTTCTAGCTCATGGAAATATTTAAAAAAAATCAGTAAATGACGAATATAATATAATATATTGTGAAGATAGTGAAAATTCTGATGACAAAGAAGATTCAAATTCATATAAAATAAAGCCATGCAAAAGTTGTCAAAATTGTCCTCTTTGTTGTTACAAGGCCTTAATTAAATATAGTTTATTTTCTAACACATATCCAACTTTGATGTTGGCATATCAATTCTTACTGACATTACCCATAACACAAGTTGCGTGTGAAAGATCATTTTCAACACTGAAGTATATAAAAAACCGATTAAGAAGTACGATGAGCAACGAACACTTAGAAAATTTCATGTTAATGGCAATCGAGAAAAAAACACTAGTCGAACTTAACAATGACGAAATAATAAACTCTGTTGGAGAAAAGAGTAAATTATTAAACAAATTATTATTATAAGCATTGATTAAGTATTTAATCAATGTTATAACTTATAAGTAAAACAATTATTAATTTATTATTTATTATAATTATATCTGAAGCTAAAATAGTTTATTCTTTGTAAGTTACTATATTTATTTTAATTTTATTAGAACATATTATAGGTATAAAAACAATTATGATTTATTATTATTTTGGTTTGTGTATTTTTATTTCGGTTTTGTTAATAGTTTTATCTGTAAAATACATGCACTGTTACCTATATTATATTTTAGTACCTACCTATATATATTTACATACAAAATTAGATAAAATACAATTTTTAATAGGAATTGAAAATTTTGAGTGGCCTGGAGAAAATTAATTTTCCTGGCCTGAATTTTTTTCCCACTCCGCCCCTGATGATAAGATTACGTACACAAATGATATCATTGATTATAAATTTATAAAAAGTAAAAACAAAGTTGAAAACAGAAGTTAAAACAATTAATTAATAATAATGGTTATAAAGTGTGTCGTTTGTGACGTTCAGTTTAGAGCAAATTCTGAAATTAAATTTCATTCGTAAGTAATATTTTAGAAGTCTCCCAAATTTAAACTTCTTATTATTTTTTATTTAATAATATATTTTATTATATGAAAATATTATGTTAAATTTACTTTAGATTTCTTAAAGATGAATGTCGTAAACGTCAGTGGAAATCGGCATGTAGCCTAAATTTGTATTTACATGGTATGTTCTAGTCATTTTTGGCCCGAAGATTACGAGTTGAGTGGGCTTCTAAAGAAAGATGCTGTTCCCTGGTAATACTTTATAATAATAATTTGATTTAAAATATAATAATATAATGTAAGTTTATATTAATGATTTTAGTAAAGATAATGAATTGATGAATAGTAATAAAATGACAACTCCAGAAAAAAATAAGCCTGATGACTATTTAACAATAACTCAGTCTCCAGTATCTGAGATCTGTGTCACTCCTAGGTAAAATTTAATATTATATTATTTTATTATATATACTTAACATGTCATATTTTATTGTAATAGAGGCGATAAATATTATTATTTTTCAGAAAACGTGATTTGGATGATATAGAACCTATATCAACACCTCAACTATCATCAAGTTTAAAGAGGCATAAACGTATAAATGCAGAATGCAGATACTATTGGAATATTGTCTCCTAGTCATTTTTGTACTCCAAAACGTACTAAAAGAAATATTCAAATGATAAAAAATAAATTCAAAAAAAAACAAATCCAAAATCACAACCTTAAAAAGCAAGTTCTAAGACTTAATGTTAAACTCAAGACATATGATGAATTAATTGAAAAATTACAACATAAAAACCTATTGTCTGAAAATGCTTCTTATCACTTACAAGTATTATTTTAATTTACATTACTATTTTAAAATGACCATAACTTTCTTTTTTAGTATTGTTTAGGGTAACCATACGTCCTATTTTAAACAGAATTATCCCATTTTTTTTTTTAGTATTTTTAATACATATATTATATAAAATAAAATAAAATAAAAATAAAAATATAAATATTGTAAATATATTGTTTATATTGTTTCATGTTTTGACAAACATGACCTAACCTATGAAAAGGTGTCCTGTTTTTTTTTTTTAAATATGGTCACCCTAGTGTAGTTAGTACAGTGGCGTAGCCAGGATTTTTTTTAGGGGGGGTTTTTTTTAGTAATAAAATAAAATAAATCTACAACCGTATTTAAATAATAAAATAATTGAACGATAATGATTATTATCACCAGTGCAGTCGATAACGTGAATACGGCATAACAGAATACATTTCACCACGAATAAATGATAGTATTTCTGTATTATAAACATTATATTTTTGATAAAAATACGGCCGAAGGGGGGTTTAAACCCCCCCACACCACCACCTCTTGGCTACGCCACTGAGTTAGTATAACTAGTATACTTATATGGTAATAATAAATATCTATTATTTTTATTTAAAATTAATAAACTAATACAATTTTTTTTGTATAAACTACATTTATTTCATTTACATTTTTACCTAGTTACTAATTTTGATATTTTTCTGTTGAATGGATTTTTTTCAATATTACTATATAATATAATATTTGATTTAAAATAGTCATTGGGATCTGATACATTGCGTTCTTTGGTTGAGCGTAAAATGTTGGGACAGAAAATACCTTTTACATCAGAACTGAGAAAGTTTTCCATTACACTTCAATTTTATTCAAGTAAAGCCTATGAGTATGTTAGAAAGAGTTTTAAAAACGTTCTTCCTCACCAAAAGACTATAAGTAAATGGTATAAAATCGTTAATGGTAGTAGTATATATTTGTATGTTCTGAGCACTTTTGAGCAGGGAGATTTAAAAAGTTTAAGGCGGACTTTCCCCCTCAAGCCATTTTTTTTTTCCCTGTAACACGAAAAAACACTGTTTTTCAAAAACCATAATGTATGTTCTGAGCACTTTTGAGCAGGGAAATTTAAAAAGTTTAAGGCGGACTTTCCCCCTCAAGCCATTTTTTTTTCCCTGTAACACGAAAAAACACTGTTTTTCAAAAACCATAATGTATGTTCTGAGCACTTTTGAGCAGGGAGATTTAAAAAGTTTAAGGCGGACTTTCCCCCTCAAGCCATTAATTTCCATCCTTGTATATTATACATGTTGGTTACACTGTATTTTTTTTTTTTTTTTTTTAAAAGTTATAAATTGTTTATTTAATACACTTTAGTTCAGTTAGTAATAATCCTTCGTATGATCAAGTTCTGTTTCAAATTTTTTCTTAGTAAGTGAATATTTTCAGTTTAAAAAATGAATTTTCAAAAATTTAGCAACAATTTTTGTTCACTTGTTACTTTAGTACGAAACAATGTATATCCTGCACATCCACAATATACTACATTTTCATCAAGATTGAAAACATTCAACTTATTTCCACTAACTTCATCTCAAGATAAATATTCATTAGCTGAATGCGGTTTTATATATTCAGGAAAAAAAGATATCGTTGAATGTTTTTGCTGTGGACTTATCTTACATAATTGGGAAAAAGATGATAATCCATGGATCGAACATTCAAGATGGAATCCGAAATGTATATATGTACTATTATCAAAAGGAAATCAGTTTATTGAAAATGTGATAAAAAAATACGGTAATATTAACAACATTTGTGAATGTAATTGTGAATCTAGGTCATATGATACTGTTTGCTAACAAATTGTATGATTAATTCTAACTTTTTTTATGTTATGATAAATAAATATTTTATTATTATAATAAATAATTTAAATGTGTTAATACATGATTTAATACCTCGTGAACATGTGGCCTAGTGGGATAACGCGTCTAATTTAAATTAAATATGTTAATGTTTCTAAAATTTCAGGTTCTATGGTTAGGTAAGTAGGTAAATATAATAACCCTTTACTCGCTATCTGACTGGGTCATATGTTCACATTTTTTTTTTAATGTCTATCCTCCCCCCCCCCCCACAGGGTTAGTATATAATATGTAGAAGTATATAAAAATTACTAGTTTAAGCTAAGCTTCCTACTGATCATATTCAAACTTCAAAACAATACCGGTTTACTACATTTTTTTTTTATTTTTTTTTAATATTTTAGAAAATTATTGTTGTTCAAAAAGTGTTCACCATTGATAGAACTCATCGTCATATAATATGAATCCATCACTCGTTGTATCAAAATCAGTGTTCGATATCCGTCCTTTTAGCAAGAAAAGTGTGACGGTTGGACTTTTAGTTAATAAACAAATTTCAATTATTATATTATTAGAATGTAAATTAACTAAAAAAGTTGTAACGCTTGATCTAGAACAGTGGTGTACATTAATGTGTGAAAACAATTTTAATACAATTATTAATAATTTACATACTCGATGTAAACGTGTTAGAATTTCAGACAACTTTTTCTACTCTGTTAACGTAAACCAATCAACTATTGTTTTATATTCTAATGATAACTACATAACATTATCTCATGTTGATCTTCATCGTTTAAAACAATTACAACATTGTATAGACTTGTATATAGTTGAAAAACAGAAAAAGTTGGAATCATACCAAAAAACATTCGATACAGCTTACGCGTTAATCAAGGCTGACGTAAACGGGTTACCATTGTCTTGCCAACGAAACGAATTTACAAATCAATATATTCAAAATTATGATTTCAGCTATAGTAATATACAAAGTGATGATATTTCATTCATGTACGAGCTATTACAATTTCATTTTAATTCTTTATCAAACATGATTTTGCAGGATTTAATAATATTGTAATATATATATATTATCTAACTGTTAGTAATAATTTTTATATTATTTTTTTTATTTTAACCTATAAATGTATTATTTGATTTCTATTTAAATAAAAAAACAAGACATATAATATTGTAATCAAAGTTTTATTATTTATTTAAATGATTTCCAGCCACCACTATTATAAACATAGTTTATTTATAATACATATCAAATTCGTGTAATTTTTTTCTTCGAATCTTTCATGAAGCGGTCGAAAAGTATTTGAACCAATTCGTTCAGCTCACTCGATATTGTTTGATCCTTTACCTGATCGGTTATTGCAAGCTTCATTGAACATTCAGCATGTTTCCATCTGTAAAAATTATTTTTATAATAATATCTTACTTAAAAAATAAATAACTATAGTATTATTATTGTATATTATATATTATTGTATACTATAGTTATTTAGTTATATTTGAAGCGCGATAATAAAGTAATATAATATATTTTACCTGTCCTTGGAATCAACATGCTCAATGTTTTTCGTTTTATAATGTGACAACGTCCAATAGTCAGTAGATTTTTCGTCAGCAGGTGCCTTTATAATCAAAATCCCGTCGTCTTGTCGAATGCTCATTGAATTTGTAATTTCCAATCCAATTTTCTGATCTTTCATCAATTTTCCAATTTTTTCTCGATAAGAAATATTCTTTAAAAAAATAATTTAATTATAATTTTGTTCACTTGATCGGTTATGTAAAATCACTCACTTTTTTTGATTTTTTTACATTGTTTTTCTTCTCGTAGACCCTCTTTTGACTACCCGGTTTTATTCCTGTTTTTTTGTCTTGCGTGTCTATCATATCAACCTATAACCATAATAAGCGATTAGTTAATGTTTTTTTAGTTTATAAACAGTTTTAATTAAATGTTTAATAATTTTAACATTTAAAAAAATTATAGTAACATTATATTTATCTTTACCAAGTATGACTTAATATTTGATTCTATTAAAAAAAAATAAAAAGATATATTTTTTATTTATACTTACATCGCTTACAGCAAAGGATTCTTCATCATCACTCCTGAATGAATTGACCGACATTATTTTATTTTTGAAAAAAAATTTAATTTATTAAAAAATGGAAAACTATTTGTATAAACACATGGACTCGCTGTAGACTCGTTGAAGTAGACTGAAAATATTATATCAAAAGGATTACTTATAAACGTATTCTCTCCTGGTCTCAAGTAGTCTGAAGTTCATTATACGACCACACCCTTGTTATTACATTCTTCAAAAAAAAAAAAACAGGTTTCTTTTTTTTTACCTATTTAATACATTAAGCAATAATAACCTTTTCTTATTTATAGATAAGCAGATCTCATACTTTAGTATATAATATGCAAATAACTCAAATTAATAATAGTCATGAGAATTGGCAGTATTTTCGAAACATGTTTGTCAATGTTTTTTATTTTAAGTTCATTGTACGACCACGATCTCGTCACTATATATTCTTTAAACCTATGGTTTTTATACCTATTTAATATATTTGGCAATAATAACCGGTTTTTTTTATAAAATTCATTAAACGACCTCGACATCGTTACTATAATCTTCAAACCCAGGATGTTTTTATCTATTTAATATACTTTGACATTTAGCAATAATAACAGGTTTTTATTTGCAGAAATGCGGATTTCATACTTTCGTATATAATATGCAAATAACTCAAATTAATAATAGTTCTGAGAATTGACAGTATTTTCGAAACGTGTTTGACAATATTTTTATTTTAAGTACATTGTACAACCACGATCTCGTTACTATATAATATTCTTTAAACCCAGGGTTTTTATACCTATTTAATATATTTGGCAATAATAACCGGTTTTTTTTATAAAATTCATTAAACGACCTCGACATCGTTACTATAATCTTCAAACCCTGGATGTTTTTATCTATTTAATATACTTTAACATTTAGCAATAATAACAGGTTTTTATTTACAGTAATGCGGATTTCATAGTTTCGTATATAATATGCAAATAACTCAAATTAATAATAGTTCTGAGAATTGACAGTATTTTCGAAACGTGTTTGACAATATTTTTATTTTAAGTACATTGTACAACCAAAATCTCGTAGCTATATAATCTTTAAATCTAGGGTTTTTTTTTTACCTTTTTAATATATTTGGCAATAATAACAGGTTCTTATTTGTAGAAATGCGGATATCGTGTTAATTATAACCTCCGACTCTGTGAATATAATACGAATATCATAAAAAAATAGTATACTTTCTATTAACTCAATTGATTATAAGATTTTAAAGAGATGGAAAATTGGATACTATTTAATAAGGAATCCATTTTTTAAAAAACCCTCAGTTTTATTGTGAACACAAGTGTACGCAGAACACCAACATTTTTTTCAAACATATCTACAGAAACCAAAATGTAAGTAATTTTTGTTATTATTTCAATTTTTAATTCTATTATATAAAATTATTTATAATGAATCTAAAATTTATCTAAAAAAAAAAAAAATAAATAGTTAGATATAATATCAACTTTTATCATAAAAACGCTACAGTAATGTACCTATTTTGCCTATATTATACGCCAGGTTACATTTTATTTAAAAAACAAAGTAAACGATAGTAATATGATGAAATTTGATATTTTTCGTTCTTAAACAGTGATATGAACTTGGTTTTATTATTAAGGATAAAAGAAATATCTATAATATTATAACCATTAAAATAATTTTAAAATGATCTAATACAAGTTTTTTTATTTTTTAAAATTTTTTTTTTATCGGTCTATTTTAGTTAAATATTGTCTATTAATAAAATAAAATAAATTAAAATTTTTTAACTATTTATATTACTCATAATAGTTCCAATCTATATGTAACAATAAAAAAAAAAAATATAATATAAATACTTATAAATTATAGAATAATACAATGGATTCTCAAATTGAATATGTCAACACACTAATCGAGGAAATATTAAATCAAAGACAGCAAAATGATGAATTTTCAGATAGGGAATAAGAAACTAAAAAAGAAAAAATTAGAATAATTAATAAAAAAATTCGTCAGACATATAAACGGAAAGTACTGAACCCAGTAGAAATAATAAATTTAAGAGATGAAAAAAATAGTATTTTAAGCGAGTACAATCATTTTAATTTTATTGGTTTACAATGCGATAAACGCATACGTAGACAATTATAAAATTTGTATGATCAATTAAATGATCTAAAAAATGGTAATTGTGAATTTGTTTCTATATTAAATTATAATCACCCGATTTCAGATCACTGATTATTCAATTAGCCATATTTAATTTAGTTTTATTTTAATGTTATTATTATTATCACTGTTTAAGCTATTATTAACCCTTTGTTAGTGTGTTAACGGTTTTTTGCATCTTTAATGTGTTGGGGTTTATTACACCCCATAATTTAAAATAACAAAAAATCAAAATTATAGTTCAACTTAATAAAAAATGAATTTTATAATAACTTGTTAATATAATAATAATATTAAATAAAAAAAATAACTATTTTTAGTATACTTTTTAGAACTTATAAGTAAATAAAATTTGTCAATACCTATTTTAAATGAAATACATTAGACAAAATTATAAAATAAACACATTTATAGTATAATTAATGTACTAACTAAAAAAGAAAATCAAAATAATTAGTAGTATCACGTAAAATCTTATCACGTGGGGTTTAATAAACCCCAACACACTAACGAAGGGTTAATTGTTATTTTATAAATAAAAATAAATGTATCAACATTCTGAATTTATTTTTTTTACCTTAACAAATGAAGAATATTAGATATACACTAAACCTAAACAAAAAAATCTTTGCTAATGAAATGAAACTGTTTTAACATAAATAATTATAAAGATAAAAATAAAAAGTTTTTTTTTGAAAGCAGAAATTTAAGTTAATCACGAAATAATGTATACTATTTGTATCATTAATAATAAAAATATTAAATATTATAATTATGTTTTTATTTTTTTTAAAATACTAACAGAACGATGACTATACCAGATGAGGCAATGTATTCATGTGTCATTCCATACGAGCTATGGCGGGTTATGGCATATCCATTTGCGTATAGCGAAAGAGATCTGTTAGATTTGTTTAATAATTCGAATTATATACTAAAAGAAGTATATGTTGAAATTACAATAAATCATAGATCTAAAAAATCATATTGTTCTATGTTTTGCGTACTCAATGATAACAATCATGGTAATATAAATAACATTTGTCTCGTTGGTTATCATAGACAGTTTCTAACAATTATGGGATTACAAACATATTGTCAATTCCATAGGTGTATGAAATGTTCAAAATATTTAACAATAGTTGACTTATATACACAATTTCCATTAGCAACCAATCCATTTACGACATATACATTTATACCGACACATGGAGATTTGATTAATACCGTTCATTCATAATAATATATAACATGTAATACATTAATTTTTAATCATAACTCGTCAACTATTGATATGAATAAGACAAGTATTGTTTTTGTAAATAGTTCATATATTCGTAAAATTTTCATAGAAAATGACCTTCTGTAGATGTGGTCGGTTGTATGAATCAATGAATCTAGCGTACAGATGGCAAAGCTCCAGTGACTTTTATAGTTCCACAATACACTCGTTTTGTGTGTCGCATAGATGATTCGTTAACATTTATAACCGACCCGAATCCGATAATTCGGTGGCTACAACGGTGTGGAATAACATATGAAACTATTTAAAAACTAAGTTTTATTCAAATCAATAACTGATTTGTAAAATATATTTTTTTTTTTTTTAAAGTTTTCATATTTTTTTTTTCGGATAAAATATATAATAATATAAAAAAATAATTTTTATAGAAAAAAATGGATTTAGAAATGGATTATTCACAGGATTTATTCAATCACATCAAAAATGAAATTAAAAGACTAAAACAGCAAATGGTTGAAAACGAAGAACGAGAAGTACAAGACCAAAGAGAAAAAAGAAATTCGCTAAGTTTAATTAAAAGAGATTTAAAAATGTTAAAATATGAAAAATATTTAGCAAAAACAATTTCATTTGATCCGGAAAAAATAAAAAATATAAAAGAAAGAATAATAAAATTAAAGGAAACACAACAGCTTGTAAAAAATTATTATGCCTTTTATTCTCAAACAAGTTTTGAAAGAGATCAATCCACTTATAACCTACACAACAAATTTACTGTATTGTTACGCGACTTAAAATTATTAACAGAACCGTATGAAAGTATATATTAAGTATATAAGTTTTTTTAATATTTTTTAACTAAGTATTAAATTTATATTACTTGAAATATTAGATATTATTTATTTTGCCTAATGATTTTTTTTATTTAATAAAAATAAAAATATACATATATATTTAAAGAAAAAAAAATATATGTTTTTTTATTATAGCCTCATTATGAAAAGAAAAGTAATAACAAAATATCAGCGTATGAATACGTCGGGAACTGGACTGATTGAAATCGAGAGATTTAAAAAATGTGCAAAAACTTACATCATCAAGAACTATAAGAAATATACAGATTATAAATCATTTTTTAGTTATATTTCAAATAAGCTAATTTGTAAGTTGAAACAATCATGTCTAAATACATCCATAAAATTTAATATACATGTTGACGCTGTTTACGAACGTCCTGTAACCCATGATATTCAGGATATGGCTTTTAAAACTTCAAATATTTTAGCATGTAGTTCATCTGATTTTACTATTTTATTGAACAGAATGTTTAATAAAATATTAACTGAGGAATCAGAATTTATTGCAAAAGGTTCAGGTTGGTCACTTGTATCAATAGATGGGTTACAATTAAGAATTAATTTAGTAAACCCTTTGAAAGGAAGTTCATATCTTGATTTACCTATATTTATAAAAAAAAAAAAAGCCATAATAAATGTTAGAAATAAAGATGTATATTGTTTTAAATATTCTATACTTAGCAAATATGATCAACGTTCGAATAAATCACGATTTAACCAAACGTATTTCAATATTCTAGAAAAAAAAAGTGGATTAAATTTTAAATGTATTGATTTTCCGACACCAATAAAACAAATAAAAAAATTTGAACGTCTAAACAATGTTTCAGTTAATGTTTATAGTTTAAATAATAAAAGTAATATTTTTCCTTTATGTATAAGTAAAATAGAAAGAAAAAATCATTTTGATCTATTTTTATATAATAACGATAAAACATCGCATTATTGTTATATTAAAGATTTTTCAAGATTTATTAGAAGTCAGAAAACTAAAAATTGTTCTAAGTTAATTATTTGTAAGAGATGTTTTACAACTTTTGGGAATAAACCGTGTAAAAGTAAACTTTGGGGTGAAGAAGGATTGATTAAACATAAGCAAATGTGTGATAAGAATGAATTAGGAAGACCAATAATGTTTGAAGAAGGAAAAGATGATGAATTCATATATTTTAAAAGTTATAAAAAAACCAATAGAATACCGTTTGTTATTTATGCTGACTTTGAATGTATTTTGAACCCTAAACAGACTATAGAGTTGAATAAAAGTAGTAAAAAATCTAAGGTTTCTAAAACCTATATTACTCATTTACATGAAATTATGAGTTATGCGTTTTATGTAAAAGTTGATTATAACAGTATAACAAAAAAGCTATTGCATCAATTTAAAATTCCAACAAAGATAATAATGTATAGAGGTAAAGATGCAGCAAAAAAGTTTATGGAAAATATGATCGATATTGGAAAAAAGATAAATGATGTATATGAAACTAATATACCAATGACTACATTGACTGAAAAGGAAGAAAAACAATTTCAGAGAGCGGAGGTTTGTGAAAAATGTTTATTATCTTTTAAAAAAAATAATTTATTAAAGGTTAGAGATCATTGTCATTTTACTGGTAAATATAGACAATGCCTTTGTTTTAAATGTAATTTTGTAATAACTAATCCATCATTTGTTCCAATTTTTTTTCATAACTTATCATATGATAGTCACTTTATAATTCGAGAACTTGGTTGTGATGATAATGATATTCACGTTATTCCGAATTCATCGGAAAAATATGTATCCTTTAGCAAAGAAATTGTTCCCAGATTTAGTATAAAGTTTGTTGACACATTCCGTTTTATGGCCTCCTCATTAAGCGAACTTGCAGAAAATTTGTCTGAAGATAAATCAAGATTTAGAGAGACTCTAAAAATATTTTCTTATAAAAAATTAGATTTAGTCACACGAAAAGGGGTTTTCCCTTATGAATATATCGATAGTTGGAGTAAATTAAATGAAACTCGTTTGCCTCCAAAATCTGTATTTTATAACTCTTTAAAAGATGAAGAAATTAATGATGATGATTATTCTCATGCTGAAAAAATATGGAAAGTATTTGATTTAAAAACTTTGGGTGAATATAGCGACCTTTACTTGAAAACTGATGTAAGTATATTAACGGATGTATTTGAAAATTTTAGAGATTTATGTTTATCTACTCTTAAACTAGATCCTGCTCATTATATGACTGCTCCAGGATTTGCTTTTGATTGTATGCTTAAATATACTAAGGTTAAATTAGAAAGATTAAAAGACTTTAACATGCTTTTGTATTTCGAAAATTCAATCCGAGGTGGAATAACTCAATCAACTAAAAAATATGCTAAAGCAAACATACCAAACATTAGAGGTTTGAACTATAATCCGAATAAACCAATTACATGGATAACGTATCTCGATTGTGTAAATTTATATGGAAAGTCGATGTTAACTGAACTACCTTTCAAAGATTTTGAATGGGTTGATGACTTAGACATAGATGTTACAAAAATTCCAAACGATTCAAAAGTTGGTTATATATTAGAAGTCGATATTGATTACCCTAAATATTTACATAAAAAACATAACGATTTTCCATTTTTACCTTTAAACGAATGTCCCCCAAATTCAAAAGTTAAAAAATTAATTACTACGTTATCACCGAAAAAAAATTATATTATACACTATAAAAATTTAAAACAAGCAATTGCTAATGGACTTAAATTAAAAAAAATTCATAGAGCTATCCGATTTTTTCAGAGTAAATGGATGGCTTCATATATTGAACTCTGTACATATATGAGAGTAAAAGCTAAAAACAACTTTGAAAAAGATTTTTGGAAGTTATTAATTAATAGTGTTTTTGGTAAATGTATGGAAAATGTGCGTGCTAGAATTTCTTTAAAATTGGTTTCGTCAGCTAGAAAAGCAAGTAAATTAATGATGAAAACTAACTTTAAAGATAGAACTATATACTCTGAAAATCTTATGGCTATTCATCAACATAAGGAAACTATTAAATTCGATAAAGCAATTTATGTAGGATTTGCAATTTTGGATGTTTCAAAAACATTTATGTACGATTTTCATTATAATGTAATGAAAAATAAATATGGTAACAAAATATGTTCTTTATACTCGGATACAGATTCTATGGTATATGCTATTCGAACACACAATTTTTTTAATGATATAAAATACGATTTATCATCGTTTTTTGATACATCGAATTATCCTATCAATCATTATTGTTTTAGCGAAATTTATAAAAATCAGCCAGGTTATTTCAAAGATGAAATGGGAGGAAAAATTTTAAAAGAATTTGTTTCATTAAGACCAAAATTATACGCTTACAGAACTGTGGACGATGTTGAGGTAAAAAAAGCTAAAGGTGTGAAAAAATATGTAATTAAAAACCACATGCAATTTAGACATTATATAGAAATATTAAATGCATACATAAACCATAAAAATGTTGATGATAAACAAACACGTAGAAACATGAATTTTATTCAATCGAATAAACATATTGTTCATTCTAAAACAATGAATAAACTTGTACTAAGTGCTAACGATGATAAACGTTATATAATGAATGATGGGATTAAGACACTAGCGTATGGACATTATAAAATTAAAAAAATAAATAATAGTAATAAATAAAAATAAATTACATACATTAAAAAATCTTTATTTTAAAACATCTGTAGACGATATCCACGAATTATGACTTGAATCGAAACCCATCCATTTAACAAGCATTTTATCTTTAACTTTTTTTATAATACGCTCAATTAAAAATGTGTTCGGGAAATCAGTTAATTTAATTTCTTGTTCATAAAAACCTCCTAGAATTATATTATCTGATTCATCCTTTAGTTGATAAGTTATCGGGTTTGTATGTAAAACTTTTGATATTGTAAAAATTTCCGTTGTCCAATTCGGTGTATATCCTTTACTAAATATATGTTTGTATTTTGATATTCTTACTTTATCATTAATTTTAAGTTTTGGTTTATGAAATATTTTATTATATATTTGTATATTTGATTTAATTTTACTTGTATTCATTCGAGCTTCATATGGTGTACACTTAATTGTTCTATGTTTTGTATGATTATAATTATAAATAAATTTTGATATTGTATTATACCAATTCCATGTACCTGTCGCAGTAAAATGTTTATATATATTATTTTTAAGTGTTCGTATAACACGTTCGCCAATTGAACATTTGATAACGCTATACGAACTGTAATGTTTAATTTTATATTTTTTCATTAAATCTTGAAATTGATTATTATAAAATTCTGTACCATTATCTGTTTGTAATAATTTTGGATTAGCTTGTTTTAATATATTAAGCATACCTTTTGTACATTATTTTCCTGTTTTATTTTTCAATGATTCTACCCATACATATTTTGTGTATGTATCTATAACAACTAAAATGTATTTAAAACCAAGATTTTGATTAGAATGGGATTGCATGTCCATTAAATCAGCTTGCCAGAGGTCATCTTTAAATCGTGTTATTACACTGCGTCTGGGAAATATTTTTCTTGCAGGTTGATGTAGCTCATTAGCTATACACTCTAATGTAGACATTATACTATTATATTCCTTTCACGTAATTCTTCTAAAATAGATATGATTTCATTATTTACACCACTATTACCAGCAATTTGAGATGATGTTATAAGATTCAATCTAGTAACTAATTCATTCGGATCATCATAGTACACTAATTGTGTTTGAGGTATTACATCTTTATATAAACCAGAACCTTTCTTAGTTGTCGGCGATAAACTAAATTTAAATAGCTGACCTGTTAGAGGTTCTGTAATTTTAGAACTATTCATAGGAGAAGAAAAATCAAATGGATCATTCCTTATGCTCGAATCATCAATAACATTTCTTCGTTTAGCGCTTGAACTAGATAAAAAGTTATCGAATTGTTTTAAATTGAATTGAGGAGGAGTTTTAATTTTTGCGTTATTAATTTTTAATAATTCCTCGTTTAATTGTTTTTCTTCAGTTTTCATTCGTTCATAAAGAGGTTTTACAACGTTCATCCATTTGAAATATCCTGAGGTTTTAGGTTTTCCATCTGCTTTTAAAAAGACTTTAGTTATTTTTAAAATATTATAATATGATTCCATATCTTCCATAGACATATTTTTTGGTACTTTTTCACATAATAAAGACCAAAGTCCTTTAGTCCAAGGATAGTAATTATCGAGCAAGTGTAATTTACCGTGTTCGAAAGTAACAGGTATATTTGATATTTTAAGTTGATTATTAACCGCATCGTAATGCATACCATAAGATTTATCATAACGTTGTAATTTAGGATTTGAAATTAAAAAATTGTCAAACGATGAATTTAGTACACTATCGCTATCTTCACCACTAGCGTACACGGTTTCTTCTTTTTTGATAGTGTCGGATAAATGTGTAGTGTTTTTTTCTGACAGTGTACTCAATGGTTCTAGTAAAGGTTTAAATGTATCACGAAAATAGTTATCAGAATCTATAATACCACGCTTCATATCCATTATTTTACGTTTGATATTTTTTTTTGATGTTATCAAATTTTCTAACAAAACTTTATCTTTATTCATTGGAAATAATAAGCTTGATATAACTGATTCACCCAACGTTAGATAATACTATGTAGATGTTAACACTGTTACAACTGTATTTATATTATTATTTTATTTTAATGAAAGAATGGAAACCACATCTATATCTACCTTCATTCATTTCACGTGTTTTATCTATAACCATAAATCCATAATCATTATGATTCCAACACAGATGAGACATTTTTCGAAATTCAGAGAAATCCATATCTGCTGATGAATGGTCATTGAAGATATGTCGTAAATTCGTATCATCTTGTTTAAGTATTATTAAAAAGTTTGAGTTATCTCTTACTAACTGTTTTGGTATTTTAGAATATGTTTGCGCTAAATAAAATACAGAACTAGCACCTGAATGTCTACACATTGAGAAGAATTCTCTAATTACAGATTTTGGATCACAAATCACGTCATCAAAAATTATAATAGAATTTTTCTTAGTTAAGTTTGGTTTAATAACTTTATCAGCACTTGAAAAAATGAAAAAATTGGCACCTTTAATATCATCTATTATTTTTTTTAATAAAACATATTTTTCTTGATTAGAAGTTTTAGAGTATAAATAGATATTCTCAAATCTTAATCCGTTTTCATGTGTGATTAGGTTATACATTATATTTGTTTTACCTGAACCACTAGGACCAACTATAATAGCACGTATAGTATCAGGTAATAATGGTCCGTGTCTTGATGGTTTCTTTATTATTTGAGCATCTACGTTTAAAATATCTAATTTATCTTTCTGTTCAATCAAATCCATTTTCTTATAAATACTCTAGAATTTTCAAATTATAATCAGTTATATGTGATGTGTTCAACCCGTAAGTGGGAATCAGATAAGACTGGTAAAGGTTTCGTAAATTTCCTTATAAATAGTCTCCCGTTTGAAGCCCATGTTCCAAAGTATCAGTATTGTGGACCTGGTACGAAATTAAAAAAGAGGTAAGATCGTGGTGATAAAGGAATAAACCCATTGGATACTGCATGTCGTGATCACTATATTGTGTATGCAACTAGTAAAAATTTAGAAGATAGACATAACGCTGATAAGGTGTTAGAACTCCGTGCTTGGGAAAGATTTAAAGCAAAAGATACACCTAGAAAAGAGAAAATTGTAGCGTACGCAGTAGCTAACACAATGAAAGCTAAAAGAAAAATAGGTATGGGTTGTAAAGGTAAACGGGGAAGTGTTAATAAAATTAAAAATGGGACACGAGCTGCGATAAAAAAAAGAAAGGTTAAGAAAAATTATAGAGGTAAAAGACTGATTTTAACACCAGGTCAGACAGGTGGTGCAATTCCCTTAATACCTATTTTCGCAGGATTATCGGCACTTGGTAGTTTAATGTCTGGAAGTGCTAGTGTGTATAATGCAATCCAAAATTCTAAAAAAAAAAAAGGTAACGGATTATATTTAAAAAATAAAGGATCGAAAAAAAAAAACTGATGAAAACGCTACCTAACAGACCACTTACATCTAGAGATATTATAAAATATGTTACAAAGTTTAATATCAGTCATTTCCGTGGCGTCTTTTCACGAGATGACTTACCTAAAAAACCTTATCAGATTGAATGTGGTATATTAAACTTGGACGTATCTTCAGGTGATGGAAGTCATTGGGTAGCGTTTTATAAAAATAAAGATAAAGTTATATATTTTGATAGCTTCGGTGATTTACCTCCACCAATTGAATTACAAAAATATTTTAAGGGAAACAAAATTATATATAACTATACAAATTATCAAGATTACAACACATTTAATTGCGGACATTTATGTCTTGATTTTTTACAATGTATGAATCGATCACATTAAGTTTGACAGGTAATGATACAACATTATCTGCAAATTATTTTCCATCTCTAAACGTTAACGAGGACTCGGAAATAGCTTTGATATGCTTACAAACGTTTAATTCATTTCCGAACATAAATTCAACTAATAACAGATTGGAAATAGAAGTTATCGGAGATGGGGATAATAAATTTATTCAAGATGCGAAATTTAAATATGAATTTGAAGAAGGATATTATGATATTCAAGATATTAACAATAAAATTGCTAAAGAGTTATTAACCTTTAATAAACTAAACGGAACATATTTATCATTCAATATAATTATGGATCAAATAGATTTTAGATCATATATAAAATGTGATGGAATACTACATTTTGATATTTCAAACAGTATATGCTCTGTATTAGGGTTTGAAAAAAAACAATATTTTTCACGCAATGATATTCACCGATCAGAAAAAGCTGTAAATTTGAATACAATTAATTCTATAAAAGTGATGTGTAATATAGCTCAAGGATCATTCAACAATCATCTTCAAAGTCATTCGATTTATGAGTTTTTTCCGACCGGTAAAACAGGAACAAAAGTGACTCAATTACCACTAAACCTTATATATTATAAACTTAACAAAATAAATATTGATTCAATAACTATTCAATTAGTTGATCAGAACAATAAACCGATTGATAATTTCAGCGAGACATTAACAGTTGTTCTACATATTAAACGTCACGGATCTTAAAATTAAATTAAATTTAAAGGTTTTCTAGAAATAAATATGAATGAATCAATCACATTGAGTATAACTGGGAATGAAACCACATTATCTTCAAATTATTTCCCGCCTCTAAACGTGTACGAAGATTCTGAAATAGCTTTGTTATGTTTACAAACATTCAATTCGTTTCCAAACATAAATTCTTCTAATAACAAACTTGCGGTGAAAGTAATGTCTAATAATAATAATGATGAAGGTATATGTTATATTGCATTAAAAACGGGATGTTACGAAATTGCAGATATTGACCGTCAAATTAAGAAGCAAATAAATTCTTACAATGAAAAATATGGTACAACTTTAAAATTCGATATTTCAATTGACCATAATGATTTTAGATCATACATAAAATGTAATGGTATAATTATGTTTGATATGGTTAATGGAATAGCACCTATATTAGGATTTGAAAAACGAGACTATTTTCCAGAGTATGAAACTCATCGATCGGAAAAAGCTGTAAATTTAAACACAATTAATTCTATAAAAGTGATGTGTAATATAGCTCAAGGATCATTCAACAATCACCTTCAAAGTCATACGATTTACGAGTTTTTTCCGAGTGAAAAAATTGGGACAAAAGTTGTTCAATCACCGTCAAATTTAATATATTATAAATTAAATAAAATAAATATTGATTCAATAACTGTACAATTAGTTGATCAGGATTTTAATCAAATCCAAAATTTTGGTGAGACATTAACAGTCGTGTTACATATTAAACGTTACGGTTCTTAAGATGGGGTTAAAGTTCAATATAAACCCATTACTTCACATTAATCGAGCTAGTCATACGACTAAAGCGTTACCGATAACATCGACTAAAGTAAAAAAATTAACGGTGAAAAATAAAAAAATTCTAAAGGCTCTTGGTTATAAACTAAATAAAAATGCCTGAAAGTGATATTTTGGATATAAGTTCACGGTTTGAAACAGATTCTAAAATTACAAAAATTGAATATCATTCATATACACCGTATACGACTTCATTTAATAATAATGATGAAATACGTATATCAATCCAGCAAACGGATGTTTATCCATATCTACATGATAGCTTTTTATATCTAGAGGGAAAAATAACAGAAGCTGGTAAAGTAATACTTTCTAATAATGGTTTTTCATATCTCTTTGATCAAATACGGTTAGAAATCAATGGTATAGAAGTAGATAGTACACGTGTTCTTGGTATCACTAGCTCCTTGAAAGGATACTTATCAGGTACCCCAGTTGACTATTATTGTTATGAAAATGCAGGTTGGACTTTTAAAAATGATACAAAGTCTACGAATAATGCTGGTGAATTTATTCCGTTAAAATATTGGTTAGGTTTATTTGAAGATTTTAAAAAAATATTAGTTAATTCTAGATTAGAACTAATATTAACACGAAGCCATAGTGATTTAAATGCTATAAATGTAAAAAGCGAAGGAAGTGCCACCACAGGTACAGTCGATTTACATAAAATAGTGTGGAAGGTACCACATATTACTGTTGACGATGAAGAAAGGTTAAAATTATTTAAAATTGTAGAAAAAGAAAAAAGTTTGTTTATTCCTTTTAGATCATTTGAAACATTTGAGTACCCCGAACTGGGAACCACTACCAAAGCTGTGTGGAACTTAAAAACTGCTTCAAAATTAGAAAAACCACGATTTATTATAGTGGGTTTACAAAAAGGTCGAAAAAATCAAATAACAAAAGATTGTAGTGTATTTGATAACTGTAACCTAACAAACTTGAAAGTATTTCTCAATTCAATAGCTTATCCGTATGATGATTTAAATGTAGATTTTAATAAAAACAATTTTTCAATATTATATGATATGTATGCATCATTTCAAGAATCGTACTACGAAAAAAGTATACGCAATCCACTGTTGAGTCCTTCAACATTCCTAGAAAATGCTCCTATAGTAGTTATCGATACTTCAAAACAGAATGATTCAGGTACAGCCTCATCAGTAGATGTACAATTGGAGATTGAGTCATCAAAATCACTTACAGGTGTAACTGCTTATTGTTTATTAATTCATGATCGTATTGTAGAATATGTACCTTTCACTAGGGAAGTAAGAAAACTAGTATAAATAATTTAGAATTAAGGTTACATAATATTTAATGAAACAACATATATTAATAAATGATTTTTTATTTATTAATCAAACAGTGTTCTTATTCAATTATTTTTTTTTAAAAAAAAGTGTGTTTTCAGATGTTTTTTTTGTTACAGGGAAAAAAAAATGGCTTGAGGGGGAAAGTCTGCCTTAAACTTTTTAAATCTCCCTGCTCAAAAGTGCTCAGAACATACATTATGGTTTTTGAAAAACAGTGTTTTTTCGTGTTACAGGGAAAAAAAAATGGCTTGAGGGGGAAAGTCCGCCTTAAACTTTTTAAATCTCCCTGCTCAAAAGTGCTCAGAACATACAAATATATACTACTGTCGTGTTAAGACCATAAAAAACTGGATGTCTAGGCACCTCAACGATTTTAAAGCCCGCAGCGACAGTTGGATAAAGCTCGTGTATAGCTTGACTCGGTGCTCCGTCACAGAATGACCCGGTTATCAAGTTGCACTCTACTTTTATACAGTTTATTTTCATTATGTTTTTACAGTATTTTCAGATTCATGAGTGGCATTAGTAGTGTTGTAGGTGTCGGGATGGTTTAGAATAACAAACAACACGTCACGTATAACGTTACGAAAAAGTATATATTATTATCGTTAATATAATATTTACAAAAGTAGCGCACGCATTTACGTCGACCGTGGATCTTCGAAGACTGACCCCGCGACTAGACCGGTCGCGGGTCACGCTCTCGCGAACTTAGATAAGCAGTCACGGTCGTTGCGATAACGACCGCGACATACTCCCCCCCAAGTCCGCGAGAGGCGACGGTACCACCGCTGGTTAGGGTTCCAGCGTGGTACCGGTCTCGGCTACCTTCATAGCCTCAATCCACCGCTCCACAGTGGCCAGCTGTGCCTCTGGCGTCAGTGAGGGTGAGGCTGGTTGCTGCGGTGTCTGCTGCGGCGGCTGTTGCGGCGGCTGTTGTGGCGGCTGTTGCGGCGGCTGTTGCGGCGGCTGTTGTGGCGGCTGCCGCTGGAACCGGCCTCGCCCGTCCCGGACGTCATGGCGCTGGTACGCTGATGCCCCACGTCGCGGTGGCACCCGTCTCGGTGGCCCTGCCCTTGGCCTGGTAGCCTCGCGCTGCGGGGTGTTCTCGCGAACAGAGCGCCGTCCCTCCGCAAACCCCCGTTCGAATAGGGCCCACGCGGTGGGGCTGGCCCGTATTCGACCAAATGAAGCGGTGGTCGCCCGTTCCGCCGTCCAACCACCCACCACGTCGTCAGGCCCGTCTCCAGACAGCCTTCGGGCGTCCCGCAGCAGTTGGGCTGCGATTGACCGGAGCCTTTCGACATGGGCAGCCAGAGCCCCACGGAATGGACGGTTGCTTCGATTTGGTGCTGCCATCTGAAAATAAACATGGTTAGTTAGTGTTCTCTGACGGTCTTACAGCTCGCTTCATTGCTGAGACGTGTAATTTTGTAGGGTGTTTACCCTCCGTCAAGAACACTCCGGTTCCTAATCGCTTACACAGCCTGACCGGTCCTAACCATTTCGGAGCGAACCCCGCATGCACCCGCTTTTCAGCACTTGATAGCGGATGCGCTTTATAATAGACCCAATCCCCTACCGACAGACGGGTTCTACCCGGAGGTTTTGGTTGTCTATGGGTTCTGACAGCCTTCTGGCCGGTTACAATTGGAACATTCTTCTCCTTTACGGGAGCATCGTCCGGTTTTACCGAAGTAACACCGGGTTTTTCCGGCACGTTCCGGCCGGCTTCCGGCGGCTCCGGACCAGTTCCACTTTCCTCCGGAGATTCTTCGGCCAGCTCCAGCTGCCAATCTCCGGGTCCCTTAATTTCCCGGCCAAACATCATTTTGGCGGGTGACTGTCCGGTATTTCGGTTCTCTCTGTTTCTAACGGAGAACAATACGTGTGGCAGGTAGACATCCCACAGATGATGAGGCTTATCAACGAGTAAGGTTCGCAACCCTTTCTTTAACTCTTGGTTTCGCCTTTCTACTGGGTTGGCACGTGGGTGGTATATAGGAGTCGTCCATCCTTCCGATCCCCACCTCTTGAGTGCTTCTCCCATTGCCTTGGACACGAACTGCGGGCCATTATCTGACAATAATGCCCTCGGGTACCCGAACCGCGGGAACAACTCCCGTTCGAATGTATCCACAATCGATTTGGTGGTCGCCTTCCCTAACGGGTACGCCTCTACCCAGCGACTGTAACAATCAGTTACTACCAAAATCGTTGTCTTACCTCGTTGTGTTCGTGGGTACGGGCCCATAAGATCGATGCTCAGCACCTCTTACGGTTGACGTGGTATTCGGGTGCACATCTGATCTTCCGGTTTGCGATTCAGTGGTTTTACACATGCACATACGTGACATGCTCGAACGTAGTTCCGCACTGTCTCTCGCATACCGGCCCAAAAGAAACGACTCTTTATACTCCGGTAGGTTTCTTTCCAACCGGGATGATTCGCTGCTTCGTGGTCGTGAAACCTTCGTAGCAGAATCTGAGCCTTTTCCGCCGGGACTACCACTCCCTCTTCTCCATTCGCGATGGATTGTGGGTGGCGGTGTAACACCTTGTCCCGGATGACGTACAACTTCCGAAGACGACCGAACATTGCACCGTCCCCGGAGAGTTTGGCAACGATCTCCCGTATGTTCGGGTCATTCTGTTGCCACTCTCGGACGTCTTGTAATGTAACGTTTCCGTCATCACTCTTCGGCTGGATCGCTCCACAGTGGGTGACACCCACACCGAATCCTCCGGACATGCCGGACGGATCACCGAAGACTCCGGATGTTTCTCCGGACACTCCGGGCCGAATCACAGGGGGGTCGTGGATATTATTCTCCAACGATTCTTCGTCCACTGTATTCGGTCCCACCGGACAACGGGATAGCGCGTCAGCTGCTTCATTTTCTACTCCGGGTACGTGCCGGATTTCAAAATCGAAAGCTCCAAGTTGTAAAGCCCATCGCGTTAGTTTGCTGTTGGTACAGCGAGCTTGCTGTAACCATCGGAGTGCCGCATTATCTGTAAATAGCATAAACTTACCAGACTCGAGATACGGCCTGAACCGGTCAACCGCCCATACTATGGCTAGACACTCACGTTCAACTGCCGAGTATCTTCCCTGTGCTGAATTGAGTTTCTTGCTGGCGTAGGAAATGATTTTCCTGTCGCCACTCTCCCCCCGCTGGAAGAGCACGGCACCAACTCCGACTTCGCTTGCGTCGGTCTGTAGATTGAATGGCTTACCCGGAAGAGGAGGGCAGAGCCGTGGTGCGGACACCAAAGACTCCTTCAACTTCCGGAACGCTTCTTGCTCAATCTCTGTCCAACGCCACTTGGTCCCTTTGGCCAACAGACTCGTGAGCGGTGCTGTGATCTCGGCGTAGTGTGGCACGAACTGGCTGTATCAACCACAAACGCCTAACACGCGCAACACGTCTTTTGTCTTCTTTGGAACCGGTAACTCCTGAATCGCCGTTAGTTTTTCCGGTTCCCGGTCTATTCCTTCACCGTCCACGACGTGACCTAGGAATTTGATCTGTGCCACCCCGAATGTACATTTTTTCGGTTGGCACGTCAGACCGTAAGACTGGAGTCGCTCCAAGACTCTCTGCAAGTGGTTTAGATGTTGATCGGGACTCTCCGAGTATACCACAATATCATCCAAATAAACCAAAACAAATTTGCCTACTAACCCACGGAAGACTTCGCTCACCAAGCGACAGAATGTGGCGGGGGCGTACTTAAGTCCAAAAGGCATTACTCTAAACTGGAATAATCCTCTCTGGGTCCTGAACGCCGTAAGTGGACGTGTCTCTGGGGAGAGACCCACTTGCCAATATCCTGATTTCAAATCCATGGTGCTGTAAATCTTCGCTCCACCCATTCCTCGGACCATGTCATGTAAGTCCGGCATCGGGTGAGCGTCCGACTCCGTCTGCATGTTCAGACGGCGATAGTCTACACAAAATCTGCGTGAGACATCCTTTTTCTTCACGAGTACTACCGGTGCAGCCCATGGGGATATACTAGGTTCCACAAAACCTTGTTCTTCCATGTCTCGCACCATCTCGGCAATAACCTCGTTCTTCTCTCGGGAGTACCCGTAAGCGTTTAGAGCCACCGGATTTGGATCCTTGAGACGGATCTGGTGCTCTATTACCCGAGTTCTGCCTACCTCTCCGGAGAAGACCTCCGGATATTGGCATAGGACTTTTTTGACCCGCATACCGTACTCTCCTTCGGGTAAACCTGCGGTCGTTAAGTCCACTCCTACGGTGACCGGAGTTACTGGATTTCTCCAACTCACGGAAACACGTCTTTCTTTCCCTAGGTGGATTATGCAACCGCTATAGTCCCAAGCGACTTGTTGCTCCACGAGGAAATCATGACCCAGGAAGACATCTCCAATGAGATCTAACCCGGCCCTGAAACTCACCTCCAAATCCACTATCCGAGCCCGAAATTCGGAAAACTCCGTAATTTCCCGGGTTCTTCCGTCCGCCATCCGGACAATCTCTGGTTCTTCGGTAAAACTTCGGCCAAACTTCTTTGCCACCCACGGTTTGACATAAGTCCTCGCCGCTTGGGAGTCCAGTAGCGCTACTACTGCCCCGAGTGCAAACTCAAGTTCTATGGCCGGTACCGGAACATCCGATACTCTAGTTTTCCCCGTTGACACCGTTGCAATGGCTGGAGACTCAAACGCTTCAGTCCGCAGATCCGAAAAGCGTTGCCGCAACTCAAACTTTGAGTCCGTATCTGAGTCTCTCCTTTTGCAAATTTTTCGTGGATAAGGAACTATTTCTTCGGGAAAATCTTCGGATGTGACCGGACAAATTAACAACTGCTGTGTTAACTTATCTTGTTCCGCATCACTCGACACACTGTCCGGGACATTTTCCTCGGAAAAATCACACACCTCGGTGAGATCTTCACTTTTGTCCGGAACATTTTCGATCCTACTCGATTTTCCATACTTCTTGTCCGGGTGGTTCGACCACCTCTCCGTCGATTTGCCATTTGCCCGACTCATTGTCACGAACTGTGGTTCCTTTTTCGGAACGTCGCTTTCAATGAGTTTTCTCGGGTGGCTACGGCGTTTTCTCCGGTGTTTTTCCGGAGGCTCAACGGTTTTCACCGGACAACTCCTCACTCCGGACGTACACTTCGGGTAACCGAAGTTTTCCTCCGGAGGATTCCCGTTCTTACCGGTCTTCTCCGGTCCAGAACCCTTCTGGCCCGTTTTCTTCGGACCCTTTCCCTAGTCTCCGGTCCGTAACGCTCCGAAGTTCCTTTTCTCCGGGTCAGTTTTGGTAATTTGTGGTTCCTGTACCGGAACGTTACCAACTGCCGAAGTAGAACTTCGTTACCTACCCCTCTTCGGACGACTCTTGATTTTTCCGCCGGTTACTTCCTGGCCGGCCGGGACCCGGCGGTCCCGCCGGTCGTTTTGGCGTTTCCCGACTCCGACTTCCTCCTCGGACATGCAGCTTGCCAGTGGTCATGACTACCACACACTCTACATCCTGTCCCGGAAGACAGTCGTTCCTTCGGATTAGGCACCTGGGATTTGCTAGCATGCTCAGCTTTTCTTCTGTCCAACCATTTTAATTTTGGTGGTCCGCTGGTGCTCTCTCCCGCCTTATCCGATACTACGGCCTTACTACCATCTAAAATGTGTGCAAGCGCACGTAGTTCGCTGAACGATTTCAGCCGTTCAATGCGTGCATGAATTCTAAATTCATCACGCATGAGCCCAATCACCGTCATCACCACCGCTTCTTCAGTCAGACTAAGATTTATGTGAAGGACATACCCTCCCAGTGTTTCGGCCTTGGTCTGAGCGGTACTTAACAGTTCCGATTGTAGACTCGACTGCAACTCGTCCCCGTTGAACTTTTCCAATAGTTCAAACTTGAACTCTTGCCATGGCAAGTCCAACGCCCTCATGGTTCCCCACCATGTTCCTGCCTGTGCCTTTAGCTGAGGGGCCAACACGGTCACCCATCGAGCTATGTGGATACCAGTTTCTTCGAGTATTGCTTCGGCCTGGAGCAAAAACCGCACCGGGTCTTCCTCCCTCTTACCAGCAAACTCTGGTATCGACGCACGGGCCATATTCAACTCATTTTGAGGAATGAGCAGGCTGTCCGCAAAGTGAACACGTTTTTCACCGGAGAGATTACTCCGTAACGCTTCCCCATCACTTCTACCGAACATTTCACCGGACACTCCGGACTGGTTACCGGAAGCTCCGGGCAAACTCCGATTTCGCGAGTTTTCTCCGGTCAATCTGCTTCGAATGTTTGCCCATCGGTTCTCAAAACTCACCTCTTGAGTTTTGACCGGACGGTTTTGATTTTTGTCCGGGCAATTTTGATTTGATCCGGATAAATCACTAGTGGAGGGTAGGGGGGTGTTACCACCACATACGCAGCTTACTTGCGCTACTCGTTCGGTTGACTTACGTTTTTCTTCGGCTAACTCCCGCTCCAAGCGTTCCACGCTTTTGCTGAGAGTAGCGATAGTACGTTGCTGCTCGTCAACCGTCGCTTCTACCCCCTCCAATCTATCTAACATCTGTTCCATGAACTGGTTTATCAAATCTCCGTCGGTTTTGACCTCTTCACCACTGTTCTTTTCACTGAACTTAACACCGGAAAAACTACCGGAAGTTATGGCGGGAAAATACATGAGTGAGTTGACCGCTGCGGAGCTACGGTACGAGTGCAGTCAGCGCGGACTACCGGAAGGGGGTGCGAAAGACGCACTCGAAATCCGGTTAGAGCAGCACATCACGAATATGGGTATACAGGCAAATTCTGTCCGGTTCCAACCAATGGAAACCACCGGACAACCGGAACTTGACACGGACAACGCTGGGCACACCGAATCAAGTACGGACGACCGTACACCCATCCTAAGACCGTTAGATGCTACCCACCTCACACCCACACAAACCGCACAACAGGCCGGTTCCACGTCATTTGATCCGGTAAATAATATCCGGTGACAAAAGATCCGCGACATTTGGCCCTGTGAAAAAATATCCTGTATCAAAAATATCCGGGGCACAAATATCCGATAATTTATTTTTATTTTTTTAATAATTTAATTAGTTAATTAATTTAATAAGTAATTTAATAAATAATTTTACTTTAAATAGTAACACAAATGAATTTAATATTATAATCAAACGTTTTTTAAAAACATGTTTATACTCAAGTAAAAGTTTAGTAAAAATAAAAAATAAGTAGAAATATCTCTATAAGTCTTTAAATATGGACAATTATTTTTAAATGATTATATAAATGAATATAATCTTATAATCAAACATTTTGTGGCGACACCGATTGTCACCACTGACTGCTCGACCCGCCCGACCGACGTTACCACTTTTGCTACGTAAATTTTACCTATTATTTGAATTATATTCGTTTTTATATTTTTACATGTTTTCGACTATTGTGAATTTTATATATGTTTTTATATACGCGACGCAGCGATCGCGCCCCTACTCCGCGCGGTACGCGCAAAACCGTCCTGCGAAGGCACAACGCCGATCGCGACGTAAAGCCCTTTCTCTTTGCTCCCGACGTTCGACCGAGCTACTACGCGAACAGTCCGACCGAACTTTATAAATCGCCGACCCGAACCCGACGTAATGCGCCATCTTGGTAATGCATTCTCGTGCATTTACCACGCGCATCGACGACCTTTTGCATCGAGATGTAATGACCACCGACTCGACCCGTACGGTTCGCGCTACGCAGCGCACGGTCCCGTTACATCTCCCGATCCGCGACGTACGAGCATTTCTAGTTATTGCTGTTGGAATTGAAGCCTGAGCGAACTTGTTTATTGAGGTATTTAACACAAATGATAACACGACTTTATGATTATAATAACTGTATAATATAAATGTAACATACAACTAGATATAGACACCCGTCGTACAACGTACCGTGTCAATGAGTATCCGAGAGTGACTCAAGAGCAAGAGCAAGAGTCAGAGAGTGATTCTTGTACACAAAATGAGCCCTATATATACGCGTCATTGACGTCACATAATCATACCTATGTATGTGTGTAGTATTAATAAGTATTGCTTCACATTACAATAGAAAGTTAAACTATGATGTATAATATATTGATACGTGCACCCGTGTGCTTACAATGTATGCATATTAATATTAATTGTATATTTCAACACCCTCCCTCAATTAATAATTTCTTTGATTGTAGTCACTCCTATTGCTGACCGCAATTTTTCGAACCGATCTTTTACCAATGGCTGGTCAAGATGTCTGCAATCTGGTCCTCTGTCCCAATGAACTGGAGTAGAAATAATCCGTCTTCGTACTTTTCTCTGATGAAATGATATCGTACGTCTATGTGTTTGGTCCTCTTATGAAACTCCGGATTTTTCACTAAACGTATAGCACTTTGATTATCAATATATAATATTGGTTGCTCACCTCCTGTTGTTGATAAGCTCTTGATCAAAAGTGTTATCCACATAATTCCCTTTACTGCTTCACTTGCCGCAATATATTCTGCTTCCGTTGACGATAATGAAACACATTTTTGTCTTTGTGAAGTCCATGATACAACAGTTGATCCATATTTGAACAAATACCCTGACGTTGAACGTCGTGTTTCAGTGTCACCTGCATAGTCTGCATCGCTAAATATTTCCAATGACAACTGTGCGTTACTATCAAAATATAAACCATAATTAAATGTTCTTTTAATATAACGTATTATACGCTTAATTAAATTCCAATGCGCCCTTTTTGGATTTGTCAAAAAACGACTACCAAAGTTGACTGCATATGCAATATCTGGTCTTGATACTTGAGACAAGAACAATAAACTCCCCACTGCTTGTCGATTTAATACTTTTAAATTACTTTTTTCGTCATTTAATACTTCCGTTTCTCCCTGTTGATCAAGTGTATGTGATTTATCAATCGGTATTGATAACTCCTTTGCTTCTAACAAATTAAATTTGTTAATTATGCTACATGCATAATTTGTTTGGTGCATAAATAATGACCCATTATCCATTATGTCTACCTGCATTCCTAAAAAATATTCTACATTACCCTTTTTTACTTCAAACTCTTGTTCCAAGTTTGTTAAAAGTTCTTCAATTATTTCTTCATTATTTGCAGCAATTAAACCATCATCTACAAATATTGCAAGAATAATTTGTCCATCATGAGTTTTAAAAACACATGCATCAGCTTCACTAGATTGTAAACCAAATTTATTCAAAAAATCTTTGAATCTTTTGTTCCAACATCTTGGAGCTTGTTTAAGTCCATATAAGCTTCGTTGAAGTTTACATACTTTATTTGAACCGTCCTCGTAACCCGTTGGTTGTAACATATATATTTCTTCCTGTAAATCTCCATACAGAAATGCTGTCTTTATGTCGAACTGTCGTAATTTTAATTTTTCTACAGCTGCTACTGCGAAAATAACTCTTATAGATTCATATCGGACTACTGGTGAAAATGTCTCATGGTAATCTATACCATACTTCTGTGAACAACCTTTAATGACAAGCCTTGCCTTAAATTTGTCTATATTCCCGTTCGATTTATACTTAGTTTTGAATACCCATGCATTACGTAATGCAACTTTATTCCGCGGTAAATCGACTAATGTCCACGTTTTATTTTTATTTAATGACATTAATTCGTCATTCATAGCACATCTCCATTCATTTACCTGATGTCCGGTTATTGCCTCATTAAATGTTCTACATGGTTCTACACAATCGGCAATGAACGACTGAACGTTATACCTGTCCGGTGGTTTTAATGTACTCCTGTCACGTAATACCATCCTATTGTCTTCGACTACTACTTCGTCCTTGACTTGATTTTCATTTTCTTCAATCTGAGTCGACGTTTCTGTGAATTCTAATTTGTCAGTGATTATATTTTCAAATTTAGTACATTCTTTTTCGAATATAATATCTCTACACAGAGATATCTTATTTGACTTCGAGTACCATACTCGATAACCCTTTGTGTCATTTGAATAACCAACAAATATACCTTTTTCACTTTTCGGATCCCATTTTCGTCGTTTTTGTTTTGGAATGTGTGTGTACACAACCGTACCAAATACTCGTAAATGTTTTATGTCTGGCTTGACTTTAAAATAAAGTTCATAAGGTGGCTTACCTTTTTCTGAACTAGTACCGGTCATATTTAATATATATACCGCTGTGTTTACTCCTTCAGCCCATAATGACACATCTAAATTCTTAGCACATATCATTGTTCTAGCTGCTTCAACGACTGTCCGGTTTTCCCTTTCCACTTTACCATTTTGCTCTGGTGTATATGGAACTGTCGTTTGATGTCGTATGCCATATTTCTGTAAAATACTTGTTATATCATTATTTACAAATTCTAATCCATTGTCTGTTCTTAGTATTTTAACTTTAGATCCTGTATCTGTTTTAATACCTTTAATAAATATTTCAATAATATTTTTCACTTCATATTTATTTTTAATAAAATATACCGTTCTGAAGTGTGAGAAATCATCTTTGAATAATAAGAAATATTTTGACCCACCTATTGAGTCCTTTTGCATTGGTCCACATAAATCTGCATGAATTAGTTCCCCTACATTAGTATGTTTTGTAGTACTTTTATCAAATGATTTACGTTGTTGTTTCCCAATTATACAGTCATCACAGAAAAATTGTTCATCCTTGGTTGTATAATCGATATTATGTTTAACCAAACAATTCTTCACGTATTGAATATTTTGATGACCCAACCGTTCGTGCCACAATTGTAATGTGTTTTCTACTGCAATGTTCGCATAACATTCAGTTTTATTTGGCACTTCGACCTTAACCTGTAATTCGAATAATCTTCCGTTCCGTTTACCTGTAAGAACTACTTGTCCATTCTTTGTAAACTCGCATATTTTATTATCCGAGGTTAATTTTAAACCTTTGTCTAATGATGTACCACATGAGAATAAGTTAAACTTTAAATCTGGCACATGTAATACGTTCGCTAAGTAATTTCTTTTCCAATTATCGTTTATATAAGTTAATATATTTATATTACCTTTGCCTGTTGCATACAAATTACATCCGTCACCGATTGTTATATGTTGCGTATTTACTAATGGTTCATAACTAGAAAACCATTCTAATTTGGCACACATATGATCAGATGCGCCCGAATCTAATATCCGTTGTGGTATTATTTAGTGTTGACTCACTAATAAATGCGTTTTCGTTTGAATCCGACGTACTTGTCTTTTTTAAATCCATACTCCGAAGGTAACTCTTACAATCTCTTTTGAAATGTCCCTTCTTACCGCAATAAAAACAATTTAATTTATTATTAGTATTTATAAGTTCCTTTTTATTTTTACTGTAACTGCCGCGTTTTCCACTAGATTTGTTTTGAAATTTGGCTGAAAATGCACTCGATTTTTCTTGATCGCACACTTCACCTTTAATCTGTTGTATCCTTGATTCTTCAATCAACAAACGACTAGTTAAATTATTTACCGTTTTACTCCCGGTTGGGATAGAGTCCCAAGCACTGTAAAAATGTTGATAGTCTTTTGGCAACGTCATTAAAATTTTTGTCATGACCATATTATCCGTAATAGGTTCTCCTGCTAAACTCAATTTCCTTCCTAAATTTTCCAATTTGGAAA
Source organism: Schizaphis graminum (assembly GCA_020882235.1). Lineage (NCBI taxonomy): Eukaryota > Metazoa > Arthropoda > Insecta > Hemiptera > Aphididae > Schizaphis > Schizaphis graminum. Next base: position 1,418,245 of record CM037035.1, read on the forward strand.
TGTGTGTCGATATATCATCCATTGGATCTTTTGAATAACTGAAAAACTTTTGTTGAAGCAAATGTATACTTGCCTCAGATTTCTGCTCGTAAATACTAAGCAGTTTCTCCCACATTTCAAATGCAGTTTCACAGTTAATTAAATATTGCAACGGACCATCGTCTATTGAGGTAACAATTAATTTTTGACATTTACTATCCGCCTTTTTCCAATTATTGATTTGGTTCTGCCATCGTAATTTGGCTTCCTCGTCAGTTTCCTTTTCCGACGTCCTTGTGATTTTTGGACTTGGCCTAGTCCAATCACCAGATATAATACTTCCCACTTCACTTGAAGCTAGTATGACTCTCATTTGAAATTTCCATAATGGCCAGTTTTCCATACCTTTTAATTTCGTGATCCTCACCGAGTCTTCCATGACTGATGAATCCTGTATACTTAAACCTGTATACTTAATGATTATCGAAATTACCTCGTATACTGTACCGTTCCTGAAATTCAAATACTCTCCAACTGGTTGTAGTTTTCTGTGTTAAGTTAAATGTAAAAATACTTCCAATAAGCAATTTAACCCAGAATGTGTATCTGGGCCCATAACCTGTTGGAATTGAAGCCTGAGCGAACTTGTTTATTGAGGTATTTAACACAAATGATAACACGACTTTATGATTATAATAACTGTATAATATAAATGTAACATACAACTAGATATAGACACCCGTCGTACAACGTACCGTGTCAATGAGTATCCGAGAGTGACCCAAGAGCAAGAGCAAGAGTCAGAGAGTGATTCTTGTACACAAAATGAGCCCTATATATACGCGTCATTGACGTCACATAATCATACCTATGTATGTGTGTAGTATTAATAAGTATTGCTTCACATTACAATAGAAAGTTAAACTATGATGTATAATATATTGATACGTGCACCCGTGTGCTTACAATGTATGCATATTAATATTAATTGTATATTTCAACAATTGCAACTTCGGCCGCTCTCGTCATGTCGATATACGTCTCCGACGTTCCCGGTCACGCGACCAAGCTCGACGGTTTTCGTGCCTACGCACCAACGCTCCCACGTACGAATCGAACCCGCGTGTGCCCCGACGCAAACGCCGCACGCCCGAGCATCGAGCACCCGACGAAACGGCAAACTTGTACGCCCAGTCACGCGCGCTATTTATGTGTGTTAACGACGTGTTTTATTCAATAAACGACATTCGAATGACGCGTCACCCAACAGGCCGTGGACCTCGCACAAGCGGCCCGCGATATAATAAAAGAGGCGCGGCAAGCGGCGGAAAGCGCGCCGCACAGGCACAGCTTGGAGTCGCGACTAACTATGCTCGAGGACTGCATGTCCCGTTTTGGCGAAGACCAACGCCGGATAGCGGAGACAATGCGTCGGCTAGAGCTAGGTATGTCGCGCCCTGCACCGGAACCACAACCGGAGGTATCCGAACCGACCCGCACTCAGCGCACATCGTCATCGGGCCAACACCGGAGCACACCGGAGTCGCCGCCGGACGATAGCACGCAACAACAATACACACACACACGCAACGAACACGGAGTACGGAGCGAGAAGTCCCGCGGCACGCGATCCACCGTCCGCGGACAACCACCGCACCGACCGCAACGTGACCTTCGATAACGCGTCATATTCCACATCCCACACTACCACCCACACACACAACTATATGACGCAATCTACACTGATACCGTACGACGAAGTACGAAGTACGAACAGTGAGATACTCGTTGCCGGAGTTCCACGGAACAACACCCGAGGACCCGGTACGGTTTATACATAAGGCCGAATCGACTTTGTATAAAACGCATATAGATAGGGCGGGCTGGACAAACATTATCGAGCCTCAGCTAAAGGGTGCAGCCAGTACCTGGTGGAATACCGTCAGAATACTGGACCACACCTGAGACGAGTTCCGTGCGGACTTTTTACAAAAGTTCAACAACATGGATATACAGTCCCGGCTGCAGACAGACATAGTGTCCGTCCGCCAATCACCAACGCAGTCGTTAACGGAGTTTTTCACAATTAAACACCAACTCGCGCGCCGCATCAACAACGGGCAAGTCCCAGTGCTAGCTGAGCCACAGCTAGTACACACGATAGTCGGATTAACGCACAGTGGTTACCGTACACACATACGACTGCAACGCCCCAACACATTCGCGGACCTCCGCCAAATCGCGGCAATTATGGACACACCAGATGACCCGCCCCCACAACCGCGGACAGTCACGCACACCGCGCCCGCCACACACACCGCGACCACGGGACGGTGCGGCCGGAAGGCCGCTACCGCGCGACCCGTGCAGGTACTGTGGAGGGCCGCACTGGAACAGTGACTGTCCCGCAAACGCACCGGGTTCGGGAAACGCCAGGTGAGTCGGCGAACATTTGTCCGCACCGCCGCCTCCATCACACACACACACACCCACGCCAACACCACCAATTTTCGGCAACACCGACGGGGATATAACCATCAAACGCACATCGACACGCTCGGCGTCATCACATATATCACCCGTCCACACGTCTGAAATTTCTTCAAGTAGTAGGTCATCATCATCACTCACCACGACCCCCACTACGAAATTTACACGTGCACCGTCGGAATGTAAGCGTAGCACAGAGGTAATCGAAACGGACACCATGGTAATGGCGGTGCAAACCGCCACCAAGGACTCCGAAATCGCGGTTAAGAACCACTTATCCCGCTACCACACACACCCGACGTCGAATAGTGTTAAATGAACATACCCCGACAAAATTCCGACCCCCGCGGTCGAGCTCGAATTTAGGTCAGGCTTCGTAACAGCACTACTCGAAGTGGTATAATATCGTTGTTATTTATCATATCCCGAAAAGCTATACTGTTACAACCAGGTTCTATGTTCGGAATTGAATTATTTGTCTGTAAGCTCAAAAGGCAAAGTTGTGCCGTATTTTTAACTTCCAAAGGTGGAAAAATGTCACATGATAATTCACTAGAGTTGCCGTTTAACGTTAGCGTGAACATGATAAAAATTTTAAACACAAGTGTCCACAGTTTTTCGTGTTATATTTCTGTACTCTGTTATAGTTGAAATTAATAATACATCCGCGGAAATATTTTTGTACTTCTAATGGCGGTGGTAAATTTCCAAAACTATCAAAATATTCGACTTTATTTCCAATTTTTTTATACGCTACCCAGTGCGTTCCTGTACCGTTTTCCGTATCCACCAAGTTGACGATTGCAGATTCTTTTTGCTTAGGACGTGTAGATAACCTGTCTCTTGAAAAGACTCCGATAAAATGAGGTATTTTCATCAAACGGGCGATTTCTATAAGTTCATAATCGTACAACGCTCTACTGGGTAACGTGTTTATTAGTTTTTTTTCGTTTTTTCGTTTTCTTAGATTTTACACCCCCACCACTTTTATTTGATGCAAGATATAGACCTGATCCTATTTTGTACGAGTTTTCTTTATACGGTGTGAGATATAATCCATTACCTAAATGTGACGGTGTATTTCTTTTAAATTCATTAGCCATCTTAACAACGTTGGCTACACCACCAGTTAAGGCCCCTAAGGCTGATAAACCAGCAAAAATCGGAATAAGAGGTAACACTCCACCTTTTTTTGGTACCGTTATTATCCTTGGAATTTTAGTTTTTTTAGTTTTGAATGTCTTTTTTGTGACAGCAACACATTTCTTTGTCAATTTCAACAAGTTTTTTTCACCAATATTTTTCTTTAAAACATTTTTAGTGGCTTTAACCACGGCCTTAAAGCCGCATGCACCACCGACTTTTCGTTTTGCTTTCATTGCGGTAGTCACACCCCAAGCCACAGCTTTTTCTTTTAAACTGGAATCCCCCGCCCTGAACCTGTCACAGGCACGCTGTTCTAATATACGGTCAGCTTCGTTACGATCTGCGATAGAGTTACTACGTTCGTATGCAATGTCGTGGTCTCTACATGCAGAGTCCAAAAGGTTAATTCCCTTATCACCACGAGCTAGACGCTTTTTTAAATTTGTACCAGGTCCACAATATTGATAACCTATAAAGAAAAAATAATTTAAATTATCTGTAATTTTATTTTCGAAAAATAATGTTTATAATTTTACCAGGTACGTGAAGTTCAATCGGTAATTTGTTTATAAGCATGTTAATAAGTCCACAGCCCTTATTCTTGCTGCTTCTTCGACCGAGTGACATTGTGTACTGATAACTACTTCATAATTGTCAAGATATTTATATAAAAATGAAATTCATCAAGCAAAAATTGAAGCTTACAGTTGAAAACGTGGATCCGCCTACTTTGTTTCAAAACTGTAGACATGGACCACTTTTGCCTAATACGATACGAGCTCTTATTGTCGGACCTTCAGGCTGCGGAAAAACGAATTTAATTTATTCTTTATTAACTAATATTAATGGAATACGATTTCATAACGTTTACATATATTCGAAAACATTGGATCAGCCTAAATATAAAATGTTGAGCGATATTTTATCAGACATAAATGGTGTTCAATTATTTAAATTTTACGAAAACGAAGAAGTTATCCAACCTGAAAAAGCTCTACCTAACTCTGTGTTCATTTTTGACGATATTCTTTCGGAGAACCAAAATACAGCTAAAACTTATTATTCGAGGGCCAGGCACAATTTAATAGATGTCTGTTACCTGGCGCAAAGTTATTCGAAAGTTCCAAAACAACTTTTACGCGATAATGCTAATTTTATTGTATTGTTTAAATAAGATGAGACCAACTTAAAGCATGTTTACATGGAGCATTGCCCCGGCGATATGTCATACTCAGAGTTTAAAGAGTTTTGTACATCATGTTTGCGAAAGGGAAGATTCGAGTTTATCGTAATAAACAAAGATTGTGAACGTGATAACGGGCGCTATCGTCACGGGTTCGACACGTTTGTTGTTATATAAACTATTGTTTTTTAGAAAAATACTTCATTCACAAACATGACTGCCGATAGTGAAGTACTCGAAGAATTGATTAAAGCAAAAAATAACATTAAACGTAAGTACACAGCATTAAAACACGGAAAAGCTGATATTCAATCACTAGTATCAGAGACATTTAAACCGATTATCGAACCGTTAAACGAAATACAACATAATTCGCAACCTGAAACTTCTCAACTTTCTGAAATAAACAACGAATCCATTGCTACTACAGACGATCATATTCAAGACTCTGGTGACTGGTTTGATTCTTTTAACACAGATAAGACGTATGGTCCTAAAAAAAAATCAAACGGATGTATAAAATTAGGAAAAAAAAAATTAATCTCGTTGAAAATACGCTGACTATTGAGGACGCTGTTTACACATTGACACCGGGACTTGTCAATTTAATATTTTCGAAAACTCCGAAATTATACACTGACAACGATTTAAAAACGTATAAAACTATATTAATTCAAACATCGGCACATTTAACAGCTGATGGAACAAAAATTAGACAAGGTGGAAAAAAATATAAAGATATAATCAAAAATCTATTTCCGTCTGGTAGTGGGCTATCTATGAATCTGCAATCACATAATTATATTTTTTGGAACAATCCGAACGAGCTTGTTTCTCGTTTAAGGCTGCTTTTAGCATCAAAAAAAGCTGGTAATACAGGTGTTTCAAACGAAATACTTTCGTTTTATGAAGAATTACGTGAAGCAGGGTTAATAAAACGCATTCCAAATGTCTAAACGTGATATCGCTATAGAATTGCACAGGCCTGCGAGAAAAAATTTTACAAGACGAAGAGTTAATATATATGGAAAAAACGATTTATGGCAGGCAGATTTGGTTGAAATGATTACATAATCTAAAAAAAATAAGGGCTACAAGTATATTCTATGCGTTATTGATTGTTTTACGAAATTTGCTTGGGCGTTGCCATTAAAATCAAAAACTGGTAAAGAAGTTTCAAATGCATTGTCTAAAATACTACTCACTCGTTCACCAAAACTATTACAGCTCGATAATGGAAAAGAATTTTACAATTCATCATTTGATATATTGATGAAAAAGTATAATATTCACAAATATTCTACATTTAGTAACATGAAAGCATGTATTGTCGAACGTTTCAATCGTACATTAAAAGAAAAAATGTTTAGAGAGTTTACGGCTAGAGGATCGCAAGAATGGATTTCTATTTTACCATTATTGATTAATGAGTACAATAATTCAAAACATAAAACAATAGGAATGTCACCAAAGCAAGCTGATGCTAATCCTACATCAGTGAAAATAATGCAACGTAAAATAATTAAACGAAAAAATAAATTTAACGTTGGTGATAATGTTCGTATAAGCACATATAAATCTGTTTTTACAAAAGGTTATTTGCCGAGCTGGTCTACAGAAATATTCAAAATTGTTAAAATTAACGAAACGTTACCTACTACTTACTAGCTACAAGATTATAGTGGAAAACCGATTGCTGGTTGCTTTTATTCAGAAGAAATATTAAAAACAAACTATCCAAATGACTTTTTAGTTGAAAAAATTATACGTAAGAAGGATGATCAAATTTTTGTTAAATGGCTCGGGTTCGATAATACACACAATAGCTGGATAAATAAAAGTGACATTAGAAAATAGTGTCAGTCGAGCTACAGTCATGAACGTGTTTGGTAGTTCTCAGTCTGGTGAAACAAATAAAATTATTTCAAATCTCGAACAGTCTATCAATTCGTTTTCGTCTAAATTAGATAAAATCCAGTATTTACTCGAGGAAAATCATAAATCGATAGCTGAGTATATGACAAGAGGTGAAGTATCATTAAAATCAATCAAAGAAAGTACAGAAGCGACGAAAATTATAATACCGGCTATACTCAGTCGTCTTAATACTATTGAAACGTATTATAAAGATAAGCCATAATGTCTTCGGTCATCTTTGACATGCAATGTGTTCTTGGCGTAAATAATAAATATATGATTAAAGAAATGTCTATTGTAGACATAGAAACATATGCAACTCAACACTGGATTTTTAAAAATCCACATTTGAAACAGGACAATAAAAATCAATAAAAATCGAAAAACTAATAAATGGTTGGAACGTAATTTCCATCAATTAACTATCGAACACGGAGACGTCAAGTATGATGAAGTCGGGAGAATATTAAATTCTTTAAAATTTAAATGTATTTACGTCAAAGGTGAGCAGAAAAAGCAACTTCTTATAGACTTCATACCACACGTTTCAATCGTTAACATTGAAGACATAGGATGCCCTCGATTGGATCAAAATATATGCGATGATGAATCTTTACCGTGCTGTATTTTCCATATGGAATTTAATACTAAACAATGTACATTTTATAAAGTATTTGCTTTAAAAAAATGGTTTATAAACAACTCATGAAATTTAATTGTATACAATATACATTATTATATGTAATAAACGAATATTATATTTTATCAATGTTTTTTTTTTTTATTATTTTTATTTTTATTTTTTTTCAAATATAACACAAATACAATCATTTATAAGCGTAATTCGTAAATATATATACAAACATAAGTATTTTTTTAATATAAATAAAACATATATAATTATTCACAAATATATAATAAACATGTAATTATTTTACAAAAATTTATAATACATATTCAATTAAATAATAAACATGAAATTATTTTACAAAAATATATAATACATATTCAATTAAATAATAAACATGCAATTATTTTACAAAAATGTATAATACATATTCAATTAAATAATAAACATGCAATTATTTTACAAACATTAATAATACATATTTAAATTAAATAATGAACCTGCAATTATTTTACAAAAATATATAATACATATTAAAATTAAATAATAAACATGCAATTACAAAAAAAATATATATATTATGTATATATATATATATTTAATTCAAATCATAAAACTATTTCATTTTTGTTCTAAAATGACCATGTGCTAAAGTATGTATTCGATCGTTTAACACAACTCTTTTTTCGTCAAATCTGTTCAAAGCCAGCTTTCTAGACCTTATTGTTTTTAATTCATGATTATATGATCGAATAGATACATTTTCTCTGTAGGGGTCGTGATCACCCTCTTCAGTAGAAAATAGACACACTTTATGGTCTTCAAAAGACATATGATTTTTAACCACATGTCCTCGAACCCCTTTAGCCTTGATTATTTCATTTCCATCTATAATATAAGCGTACGACTTTGCCTTCAATGCGCAGAACTCACTAATTAGACGCCCATCGGTTTCATCGGAGAATAGCCCAGGGACCTTTTTCCGTGCAGAAGTATAGCACGGATGGTCGTGAGGTAGACTCGATGTATCCGTACACTCTAATAGACCCGGTTTGTTCTTAAGATCCTCATAGAAATCTTCAGTCGAAATATCATATATTAGAGAGTCTATAAAAATAAAAATAATTAAATAATTAAATTAATTAAATGTGAAATTTTTTAATAAATATCACCTGTGTCCGTGTACATTAATTCTATATCATTAAAATGCCTTTTCATAGTATTGTAATGATAATCGTACATGAGCGTCTTACTAGTCTCCAATACAGCAAAGCCTATGTATATCACAAAAAATTAATTAATTTTATTATAGAGCGAAATCGATATTAAATTGTTTCCATACCTATGTACATGGGTTTACAAAAATTAATAATTTTATTATGTAATGTGACCGCCATTAAATAATCGCCATATGAATGGCAGTCTTTATAAACCAACTTTTTGAAAAGTTTTTTTAACCTCCGTGGGCATGAAGATAATTCCATTTTTATTCGCTTACGCATTGACTCCATTGTTTTACCTATAATAATATTTAGTTATTATATTTAATCATATATTAATAAATTAATTCCTACCAACAATGGAATTATTCATGAGCTTATAGAAGTCCTTTTCAAATTCGTTGGTTGCTCGTTTCCTCATTTCAGTATTTAATTCAATATATTTTGTAAGCCATGGTGATTGACGAAATTCGATTACCCTATGAACCTAAAATAATTCCAAAAAAAAAAAATTAAAATCATGGAAACATAAAATAAATAATTAAAAAATAAATTTAACCTTTTCTACAATCAACTCGTTGGCGATAGCTTGCTTCAAGTTCTTATAGTGAATTATATACTTTTTTTTATGATCCAACGTCGCCATCAATTTATATTCGACGGAACCTGTCGGAATCAAGTTTTCCGGAAGAAACGGCAAATCATTATGCTTGTCGTGGAGGTCCTCTGGATAAGCTATATCAACTTTGTATACTCGCCCTATATCCGAAGTATCAGTAAGCTCATCAAGTCCTTCCAACGACGGTTCAACCCATTTAAACCCACCATAGGGCATATATTGGCTCATAGCCCATCCATACAAATTATTAAAATATTTTTATTTTTTTTTTTTATGAAAATATAACTAATACCTGATGTATGGCATATATTAACTAATTTCGTATTTTTCGTAATTTCGTATCTAAATAAAAAATATATTATTTATGATTTATAATTAATTATTTATATTACCATCATAATAAACAATCCACGATCTATTTTTTATGAAAATATAACTAATACCTGATGTATGGTATATATTAACTAATTTCATATTTTAATTATTATCTAAAGAAAAAATATATTATTTATGATTTATAATTAATTATTTATATTACCATCTTGATAAACAATCCACGATCTAGGTTTTGAAGAATCGAATTCAAGCATTTTTTTATTGTTGGCTTTAAAGTATCTTTTGCTAGCTTGAACCAATCCTCCACGAATGTCTATAACAATAAAAAAATCAATATCAAAACTTTTAAACTTTAAGCTTTTATGCTTTTAAACTTACCTTTCTCAAACATTAGTAACATTTCATAGTCACTTAAGAGCTCTAATTTCATTCCAGTGTATTTCAACATACAATCAAAACTAAATCCTGGAGCAGTATAATAATATACAGGATCTAAATTATATGTCGAAATACAAATGTCACGAAAATTTTCAAAAACATCAGATAGCAACAGCACGTCAATTAAAAGGTATAAATCACTATATTCGCCCAAAGTCTTACAGTTAAAGTGATTCCATACCTTTTTAGCGTGAGCGTTATCATCATCGTTTATATGAGACTCTGTCAATGAACTATAAAATAACTCTTTCGACGGAAGCTGGGTGTCATTCAGCTTATCCCAACAATCTGTATATTCGTAAGGTTATACCCCCTTATGAGTAACTAGCCGCATTGCCGATACGTCGAAATGTTTCGAAGTTTCGCGGAATTTAGCTAAATCAGGTGTGATCAAATTTTCAGCTAAACTCGCTAGACTTGACGCCATGAAACGAATAGAATCGATGAACCTAATAGTAAAGTTGTTCGTTATATACTTAGAATATGAAATAAACTTTTCCTCACTATTAGGTATCACAGTGATCGTTTTCGTATCATATCCCAGCTCTTTCACGATGAAATGTGAATCATAACTTGTCAAGTTATGAAAAAAGCATGGGACAAAACTAGGCATCTGCAGCTTTAAGTTACATGTATTAAACAGTGTTTGACGATATTTACCTGACAAATGACAGTGGTCAGCAGTCTTATGGTTTTTTACCGTAAACACTGTGCTACACAGATTGCAATGGGTGGCACCGTCGTGCATTCGTCGATCATCCTCAGTCATTTTGATCGAAACATTGGTCTTCATAAGCTTTGCAATATTCAAAGAAATTTTAATCAATGTTTGAATAAAATGTTTGGCGACCGACGAATGTGATTCAGACCCACGATATATTATTGGCGACTGTGGAATATCAAAGCGCTCGAGCAACTCTACCGGAACGTCATTCGAAGTTACTATCGAAATCCCATAACTCATTGGCTCATGCGAGTGAATCGCATAAGTGTTTTCACCCTTCTTTTCATGGCACTTTGGTAGTATAGCTTCGAAATCGGCGTAAAACACAAACGGATGACGTTGAGTATTACGCCACCCTTCAAACCCCAACATAGTATTTTCTTTAGGCATTTCCGGTAAAATTGGTTTGTGTGGGCCGCAAATCAATTTGTGTTGATCGAGCGCTTCTTGTCCACTTAATTTCGTTTTTCGTGGGGCCAAATCGAAACCTGTAAAGCACCTTTTACAGCACAACACTCTGTGGGCATGAGCTGTCCGCTGGGTGCTCACAAGTCTTGAAAAATTAGAGATGAAACAATAATGTAAATTGTCATTATCGCTCATCAATAATATATCAAAGTGGTTGCGTTTTTCTTCATCACACACTTTCAACGGTACCACTTTATCTACGGGGTATTTCGATTGTTCTTTTGCATACTTAATCAAACCATAGACATTCACCGAAACGTCGGGGTTATTTTTTTCGAAAATCTTAACATCGCCTAACGGAGTTGGAAAATCTAACCCAGAAAAATTGTAACGATATTCTTCCGATAAAAAATGATCCCCGACATATTTTGAAGTACCCGTTGAAACGTGCTTTGCCAATATTGCCCACTTGAACGATAAACGATCATTATTAATAGGATTAATAACAGCTCGCTTGTTCAAAATAAATGGCGGCAACGGAGTGTATGATGAAGATTTTTTTAAACTATGGCGATCTAAAAAAAAAAAAAAAAATTGTTTTTTAGAATTAAATTTAATTTACTATTATTTTTATTTAATATCTTACCCTAAAGGAGAGTATTCACACACCCATAGAAGCAACCCATCGATACACGACAAAGAAAATCCCGATCCTTTACCTAAGTAACTTTCTTCCTCAAAAAGAAGTCGATCGAAACTTTCTTCGATTAATGTATCGATGTCAGTATCTAAAATAACCTCTCGGGCCGACGTCTTAAATGCCCTATTTTCATGCGAATATTCTACATGAGGTTTATGATAAGTTGCTTCTAATTTTAAATGGAATTTTATCGGGTGATTTTTAACACACTCGGATAGTATTTCGATCAATTCTTTTTTTGATGAATTTAAAAAGGCATTATAAGAAAAAATTTTGTCAATATTTTTTTTTTAATAACACTGCTATTCCACCGAACATTGATTGAATTTTTGTAAATCCCCTTGATACTATGTTGGTCATTCTACTTTTTTTTTTTTTTTAAACCTACATAAAAATTTTTTTTTTAAAATAATTTCCTATGATTTTTTTAAGCAATAATACAAAAAATCTTACCTTTCTCAGCTGTATCCAAGACATTTGCCAACATTTGATCATTTCCATCATCATCGCCCCACAAATCGCTCGAATTGTCCGATAACTTGATTTTTTTGGGGTTATTACAGGCTTCCCGATTTTCAAGTCTATTTTTCACGCCTGATTATAAAAATTAATTAATTAATTAATCGGATTTTTATAATATTTAAAAATGTCTACCTTGATTTGAGGGACCTGCTTGTTCATTCGGAACAAAAATTCGATCTGCAATCTGAATATAATCATGCGGATTTGATGGAACAACGTTATGAACGTTATGAACAAACTAAAAATAACACATATAAAAAAAAAATAATAATACGTACGTGAGGGGATTAAATCATTATTGGCTTCAACAAACAAATCTTCATTTCCATCGTTGAACCAAAAATCGTCTGTCTGTTCTTTTTCAACTTCGGGGTGGGCAGAGTGATTTTTTCTCGGTTGTGTACAAATACCTTATAAAATATTTAAAATAATTATAGAAAAATAAAATAAAAATAAAAAATATTATTGCATAAGTTATTTAAAAATTGTCATAATAAATACCGTGAATTTGCTTCATATGACGCGACAAGTGCGTTTTTTAGGTAAAGGTAGCCGAACACTTTTCGCAATTGAAAATAATACCTTCATGTTTTTTCATATGTCTAGTTAAAGAATATTTACGCGAAAACGTAGACGAACAATTTATACACTTAAACATTTTTTTTTTTTTTTTTTTTTTTTAATACTACACAAACACTAGAAAAAAATGATAATGAAAAAAAAAATATTTAAACTGTTAAAGAGCTGACGAGAGAACGTTGTTGTTAAAGACAAGTGTAGAATCTACTGAATAATCTATGGATGGTGTGTCCATTTTATAAACAGGTAGCAATGATTTCATCCCCCTTTTTTCAATTGGCGATTCTTACCACAAAAGAGTACGTCCAAACAATATAACCAAATTCGATACAATACAACCTGTTTCAGCCAATGGGGGTGGGCTACATATGATATTCTTTCTTTTAGATTATGTGTACAAGAAAAAGAAAATTATTAAGTGTACAAAATATTATTTTTATTTACTTATGTTTTTAAATATTTTTTTTTAACATTAGATTATACAACGCTTCATCGTAACCGTCGTTAAACCAGATTTCAACGTCTGATTCTTTAGACCGTAATTTCCTACGATTACGCGGGAGGGCTAATATACTTGGAGAAATTTCCCCCTCTGACTCGATATTCAGCCCCGGAGCCGTGATTGAAATGTTGTATTGTTGTGACGGTCCAAACATATCCGGCGACAGAAAATCTATTTGCAAAATGCTCTGTTCTGGTGTCGAGCTGTGTTCGCAACCAGGTTGAAAAAAAAGTTATGCCAAATCAGGTGACAGAATAACTGGTAAAGAATCATCATCATATAGTCCTATTACATATTGTGGTTCTATGAAAATATTAGACAGCGGGGAGAAAATCCCATATCGCTGCGTGTTATACCCGCTATCCCCGGAATGAGTCTGAAATAATTATAATATATTTTATTTTGTTATGAAAAAAAAAATATATATATAAACTTATTATCTTTGTACACACCTCAAAATTAAACATGTTAAACATTTCGCCTTATTGATTATCATGCTGTACCTCATATGCATAATCTGGTACAGGGGAGATTTCCATGTTCGGCGGAAAAATCGGTGAAGAGAATGAATTATCATTAGACATCTGAAATAAAATAATGTTTTAAACATGAAATTAAAAATAAAACAGAATTAAATACTTACGTTTGATCGGTGAATATTTCTCACTTTAAATATTACGAAAATTGAAATAATGTCTTGCCGACCTTATAACAGTACTGTGGTAAAAATCAGAATTATAAAACAAGATACGAATGCTTCTTCACCTTTTTTCACAAAGTGCACAAAAAATGTATCCCCGACAACATGCACCCCGTTGTCATGAACCCATACGTCTGCATTGTTAAAAACCGATTCTTTTAAAATAACGAAGGACCACTTTTATAGCGTGGAAAAATGTTTACGGCGCCTTACACCAACACTCCTGAATTATCGATATGCGAATCTTTTAAAAACACCTACCGAAGAACCACTTTGATTGCGTGGTAAAATGTTTACGGCGCCTTTCACCAAGACTCTTGAATAATCGATATGTGAATCTTTTAAAAACACCTACCGAAGAACTGCTTTGATTGCGTTGTAAAATGATCATGGCGCCTAAATTATCGAAATGTGAATTTTTTTAAATAAAGATTCCTTTCAATATGTAATATGTTTTATAGATGAGTGACTTCAAAATGATAATTGAAAATGGTCTGACGTCGTCTGTATATAACCGAATATTATAATTGTATCTTTATGAAAAGAATGACTAAGGGTCGATTTCATAAATATTGCTGAAATTTGATCACCGACGCCATGTACCCAATGATCTGTTTTATCGAAAGGTAAATCTTTTTAATAACAAGTCTTTTCGTTACGATAATGATTATAAAATCTACCTTTATGGTGGGAATGACCTAGGAGAGATTTTTTAATCATTTGAAAAGATAATACATTACATTTATTTCACTTAAAATATTTTATAAATAACAATAGCAAATTGAAAATCGGCAAGTGAAAAATGTTTTTTCTTACCCTGCAAAGACGATACAAAATTTTAACGTGTAGTAAAATTAAATATAATTCTGAGCAAATATTTTACTTATCCATCATAAAAATTATTTATCACTATATCAGTTATCATAATATGATAAGATAACTTAATACGTATGGTTAAAATTATTTATACGCATTTTTGATATAACAAAACAGGTTAAAATTATTTATGCAAATTTTTTCTATTGGTTTTCATAATATGATATGAGAACTTATTAAAATAAAATAATTTGCTGTTGAATGTGCTGTGGTGTGCCATGGTGTGCATGGTGAGCAATGGTGTGCTGTGGTGTGCCATGGTGTGCATGGTGTGCAGGGGTGAGCAGGGTGTGCATGGTGTGTCCCTAGAACCGGCTTTTTTATCCTACTTAAAAAGTAATTTATATTTAAAAAAGCGGGTAAGTGAGTATCGCTCTGCTATACATTAGGGGGTGGGGTGGACCTCGGACTATGGACACTATATAGGTACCTACATTATTAATTATTTAATAATAAGAAAAAAATAAATATAAAAAAAATATTCATATTATAATATAATAAATAAGGGTAGGTATTATATAAATAAATACAAGGTAAATATCAAATCATATAATAAATAATTTAAGGATTCTAAACCTATTTCAATACAATAAAGTAAAATACAATTTAAAAACAACTATCCTAATATCACCAATTGTAGCTATAAACTGTTGAGTAAAGGTTTAGTTTAATTAATATAAAAAAAAAGCGGGTAACTGAGTATCGCTCTGCTGTACATTAGGGGGGGTGGGGTGGACTTTGGACTAGGGTAGGTTAAATTGTAATGCAATGACAGGTATCATTGTATACGAAAAACGATTCTGAACGGAGATGATTTGTCAGTCTAGGATATATTATATTTAAATATTGTTATATATTCTATTTTGAAACAAATTCAAACATTTAAGTAAAAGTTTTAAGGTCTTACGTTTAGAATTTTTTAAAAATAACAAAAATCGAAAATTATTTATTGGTAAAACGTTATTTTACACGTGTATTTTTGATTTCAAATTAAAATTAAAACTTTAAACACTCGTAAAATTTTTTAAATTGAATAAACATCAAACTTTTTTATAATTATTTTAAGCTTAACTTATGGACAGCATAGTATTAAATTTTCAATTCTTAGCTTTTGATAGTAAAATATTTATAAATTTTTAACTACCAAATAGTGAAAAATATTCATGATTTTGACGAATTTTTGTCAATATTTGAACTTCAAATGCTAATAAAAAAAAATTGTGCCTATGTATTTTTATAATTTTTGAATGAGAGTTATAACAAGTTATGTGGACCCTTCAATTAAATTTTCAAGTAATTTGTCCCAGCTAAATTTTTTTTATCAACATTTATAAAAAAAAATTGAAAATTTCAATTGTCTATAAATAGCTCAAAAAAAGTCAAAATATTTTGAAAATCAAATCACGTAAAGAAAATGCCAATATAAATAACTGGTAAAATTTTCAAGTGTTTACGACTTATACAGTTTGAATTACAACAAATATCAAAAATCGTTTGAGGCTAAACCGTTATTTAACGCGGTTTTGTAAAAATTTAAATTTCAAACACTCATAAAAAATTTTTGTCTGAATCCGGTCGAGTTTTTTTTACAGATAATTGAAGAAAAATTTTCGGAGAACCTTGTACCAAATTTTCAAAACTTAGTTATAAAAGAAAAAAATTTTACGATTTTTCAACCACAAAACTACTCGCAAATTTTCACAATTTTGACATATTTCGTATAAATTCGAACTTTAAGCACTTATAACAAAAATTGTGATTTCGGATTTTTTTTTATCACTTTAAGAACAACTTATGAGAAACCTTGCATTAAATTTTCAAGATTTTCTGGCCGAAAAATTTTTATCGTTATTTAAAAGAAAAGTATTTAGAAAAATTAAAAATTTCAGTTGTCTATAAATAGCTCAAAAAAAGTCTAAATTCTTTGAAAATTTAACTGTGTATGGAGAACGCTAATATAAACATTTGGTGAAAATTTCAAGTATTTACATTGATTAGTTTTTGAGTTATAGCAAAATAAAAAATTCGATTTTGCCGAAAACTGGTTTTGCGTAAAAATTCCCGTTTTTCTATCATTTTTTTTTTGTTTTTCTCGATTTTTTTGAAAACTGTTGGAAAATGTTTACTTTTCACCTCTATAATGCACCAAGGTATCCACTGCCATCGGAAACCACCCCCAAAGTTTAAAATTGAAGCATTATTTCGACTAGTTATGCTGTACACAGACACAAAAAAAAAACACGTCATTGTAAAATCAATACATTCATCACTCCGTTCAGAATCTAAAATTTTCTTAAATTTATAATTTACGATTTTTGGTTATTTTGTTTAATTCGGACAACCTATATAAACGCCAACAAGTCCGAATTGATGAGATTTCTGGTCCAAGTATACTATAACTATGGTATTACTATATTATGCTTCAATATACTTTTGAAATTTTGACTACCTACATATATACTCCATACTAATAAAACCATATTTATTACTCTATACAATTCTACATTATTTGTTACTTAACTTTATTATTACTTACATACCTATACTTTAATAAACAATATAGTTATTTACTTTTTGGATCTTAAAATTTAAATATTAATAAAAGAAAATTAACTCAATACGCAATTATAAATTATATTTTCAGAAATATTATGTACATTAAACATACTAGAATAGACTTACATAAAATTTATCGCTAAAGTAGTGATCGCATAGATAATACATATACATATATTATGTATTATCTATGAGTGATCGTCATAATATTAATATAATTAAAATTTTGTTTTAACGGAATTTAATATTATTTTTTAATTATTACTTAAGTATAAAATAATAATATTAAGTAAAATATTTTGTTGAGATAAGTCATGCAAATACCTTACAACATAAAGATATAAATCAAGCATGTCAAATACGCAACCCGTTACCCATGGTCCGTATGCAATACTATGTCTACTAAATGTCTAACATTTTAGATTCTGAACGGAGTGATGAGTGCATTGATTTTACAATGATATGTGTGTGTGTTTTTTTTTGTGTGTCTGACGACAATATTTGGAGCAGTAATATTGCTTCGATTTTTGACTTCAGCCCATCTTTGAAAAGGAAATTGAATCTAGTTGGTACTTTTATTAATTATTATTAGAGTTAAATTATGTGAAATGTATGTAAAAATTTGTTTGGTAATTTATCGGTATAATATGTACTATAATAATTACGGTAAAAACGCTGAAGATGGTAAATTTCTATGAAAAATAAATTTACGCTAGTTCCTTAGGTTTTAAGTTATTTTAATTAATATTATTCATGATTTTAATGAATAAAATTATTATTCTTTACTACAATTATTCAGAATAAAAAATTATTCTTTATTCATAAGTAAATCAGTTATTCGTGCTTTTATTTTTTTAGTCATTATTTTGATTTTTTTTTTTGCCCAACATTGCTTTAACCTATAGATGACTAAATAAATTAAATGCAATTGCATATACCCACTTATGTAGTCATGTTACACATTTTTTTACTCCCAAATTGTCGTAGTCGTAAATGAATCCTTCATGTTCCATAACTACCTAATTTAAAAATATATTGACTGATGTCTACTAGATAATTTATAATAACATTACTACAGTAGGTACCCAAGTGTAGTAGTCAGTGGCGGCTCGTGGGTGCTGGCATTGATTATAGAATAGACAGATAGCCCATACAATGTTAATATTTGGTGACTATACGTAGGATGCAGCCACTATGGAGCGCTATATAACTGTCACAAGAAATCGCCTCACGTTTTAATAATATATAATATTATAATTTAAAAATAACTAATTTATGGAGTTATTTTATGAATAAAATCCATGCACCTGTTTTTTGTAGATAAAAAATGTTCGATGACTTAGTCGTAGGCCGCAGTAGAAAAAAGAAATGAAAATAATATTATAATAATATGAAATAATAATATATAATTATATCACGGACGACGCTACCAGTCGTCAAAAACGCGTATATAAGACCGCAGTTCAATTCAGGCTGGTGCAACTCCATAGGAGCGTTTTGTACCATGCTTAGTTCTATCGTACAACCACCGTTAGCGCTGTACGTCGTCGTAGTTCGGCATTCCGGCGCCCGCGCGCCGGGTGCTTCTATCACTTTTCATCTGACTACCTGCATGATCGTTATGTTCGTTAAGTTTTATTCTTATTACAAAATTGTTGTTTGTCTAATGTTAATTATTTTATGACTTATTTCTTATACGCTACTATTTGACATCTGTGACCTGTGTTGTGTTTTTACCTAATACAGTAGTTGTGTATAACGTTATATCTTTAATCGTAATTATATTTGAAGACTTACTACTTATTTTCAAATGTCACCCAAAAATCTGTGAATGGTTGTAAATCAAAAGGTAAGTAACGATTATTATGTCAATAGCGTATAACATACCTAATAAGTCAATATTATAATAAAAATATAACATTTTTCCATCTGGTCACATTCAACATTAGCAATAATAGTATTTGATATACCCAAGATATACCTAGGATAGTTGAACATTACTTACTATTTTTATACATTTACAATATATATTACTTGAGAAGATGGGTATTTCCAATTTCGTTTATGTAATAAGAAAAAAAGATAAGTAATAGGTACCTAAGATACATCAGAATCTAAATGTATGATTTACTGATAATTAATTCCATAGTTATATTTAATTTTTTTTCTCACACAATTGATTTGTGATGTTATCTTTAATATTGGAGCGAATTTACCTCGGGATATACCAATAATATTAAAACTTAAAGGCTAATTGGATTGCAATATTTATATACTACCAATATTAATACTATAAACAGTGTTGGGGAATAACTTAGCTTAAGTTACAAATTACTATAACGAAATTACTTTTTAAGTAAATTGATGGTAATTTAATTACATTTTATTGTAAGTAATTTATATGTGATTTGAGTTACTTTTTTATAGTAATTATTACTTAATTACTCGTTACTTTATTTGGTTTAATACATGCACTAAAAAGCGATCTAAAATCATTGACTATAATTTTGAAAATGCACTTTTGTTTAAAATAAATTTGAAAAATAAAAATAAATATTTAATGTGTAGCAAAATAAATATTTGTTAATAATTTCATATTGTTGATTGTCACTATTTAATATTTAGTTTATGTATTGTCGTATTGAACACAAGGTTAGCCCCAGTAATATTTTTGAAAAAACCAACTTTAATTGTAATTGAGTTACAATATTTTTTATATTATTTTTTTTTTTTTTAAGATGTGGTTGTTCATCGGTTTCCAAACCCGAAATTATACATGGATCGACTTTTAGAATGGTTAGACATTTTAGGCATAGTCAATTGTGACCCACTAATGGTTTACAAAAATAAATTTGTTTGTGCTGCTCATTTTGCTAGTGATTGCTCCAGTCCTGGCACAATAAAATTAAATGCCAAAGCTAAACCGACATTGAATTTGCCACCAGGTATATATTAGAAACAAAAATTAATAACAATTTCAATATCGTTCTAATTTTGTTTTGTAGCGATGATAGTTTCACCTAGTTGTATTGATGAACAATTAAAAGCAAAATCTAGTAGTATGTCAACTATAATTGAGAAATCCAATAATGATGATGGTATTTTTTGTTTATTACTAATTTTTTAATCCATTAATACCATGACCATTTTTAATTATTATTTAATTATTATATTAGTTGGTGATTGTGACATATCTGGTATAAATTTACTAAATACAAATGACGAACTGTCTGCAGAGGAACAATTTTCAGGATTTCCAATTTTAAACATTGAGCACTATGACAATGGTATGTTTATAATTTAATGGTACACTGTTGAAATCCTAATGATTTATTATTTTAGTAACTGGTTGCAACGTCTCAAAACCCGAAATGAATGATTGTGGTGACATTTCTGATATAAATATTTTGGATTCCAGTGTTCAATTAGCTGAACTTGTTGGTATGCTTATTTAATTAATAATCATATTATAGTATAAAATATAAATTGCTTTGCTTATTAATTAAATCTTAATTTGCTTTGCTATAAGTAAAACTTATGATTGCGCTTTGCCTTATATAGACGATATGTATAATGCTAGTGTTGGGACTTCCTCTCAAACTAATGCTGCTGCAAATAAAAGAGACTATGCACAAAAGAGTACTGCTACAAAAAAACAGTTTGGTTAATATTTTTTCAGTTAATATTCTATATCTATGTGTTGGCGCCGCATAATAGCGGCATATGTATTATAATAATAATATTATATTATTATATTGTACGCGCGCTCCGGTTACGAGCCGTCGCCGATTGAACCACACACACACACACAAACACTCGCGCTCACCTGTCGTTATCTTTGTATATTTATTTTTGTTTAATTATATTTAAAGTATTGTGAATTATTATATAATATTATGCAGATTAAGCGCTATCGCACGCCGCCGGATCGGCTGGCGACTATTATTTAACACAGCCGCCGTAATATCACCAGTATCTATTGTACCCATAGACCTTATACTAATAGACGGAGCAAGGGTGTAGTTCGCGTGGTCTTGCCAGGCTGCGCTGCGCAACAGGACCCGGTGTCCTACGCACATGCGCAGTAGAATTCCAGGTTGTGCGTTTTACGGTGTGTTTTAAAAATTGATTGTATGATAATAATTTTCAACTGATAACAGAACAACAATTATTTAAAACATCAATAATCGTCAATCGAATACGCTATACGCATACAATCAACACCTTTTAATTTTACTGATATTAACAGTTAACACTAATTACTAATTAGTAATTTTACTGCCTTTTTTTTAAAATGGTTAGAAAATGTGTAGTATGTGGTGTGAAATATGAACCTAATAGCGAAATAAAATTTCACGCGTAAGTATTTTTTGTTTTATATTTATTGTTTTGTCAATGATTTATGATTGTGTTATTTAATTAAGGTTTCCAAAAGATGAATGCCGAAAGGGTCAGTGGAAGAAAGTTTGTGGGATCATATCTAATGTATCTTTGAAAATATCTGTTCTATATTAACCTAATTTATTTATTTTTAATGATCTATACTTTATTTTTCCAGTAAACACAATGTATCAATAAATCAGGAAAATTCAACAGCTACTATTACAGATACAAATATTAAAAATCCTTCTGGTAACAATGATTTTGTAGAACCATGTCTTGAATCTCAAATCTGTGTTACTCCCAGGTAATATAATTTTTTAATTATAAAATGTTTTGATTTCAAATAGTTTTTCATACATGTAAATTATTATCGTTAATAAAACGTATTTACATAATTAATAGATTTGTTTATGTATATAATTAATATTCTATTCTATTTACATGTTTTTGATTTTAGAAAACGTAAATTGGACCATGAGAAAGATGAAACACCAATACAGCTATCACCACAGATCTGTGTTACCCCTAAATTGTCACCATCTCAGAAAAAATGTAAAAAATTAAATGTAAACACTATTGGACTATTATCACCTTCCCATTTTAGTTCTCCAAATAAAGCCAAAAGACATTTAAGTATGATTAAGTTTAAGTACCAACAAAAACAAATTCAAAATCATAATCTTCAAAGAAAATTGAAAAGACTGAATATTAAATTATGACTTATGACGAATTAATTAAAAATTTACAACAAAAACAATTATTATCTGAAAATGCTTTTTGTCATTTACAGGTATGCAATTGATACATAAATATTTTTTAAAACACACATTTAATTTATGTATTTTTTAATAGTCCTTTAGTTCAGATACACTACGTAGTTTGGTAGAACGTACTATGTCTGGTCAAAAAATTCCTTTTACGTCAGAAATGAGGAAATTTGCAATTACTCTTCAGTTTTATTCGAGTAAAGCATACGACTATGTTAGGAAAAGTTTTAAAAATGTTCTCCCTCACCAAAAAACTATTACTAAATGGTATAAAGTTGTGAATGGAAATCCAGGTTTCACAAGTGAAGCATTTGAGTTAGTAATATAGGTTTATTATATGCAAATAGTGTTTTCCCTCCATTGTTAGTTAATTCCATTTATTTTTAAACATGTTATAATTACAGGTGTATTAAAGCAAAAACTATAGATTGTACAGTTGTTTGCAATATTGTGATAGATGAAATGTCAATAAGAGAGCAGATTGAATGGGATGGGAATAAAATGCATGGTTTTGTAGACATGGGTTCAAATATTTCTATTGATGATGATAATTTAGTTCACGCAAAAAATGCATTAGTTTTTATGGCGGTAGGAGTAAATGGTCATTGGAAAATGCCTATAGGATATTTTCTCATTGGAGGGCTCAATGGTAGTGAACGTGGAAATTTATTGAATAAATGCTTGCAACTCATGGCTGATACAGGAGCAAAAGTCCACTCAATCACATTTGATGGTGCATATAGTAATGCTACTATGTGTAAATACTTAGGTGCTACTTTTGATAAAAACAAAGAGGGTGAGAATAATTTTAATATAAAAAACCCTTTCACCGATGAACCAATGTATATATTCTATGATCCATGTCATATGTTAAAACTTGTAAGAAATACATTAGGAGATTTAAAGTGTATTTATGACGGAAATGGGCGTCCAATAAAATGGAATCATATAGTACAATTATTTCAAAAAGAAAAAAGTGAAGGTTTAAGAGCAGCAACTAAATTAAGTAATAGGCATATCAATTATTATAATGAGAAAATGAATGTCAAGTTAGCCGCACAAGTTTTAAGTAACAGTGTGAGTTGTGCTCTGAGATTTTGTCAATCCTTAGGTGATGAACAATTTAGTGGTATTGATGGTACTGCAGTTTTTTGTTCAATGATAAACAATGCATTCGATATTCTTAATTGCCGAAGTAAATATTCAAAAAGTCCATTTAATGTAGCATTAGATGAAAAAAGTTACAACAAATATAAACAGTTTAGTAAAGAATTTGAAGAGTACATATATAGTTTAAGGTTCGAAGATGGTAAAAAAGTGATTGATAGTGGTAGAAAAACAGGTTTCATTGGATTAGTTAGGGCGATAAATAATTTACTAAAATTATACTCATATATCCATGAACAATATTCTATAGAATATTTATTATCATACAAGTTGTCTCAAGATCATTTAGACACATTCTTCAGTTCTGTGCGCCAAAGAGGAGGCTTTAATAACAATCCGACATCCAAGCAGTTTCAAATAGCATACAAAAAGTTATTAATTCATAATGAAATAAGTGGTTCTCAGTATGGAAATTGCATTGCCATTTTAGATAGTACCCAAATATCAGTGGTAACTGTAGGTCCTGACAATATTGTTGGTGATGAAAGTGATCAAGAAAAAGTAAATACAATTATGCATGACCATGATTATTTTGAAGCATTAAAAAGAGTAACCCCATATATCGATGATGTAAGTTCTTATATTTCTGGATTTGTTGTAAAAAAATTATTAAAAAAAATAAATTGCAAGACATGTCATCCTTACTTTATGGATAGAACAGGACATGCATCATCGTTGATAAAAGAAAAGGATAGAAATAATGCTCTAATAAAACCATCACAAGATGTTGTTGATCTTTGCCAAGTAATAGAGCGAGTATTTCGTTCACATAACATATTTTTGCCTAATATAAAACAAAAAATTGTTACTGAAATTAAAAGAAATATTTATTCAAAATCAGTATTTAAAGAACTAAATGAACATTGTACTGGTCAAGAGTTATTTAATACACATAGAGATCAAGTTATTGCTCTTATAATAACCACATACTTGAACATACGATTTCACCACTCTGCTATGACCAAAGAAAAAAAAAGACAGGAAACAATGAGAAAAAAATATACAAAAATGATATTGTGGCGTAATGAGTAATTGTATAATGTATAAAAATGTATAATGTATTGTATTTTTATTTTTAGTTTTTTACCAATATATTAATATTACTAATAGGCGCCATGTATAGCCCTAATAATTTATTATGTTACTTTTGTTACAACATAATTGTAATAAAATAATTACATAAACATATTTTATGTCGTCAGAAATGACAACACTGCTAAGAGGATAGTTGTGACCGCACCACCCAACCCCGCCAATCCATGATGCTCCGTCTATTAGTATAAGGTCTATGATTGTACCGTACTGTCGTTACTGTTACGCGGAAAAAATATATTGTTGTCGTGGGCGCGAATCGCCACTTTTTTATATTATCACCAGTGGGCGCGAATCGCCACTTATTTATTTTATATTCTGTTGTGTGTGCGCAAATCGTTACATTTGTCAAATTATATGTTATACGGGCGCGAATCGCCGTATTAATATTATATTTGTCTAATAAGCGCTGATCGCCGCCTTTATACCACTCACGCGTAGACGCGAATAATTGTCTGAATTATTATATTATTTATTATTATATTTATTATTGTCATGTGTGTGTAATTATTATATAGGTGTATAGGTAGCAGCTGGCCAGCCGAGCACCGACAAATTTGTGAGTTTTTCTTTATTATTGTTATTTATTTTACTACTTACTGGCAATTATTATACAATATACTAATTATTAGCTGTATAATATTATTACTTTTATTGGTTGTGCCGAACCGGCAACTATTATTTTTATACATTTTTTATTTGTTGGGCCAAAAGGGCCGTAATTTATTATTGATTATTGTTTTATTATATTATATTTTTACCATTATTGCAATCTGCGTTACCATATGTGTTAGAGTTACCTGTGTCCCTAGTTTTAAGCACACACTCACACATATACACACATACACACACCACCCACATACTAGCACTCTCAGGTTTTGCTCGGCGAACCTGTCCACTTCCTGTTGAGTGCTATACCTATATACACACTTACACAGTTCGGTCGGTGTGTGCGTGAAGCGCACGAAGTAGTTAGGTAACCGGGCGCGCGTATTAATACCTTACGCTCCCGGCCCGTACACTATGCATATTATTTAAAAACTTGCTAAAATGTTTTGAATTAAATTGTACATGCCTACTTATAATGCTCATTTAAATACTTCATACATGTATGTTGTAATTAATGTTATTGTTCAATACTAAAACAATTATTTTTACTACAGGTTTGCTTGAAGGCATTGGTGTGAAAAAATGTAGTATGTTAACTCCAAAGTGTAGGAAACTTTATTCAGTTGCTAAAAATGTTTTGAAAAAATATAACCGTTCAAAAAGTTCTAAAAAACTTTTTAAATCGCGTTTGCAAGCTGCTGAAAAGTTTGCTGACACTTATTTGTATCAAAAATTATCTGAAAAACTCACTGCAGCAGCTTCACTTTTCACAAAACTTCAGCTACGTGAAACAAAAAAGAAAAATAAAGGTCAGCGATTTACTCTTGATGAGAAAATGCTGAGCCTTTCCCTGTACAAGAGGAGTCCCAAATGTTATAGGTTGTTGTCTCAGTTGTTTGTCTTGCCTAGTAAACGAACCTTAAATAATATACTGAATTGTGTGACAATTGGCCCTGGTATTTGTCCTTTAATGATGGATGTCCTGAAAGACCATGTAAAAAAACTAAGACCAAGTGAACGGTTAGGATTTATTATTTATAAGTAATCTTCTTTCTTTAATAAAATGTCTAACATTTTAGATACTGTACGATTTTGTTTGACGAAGTTTGTCTGTCGAGTGGTTTATCATACAATTCTGTTACTGACCAAATAGATAGATTTGTCAATACTGGGAAATTCAGAAGCCAAAATGTTGCTGATCATGCTCTTGTTTTTATGATTCGTGGCATACAGAAAAAATATAAACAGCCCATTGCCTATTCATTTTGTCAGGGAGCAACCAAACAAGACGAATTAGTTCATCAGCTGAAAGAAGTAAATAGTTTTTATTTATGATAAATATGTTCCTTGATTAAATGATTTTATTGTTTAACAGGTTATTCGTAATGTTCATGACACTGGGTTGCGGGTTTTGGCCACTATTAGTGACCAAGGTACAGCAAATGTAGCTGCCATCAATATACTCAAACGAGATACAAGAGCATATCAACTTAAAAACAATATGGCATGTACCGATGAATTTTATGAAGTTGAAGTTGATAATCTTCATAGATTAAAACTTGTACATATTTTTGACGTGCCACATTTAATAAAGTGTATTAGAAACAATCTAGTCACCAAAGATTTAATTTTTTGTACTAATGGAGTACAAAAACGAGCAAAATGGTCACATATACTGGAGTTATACAATGAAGACTGCAAGATACCAGACTGCAAAATGTTGCCTAGGCTCTCAGACAATCATGTTATTCCAGATAAAATATTCAAGATGAAAGTTAAGTGTGCAACACAAGTCTTCTCCCAGAAAGTTTCATCTACAATGAATTTTTTAGCTTGTAAGTTTTTTTTTAATACATAAACTTAAAAAAGTGAATTCATTGTGTTTTGTTTTTACAGCTCGAAATATTATTAGCCCAGATGCTGTAGATACTGCCTTGTCTGTCAGTTTTTTGATAATCTCTTCGATTCTTTGAATGGCAGCTTTGACAAAATTGTAGACGGCAAAAAATATCGAACAGCAGTAAAAAAAAACTCACCACACCATGAGCTATGGGATCAAAGTCTAAAAATCCTAAGTACAATGCGCTTCATTAACAAAAATGGGAAAACAATGTCTGTTCCAACAATTAGAAATTGGATTTCAACAATAAAAAGTTGGTTTCCTCAAAAATAAATTCTGTTCACTAACTTAATTATAAAAATATTTGTATAACAATAATTATTATATTTTAACAGGTTTTCAAACGCTATATAAGGTTTTGCAGTCTATCAATATTCGTTCATTTTTGCCAAGGCACATAAATCAAGATTCTCTTGAGAACTTCTTCGGAGCAATTCGGTCGGTAGGATCCACAAATCCAAACTGCAATGCTTTTATAATGGCCTACAAAACATTGGTATTAAACAATTTGGTCTCACCACAATCTCCAGGTGCTAATTGTGAGGAAGACTTCACTGAAGGTAGCTTATCCTCATTTAGAAATTTATTTGATAAAGCCAAACACTTCCAAACGGAGACTTCTTCTTGTATAAATACAGCTGCTGATTTTTCAGAAACAACTAACCAATTGTCACTTACTACCGCATTTGTACAAGGACAAACAAAAACTTTTATTGCAGGATATATTTTAAAGAAATTAAACAAAGATTTATTTAAAAACTGTAAATATTGCCTTAATCTCTTGTGTTCTACTAATGTTTCTATTTTTATTACTTCTAATAACATTGTAACAATTATAATAATTCTAATAACAAGACTTGACATTTAATTATATTATATTTATTTATACCTATATTACCTTATTAATTATATTTAATATTATAACATGAAAAATCATTTAATAATTTATTTTTGATTCTGAACGGAGTGATTTTATAATGATGTGTGTTTTTTTTTTTAATTTTTTTTTATAAATGTTAATAAAAAAAATTTGGCTGGGACAAATCACTTGAAAATTTAATTGAAGGATCCACATAAGTTGTTCTAACTCTCATTCAAAAATTATAAAAATACATAGGCACAATTTTTTTTTATTAGCATTTGAAGTTCAAATATTGACAACAATTCGTCAAAATCATGAATATTTTTCACTATTTGGTAGTTAAAAATTTATAAATATTTTTCTATCAAAAGCTAAGAATTTAAAATTTAATACTATGCTGTCCATAAGTTAAGCTTAAAATAATTATAAAAAAGTTTGAGGATTATTCAATTTAAAAAATTTTACTAGTGTTTAAAGTTTTAATTTTAATTGGAAATTAAAAATACACGTGTAAAATAACGTTTTACTACTAAATAATTTTCGATTTTTGTTATTTTTAAAAATTTACTAAACGTAAGATCTTGAAACTTTTACTTAAATGTTTGAATTAGTTTCAAGATAGAATGTATGACAATATTTAAATATAATATATCCTAGACTGACAAATCATCTCCGTTCAGAATTGTTTTTCGTATACAATGATACCTGTCATTGCATTACAATTTAACCTACCCTAGTCCAAAGTCCACCCCCCCCCCCCGTAATGTACAGCAGAGCGATACTCAGTTACCCGCTTTTTTTTTATATTAATTAAACTAAACCTTTACTCAACAGTTTATAGCTACAATTGGTGATATTAGGATAGTTGTTTTTAAATTGTATTTTACTTTATTGTATTGAAATAGGTTTAGAATCCTTAAATTATTTATTATATGATTTGATATTTACCTTGTATTTATTTATATAATACCTACCCTTATTTATTATATTATAATATGAATATTTTTTTTATATTTATTTTTTTCTTATTATTAAATAATTAATAATGTAGGTACCTATATTGTATTATGCTTGTATAATATATATATTTAAATTTAATGTTACATTACATCTTATTGTTATTTTATATTCATACTAAATTATTTTTATACAATTGTTTGTTTGATAATAACTATTTAATAAAATATGATCTCTTATAAGAAAAGTATTTATTTGTATTTATTACTAAATTAATTCCTTTGCTATAATTTTATTTCAAGACGAAAAAATCGATAGTAAAAGTTGAAAATATCGATAACATTGACTATCGATAGTATCGCTGTTTTAGTGTTGTCGTACAACCACCGGGAGCGCTGAAATTCGGTTCGTTTTTATAACATGGGAGTTGCCCATCTATTATATTATACTTATCTATGGTTCAATTGTACACGCATGTACAATGACACGATTGTCATACCGCCGTGAAGTTGGAAAATTTATAAAACTGTATTCTTATAGCATCACTGGTATCGAATGTAACAAACAAAATATTTATATTATATATAATATATGATTATATTATATTTGCTTTTATTTTTAAATTATTATAAACATAATTATCAATTATGTTTACAGTAGGTATTTTAAACCTGTATGATTTGAATTCCACAAAAATTACAACTTTTAAATAAATAAATAAATAATGATTAATATGATGAGAATATGAGATGGAGAGTAGGTCACTAGTCACCATAATGGATGTGATTTGAATGCAATGACGGGTATCATTATATACGAAAAACGATTCTGAACGGAGATGATTTGTCAGTCAATGATAATTAGTTGGATATATAATATTATTACCTACATTTAAATTGTAATACGTATATTGTTATTTTACGAGATTTCGTAAAAAATTAAATTTCATACGCTCATAAAATGTTTTCTATACCTACTGACGCTGGAATAAGTAATAGGTACTAGCTGTTGAAAATTCGTAAATATATTTCGTCTAATAATTGTTGAATATAAAGTATAATTTAAGGTCATTAATGTATATAGTAATCGAACAGAAACAAATAATGAAATAAGATAAACTATAATTATAGGTTATTAATATTTAACTAATACTTTCATATACTTATTTCCCATATACATATTATACACTTACAATTTTTACGAATACTATTATCGAAGTATAAATGTATAATACTATACTTACTAAACCACCAAAATTGTCAAAATGTACGAAATATGTAAACAAAAAACAGACAATTTACAAATAATGTTAAAATATGTATTTATATGACGAAATATGTAAAACATGTAAAATAAAATATGTTTTATTTTATTGCAAATCACGTGAAATGAATTTATCATTTGCAATACTTAGTTTATCATGTTTTACGTTTTTTAGTAAAAATATGTTTTACAACCAAAATCTCAGCCCTAGTAATGACCTAATCTATGATCGAAGTCTATACTATACAAAAAAAAACGAGTTTCCGGTTTTTTTTAAATTCACCTTTACATTTTTAGTATGGTGTAAATATTACGAACATTTTAATGATTAACAATATATATAATTCATTGTGGTTTAGTTATATATATATATATAAATCTACATATACTTTTAATTTATCTAGAACGCACAGTGATCAAACTTCTTCAAGTTCACAAATTTCATCAGTCCCACCTGTTAATGTAGTTTCAAATCCTGCTCTAACTGAAAATTGTATACCTATTTTCCAAGCTGCAAAAGTCTCTTATTCATTATCTCAAGATAATGTTAACCTTACCCAACCATTAGCTAAGCCTATGGAATATGACATCAATTCTGATGTTGATACACACAAGCTAGAAATAAGTATTTCACCTATCAAAAATCATGTTGAACATACTATAGTGGGACGACGGATTTTAGATTTAGCTTATATATGTCGACAAATTAACGAAAAAGATAATCACGACCCATACGGTTGTTCATTTAAAGACATGTTTTGTGTCAATGAAAAAAAAATGGTTTAAAATCATCTTTTACATTTAAATATAATTTTTGTCTGAAAACATATACACTTGACTCAGAAAGTTCAGAAGCGATTATGGCGGATATAAATATTGCTGCAGTAGCTGGTATAATGAATGTTGGCGGAGGATTTAGTCAGCTTCAAACTATGACCGCTTCTTTGGAAATACCGCCCTTAAGTCAGTTTGTGTATACTAAGTCACATGATATAGTTTGCAAATCATTTAATGAATGTGCTATGAAAGAAATGGAGGCAGCCGCAAAAGAAGAAGCTCAACTAGCCATAAGTGCCGGAGACATAGATACTGACGGAACTCCTCTTATTTCAGTAGGTAGTTGCAGACGGATCCTGGTGCAAACGGTCTTATAGGTCAACTTACAATTCATTATCAGGCGCTGTAAGTATATAAATGTTTTATATTTTATATTCTTATTTTAACTTGATAATTGTATATTTGTATGATATTATTATTATTGCTTTATGTATAAAAGTAAAAGCAAGGCTGGGCATTAATGAGTCAATTTATTTAGAAAACGAAACGAAAAAAAATAAATGAAACACATAGGTACTATACAGGGTGATTTTTTTATCAAACAACATTCATTATTTCAAAAAGTATTAACTTTTTTCAAAATTTCAGGTTTACACTGTTCTAGAATTGTAGAACTTTTTATTATTTTCACCCTTATATTTATTAGGTAAACCACTATCAACTTTTGATTTTCAAATAAAAACCTATACTTCAAATTCCATAAATTAAATACTCTATTTTTTTTTATGAATTATAACGTTTAAATTTTCATTTTTCGTCAATCCGTTGATGAGATATAGCCCCTCAAAGTTGGGTAGTTTTGGGAAGTGTTTATTGAATGTAAATGTGTCATAACTAGGTGTACATATTACAATTATTAGAATTTTTATACCCTAGAGCAAAAGATATACTATTCCAATAAATTTACAAAGTACATAAAGCCCCTAAATGTATTTAAAATGCCCACTTTCTATAGACTCGCGCAGTTCGCCCCACAAAGGTGATTACTGTTTGTGGCATAATAATTGTTGGTCATAATAAAACTTATCAGTTATAAAGACCAGAAGTTATACCTGTCCTATTATGTAGTAAATTTGATATCATTCGACCCAAGGTATAGCGGTGATAATCTTGTTACTTGATTCTACCTACTTACAATAAAACACCATTATAATGTTATTAGGTACATATAACTAATTGGATTGCTACTATTAATTATCGCTTCCGATCCCAATTCCCAATTAATCTCTTTTTTATGTCGATTACATAAAATTAGTAATTACTAATTACCTTTTAATCCGTAGTTGTCCATTAGGTAGGTTACTGGTTTATCACTACTAACTGCAGTACTTATCAAAATAATACAGTGTATGTATTTACAAAATAAAATATATGTTACAGAAAATTATTTGTTATTGTTACAACTCTAGTAGACGGTCTGTAGTCTGTACTACAGTAGCAACAACTGTTAATTGTTTTAAACCACTGCTAAAGAAATGTAGACACTGTACTCTTTAAGTCTGTAGTGTAAATGATGTAAACATTGTAAACGGTGTAGTCTGTTTATCTCATAGAAAAAGAACATATGGTTTACCTTGGTCCTTGACTGTTACCTACAGATTAAAAATTATTAAAGCATGGTGACAATATTATGGCGTCAACAACTAATACTACTATAGTATTATTGTGTAAAATTTTAAGTTTACTTAATAATATTTAAATTTTCACAATTATCATAACACCCATAACAAATAATATTTGTTTAATCTACATATAAGACAATTACCTATACTATAATATGATATGTATAATATTTTGTGGTTTTAACTAACTAGGTAACTAGTTGGTGAACTGGATCAGCTCTGGTTAGACAATTAAATATGTTTTTTTTACCAACTTACTCATTTTATAATACTACTGTTAAATGCCAAGACCTATTTATTTTATTTAATGTACCAGAAATTCATTCATTGGTAAGTATAAGAATGTGTGTTAAATATAATTTTTAATAAAGTCTTTGGTTAAGAATGAATAACGTGTAAAATATATATTTTATGTAGATTAATTTATTCTACATGTATTTGTATAGAATTTGAATAAAGAATACATATTATTTATATTTTAATTTATGTTCAAATTGTTTTCCATCTTCAGCTAAACAAAAATCTAATCGTTTTAGTACTTCAATAGATGTAGATTTTTTTAATACTGAACTCTTAATTTTGCTACAACAATCTTTTATTTTTTGTTTGAGTTCCTCCACACTATTACTTTTTTCTTTATATACTTCATTTTTTAGATGGCCCCAAAAAAAGAAGTCAAGAACACTTAAATCTGGAGAACGAGGTGGCCATTGAATTGTGGGGCTGTAAGTTCCAAACCAGTTATTGTCTCCATATACCTCATTAAGGTATGCACGTACAGCTAATGTATTATGTGCTGGTGCACCATCTTGCTGCCAAATCAAATTCAAACGCTGTTCAAGTGAAATATTTTCCAATAGTATAGGTATATCATTTTTCAGAAAATCAAGGTATTTATTGCCATTAAGATTTTCATCAAAAAAATATGGACCAATTAAATGATTGTTAATAATCCCACACCAAACATTTACACCCCAACGGACTTGCTTATTAGTCTCATTAATCCAATGGGGATTTGAATCATTCCAATAGTGAGTGTTATGGTGATTCACTTGTCCATTATTGTGGAACTTTGCTTCGTCAGTCCAAAGGATGTTTGTTAAAAATTTAGAATCTTCGTCTAATTTCAACATGCAATGCGCAATAAAATTGAGACGTCTTTCATTGTCATTTGCCAAAAGTTTCTGAATAGGATTGGCCAGGTATGCATGGTATTTGTGTTTTTTGGCAATTTTTTGAACCGCCCAATACCTATGTCATATTTAATTCATCTAAAATTTATTTAATTTTTTTTAATTTTTAATATTTATTTAATAGGAAAATCAAATACCTGCAATAGTTCTCAAAGATGAATGAGGATTTTAAATAAATTTAGCCAACACTGAAAAAGAGTTATCGACATTGATGACTCTTGAAACTCTACTTTTTGGTTTTGTAAAACTTCCATATTCTTGTAGATTTTTGTATAAAATATAAAATCTTGTATGTTCTGGACAAGGACGATCAGGATATCGGGTTTTATATAATCTATATTCAATATAACACAGATGTATACAATTACTCATATTTGTATTTTTGTAACTATCCATTTATAAAAATAAATTATATTTTCTGTTTTTTTATATCAATTTGACAGTTACCTGTTTCTTCACTAAAATGGAGAAATATGTAGGGTTGATACATAATATATTTTTTTTAAATATCTACCAAAGTATTCATTCATGTTTAAAATTTAAATTCCCTTTTAAAATTTAATTGTGATTTTGTGAATAATTTAAAATTTTTATTATTTTATTAATCATAGCATCAACAATTACAATTAGTATACATAATGATTTCAACTAATAGTTTTAAAAATCAACCCTAGATATTTGTTTAATTCAATTAATCATTTCAAACCTTGCTGCAGCTCTAGTATTTTTTGCCATTTCTATATAGCAATCAAGCATCTCAGTTTTATTTTTATTTGTATAAGACATTATGTATAAAAACTTTTAAATAACTTTATATTAACTGATTTATGTATTGAATTGTTTTTGTGCATAAATTAATGTATTAATGTTTTATGTTCATGTACAACACTACAGTACATTTTAAATATAAAAGTTTAAACATAAAGTATTGGATTTTCCAAATTGATTATATAATATAATATAGTTTGATAGTATCTATTTTATAATATTATAATGAGAGCTTTTGGTGATGAATGTGACATAACTTTTCACATGATAAAGATAAAGCTATTACTTAAATTATGTAACAATAATTTATTTAACAATTTAAAATTATATATATAAGTACATGTATACAAGTAGACATAAAATAATACATAAATGTATTTTATACAAAAATATTAAATACAAATTAATTTTTATGAAAAATAATTAATTTAAAAACTAATTATATAAACAAACAAAATTATTAGATATGAAAAAAAAATGTATAGATAGTTAATCTATATCTTACAAGATACCAATGCTGTTGTTTAGTACATCTTCCATCAAACAATTTGAATTATTACATACTTCATATTTTTTTTTTTTAATAAGTGTAAAAATCTACTTTTTATTACAAAATGGACAAGTTTCCAGGAAATTATGAAACATATTTGAATTCTAAGTCCGATATCTCAAAGGTATCAGAATTAGAATTCTATAAAGAAGGTTATTCAATTATGTTGAAAGCATATGAAGCCAATATGCAAGTAAGTAATATAATTAAATAAATTAATAGATACTACCACAATAATTATTTATATATAATGATATCTTGTATTTTTATTATATTATTTTATCCACAGGAAATTCATAGTTTAAATTGTAAAGTTTCTATTTTGAAACACGATTTGAGCGATACAAGTGAATTGAACGAAAAATTGAAAGAAGAAATTGGAGAGACCTTAATAAAATCAGTAATTCTTAATTTTTATATTATAAATAATTATAATATTAGGCTGGAACTCCCTGAAAGCCAATATTTAATTTATGAAAATTCCGTTTAATTTTTCAAGAATTTCCGTCAGTCTCGGGACTGAAGATTACCGTTCGGCGCGGCGAAAGCCGGTCGGGGCTGGTCGGTGCTCGAACCCCGTGCGAGCACTTGAGGACGCAGCGGGCTCGCCGCTCACGTGGGGAGCTGTTCGGCGCGGGGGCCCTCGGGCCGTCTCGCCGGGCGGTGTTCCCGCACCACCGGTTACTCGTTGCGGCTTAGACTGCCTCGAGGCCGGCCGGCGCCCTCATTTCGATGGGGGCGCTGCAAGACGCGGCGTGCCGATCGTCCCTAAGGGGAAGAGCTGCCCGACGCGGGGGTTTTCGGACCGTCGGGCCGTGCTGTTTTTCCTCGAACTGTCGGACGCCTGGTGCGATGAACTCGGATCAGGTCCGGCTGACGCTCTCACCAAGGTGTGAGTGCCCGGGGACATCGTATTTGACTGCGAAATACCGGAAAGGACAAGCGAAGCGATGCACTGGATGCGGACCCAAGGGGACTAAGGCGGCACGACCCCAAGACCGCAGAACACCCTCCGCATTTCAGTCCCGCCTAGCTGGAGGTCGGGGAAGCCCCTCAGGGCCGTTTGGAGACCTTCGTGCCGGACTCGGGGAAGCCTTCGGGCCATTTGGAGAGTCCGGCACACTAATGAAAAGCCTGGGCCGAGAGCTCAAACAATAGGACCCAGTCCGTCCTTTGAGCGAAACACGTGCGGTGTCTGGCCGGCTCAGGGCCCAACATCACTAAGCACCATTAGAAACGGCAATCTAAACCAAAAACCGTACGCACGATAAGGGAAGCCTCGTGGCAGACATATACGCTGTCTCGAGACGACGCCTGCGGAACGGTAGTTGTGGGTTCCAAGCAACTGGCTGAATACCCATACCACGGGTCTCGAAGAGCGCCCCCTCACGCAAGCTAACAGCTGTACAAAAAGTGAGGCTTCGAGTACATATGACGCACGCCCGTCATATTTAAGGATGGCCTCGTGGTGGTTGTGAAAGTAACGCCTTAGTAGAAGGGGAACTGATTCCGAAGCCAAGTGAGGAGGCGCCCTGGTCGAGCGGGCAGCTCGTGAACGTGACTAACGATACCTGTCGCGCCGAATGCTTCTCGGACCGACTGGCTTCTGGGAGCCCGGCTCGGAGCTGCATTTAGAGGAGTACACCCGTCCGATTACACAAAGGGGTGGAGAATCACTTATCATAGATACTGCAGACCCTTGTCAGATCCCCGTAATACAACTACATGTTACTACTACTATATACAGGGTGATTCTTTTATACATGCTCCTTTTAGACGGCCCATGTTCGAAGCTGTTGTATCTCAACATAAAGCTTGAACATGATTGATAAGGCCCTAATCTTCAAGGGATTGAAACACTGCTTCCGCTTGATTTGGACCAGTTCCAGACATAAGCTTAGGAACACTTAACAGCTTTTTAGAATTTTGGTAAGAAATAATTACTGGTAGTCGGTAGACGATCAACGAGCTTTTTTCCAGTTAAATCTGGCAGCAGCTTACCATCCCAATGAACTACAACTGGACCTAATTCTGATGTGTTGAATTAATTTCGAAGTTGATCTGATCTATTCTTACGTAAGCGCTGGCGTATTCGATTAATATATGTCCGGTTTATAATTAAATCATTTACATGTATACCAAACGCTTCTGCAGTAGCTGTTAGTATATGAACTGCGTCGCGATCACTTATTTTACACCTCTCCAATGCCATTGCAAGTTTTGGTGTTATAAAATTTTTCTTACCTCTATTTTGTGATATAGGAAAGTCTGTGTATTCGGATATTTTTTCGACATCTAACGGTTTGTTTGAAATATTATCGGCAGCATCAGAATCGCTATCAGAACTCGGAGAACAAATTACTTCGCTGTCAACAGTACTTCCTAAAATAAATTAAATGAATACAATCATTTAAAATGGTTTGATAGAAAATTACAATCTTACTTGCTAGTTCAATTTCTTCATACGCTCTCTTTTTCCGTTTTGTAACTGCTTCTAACCGATTAACTGCTCTTTCTTCAATTTTTTGTAATTTTTTATCTTTACCGAGCATACAACCAATTCTACCTTTTTCTCGTTGAGATAATAAAAATTGTCGATCTATTTCGATTTTAATAATATCTAACGCATTCATATGTGCAATATCAAAAAGGTCATCCAAATCATTCACAAAACATTCTTGTTTATTAATATTTACTTCTGTTCTTCTCGTAGCATGTTTTTGTAAAGTTCTCCATTCTTCATATAATGATTCCAGCTTCTTAATATTATTATATTCTTGGCTAACTGGAATACGAGCTTTTTGCCAAAATACAACTATCTCTTGTATTACAAGTTTTGCACTTTCGTGTAGGTTAAGTTTTACTTTACGCATATTAAAAAAAAGAACACGCAATGCCTGTCTTTTTGACGGTAATTTACTACCAATAATTTGGTTACAAGTAGTACCAATTAAAAATATTTTATCTTTCTCACGAAGAATAATATTTGGTGTAGACTTTGATGCCATGATGAAAAAAAATGTACAACACTCGGTTTGCTATCTATCGCGGTCCGCAGTGTACTAACCGATCATCGTATTACATACAATTGCTATCAGATTTATAGTGTAGTCTATTTTTAAAACTGTTTCCAATCGTTAAAAGATAAGAAGATTATCAAATTAAATAATTTTACTATAGTAATAAATATATGATGTTAGATATTTTGTAATCTTGTATGATTGTATCGTTATTTATAAATTTGTATGTTTCATACCGATTATATTAAAAAATATTACGTTAATCAAAAAACTGTATAGAATAAAAGTTATAGAAAATTTAATTTACTATAAATAATATCCTACATGCATTTTTATATAAAACAATTACAACGAGAAATCAATGAAAGATTTTAAAAAACCGTGGATATTTGAACAAAAACATGTTTTTGAACTTTAGGGGCCGGGGGGCACGGGTTAACCTTAACGGATCGACTTGAAATTGTATGTACTTAATTTGTACATATACTGGAACTAATTTAGGGGGTAAGACTTAAAAAAATATTATATTGAAAAATAACCTATATGATGTAGGGCCACACTAGGGTTGAACCTATCAGGCTGTTTAGTCTGGTGTTAACCAGCACTATGCATGGGTCAGTAACAGGGAGAACAAACAAAAAAAAAAATTTATAATAGTTAAGATAATTAAATAGTTTTTTAAAATATTTTATAATAATTTAAGATTGTTATTAAAAAAAAAAAAATCTTTTAAGAAATTATAATAATAAAAGAATCTAATGATAAAGAAAATATTAAGAAACCAAAGCAAAGGTGACTCAATAGAATAACAATAAATTTTGAAATAATATTAACCTGAATAATATAATACTAGTAGGGGGAAAAAATATGGGAAAATAGTGACAGTTATATTAAAGTTATAATAAAGTGAGAAATTGTTGCTAAGCAATAACGTCGATATATTGGTCCAAGTATTAAAATAATACCATACAATAAATCTAGTTCATATGCAAGCACCAATTGATAAATAAAGTAAGAATATAGAAATTATAATAGTGTGGTAATTAATTTAAATGTAATAACTGAAACACAGTTAATAAAAGAAATTATAGATTAAATGGAATATTTAAATCATATGCACTGAGCACACAAGAAATATTAATGTAATAATGATATACTAATGAAATAATATAAATTGTTATCCTACAAGAGAGATAATTTAGGGGACAATAACTGTAATTTAACAAAATAATATTTAACTATAACAGATTAGTAATAAGAGAGATGTTATTTTAATATAATAAGACTAAATGTCCTGAGATATGATACAATTAAGTTACTATGATGGTTTTTTTTTTTTTTTTTTTTAAACAAGATTACAAGAAATAATTTTTTTAGTTTATAATTTATAATAGAATAGGGCCCTAAGCGGGACCAAGCTACCTAGCCTTTAATCTACCTAACAGCACGTCAGTCGTTTTACATAATTATACGCTAATATAGAAATTGAATTCTCAAACAAATTTTTAGATTCTGAACGAAGTGATGAATGTATTGCATTTACTATGATGTGTGTTTTTTTTTTTTTTTTTTGTGTCTGACTCCAACATTTGGAGCAGTAATAATGCTCCGATTTTTGACTTCAGCCCCTCTTTGAATAGGGAATTGAATCTAGTTGGTACTTTAGGGGGGTCAAAATTAAAATTTTCTAATAGTTTTCAAAAAAATCGAGAAAAACAAAAAAAAATTACAGAAAAATGGAAATTTTACGGAAAAACCACTTTTCGACAAAATCGATTTTTTGATTTTGCTGTAACTCAAAAACGAATTATTGTAAATACTTGAAATTTTCACCAAATGTTTATATTATGGTTATCTCTTTACAGTTAATTTTTCAAAATATTTTGACCATTTTTAAGCTACTAATAGACAATTGAAATTTTCGACTTTTCTAAGTTTTTTTTTCTTCAAATGCCGATAAAAATTTTTTGGGTGGCCAGAAAATCTTGAAAATTTAATACAAGGTTTCTTATAAGTTGTTCTTAAAGTGATAAAAAAAAATCCAAAATCGTTAGTCACAATTTTTTTTTATAAGTGTTTAAAGTTCGAATTTATACGAAATATGTCAAAATTTAAATTAAATTTCATACGCTCATATTGCGAATGTTGGCCATAGTAACCATAGTAACATAATATAAAAACTATACTATTTGTTTCAAAATAGAATATTTGACAATATTTAAATATAATATATCCTAAACTGACAAATCATCTTCGTTCAGAATCGTTTTTCGTATACAATGATACCTATCATTGCATTCAAATTTAACCTACCATAGTCTGAGGTCCACCCCACCCCCTAATATACAGCAGAGCGATACCTACTTACCCGCTTTTTTTTTATTCAGTCTCACATACCTAATTTACTTTTTGTTTATTACTACTAATTTGTAATTACTCTTTGATGTAACTGACCTGATGATGATTTTTTTTAATTGAAACCGATTGTTAATACTTGTCCAATATTATTCAACGCTATATTTTATAAATAACACAACATACCTATTGAACTATATATAATATATATATATATAGTATTATATAGGTAACCTATGTTTTATTATTTAACCTATTTATTCTTCTATATTTTATTATTAATTATTTAACCAATAATTCAGTGTTGCAATATTAATTAAAAAACAGTAATATGTTAAATTCACATAATAATACATACTTGGAATTAAAATGCTCAAATTAGATGAAGTTAATTCCTGTTCATGATGATAGTCATCATTATAACTATAATCATTCAACGAGTTTAAAGCAGCTAAAAATATGTAAAATAAATTAAATTATTTAATATTTTTGGTATCAGTAAAATATTAATTAAATTATATAATACATACAAGACATAATGTTGGTATTTAGTAATTGAGTTGGATTTGTATCAAACAGTTCAGCATAAGTTGAATCATCACTATTTTTTATTTTTCTGACTTTAATCGGAGTAGAGTGGGTACTGCTACATGCTGTAAATATTGTTTTTCATTCATTGTGATCATAATATAATAAAAACAAAAGAATTATTTTCAACATTGAATAATTTATTATACACCTATACATTCTAATTTGTTTAACTATAGGTACCTACAGTATAAATATTTCAATTAAAAATATAATTTACCACTATCACTTTCAACTTGTGTTGGATAATAATACGACTTTTTTTTTTTCACTGGACTATCAGATTCGGAAGCTGATAAAAATAATTCCTTTTCTTTAGACTTTGCATCTTGGAATTTATCTACAATTGAAAATATTTAAAATTATTTGATCAATATGTAAATTCATTAGGAAGGTATTAAACATTTTGCTTAAACATTGAAATGTTACATAGATTGATTAAGAGTTTATTCGACAGAGCTTTATTCTTGTTGTCATGGCACTTATTTCAGCACTATATAGATAGGTAGACATATTTTTAAAAAAAAATCACTTACCAAAGATGTTTGAAACAATTTTGACTGGAAATATTGGCCAATTCATTTCTGGTTCTGTGGCATCAATAATCATTGCATCAATTGATCCAGTTTTGGGCTACTTAGATAAATTGTTGTTACCACATGTAATAATCCAAGAATATGGTATAACTGAATACTTATTTTCTTTTTTAAAGTAACCTACAATCCACTGAAATATTTATGTGTATTATTCTTAATGTTATTAACTTCAAATTATATACAAACGTAAAACTTATTGTAGGTATTACCTATGTTAATTCTTTAAAAATGAATTAATAATTAATAGGTAGCCCATAATAATATTGTTTTTATATTAGTCATTTATTGTAATTATATACTATTATAGAAGTGTAATCAATGTAATAGATAAATATTATAATATAACGTATATAACTAATACATTTTCAATCAAAATTAATACCTACCTAAGTACTTACTTAATAAATAATAAATTATAATTAATTGTTGAGATACCCAATTTGTATTTAAAATAAATCTCGAAGAAAAACATATGAAACTAAAAGCATTATGAATATTGAACAAAAATATTATACCTATGTAGGACGTAGGTATACATAATATATCAGCCTTTTCTGCTGATTTCTGAAGTACTTATTATTTCACATCAAGCACCAACCGTAGTTAATTATTATTGGTTAATTTTATTAATAATATAACAATAATTTTTATTTTTTTAATGAATTTAACAATGTTAAGTTCTTCCATATAAGGTATTACAGTAGAGCATAGGTACACAGCTGTACGAATATGATGTTAATGGTACCGTGTTGTGTAATATAAAAATATAATACTTATGCTTATTTATGCTAAAATAAATTTAAATATAATTAATACCTATAGGCACTAATTACCTATGTGTTATCTATAATCTCCACGATTTAAATTAATGAAATGAAAAATAGTTTTGATGCAGATAATTAAATTAAAAATCACTATAAATTATAATTACCTGTTTTGAAGATAGCTTAATATTTGTCACTGTGAAATTGAATGAGTGAAAAGTTGAATGAGTCAAAATTAAATTAGAATAATATAATAATATTAATACTTGTATTAAAATAATATATAATATTAAATAATAATATTAATAATATTAAAATAGTATATTATAAAACAGCCAAATGAAATCAAACATGAATGTAGAATGGTCGCTGCGACTGCTTATCAATATCACAAATTCATTTATTTTGTTTCTATTTATAATGATATTTTTTAAATAATGCGCGTGCGTGTGTATTGATCACGCCGATCACGGTTATCTACCGTTGTTTTGACTGTTGTAGATAACTGTGGTATTGATATATCGGTACATATTATTTATTATTAGAAACTTCAAATTAAGGTTAAAGGATTTCTGTACAGTTTGAACACACTGCTGACTGGGGTTTTCACATATAATATTATTTTGAAAAATAATATATTTATAAATCATCGTTTATATATTATAATATATTTTTCTGTGATAATATTGACGTTGTATGGTTGAACATATGATGTAGTAAACGAAGCTCACATAGAGGTCTCGAATGTTACTACTATGTGACCAGTGTTGGGGAAGTTACTAATTTTGGGTAATTAAATTACATTACTAATTACTTATCAAAATTGTAACTAAATTATTTTCAAGTTACTTTTTTTTTATTTGGTCAAGTTACATTACTTTTGAGTTTAAAAAGTAACTCAATTACAAAAGAAGTTACTTTTTTTTTCTTCAAGAATATTACTGGAACTCTATAACCATGTTGTCAATACAATACATATTTTAAAAAAGAATAATCAACAATATGAAATTATTAACAAATACTGATTTTGTTACACATTAAATATTAATGTTTATTTTTTAAATTTATTTTAAATAATAATGCGTTTTCAAAATTACAATCACTGATTTTCGATCGCTTTTTAGTACATATATCTCCTGCTATGCTAAACAAACGTTCAACAGAAGCACTTGAAGGTAAAGCAGTATTATATTTTAAAAAAATTAATTTTATGATTGGCATGTTTTTTAAAATAGTTAAATCACCATTGAAGGGAGTCAATAAAAAACGTTCAAGTTCAGCATTAGAATGCTCTTGTTCTATATCTTCATCAAAAATAATGTTATCAATGTTATCATTGACTTCCTCAAGTTGATTTTGCTCTAAATTATTGGCATTAACTGGTCTGAAATATTCTATTTCACTTTGAAGAATGTCAGTGGCTTCTTCTTTTTCCATTACTGACATACCTTTGAACTTAAACTTTGGATGAGAAACAGTAGCTAAAATATTAAATTTGTCAAGCAACATTAGGTCAAACCTAGAACAGACACCATCCAAACATGCATTTGCAAGACTTTTGCAAATAGTTGCTGTTATAAGAAGTTCTTTAAGTTGTTTCTTCAGCCATTTAATTGTTGGAATGAGATAACCCATAGCCACAAATTTATCTCCTTGAAGTAAATCTAAAGCCTGGGCCAATGGCTGCATTACCTGAAATAATATAACAGATTAATTTTTATTTCAAATATAAATTTTATACTAAGTAGTAGTTGACTAATTTATTAGTAAAAAGATTTTTATACATCAATTGAT
This sequence comes from Schizaphis graminum, assembly GCA_020882235.1. Lineage (NCBI taxonomy): Eukaryota > Metazoa > Arthropoda > Insecta > Hemiptera > Aphididae > Schizaphis > Schizaphis graminum. The sequence goes on from CM037035.1 coordinate 1,462,855, forward strand.
TATATTTTATGACTTAACTATTTTTATACTAAATTCAAAATTACCTTGCAATAATCAATCATAAAAGCTTGATCTTTTTTATCGAACCTGGGTAAACCTGCTTTGTCACAAATACGTTGGACTTCACTTTCTGATTTTATAAGTTGATCTTTTAAGCATTTTACAGCTTGGAATGTAGAATTCCATCTAGTGGCGTTAGGTACAATAATATATATATTTAATTCATCATGTATGGTATCGGCAATTAAACTTGTCCTTTCTTGCTTATTCCAAAGTGCACGCATTTTCGCAAATGTTGATCTAAGTTGTTTTTTATACAATGGATTAGATAATGCTTTTTCTGAATCTTTAGTGGCTACTAAATTGAGTGTGTGGCTGGCACAGCGATGATGTGGAGGAAGAGAATATGAAGAGTCTGCTTCGAGTGTAGTTTGTTCATTTAAAACTTCACTTATTTCAATTAACTCTACTTCTTGCTCCTCTCCCATCTCCATATTTTCAATTACAACTTCAGTATCTGAATAAACACTAAAAAAAATGTTATATTAAATAGTAGGTAGGTAATAATACTTTGTTAGCAATTACAAGCTGTTATTGTATTTGTAAAAGATATCATCAGTTTACTAAATAACTAATAAGTTATTATTTCTTACCGAAAAGCTTTGATGAAGTTTGAACCATTATCAGTAACTATTTTTGTTATTTTGTTAAAAATACCATATTCATAAATTACATCATGCAATATTTTAGCCAAGACATCAAATGAATGTCTACCTTTTATGCGACGACAAGCAAGCGCAGCAGATAATCTCTGAAGACTCTCCGGGTCATACCAATGTACTGTTATACCAATATAACTTCTGAAACAGAAATTATAATTTTCCGGTTATACTTACATTATATTTTTAATTTAAACAATCAAATCATTGTTTCTAAATAATATTCATTTTTTACAGTTATTATTTACAAACCTCTTAAAAACTGACCAGCAATCTGCTGTAGCACAGATATATTTAACTTCAGTGGATGATAATTGTGCTTTAAGTTTAGCTTTTAAATCGGCCGCAGTAGTTGAAATTTTATTCAATAAAGTTTTTCTAGATAGACATTGCCGATTTGGAAAACCTTTCTGAATGATAATTTTGAATTTTTCCTCCTCAACAATATTAAACGCATGATTACCCATAATAACAAATTCAGTTATCATAGAATTTAAATTTTCTAATAAAATAAAAAATTTTAATTTCAAAGAAATAATTTATAAATATTAAGTTTCTTCAAACCTTGACTAACTGGCTGAGGTCTTGAAAATGCATCCGATATTGTTTGTTGCACTTTTGCACTATGGCCACAATTGAACTCATTATTTTTACGTTTATTAGAAGATTTTTCAATTTTTAAATCTGCTTCAAGCTCTTTTAATTTGGAAGCATGTTTTGACTAAAACATAAATTATGTTTTTATATTATTACTAAATTATATGTAAACTAGAATGTATTTTTTTTAAATTTATGTAACAATTAAAATAAAATTGCCACCCCAAATTATAGAGGTTTGTCCAAAATGACAATATTTAAGAAGAAAAAATGTTAAATAAATACACATTGAAAAAATTACACAATTTTAACTACCAACAGTAATTTAATAGTATTGTGCTGTACAAAATTGTTATGAGAATTATTACTAAAAATGTTTACATTGCAATTCTGCATTCACATACAAATATAAAAATATTAAGGTTTTTACATTATTAATTACTTCATACTTGTTTGTCACTTTGTCAGAAGCATAGTTGATTGAAATTCTATTTAAATAAAATAGTTGGTTGGCAGTAAAATTATATAAGTATTAAATTATCTAGTATCAGTAGTATCTACTTACCGTTATATGTTTCTTTAAATTTGAATTACTCTTGGTAGAAGTAGAGTAAATTTTAGAATTTACACAAAGTTTACATTTTACTTCAAAATTGTTGTCATTTACCGACATTAACCTAAATAAATTGTTGTAAACAGGCCATGGTAGCCGTAGCTCACGTACTTCACTTTCAGTTTCTAATTCCATTTTATACACAAAAATGCACTTTAATATTATAAAATATAAATACTTAATAGGTAGGTAGTCATAAGTTCATAATGTCTCGACTCAGTGATTCACGAATGCTGAATTGTCGAATCCAAAACTTAAATCGTAATAAACTAATGAGCTAAGAGTCTATGGACTATGACCAATAGCTAATGAATAATGGATATCATAAAATAATATTAGATCGTCGACGATAGACGATAGTCACCGATTAAAAGAAACGAATTAGTTGGTAATATTGTAATAACAATAAGCAATAATAATAATTATTATTTTGAGAATTATTACATTATTTATTATTGTGTTGAACAAAACAACGCTGCTGTACGCGCAGACGCCGTAAGCGGTACAATACTCAGTAAAGATAAGAATTTCATTCTAAAAATAACATGTATAACATGATATATTTTATTATATTAGTATTTACACATTTTACACACATTATTATCAAGGTTATTTATCAAAGTTCTAAAAATTTATAAAACCAAAAAAAAGTAACGAGTAATTTAGTAATAATTACTACTAAAAAGTAACTTAAATTACATTTAAATTACTTACAATAAAATGTAATTAAATTACCATCAAATTACTTAAAAAGTAATTTCGTTACAGTAACTTGTAACTTAAGTTAAGTTACTCCCCAACACTGTATGTGACAACATTTTAACAGTCGTCGCAATATATCCCCTATGCGATTTTACATCATTTTATCACATATACTTCTATAATGTGACATCACAAAGATGTTCTATTTGCTAGCTGTATGCTATATGACGATAAATAGATGTTGTTTGTAGAAGTCACAGATGAGAACATAAATCTATAATCATATAGAAGTTATAATCAAATAAATGCACACAGGGATATGTCAAAATTGCGAAAATTTGCAAGTAATTTTGTGGTTGAAAAATCGTAAAATTGTTTTCTTTTAAAACTAAGTTTTGAAAATTTGGTACAAGGTTCTCCATACATTTTTCTTCAAATATCTGTAAAAAAAACTCTAACGGATTCAGACAAAAATTTTTTATGAGTGTTTGAAATTTAAATTTTTACAAAACCGCGTTAAATAACGGTTTAGCCTCAAACGGTTTTTGATATTTGTTATTATTCAAACAGTTTAAGACGTAAATACTTGAAAATTTTACCAGTTATTGAGATCGCCATTTTCTTTTAGTGATTTGATTTTCAAAATATTTTGACTTTTTTTGAGCTATTTATAGACATTTAATATAATAGATGATTTATATAATTATAAATGTTGATAAAAAAAATTTATCTGGGACAAATTACTTGAAAATTTAATTGAAGGGCCCACATAACTTGTTCTAACTCTGATTCAAAAATTATAAAAATACATAGGCACAATTTTTTTTTTACTAGCATTTGAAGTTCAAATATTGACAAAAATTCGTCAAAATCGTGAATATTTTTAACTTTTTGGTATTTAAAAATTTATAAATATTTTACTATCAAAAGCTAAGAATTGAAAATTTAATACTATGTTTTCCATAAGTTAAGCTTAAAATAATTATGAAAAAGTTTGAGGACTATTCAATTTAAAAAATTTTACGAGTGTTTAAAGTTTTAATTTTAATTTGAAATCAAAAATACACGTGTAAAATAACGTTTTACTAATAAATAATTTTCGATTTGTATATAATATATCCTAGACTGACAAATCATCTTCGTTCAGAATCGTTTTTCGTATACAATGATACCTATCATTGCATTCAAATTTAACCTACCCTAGTCCGAGGTCCACCCCACCCCCTAATGTACAGCAGAGCGATACTCACTTACCCGCTTTTTTTAATTCTGTTATACTACGTGAACGTGAAAAGGTAAAACCAAATAAAATTCACTTTATCAGTTAATTACGGCTTATCGACAAACGATAAGTAGCGGCGTCCCGCGTCTGAATTTTTCTTGATTAGAATGCGGCACGTGTCAAGGCCAACACTTAAGCTGCTTTTAGCGTCGGGTGTAATTTAATTGGCCTATCTACATTTTTAAAGGCGTTTTATTTTAATTAATTTTGATTATTTGCTTATTAGTTAAACTATTAGTCGTTTAACGCAATGGCCCCAAGTAATGATCTACTTTCTATTGAGCTGAATAAGTGGACAAAAAGCATGCTCGTTGACTTCATTATTACTCAATCACTACCTGCAGGTGTGAAATTGAGTGAGGAATTGTCAACATTCTTAAAAGGATCTTCTTCTAACCCTAATTCGCTATCTTCTGAGAACTCATTAAATGTGGCCACTATTCTTCAATCCGTTGTCGATGAGCTCAAATCTGTAGCACTTAGTAACTCTAAGTTACATGATAAGCTAAACCGTCTCAATATGACTGCTAAGGTTACCACTTCTCCTAATTTGAATACTGGTTCAAACAATCTACCAACTACTTCACTCTCGAAGCTGAATACGGATACTCATTCTAGACAGCCTGCAATCCAATCGACTACTAGTCTATCCTCGTCCATAAAATCAAAATTTATCGTTGTTTCTCATAAAACTTTATCCTCCAAGTTGTCATCAGTGCCGGTGCAGAGGCATATTGATATCTTTGTCTCAAGACTTGAGCCATGTGTAACGACCACTATGCTTGAATCTGAATTGTTCAATAGCTACTCAGATGTGACCATAAATAAATTAGTGACAAAACACCCATCATATTCTTCATTCCATGTGCGCCTGCCTGCGGAGAAGCTTGATGATGTCCTCGAACCTACATTTTGGCCTGATGGCGTAATGGTCAAACGCTTTTGGGGTCGTCTTACGCCCGAGATGATTCTAAGCGACATGTACACACTTATAATTATAATAGTAAGGATTATTGTTTATGTAGTGATTTATGTACTTGTAACCATATTCTCTTAGGTTTTTATCAAAATTACCGCGGTTTAAGAACTATACTAAGTATTTTAAAATGTAATGTCACTGTTTTTGATTATGTTTTTATCTGTTTCACTGAAACATGGCTATGTGACAGCTTCTATGATAGTGAACTTGGTCTATCCAACTATATCATTTATAGATGTGATAGAAATAGTTTAACAAGTCATTTTTCTAGAGGTGGTGGCGCTCTCATTGCCATTCGTAGTGACATAGTATCTAATTTAATTTACTCTCCAGCTACTAATGTTGAACATCTATTTGTTAAACTTAGTTTTAATAACATCAACTATGTAGTGTGCTCAGTGTACTTTCCTCCCGATTTCCCACTTTCTGCTTACGAGTCTTTTATTTCCGCTGTACAATCTGTTCTTTTCCTTCATCCAGAATGTGTATTCATTTTTTGTGGTGACTTCAATTTGCTAGATATAATATGGTCCAACGATGATTTTGGTTTACTTTACAATACGGTTTCTAATCCCAGAGTTCAATGTATCCTTGATGCATTTGCGTTCTTTAATTTTTTCCAACTAAATGATATACAAAACTCTTTTGGTGTTGTCTTGGACCTTGTGTTCTCCAATGTTAACAGTATCTATATCTCTAAAGCCGTAACTTCAGCAGTACCTTGTGATCCCTACCGCCCGGCTCTTGTTATTATGATAAAGTTGGATAAACTCTCCCCTTTACTTGATCGCTCCCATAATTATTATGACTACCGCCGTGCTCCCTATTAAAAAATATGCGAATTCCTAAATTCATTTAATTGGTTGGAGACCATATTATCTCTCGACGTTGATGAAGCTGCTAAGGCAATTTATTTTATTTTTGCATTTTAAACTTTGTTCCGAAAGTGGCTTATATACCCTCGACATTCCCGAAATGGTTTTCAAAAAATCTTAAGAATATTGGTTTAAGCAAGAAAAGGGCACATGCCAAGTTTAAAGCTTCACGCTGTCCCCTTGATTATGTGGAATTTTCCGTTCTTTGTGCCTCTTACAAGACAGAATACAAGAGATGCCTACTGTTTTCTTGTCTCGCACCGAGTCTATGCTAAAATCTAACCCCAGGTCGTTTTGGGACTTTGTCCGAGTTAATAAATCTAGCAACGAAATTCCCCACTCAGTACATTTTGAGAATTTACAAAGCTCGGGTACAGAGTCTGTCTCTAACTTATTTTCCCATTACTTCAATACAGTCTATGGTCCTCTTTTGGCTAATGACCTTTCGTCTCCTTTTTTGTTCCATGGCCTACCTAGCACTTGCTCATTCAACATCGATGATGTTGACGCTGGTCTAGACGCACTAAAAAATGTTAAGTCCGTAGGCCCCGACGGCTTGTCAGGTATAAGTAGTATAATAGTGCCGTTCCTGGCGCACTTTTATAAATCACAAAAAAAGATCACAAAATATCAAAAAAATAAATATTAAAATAATAGAACATAAAAATATCAAAAAATAAATATTAAAATAATAGAACATAAAAAGATCAGAAAATAAATATTCAAAATATCAAAATAAAATGATCAGAAAAACTATTTCCAATCAATCTATCATAATTCAATCTTTTTTGTTTTGATTTTTAATTAGTGTATTGAGATGGTTTACAAAATTATTTCTATCTATATTTGTTTTATAATGTCCCCAAGCTAATGTATCAATACCATTTTCCAAAATAAATCTTTTATCATCATAAGCACTTAAAGCTTTTTTGTTTTGTTCTAAAGTAAAAATATCATGTTTCTTTGTTCTAAATAAATGTTGAGTAACATATTTTGGATTTTTATTGTATAAACAATTTTTGAAATCATTAAAACATATTTTATTTTCCACAATATTTTTCTTAACACCTTTAGCTCTTTTAATTTCTCTTTCTGTATTTAAAATTTTATGAGAATATAATTTGAATAAAATATATAAACCTATAAATTCAGTCATAATTTTTCCATTCAACTCATCTTTAAATTTACCTAAGACTTTTTTGTTAACTAAAGGTAAATCATAAATATTGTCTTTTGGATAATCTGAGGTGTCAAAATAATCTAATATAATTTTTATATCTTGATAAAAATCATTAGTTTTTATTTCTATTATTAGTGAATCTGTATCAGTATATAATAATCTAACACTATTTCCATATTTTTTCTTAATTACATTATAATAAAAATTATACATCATTAATTTAGATAAATCTAAAACACACATTCCTATATATATTGGTTGTTTGAAATTAATTTCTCTTTTTTTCATATGGATTGCTGCTAAATTTTCTGTAAAAATTGTTCTTTTATCAAAATTTGGTTTTGCAATTAATTTGTCTACTTGTCGCCCATTAGAACATAATCTTATATCAACATGATTTCTAACATTCATCATTGTACGTCCATAAACACTGTTGTTCATTAATTTGAAATATTCCTTTTCAAAATCATTCTTAGTTTTTGATCTAAGATTAGTATTAAAATCAATAAAAACTTTCAACCAAGGAGATTGACTAAATTCTAAAACTCTATGAATTTTCTCTAATTTTAAACCTAATTTAATATATAATTTTAATGTTTCATAGTGAATAATATAATTTTTCTTGTCATACAAAGTTGTTAATAATTTTGGGAGTTGTTCATTATCAAATGAATTTTCAGGTAGATCATGAACTTCTTTAGGATAAGATAAATCAACCTCTAAAATATATCCTTTTGGTGATTTATCAGAAATATTTATTATATCGAAATTATCTAAATTATCAACCCATTTGAAATCTCCAGTAGGTAAATATTTACTCATTGACCAGCCATAAAGATTATTTGCGTCTAAATACTCTAAAAATTTTGATTCCTCTTTTTTGTTAAATTTATCTCCCATGTATTTATTGTTTGCTTTTGAGTATCTTTGACTACATTGAGATAAACCACCTCTGATTCCAGATTCAAACATCAAAATCTGATCAACATCTGTTAATAATTCTAATTTAATATTTGTCATTCTTAACATAGAATTCCACGCAAATCCCGGTGTTGTGTAATAGTACAGAGGATCTAATTTATAATTTGCTAAAGAAATATCTCTAAAATTTTCCATTATATCTGTTAATAATAAAACATCGATCAAATTATACAAACTAGTGAATTCACGAAGATTTTTAATATTAAACATTTCCCAAATTTTTTGTGAATTTTTATATTCCTCTGTCGTTACATTTTTATCAGTGAGAGAACTATAAAACTTTTCTATAGGAGGTAAACATGTTTCATTAAATTTTTCTTCACAATCCATATACTCATAGGGATAAGCTAACTTTCTTGTAACTAAATCTAAATGTTCTTTAGGAATAAATTTACCAAGTTCTTTAAATTGATATTTTTTAAGATTATTTGCTAATTTGTCTAAAGAACTAGGTAAAAATTTTAATGAATCAATAAATCTTAATTCTGTTGTTAATATTTTATATTGACCATTGATAAATTTTCCATGTGGTATACATTTTGAAAATGATATATATTTTTCCTCATTATTTGGAATTAATTTTATTTTATTTTTGTCTTTCCCAAATTCTTTTATAAATAGATGAGCATCATAACCTGAAAGATTATGACAAACAATTGGGATAAATTTAGGATTTTGATAAGTAAGGTTACAGATAGAATGAGCTGCCCCTCTATATTTTCCAGTTAAATGGTCATGATCGCAAACTTTTCTCAAGGAAATTTTCTCAAAGGAAAGGAATGATTATAATTTTCAAATTCTAAAATATTATTGAAAGGTTCTGGTAGATTTATTTTAGTAGCTTTATTATTACCACAATAATGTTTATGATCATTTAACTTATTTTCTGTGTTAAAACTATTTAAACACATTTTACACAAAAATCTTTTATGAGTATTTTTTGTAATTTGATTTCCTACTAGTTTCCATAAATCTTTAATCCAACAATAATGACTTTTATTCTTTTTTTTTAAGAACAACAAATCTATATGATTAGATTTTTCAATTTTAGTTATTTCTAAAGGTAAAATAGTCATATTATCATCTAAATAATAAATATTAATAGAAATATCCTTTGTTCTGTTAACAAATTTTGAAACATCTGTGGTTTTTACTGGAAAAGGAATATCTTTTAATTCATTATCAAATTCATTTTTCCAATTTTTGTATTTTGAAGCTCTTTGTGGATCTTTTTTACAAGGATGTAAAGCATAGAGTATTGACCAAAGAAAACATTTATTATCTCTAGTTTTAATATTTATAATAGCTTTTTTATTTTTTATTTCTTCAGGTAATGGAATATATGAACCACCTTTAAAAGGAACATATTTATTTATCCTTATTTCCAATCTTAAAATTTGATGAAGTCTCCATTGAGATATTTCATAATTATCATTTTTTCTATTTCATTTAAAATTTTAATTTTTGCATTTGTATAAAAATCATTTAAGTTAGAATTTTCTGTTAAAATTTCATTTGATGTTTTAAAATTTTTTTCTTCATATTCCATATCTTCTTTAACTTTACCTTTCTTAAATATAGCATAAAACCAAATATTTACTTTTAAATTGTTCTTTGTTAATGCATGTTTAAGTTGTCCTATTACTGGATTATTTAAACGATTTAAAAATATTTGTTCATCTTTAATACCCATGTTATTTTCAATAGTATAAGTTGTTAATCTATTTCTAAATGCTGTTTCTGTAATTTTTAAAACAGGTCGATTATCTTTCTTATTATAATTAATTAACTTTTTATCAAAGTTGAAAACCTTATGTGGTTTAGGTATTCTCTCTTTTTTTGTTCTTATTTGTTTGTTGTTTGTTTTTGGTATTCTCTCTTTTTTTGTTTTTATTTGTTTTGTTGCTATACCTTTGTATGTTTTATTAAATTTTGGTTTAATTGTTTGATCTACATCATTTGTTTGATGACGAATAGATTTCAAATGTCTAGACCAATTTTTGTAACTAACTGTTAAGTTACATTTATCACAAGTTTTGTTAGGATATGTTTTTTTGTTATCCATTTTATTAATATTATCATTCTCTTTAACTAAAGTTTCAATTTTATTTAAACCATTCATTTATTATATGGAATATTATTATTTTTTTACATTCATTATTTTAATAGAATAATTTCTATTAAAAAATAGTATTTAAATATGGTAAATAAATGCCCGGACAGGGACTCGAACCCTGGACCCTTAGGTTAAAGGCCTAATGCTCTACCTACTGAGCTATCCGAGCATGATATTTATTATGTATATCACTTCCTTTAACTAAGGTTCTTTTTTAAAAAAAGAAAGAAGTGTCCACCTTTAATATTAAGATCCCATAAAAAACTTACACATTTTAATATTTCCTAAATCTTCAACAATCTTAATATTTTCTAGATAATGATGAGTATAATCACCTGTTGTAATTATTAAATCATTAGCTATTTTACAAAGTTCTAACCAAGTTGGTGAATTTAATAATTTCGAAATATAAGGATTTCCATTTCCAAATTGATCGTTCCCTTGATCAATAATGAATATATTTCCATCAATTGGAAATTTATGTAGATTATATTTAACTTTTTCAGTATTTTCATAGTATTCAAAAGCACAAAAATTAACATATAAATTATCTTTTTTTGAATTTTTTTTCACATATTTTTTTATATCATTTTTCATTAATTTCAAATAATTATAATTTTTTTGTTTTTCATGATTAATTGGTATACCATTGTATGTTTTATTAAATCTAAAAGGTACAATTGATTGATCTTTATCATTTTTTTGATGTCGATATGATTTCAAATGAGAAGCCCAACTTTTGCAACCAATTGTTAAATTACATTTATCACAATTTTTGGTAGGATATGTTTTTTTGTTATCCATTTTATTAATATTATCATTCTCTTTAACTAAAGTTTCAATTTCATTTAAATCATCCATTTATTATATTCCATATTATTTTTTTTACATTTGTTATTTTTAATAGAATAATTTCTATTAAAATATAGTATTTAAAATATAGTATTTTGCAACTCTTCGTTATAAAAACTACCTTTAATTTTTTTATTGTTTAAATCTATAATTTTATATGTTATAGGATTTGTGTTTAAAATTTCTTTGATTATAAATATTTCTAATGTCCAATTATTACTATATTTATTACCAAATGTTTTTTTATAAGCTTTTATTCTTACTCTATCACCCACACTAAATTTAATTTTTGGTTTAGATTTATTTTTTATAAAAAATAATTTGTGTAGAACATCGTTTTCATTAGATTTATTTACTTCACAAGGTTTCATACCAATAGATCGATGTATGTCTTTGAAATTATATTCATCTAATAAATTTTGTAAAATATTTATCCATTTTTTAGATTTTTGAACTTCAAAAGATAATCTCATTTTCTTGTTTAATGTTCTATTAAACCCTTCAATAATTGCTGATTTTTCTTCGTTTTGTGTATGATACATATGAATACCATATTTTTTCAAAACATTTTTAAAATGTTTATTTTCAAACTCTAAACCTTTATCTGCGTGAAGTAATTTTGGTGTTTGATGATTTTGTGTTTTGGCTTGTTCTATTATTTTTTCAAAAGCTTTTGAAACACTAATTCCATCTTTCTTTTTTAGTGGAAAAGCCCATGCAAATTTTGAAAAAGTATCTATAACAGTTATTATATTACAATAACCCTCATTTTGATCTGAATAATTTCTCATTATAACTAAATCAACACCCCATAAATCATCAATACCTTTAGTAAAAATTCTCCTTTTAGGAAATCTTATTCTAACTGGTTTATGAAGTTCTTTAGCTAATAACAATTTATCTGTATCATTTAATTTTTTATTAGAAATTATTGAGTTATTAGTGTGTTTAATCTCAGGAGTTTTTATAAATTTACTTTTATTTGTGTTACAAATGAAACATTTTGATGAAATTCTCCATCGACCGTTAACTGTTTGAATTTTAGTTGCATTAATATTTTTTGTTCTTTTTTTACATTTATGACAATGTACTAGATCATCTTCCATTTTATATTAAAAAAAATCGTAGTAAATTATTTTTTTAAATAAATTTTTTATAATTGTCAATAAATTCTAAACACACATGTCCACATATAGGAGGATCATTATAATCTTGAAATTTTCTATCGGTATACCATAGATTATCTTTACCCAAATATTTTACAACTTCTTTTGGAGGTTGAATTCCAAAAGAATCAAAATATATTTTTTTATTTTTTATTTTTTTCCATGCAACCCAATGAGAACCGTTTTGAGTAGAATTATTTAAATTAAGAACTCCACATTCATTTACCCATGATTTCATAGGTAATTCATCCCTCATGAAACACCCCCTATAGTTTTTTATTTTATTCCCAAATTGATTTATATCAAAATTACTTAGCGGTTCAATATTTATATTTTTTTCTTTGCTTCAAAAAACTGTATAAACTCCTTTACATTTTTTAATATTTTTTCTAAAATTTGTTATATCAAAATTATTCATTTTGATTTTTTTTTTTTTGATTTTTCTTCAATGCAGAACCTTTATTTTTTTCCATTTCTTTATTGTGTCGAATTGCTTCTTTTTCTATTTTTTCCTTATATTTACTATCTTTATAACTATCATACAATGCAACTATAGCTGGAGTGGCTACTGCTGCAGCTTCTATAAAAGGTAAAATTAAAGGTAAAATTTTTTTTTCTAATCTGCTTTGGAGTAATTTCTAACCTTACTCCAGATTTTTTTTCCTTACTGTTTTTTAATTTATCTATTTGATTTTGATCTAAATAAAAAATATTTTCTCCTTTATATATTTTATTACTAGCAATTTGAATTATTGCATTAGTATTATTTTTACAAGCTTCAGCCAGTTTTTTTTTCTGGTTTTCAGTTAATTTAAAATACATTTTATTATACAAAATATTAAAATTTTATTCAAATATTAAATTCATTCCTAAACGTCTTTTTCCTTTCATTGCATATGTAGTAAAAAGAGCTGGAATTTTTTCATATATAGAACTATCAGGAGCATCAAATCTTTCCATTGCTTTTTGTTCTAAAATTTTATCAGCTTCATGTCTTGTTTTAGTATCTTTATGATCTCTATAAAAATAATCGTGATCTCTTGCAGCTTCGTCTAATTTGTTTATAGGTTTTTTATTTTTTTCTAATTTTGTTCCTGGTCCTAAGTAATTATAACCAGGCCAATGAAATTCAGGCAAATATGTACAATTCAAAAAATCATTAATAAATCCTGAACCTTTTATAATTTTCTTTGGTAAACATGAAACATATGAAAACAATAATCTGCACCATTGGGAATATCAATTATGTTTTCCATTTCTCTAATACAAATATTAAGAATATTAAGTTTTTCATCATGATAAATATTATTTCCTTTTCTTTCTTCATTTGATATAAAATATATTTTTTTTACTATGGAATCTTTTGGTATTTTTATAACTTCTTTTGGTAAGTTTGTTACATATAGTAATAAATATTCAATACCTTTAGGAGTATCAATAATTTTTTCCAGACTTGTTTTACATAAACGAAGAATACCAAGTTTTTCATTATGAAAATTATTATTTCCTGCTCTTTCTTCTGCAGACATAAGTTGTAATCTATCTGTTAACTGTTTCATATTATTAATATAATGATATTCAATATGATCATCTGTGTATTTTGCTAAGCCATCTCCTGTTGGTTTTGTTATTGGCTTTTTATTTTCGATAATTTCTTTCCAAATATCGCTAATCATTGATATATATTTTGCTCCTCCACTTGATTTAGCTCTTCCTGTCGATTTACCATTGTTTTGATATATAGAATCAGTTTCAATTAACATTTTTTTATATATTTCAAAATCATCATTTGTATAACATTCAGGTCTGGTAACATCTGTATGTGTCAATAATCTCCACAAACCTGTCGTTCCTTCATATTTTTTTCCATTTAAAAATATATCATCATTTTCAAATGTTATTATACATTTCCCAATCATGTGTTTCTTAGAAGCTTTAACATAATACATTCCAAAACAGTTCTTAGTTTGTACTGTTGGTAGATATTTTGTAGCAATAGGACCTTATTTTATAGTATTTTCAGGCATTGGAGAATTAGTTATTGATTTTTTACCAGAACTTTTTGGTGTTCCAAAATTCTCTTCTGTACTCATTAATCTTTGTAATTCTGGATTTTTTGGTATATAAGGAGTAGGTGTTATCATTTTTTGAATATCATTATCGGTTTTAATAGCAACCTCTTTAACATCATTAACAGATGATTCAACATTTGATAATGCTTTTAATATTGGTTCATAATGTTTTACTTTTTCTTCTGAATTATATTTATCGTTTAAAATTGATTTTCTATAGTTATTTTGTAATTGTTTTTTAATATTAATTATGTTTTTTAACTCTGTTGGTGAAGATTGGTGAATATTTAATTTTTCAATATTATTTTCACCTTCATCTTCATCTTTTTTTATAACATTTAATTTTTTTTCTTTTTGTTCTAAATCTGATTTTTTATAAGTTTTTTGTAAATTTTGTTTAATATGAATTATTTTTTTCATTATTTCTGTTTCGTTTTCTAAATTAGTTCCTTTCTTAAAATTGTTTTGTGTTTCTGATGGCTCCTTCATAAATGTAACTTTTAATTTTTTTTTTATTTTTTTTTTTAATTTTTTTTGAATTTGTGTAATATCCATTTATTACACAAAAAAATAAAAAAAAAAACATTATCATCGTTCATCGATATTTAAAATATCATTACCTTTATTGTCATAGATTAAATTTTTTATTAAGTCTATTGTTATAAAACCATATGTTTTAATTTTATTTTTTTTATCATATGTTTTACAATAAGTTCTACAAATTTCTTTAAATTTTTCTAATGGTATTATTTTGCTAATCAAATCGGACCATATTTTTTCAATATAATAATTTGACTGATTAAAAACAATTAAAACATTCAAATTATTTCTTATTGTTTTTATGTCTACTGAAGTATAATTTTGTGTTAAATAAATAACACTAATATTTTTTGATCTCGATCTTATAAAATATTCTTTTATCAACTTTTGATTTTCTAAAAGAAAATCATCAAAAACCACTTAACTATTGGGTTCACAATCATCTACAGATATTATATCATCATTAGAAAAATGAGTGATTATAGAAGGTATGTCATCAAATATTTTTTTTAATTTTTTATAGACTGGTTGATCAATATTTTTTGTAAACAAATATAGATTTAAATATGGTATCCAATAATTTATAATCAGATTATACAACAGAGTTGTTTTACCACAACCCGATGGTCCTACTAATAAACCACGTGAAGGTATTTCAAATAAAGATTGTTCTTTATTTTCATCTTCAATAAATTTTTTTACTACAACTTTATTCATTTATTAAAAAAAAAATATATATTTGCTATTATAAACAATAATGTATAATATTTTTAAAAAATATGATCAACATATTGAAAGAGCTCAATATAAAACTTTTTTACCTGTGAATAATTCACAACTTAATACACCTAATAAAACTATAACTTTTAGAATAGATTGTATGGATGATTTTCTGAATATTGCAAATACAAAATTTTTCATTTATGGTAGATATTTGCAAAAAGATGGAAAAGATTATCCTAAAGGAACAAAAATACAACTAATCCATAATTTTGTTGCATATTTATTTTCTAATATTATAGTTAAAAAAAATGGTAAAGTATTGGATGAATGTGAATATGTAGGAATTACTAGTACAATTAAAGGTGTGGTAAGTTATTTAGTAGATCAAAATGGACCAACTATAAACTCAGGATTTGCAAGCAAATTTGAAGGCGGAGGTTATTTTAATGCTATGGGTAAACTATCACAATTTGGGTTAGGATTTTTTAAAGACGTAAAATGTCCGGTTTTCAAAGGTGATATGGAAATAATTTTTACAAGAAATACAAATGATGATACTTTGTTAAAAAAAGTTATAACAGAAACAGAAGATGGAAAGATTATTATTGAAGAATTTACACTTCAAATTCCAATTATTGAATATGGAGTTCATAAAGTTTTATTGATAAATGAGTTAACAAAATTGTCTCAAGAAAAATTATATACTTTTATTTTTAGATCATGGCAAAATATTGAAGAAAGAAATATATCAGGAAAAACTATAAAACTCGATTTATCAAATCAAAATCGAAGTTCTAATTCTCCTAAGTTTGCAGGTGTAGTATTTCAAACAAACAAATTAAATACACAAGATCATGATCCTTGCGAATTTGATCATTGTAATGTAAAAAATTATTGGTTTGAAATAAATGGAAAACGTTATCCTGAAGAAACTCAAGATCTAGATTTTAAGAATGATAAATTTTGTGTAGCTTATGAGAGTTTGATGGTGTATAAAAGAAATTATCTTAAAAATCATCAAGAACATCCGTTAATGTATAATAATCCAAACGATTTTAAAAAATTTAGAGCAATAGGTATATCTTGTTAACTTGAGTAGACAACCAACAAATATTTCTGCAACTAAGAAAAATATTATTTTACATGTTGATTTAAATGAAGAATTACCTAAAAACACAATTTGTTATGTTTTTTTCGTCAGAGAAGATGAATTTTTATTTGATATTGAATAAGGTACAATTGAAGAATCTTTTAGTGATTAAATAATGTTTTTTTTTTTTTCAATAGATATATTTCTATTGAAAAATATTTTTATATTTATATTTATTTTGTTTTTTCTTCAATTAGATCAAGATTAACAATAAAATCATCAAAATTAACAACGTTATTATTTTGATCAATAATATATATTTCTATCTTTTGAATAGTGCGTACATTTACTTGTCTGTAAATTATTGGATTAGATCTTATAAAAAGATTATAGTTTCCATTTATTTCTGTTTTATTAATTATTTCTTCAGGTCCAATTTCATTACTTTGAGTAAATATAGCACCACTTATATTTTTTAAAAAACCTTGTGTATACAATTTTGGTTCATTAACACCTACATACGTACGTTCTACATGATTAAACACATATGAAGACAAATTAGGTGCACTAACAATATAAAACATTCCTAAACATTTTAATAAATCATTATCAAAATTATATTTATAATTAGTACTAATATTTAATACATTTTTTTTAAATATAAGTTTTGTGTTATCATAATTTTTATCACAATTCAATATTGTTTCTAATTCTTTTATTGAATAAATACCAATAGGTATTTTATAAATTGAATTATCTTTATCTACTGTAAATGGATATTCTTTATCAATATTTATATATTTTTCATCGGGAGTAGGTATATACAGTGTTTTATTACCAACTAATGAAAAATCAAATGTTGTGTTTGGAAAACCTAAATATTCTTTCAATTTTTCATCTAAATTATAATAACATGGGGATTTAATTTGAATTTTTTTATTTTCAAATGATAAAAATACCGGTTCAATTAGTTTATTTAAATTTGAAATAGTATATTTATCTTTTTTTATATGTACTACTCTACTATCAATTTTTATTTTACAGTGTGTTTCAATATTTATCAAATTTAACTCTTTTAAAAACATTGATTCGAGACCTATTTTAAAATTATTATTAGCATTGAATTTTGGATGTGATAACCTAATGCAGCCGTTTTTAACTTTTATAAATACCATTTATAAAAGTAAATTTATTTTTTATTCAAATTTAATAACATGCATTTTTTTACCATTTTTTAATTTTTTTTCATTATAAACAAGATTAAATTTAATTTTTGAATTTTTGTCATTATACATTGTTATTTGTTCTTCTGTAAATTCGTTTGTATATCTATCAGGTAAAGTTAATAAATCATCATCGTTTAATACAACAGATAATCTTTTACCAAACATTGTATCAATTTTTTTAAAACATTTTACTACGTACGGTTTTCCTTGTTCCAAATCACTACATTTTATAAAATTATGTTCATTGTTGATTTTATTTAAAGTTGCTTTAAAGTTTTCCATTTCCATTTCTTATTTATATAAGTAAATATATATTTTTTTTTAATAAAAAATTTTTTTTCAAAACAACGTAACAACGTAACAACGTAGATGTTCAACGTAAGACGTTGGACGTTGGACGTTGAACGTTTTACGAAACAATTAAATATTAT
Organism: Schizaphis graminum; assembly: GCA_020882235.1. Taxonomy (NCBI): domain Eukaryota; kingdom Metazoa; phylum Arthropoda; class Insecta; order Hemiptera; family Aphididae; genus Schizaphis; species Schizaphis graminum. Next base: position 1,480,999 of record CM037035.1, read on the forward strand.
TATTTTTTCGTTCTATTTTATTTGTAATAATATTATAATGTATAGCAAACATATTATTATCATTATAGCGATAAATTTTATTCGTTTTTTTTTTTCGTTATCTAATATATAGGATGACAATAATACTTATTGTATACATTTACAGGGTGTCATCATAGTACTTTGTTATTTTTTTATTTAAATAGTGTTTGTTATACAATTAAACTTGTCCGAGTATTGTGGCGTAGTGGGAAAGGCGTGTGTTTTGAGAGTGAACATAGCTGGATCGAATCATGTAGTGGGAGTTTAGCGCTGAACTCTCATCACTGATTTGGTTCAACTATGTTCATAATCGTAGTAGGTTCCAAACCGGATGGGAAGCATTCTCATGATGATTATAGCACTGTGGACAATGTGTAGTTTGTTCATTAGTATGCATTACCGATGGACTGCTGCTGTGGTACAGTCTATGTTGTCATTACAATGTTCCCCCCTATCTGGTCCCTGGAGTCTATAAATAAATACCGCCCCCCATTGTGTTGATACGATGAAGACTTGATATCTTAGTAGTTCTGTTGTACAGATGTCTGTAAAAAAGTGAGAGGAAAAAAAAAAAGCTGGCCAGCTCAGATATCTGTACAACAGGACTACTTTTGCATTTTTTTACCATTTTTTTTTTTTATTATTATTATTATTATTTTGAATTCTAGTATTTCATTTAATATTTGATATTTTCAAGTCGGAACAGCACAGATATGATTTATATGCTTATCTGCATTACATATTAAAAGTTTACCCCCTACTTCATATTTTTCAGTTAAGTATAAATCCGATGCTATTTATGTTAGAATGTTCATTTTTACATAAAACGTTTTTGATTTTAATTCTTTAAAAGTCCCCCTCATAGTCTCATAGTGTAAAATCATTTTCAAAAATTTTTTAATTTTTAAAATTTTTTTTTTTAATAGAACAATAATTCTATTAAAAATCTGATGATTCAATATAATTATATTCTAATCATTTTGGAATCGGAATCTGTACCTCCCATACCAAGGCTACATATTTTTATATTTCCTAAATCTTGAACAACACAAATATCATGGAGATATTTAAAATAAAAAGTATCGGTTGTAATTATTAAATCATTAGCTATCTTACAAATTTCGAGCCATGTTGGTGATTCTAGTAATGTAGAAGCATACGGTTTTCCATTTCCAGAAATATTGTTACCATGATCGACAATTAAAATATTTCCTTTAATTGGAATTGCATTTAGATTATATTTCATTATTTTAATATTTTTATTATTATTTTCATAGTATTCATATTTACAAAAATGTACATAACATTTATTATTTAATATAGAGTTTCTTATTTCGTTTTGCATTTCATTTTGTTGTAATTTATTAAAATCTTTGATAGTTGTATCCATTGTTTATTATACATTTCAATTCCTTTAACTAAGGTATTCAATTATGATAGATTGATTGGAAATAGTTTTTCTGATCTTTTTATTTTGATATTTTGAATATTTATTTTCTGATCTTTTTGTAATCTATTATGTTAATATTTATTTTTTGATATTTTTATGTTCTATTATTTTAATATTTATTTTTTTGATATTTTGTGATCTTTTTTTGTGATTTATAAAAGTGCGCCAGGAACGGCACTATTATACTACTGGTATATTCTTATACAATGTGAAATCTTCATTATGTTTTCCTCTGTGTCTACTTTTTAAGCGTACAATCGATAGCGGAGTTTTCCCCTCTTCTTTCAAGATCAGCTCTGTCACTCCTATTTTTAAATCTGGTGATAAGGCTGATGTCAAAAATTGTAGACCTGTCTCTATTTTGAGCCACATATCCAAACTGTTTGAACTTCTAGTATTGAGAAATATTCAATCGCCAATTAACTCTATTCTAATCGACGAGCAATATGGGTTTAGACTTGGTCGCTCGGCCACTACTAATTTAATCGTTTTTAACAATTTTGTTTTGAAGGCTGTCGAAAAGCACATCCAAGTTGATGTTATTTTCACAGACTTAACTAAAGCTTTCGATAGAGTCGACCATGGCCACCTAATCGTAACCCTATACAAAACTGGGTTCGGTGAACCATTGTTGTCTTGGTTCAAATCTTATTTGTCAGACAGAGTCCAGTGGGTAAAAGTGTTCGGATGCAAATCATCCATCTCAAAGGTCTCTTCTGGAGTTCCTCAAGGAGGACATTTATCTCCAATTTTGTTTTCCTTGTATGTAAATGGCATCAGGGAAATTGTCAAAAACTGTTAACTACTCATGTTTACCGACGACTTGAAGCTTTTTAGGAAAATTGAAAACTTATCTGACTGCTCTACGCTCCAAAATGATCTCAACAACCTGGTCTCGTGGTTTAATAATATTGGTCTTCAGTTTAATGTAAATAAATGTCATTCCATGTCATTTTTAGACACCGCTTTCCTATTAACTATACTTACACCATCAATGGTTCAAGTGTAACATCGGTATGTAGTAAGAATGACTTAGGTATTATCTTTAATTTCGATCTCAATTTTCACTCCCACACTAAAATGATATGCTGCAAACCCTTAAAAACGCTTGGGTTTGTAATGCGCATATCAAAGGCGTTCAATCTATCTTCTTCATTAAAAAATTTATACTGTTCATTGGTCCGTTCACTATTAGAGTATTCATCGGTCCTATGGGACCCTTATACGATATCTGACTCCTGTCAACTAGAACGTGTTCAGAGACGGTTCTTATCTTGCGTAGCTTTTGTCTTAAAAATAAATCATCTTCCCCACGACTATTTCTTAGTTATGCAGGAACTCAGCCTCATTTCACTGGCTGACAGGCGAGTTAACGCTAACATAGAGTTTCTGAATAAACTGGTTGATGGTCGTATAGAAAACAATGGTGTTGACGTGCAACACATACTGGTCATTTCAAAACTGTGTTCAAGACATTTTATTCCTGGTGTTGACTATATGGAAAATGTACGTCGTCATCGCCGTCTTACAAACACAGCAGTCTCTTCTTTAGTGAGTGTATATATAAATATCAATATCAAATGTGTTTATATTCAGCCATGTTTTATTCTCTGTTAAAATTATGATTTGTAATAATAATTATTAAGTACTACAATTAGGTGTTTCAATTTTTAATTTGAAAACAATTATGATAGGTACTAAAACTTTATCTACATTAAATTCAATACAATATCTGAATAAACGTTATGATGAAATTCGTTAAAACATTTTATCCTTCACATTAATACATTTATTTAAAATAATAATAACCTAACCTTAGAAGTAACATATCTCATTTAAATTCAAGCAAGAACAATTGATGATGTCAAAATAGTAGATAATAAAAATAAAAAACAGTATAACAAAAATATTTCATTACTCTTATGATATTTGATACTTCTGGTTGTTAAGTTAATTTATAGTACTTTAAGATTAAGATTTAATTTAATTAAATTTAAATTTAAAATTACTTTAATTTTGGGTAATGTAATTATTACATTAAAATGTTGATCACTATTGTACTTTTTACTTAATAATATATATATATACTTATAAACATTTTGTCTTATGTTCAATTTACTGTGACATTATGATTTATCTACATTATTATTTTCAATAAAAATTTAATTCAATGTTTGAAAAAACATAACAATGAAATTATAGTTAAAACATTTTAACCTTCACACTACACATGTATTTAAAATAATAAACAATAATAAAGATTTTGTTGATATGTTTATATTCATAATCTTTATTTGCCAATTTTATAACAGATAATAAATAAAAGTATATGTTTCAGTTAATTTACAACTTTACACCATTACTTATTTAATTACAAGCAACAACAACTAATGGTGCAAAATATTAGTTAATAAAAAAAAAAACATTCCTCTTATTATATTTGATCTGTTACACTTCCAGTTGTTGAATACATATTTTATAGTACTTTAAATTAAATTTTAAGTTTTTAATTAATTTAATTTTGGGTCATGTGATTATTACATTGATAAGGTTAATCACTATTGTGCCTTTTACTTAATGATTTATTACACAATGAACAAATATTTGTACTGATTTCCTATGATACTTAATAGGTGGTACGTCAACCGGTCTTTGAAATTGCGGCACTAGACGGCGAACCAGACGTAGACTTGGGAATCGACGCGCATGATAATGAAATTATTGAAGTCCAAATGGATGAAGTCATGATGGACACAGTTAATGAACCAGTGCCACACGCCCAAGTGGCAGTGGTACCAGATGACATTGAATATGTCGATCTTCTGCCAGCTGACGCAGAGGCAGTGTTTGAATTCATGGATGTATTCGACGATTTACCACAAGATGTCGATGCAAAAGTCAGAATACATGTCATTAAAAATTAAAAATTAAATTAAAAATTTTTATTTTACAACTTTGTTATTTTAATTTGCAGTTTGTACCGATTCCCCCGGTAGTTCCTAGAGTTGGTGCACCAGTGAGAGATCGGCTGGCTGGCGTTCAATATGAACTTCCTGAGCGTCATGACATAGGACTTTTGGATGTAATCTGCACACATTGTGGCGCACGTAATTTCTTATGCGAGCGCACAATCAGGAATCGTCATTTTAACACGTGTTGCAATAACGGTCAAATGACTGTTACAGGTGACCGTGTTTTGGGTCAACCATCAGAGTTATTAATTCGTTTGTTGGTTGATGATTCACAGGTAGCCAAACATTTTCGAAAAGAAATCCGTAGGTACAACAACACCCTTGCATTTGCTGCATTCTCCACTGACCTTAATTCGAGACGTTTGCCAGGTCCGGGGCCGAGAGTGTTCACTGTTCACGGGCAGGTGTATCGCAGAATCAGTAATGACATTGTAAGAAATGAACTTACACCACCGAGGTACTGTGAATTGTACTTCATCGAATCTGGGGCAGCCAATCGGATTCGCATGGCGCAACAGCCACGCCAAAGCTCACTGTTGGAAAACTTGCTTACAGACTTAGATGGTCTTCTGAGACGAATCAATCCATTCGCAGTGGCTTTTGAGTAATATATATTAAAATATACATATTATACACTTAACACAGTATATACAATATACACATACTACTTTTTAACTGATTACTATCTCAATTATTATTTACTTTATTAACTATCAAAATATTATATTTTATTAATCCTGGTGTATTGCACCAAACAGCATTTTTTTATTTACATGTTTCTAACAATATATGAGTTCCGAATAGTAATCTGCACTGTTTCAGATTACATTGCATACACATAACTGTAATAATATTATTGATTTACATTATACATTTTTCTTTAAATTAATATCAATTACAATGTGCACTTACATAAAGAGTTTAATAATAATAATAATAATAATAATAATAATAATAATAAATATTATCCTATGACTTGAGTCAATCTTGCCTCAAGGAACTTACAATTTTTGTTTTTTTAATTATAATGTTAATAATATTCATAGTTTTAATACATAGTTTTAATTATTATATTATATTATATTGTTCTATATTAACAACTTTTTATGAAATATTAATATACCTACTTAATACTTATACTATATACTATAATAGATAATAATATTAAGAGCATGGTTAAACTAATGTTACAATATCTCTTGTCTATAAAAAACTTAATTTTTATTCGACTTGCTATTTGCTATTCCCGTGTCTGTGAGATTGTTGTGGCACTAGGCAGATATTATATCAATACTTAACTTACAAGACTTGATGTTAATATTTTTCCACAGTTAACATTTATTATTTTGTATATATTGTGCGTACCACTACTCTGATTAATGAAAGTGACTAATTTGAAATGCACCGTGTAACAACAGTACAACAATATTATTTTATCACAGAAACATGCGTCAAGTATGGCAGAGTGAATAAGATGCTGCTGCTATTGATCCTACGGTGCAACCAAGGAGGGTGACCATGCACATTATCGCCGACCAAAACAATGACCCACGGCGATACGATCAACCGGCTGCTCATGTGAATGAGGTAGTAGTTATCTTTGTTGGTGAAGATGGTCTACCACCAGGAAACCTAGATCTGGTCATCTACGATTCAAATCCAGTTGACCCAAATCACCAGATGCAAAATATATCAGCAGGCTCGTCTCATGCAGATCCAATGCTGTATCCCATATTCTTCGCCTACGGGGAAACCGGTTGGCATTACAACCTGTTACAAAAGGGTAACCGCCGCAATGCTGTTCGTGTTCGAAACACCATTAGGGAGTTTGTGTGTTACCGTCTGGCCATTATTAGATATACAGGAAATAATGGCAATGGGGATGAAGGTCAAACTTTAAGTTTAATACATGCTGGAGGCTTTTTGTTACAGCAGTACACATGTGATCAGTATGTTCGCATGGAAGCGAACAATCTACGTTTCACTCGAGATAATCAGAGAGCGCTCTTTGCTGATGCGTATCAAGGTCTTGTGAACCACATCAACCAACAGCTGCATGTAGATTAAATCAATCCTGTCGGCCGTAGAACGATTCTGTCCTCTACATTTGTAGGTGGCCCCCGTTATATGAAACAACGTTACCATGGTGCCATGGCGATTGTGCGTAAGTACGGAAAGGCTGACTTATTCATAACGTTTACATGTAACCCTAGGTGGCCAGAGATAGTAGACAACATTCCGACTTGGTTGACGGCAAACGACAGGCCAGATTTGGTAGCAAGGGTATTCCATGCAAAACTCAAGGAGTTAATGCATGATATAATGGTCAATAATATTTTTGGTAATATAGATGCTTATGTGTATACTGTTGAATTTCAGAAACGTGGTCTTCCACATGCACACATATTAATTATCTTGAATGAAGACAGTAAGTTGCTTACTGCCAACGATGTCGACAATATTGTGTGTGCCTACTTGCCTGACCCGGCAACTGAAAGGCGCCTATTTGATAGTGTGACGTCACACATGATTCACAGACCATGTGGACAACTCAACCTTAACAGCCCGTGTATGGTGGAAAATAGTTGTTCAAAGAAGTATCCAAAAGAATACTGTGAAGAAACTGTATACGTCTCTGATAGCGGTTACCCAACGTACCGTAGACCAAAAAATGGACTTGTGTTAAACGTTAGAGGTCATCCTGTCAGTAATGAGTTTGTTGTCCCGTACAATCCATTCTTGCTAATCAAGTATGATGCTCACATAAACATTGAAGTATGCTCTACTGTAAAGAGCGTAATGTATTTGTATAAATACATGTACAGGGGCCATGACGCGGCTACCTTAGAAGTTTGGAACGGCATTGAAATAGAAAAGTGAGTATATCAAAGTTATTGTTATTTGTAACCCTCACAATTACATTCAACTTATTATGCTATTTGTTTATTTTTACACATACCTTCTGTATATTAATAATTTTATTGAAATTGGAAATGTATATAAAGAAGTGCTTCAAAAGCTAAAACTTAAGTTATGACAAACAAATTATATTTCCAAACGATTACATTTTATTCAATTGTTTAATGTGTAGTAATGCTTCAGAAGTAAAGTACAATTACATTTCATAAAAAAAATTTGACAAACACATAACAATTTAACATTTTGTCCCATGTAATATTTGAATATATATTACATTATTACATTATAATTATACATGAGTGTCGTTAACTGAAACCAGTCACATGTATATTTGTTATTGTTTTTTTATTTTTTTCATAAATGCTATATAATGTGTTTTTGATTTTTTTTTTTATTATTTTTGTTATTAAATAATATCTAATATACAGGTACCAATTTGCTAATTAAACTGGATGTAAGACACAACACGTTAAACTTACATGTATTTGCGATATACAATTATATTTCTTATTTCTTATTATATATAAATATATTTATATTTACTTGATTACATAAACATAATATGTTATTGTAACAACTAAAGTAGTATGTTTTGGTATGTTCTGTACCCCCCGCAAATCCGGTAAATCCGGCTTCACCGCCCTCCCTATCGTGCGCGTGCCCCGCCATGTCTATCGCGGCCGTGCCTCTCCATGCCTATCGTGGCCGTGCCCCCTCCATGCCTATCGCGGCCATGCCCCCTCCCCTCCATGTATATTGTGGACGTGCCCGGCCTTACCCCTCCCCTGTATGTTTTACTATGTTCTATATCCCCCGCAAATCCCATGAATCCCATTACCCCGCCATCCCTATCGTGCGCGTGCCATGCCCCGCCATGCCTATCGCGGCCGTGCTTGACCATACCCCTCCCCTCCATGCCTATTGTGGATGTGCCCGGCCTTACCCCTCCCCTTTATGTTCTGTACTCCCCGCAAATCCTGTGAATCCCATTACCCCACCATCCCTATCGTGCGCGTGCCATGCCCCTCCATGCCTATCGTAGCCGTACCCCTCCCCACCCATCCATTCCTATCCACTACATGCCCCCCTCACCATTACGAAACCTATAGTCAATGTCACACGCTGTCTTATACCCTCATCACGTAACCTATACATATCCCTCTTCCTATTGTGCTGTACCTTTGTCCATCACGTAGCCTGTATATTTTTTACCCCCGATCACGTACCATACATACCTCTCCCTCACGTGAAATACCTCACCCTCTCTTTCGTGCGCGTGCTGGGCCTTACCCCTCCCCTCCACTCCCCTTGGTACATGTTAGGTGTTGCCCTCTTAAAAAATATTATATTCCTATATTTAATATAGAATACAAACATTTTGAAATAGTGCGTAAGTTAATTTTAGTTCATAGAAAGTTAGTAGTCGATTAATAATATATATACATATATATAAATAAGTAATTATTGACGAGACCTCATTATCATTTATCGATGTTAAATATGAAAGTGCATATTATGTATATCATGACAGCTATACAGCTGTATATGCAGCTGTATATACAGATATATTAAACTAAAAACATTTTTTTTTAAATGTTAAGTAGGTACTATTTAATTCAATAATAATATTATTTACCCTACATTATGTAAGACATGTGTTTTTAAATACAAATTATTTATATTTAAAATATAAATAAGATTTAAGAATTAGTTTATTAGTAATAAACTAATAAACTTAAAAATATTTTATAATTTTGGCTTATGTTTAGTGTAAGGCATGGATATTAGATATTATTCTGCAATATACCTAATTATTTGACATCTAATAATTAGATAATGATTATAGCTCATTGGTGATTATAAAAAAAATTAATTGTAAATTGAATAAGCATTGATATTTTATATTTACTTACATCAATACAATATTGTATAAATTATTAAACAATTATAATTTAATATTGTTAATTGTATAAACGCATTAGTTGTAATTTATTAAAAAAAAATACATTTAAAATATATCAAATACATAGGTAGTTACTAGTTAGTAATATTATGATTTATAGTAGGTATTTTGTATTAATATAATACCATTACCACTTTATGATAAATTGATAAATACCTAATACCTATAATAAATAATAATTACAACATTAAACAATAGTCAATCAATACATTGTAATATATTACTTATGTATTATTATAAATATTTTTTTATTGTATTTTTAGAAGTATTAGATACTACGATTAATGAATTTGTGGTTATGGGAAATCATCCTTTTAGTATTGTAGAAGAATTAAAATTTCAAGATATAATTGCTAAAGGCTTTCCTAAACGAAAATGTATTTATCGGAAAACCCTCATGAATAAAATATCTACAACAGCTATTAACATGAAAGAATCATTAAAAAATAAATTGACATCAACAGCTGTGAAGTATGTCTGTGTTACTACTGATGGTTGGTCTGTTTACAAAAGGTAAATTTAAAAACAAAATAAAATGTTACATTCTAAATGTAACTTATTGTTATTATTAATATAATAATAATGCAGAAGCTATATTGGAATGACGGTTCATTGGTTTAACTATGAAACTTTATTAAGAGAGTCTGCAGTTTTAGCCTGTAGAAGAATTAAAGGAAGGCACACTTATGATGTTATCACTAAAATTATTTGTGAAGTATTCTGTGAATATGGAATTACAAATAAAGTTACAAGAGTAGTGACAGATAATGGATCAAATTTCATTAAAGCATTTCGGTAAGTATAATTTTTAAAACTGTATTATAAATTGTAATATAATCTTGACTATTTCAATTTTTCATTAAAATAATAAAACAATTAAATAACAATATATATACTTTTTAAATTTATATCAAATACCTAGTAGTTAATAAATGTATTTTTTATTGATATGATTTGAAAAATTACTTACTGGCTTTTAATTATATAAATAAATGTATTATAAAATCATCATTTAAACAATTTGCAATTGCCAATTAATTATCTTAATTTCTAATTTTCAGTATATAATTAAATTAAAATATTTTAGCTACCTAGTAGGTACCAGTAGTACCTACCTTGTGTTAAAATATTTTTTATTTTTATATTACAGAGTTTTTGGGTCAGAGATGAAGACTGCAGCAGAGGTATGGTTGGACCAAATTGAGCATGATAATGATGATGATGACGATGATGTACAAATGATAGAATTAAATTCTATATTAAATAATAATGATGATCAGGACGTTTCATATAATTTACCACCCCATCATAGATGTGCTAGTGACTAGCATAATATATATAATTATAATTAAGAATTATATTTTAAATTGGCGTGTCACTCCGTGACACGCGTGACATGGGTTCGCCATCCCTGTGCTAGTCACACGTTAAATCTTGTAACTACAAAAGACAGCGAAAGCGCATTGTCCAATGTATTATATAAAAAACAGGCAAGATCAACTTTTAGTAGGATGCAAGCACTATGGAATAAGCAAGATCGATCAAGCCAAATTGCTGATGAAATACATGATTCGCTCGATATATACATTCAAATACCTAATATGACCCGTTGGAATTCCACTTTTAGAGCGGTTCAGTGTCTAAAAGACCAGTTAAAAAAGGATGAAGAAAAAGTCCTTAGAATATGTGATGTTGCAAACATACCTAGATTTGATAAAAGAGATAATGATTTTATGACTGATCATTGCATGGTACGTATTATAATATTTAATTTTGGTATATTAATAATATTATAATATATTTCAAATAATTGGTTGACTTTTTATAGGTTATGGAACCCTTGGTAAAAGCCCTTGATATTTTACAAGGAGACACATTGGTTTGTATGGGCTATTTTCTACAAACAATTAACTGGTTATCTAAACAATTAGAAAAATTAAGTTTAACTGGTGGTTGCTGCAAAGCATTAGCTGTTGTTTGTGCCAAAGGCGTAGAAAAGAGATTTAAATATTTAAAAAAAGATAATACAATTATTTTAGCGGCAGTATCGCATAAAGACAAAAAGTTAAACTTTATTTAAATACGTGTCTAATTGTTTCATTATTTGTTCAAACATAGATCGTATTTATAATGTTGTATTAAATGTAGCAAAATAGTAAATACCTATATTATGATTTATTATTTGATTGAACTAGATAACCTCTGGCAAGAGCCAAAATTCTATAAGTTAATTTATCAATCAAGTTTAATATAAGTATACAGTATACACATAGGTAATATTACTTGTAGCTAATAAATTAAAATATTGCGAGTGTTGTAAACAATCAGAACCTATATTTATATAACTTTTAAAGACTAGTATTTATATTTTATAATGTTATTCACTCAGAAACAACTATTTTTAACTAATTTGTTTATATGAATACTTAAACATATTTTTTAAGTAATTCGTTTAACATTGGTCACATTTAATATCCCGTCTGGGTTCCGGGAAAGAATAGACCCAGAGTATTCCCTGCTAACCGTAAGAGGCGGCTAAAAAGGGACTGGATGAGGGCAACAGCTTGTCCAGTATTGGATGCAGGTGGAGGCCAAAAGGGCTAGTACAGCTGCATACCAAATAGCTGTAGGCGATGATGGAAGACATCTCCACGACTACAGTACTGCGATGTGGAAGGAAACGGGAAACCACCACATTAACATCCCTAGTATTTGCAGAATGAATTGCCAACTCAACGTAAAAAATTCCGGACGTAAAATAGTCTCCCATTCGGATGTCCGGGTGGAGACTACTTTGAGAGATGCAAAGTGGAGGTACAAAAGAATTGGTACCTGGAATGTAAGATCCCTTGGAAGATGTGGAAAATTTGAAAATCTTAAGCTGGAAATGAAAAGATTGAATATTGACATACTTGGAGTAAGTGAAATAAGATGGCCCGAATGTGGTGATTTTTGGAGCGATGAATATAGATTTGTTCACACAGGTTCAAGCGATAGATACACAGGAGTAGGCTTCCTGATGAATAAACAATGTGGTAAAAACCTTATGAGCTATTATCAATGTACTGACAGAATCATCATGGTAAAAATTAACTCCTATCCAACAATAACAACGATTATCCAAATATATATGCCAACAACAACGCACGATGACGATGAAGTCGAAGAAGTGTATGACAAAATAGATGAAGTTATAAAGATGACAAAAGCTGGAGAAAACGTCATTATCCTAGGAGATTGGAATGCATCAGTAGGAGAACAGAATGACGGATATATAGTAGGAAATTATGGACTAGGGAAAAGAAATGATAGAGGCGAGAGACTCGTACAATTTTGTACACAACACGAGCTTGTGCTAGCAAACACCCTGTTCAAGAACCATAAACGAAGAAGGTACACATGGAAAGCTCCTGGAGATATAGCGAGGTACCAAATTGATTACATTATGACAAAACAAAGATTTAGAAACCAAATCAAACAATGTAAAGCATATCCCGGAGCAGATATAAATAGTGACCATAATCTCTTAATCATGGAATCAGAACTAAAATACAAAAACATTAAAAAGAAAAATAATATTAAGAGATGGAACCTACAGAAATTAAAAAACGATGAAATAAAAGTGATATATAATAAGAAATGTAGTGACACTCTAATGACAGTCACACCAGATAATAACACAGTAGAAGAAAAATTGAAGAATATTAAACAAATACTAAAAAATAAGGCTGAGGAAGTTTTGGGATCACGGGAGAAAGAAGCAAGGAAACCCTGGATTACGGAAGAAATTATAGAACTAATAAACGAAAGAAGAAAGTACAAAAACCAAAACAATATAGACAGTCAACAGAACTACAAACACATCAGAAATATAATACAAAGAAAAGCAAAGGAAGCCAAAGAAAAATGGTTAGATAACCAATGTACTGAAGTGGAAGAGTACCTAAAAAGGGGAAGAAGTGATCTAGCTTTCGAAATTGTGAAAAAACTTTTCTGCACAAGAAGAATGAATAGAAATGCCCTGAAAAGTAAAACGGGTGAGATACTTATAACAGCCGAACAAAAGGTAAGCAGATGGAAAGAATACCTAGAAGAATTGTATGCAAACCAATTTAGTGGAAATGCCCTAGAAGAAGAGAACTGTGTAGAAGATGAAGACAAAGGAGACTATATCCTCCAATCAGAAATTGATTTTGCTATAGAAAATCTTAAAAACAACAAAGCATGCGGTATAGATCAAATCCCAGCAGAACTAATAAAGTGTGCCGGTGAAGAAATAAACAAAGAACTTGGAAATATATGTAACAAAATGTACTTAAACGGGGAAATAATTGATGATTTCAGGAAAGGCATTAAGTAACAATTCCCAAGAAAAAGGGGACAATGAATTGTGAGGAATATAGGACTTTAAACCTCAACACGCATGCTTCAAAAATAATAACAAGAGTAATAAAGAATAGAATAGAAAAAGCAATAGATGCAAACCTAGAAGAAGATCAATTTGGTTTTAGGCGAAATATAGGAACCAGAGAGGCGACCTTAGCGCTAAGGATAATGATAGAAAAACAGATTAGACGAAACAAAGAAACCTTCATTGCTTTTGTAGACCTGGAGAAGGCTTTTGATAATGTACAATGGAAGGAATTATTTAAAATATTAAAAAGAATCGGAATTAAATATAACGATAGAAGATTTATCTATAATATGTACAAAAGCCAAACAGTCATAATACAGATAGATGGGAAGGAGCAAGAAGCAAAAATAAAAAAAGGTGTAAGACAGGGTTGTATTTTATCACCAATGCTATTCAACTTGTACATTGAAGAGGCAATGAAAGAATTGAGAGAAGAAATACAGAAAGGAGTGCGAATAGGAGGAACAATGGTAACTGCCTTAAGATTTGCGGATGACATAGCTTTCTGCGCGGAAAGAGAAGACGACCTGCAAAATACCCTAGTAACAATAGATAGAATACTAAAAAATAAGTATGGAATGAAGCTGAACAAAAAGAAAACAAAAGTTATGGTTTGCAGTAAAACTAATCCGGTTCGACTCAACATAAATATCGGAAATGAACAAATAAAGCAAGTGCAACAATTCACATATCTAGGAAGCAATATAACAGAGGATGGTCGCAGCAAAACAAATATAATCTGTAGGATAGCACAGGCGAAAAGAGCATTCCAAGACAAAAGCCACATATTAACTACCAATAGTGTTAGCCTGGAAATAAGGAAAAAATTCCTAAAAAGCTATATTTGGAGCGTAGCGCTCTTTGGATCCGAAACCTGGACAATAAACTCAACGGAAAAAAATAGGCTAGAAGCCTTCGAGATGTGGTGCTACAGGAAAATGCTCAAAATACCATGGACTGAGAAGGTAACGAATAAAGAAGTACTAGATAAAATAAAGGAACAACGACAAATATGGAAAAGTATTCAATCAAGAAGAGGCAAGATGATAGGGCACATTTTAAGGCATGAGAGCTTATTAAAGAAAATAATAGAAGGAGATGTTGAAGGACACATTGCAAGAGGAAGACCAAGAACAGAATACATGACACAGATAATGCAGGATACGAATAAGGGAAGCTACAAAGACCTGAAGGAATTGTGCTACGATAGAGAAGCATGGAGATCTGCAACAAACAAATCTACGGATTTATAACTAAAAAAAAAAAAAAAAAAAAAAAAAAAAATAATTTAATAGTATAATAAACTAATAATTTAGTTTACCATACATATCTTAATGGGTCATTTATTTTATACTAAAATTAACTAAATGACAACATTAATTCACCACTCAGAATATATTATAATTTTTTACTGATGTAATTTGAAATATTTGAAATACTTACTTATTATGTTTGTTGTCATGGTTGAGACTTTGATGTTGTTATAATTAAATAAAAAATTCATAAGTATTATAATATTTATAATTATATGTAAGTATTATACAACTATACATAACTATACATTTTGTATGTATATTTTTTATGTATATTATACTGTAGTGGGCCAACAGCTTGTCGAAAAGATATAGGTAATGATGAAATAAAGTAATCGAAATATTACTAAATGTTTTATTAAAACTGATTGAAAATATTCTAAGTTCAATTAATTAATTTAATTGGAAAATAAACTAAGTCCAAATGAACGATTTCTGGTGTAAAGTGACGTGAAGGTGCTTGCTCTAGCTCTGGAAAATCACGTCTGCGGGAGTCCTCTCCTGGGCCCCCTTATATAGTCAGTGTCCCCTGATCTCCTACTCATGTCCCTTCTGGCCTATTCGTATTCAGGTCATTCGCTTCTCACGCTATTACGCATTTCAGAGGATGCGCGTGCGATGATGACGTCCGGTGACGATATCCCCACGCGCCTGTGGTCAGCCTCGCTCGAGATTCTCAGAACTCGAGATTAATGAATATTCAATAATATTCAATAATCATAAATATGATTGACAGTCATATTATAGGCTTACAATGTATCGTTGAGTTCGTTTATCTCCGATTTCCAAAGGTCAAAGTATAAGTGGCTATTTTCATAGCGACTAGGCATAATATATTACCCCTCAGGTATGTAGGTTTTTACTCCCCATTATATATTCTTAAGTATTTCCTCGTCGTACTATTCCCATTACGAGTCATGATATTATAATATATGGTTGATTATTATCTTATTACTCAGGCCTACTCTGTATGGACCCCTTTATGTATTATATTATTGGTATAGGACATCAGAGCACGTAGCAATACCATTGATTTAAATTAAATCTGTTTTGGATATGATCCATTTTCTTCAGTTTTAGACAAAAGTTTATTGAAATGTATGGTAGCTAATTAAATTAAAGCAAATGTTTAACTACTCTAAAAGTCATTGTAGGTAGGTACATAAGACTGCAAATGTGACATCATTTTTTTTTCATTAAATTTTATTGTCCTTATTGATATTGTAACCTTTGATGGTACATATTTATTTTCATGAAAAATAATAAAATTCAGTGAATTTTAGCTGAAACTTTTAGATTTGTTAGTGTAGGTATTTAATTTAATTTAATTTTTATTTCTTGCTCATGAGTAATAATTAGGTACATATAATTCATAAATTTACTTAATAAATATTATTATATTGTTTGGCTTATTGTTGGTTTGTGTTAATAAAATTATAGAATTTATAACGTTTTAAAGTCTTGCAGTTATATTTTATAAGGTTATTCAAACAAAACCTACTATTTTGAGCTTATCATTATTTTCTATTAATTTGTTTAAGCATTGTCGCAATAAATATAGCAAAATAGTAAATACCTATATTATGATTTATTATTCGATTGAACTACATGAAACCTCTAGCATGAACCAAAATTCTGTAAGTTAAACTAGTCAATCATGTTAAACATAAATATAGTAAATAACTATATTATGATTTATTATTCGATTGTACTACATGAAACCGCTGGCATGAACCAAAATTCTGTAAGTTTCTGTAAGTCAATCATGTTAAACATAAATATAATAAATGTAGCAAAATAGTAAATAACTATATTATGATTTATTATTCGATTGTACTACATGAAACCGCTGGCATGAACCAAAATTCTGTAAGTTTCTGTAAGTTAATCATGTTAAACATAAATATAATAAATATAGCAAAATAGTAAATAACTATATTATGATTTATTATTGAATTGTAGGTACTACATGAAACCGCTGGCATGAACCAAAATTCTGTAAGTTTCTGTAAGACAATCACAATAAATATACATATCATAGGTAATATTACTTGTAGCTTAATTTAAATATTGCGAGTGTTGTAAACAATTAGTACCTATATTGATATAACTTTTTAAAGACTAGCACTTATATTTTATAATGTTATTCACACAGAAGCAACTATTTTTAACTAATTAATTCATATGAATAATTGAACATAATATTTAAGTAATTGGTTATTATCACATTTAATAGTGTAATAAATAAAGCAAATTTGTAATTTTAGTTTTGCAAATTTAGTTTACCATACATCCATACATAATAGTATGATACATATCTCAATGGGTCGCAGGGTTGCTTATTTTATACTAAAATGTACCTACCTACTAAATGACAACAATAATTTGTCTTGACAAAATTATACACATTTCAACTATCTTCACATTCATTAAAATTAAATTATGAATTTTAAAATTGATAGTACTTTAAAATGTATTAATTTGCTTTTAAAGTTAGTTTACCATACATACCTTAGTCTTAGTGACTAGATTATTTTAATATACTAAAATAAACTAAATGACAAAAATAATTCACCACTCAGAATATATTATGAATATTTTTTTACTGATGGCTGATGCAATAGGACATACTTAAAATACATATTTTGTTTGAAGTCATGATTTGGACTTGGATGTTGTTAGAATTAAATTAAAAACTCACATTATAATACTTATTATTATATAAAACTATACATAATACATTTGTATACGTATAAATATGGTATGCAAATAATAAAATTAGCAAATACGTACGTTAAACAGTTTACTTATTAGAGGAAAAAATGTCATGTACATTTAGTTTAAAAATTAAAATTCTTATTGGTACTTATTATGTAATGTATTTTACCAATGTTATGTAAATATTGTGTGAATTTTATGTCATTGGCTTTGTTCTCCATGCCACAGATGAATATTATACTTCATATTAACCTATCAGTTATTTTATTCAATGATATTGATATTGGATCAATAGGTAGGTACAATTATTCAAAAAAAGGAAAAATTGATAATACAAATAATAGACACATTTTCAAATAAATTCAGTCAACATTGCCTTGTTCTAGTGTATGTTTGTATTTGCTCATATTTTTATTTGTATTTGTCTGTTTTTATAACTTTTAAATTCCCAAGTCTAGCTATAACCTTAAGTCTTAAATAACTTTTAATCATTGTAACAACATCCAAGTCCTAGTTATTATTATTTAATATTTGATAAATCGTATCTTTATGTTGTGAAAGGATGATGTTCTTTCAAAAACTGTTTGATTTTTATGCATCATTTAGCTATATGTTGAACGCGAAATTTAATCATACAAGTTTTCGAAATCAATGTTGTCATTTTGTAGTGTTTAGAAATGGTATATCTAATATTAAGTTTATTCAAACAAAATATGATAATAGTATTAATAGGGCCTGAAAGTTCATACATTAAAAACTATCAAAATATACGCTTAAAATCACTAAAATATGAGCTAAATGTGTATTTTGTTTTTTTTTACGCTAAGGTTTTTTTTTCTGTAAAAATAATAATTCAAAGATGGGAAAAATATCAATTTTAATTTGATTTAATATGTTATATTATTTACTTCAAGAATTAAAATTTACAACTATGGATTTTGAATATTTTGTTAGGGTTTCAAATACAAATGAATGACAATTATCAGCCCGACCAAGCAATGACGCTAATAATTTTAATCAGGTTTTTATTTCATATTAGCAACGTTGAAAGGACATATTTTTCAACAAATACATTTTGAAATATACTCAAAGTCCGACATTATCATGAAATATTAATAAAAAAAAAAAATAATAATAATAATAATAATAACACTAAAATGCAGTAAAATGCAATTTTATTTTAAGTATTTTTATACTCGTATTTCTAAAAAACCTCAAAATACCTATGCGAAAATATGTACGTTAAAATTTCATTTTTGAACTCGTTAGATTGTGATTCAAACTTTTATCTCATTCAGCAACGTTTTGATGCACTCAGTAAAAACATGCAAATGCATGAACTTCCGGGCCCTAGTTATTACCTATTATTTAAATTAAAAAATATATTTAGTGCCCTAAATTAGTCGAAAAATACAGGTACCTATTTGTATAAATTTTAAATAATTTTATGCTGTATAATATAATTTATACAACAATTTGGTATTAAATAGCTATAGCCTATTTATTTATTGTATGATATTTGTTTATAACTTTATATTATAAATAATAAATAGAACAATATACAATATATTACGTATTGTAATATTATGTAGGTATACATATTGTTATAATGTGTTGTTTTTTTTTATTTTCAATACAATGATGCGATTTTACCTATGTAATATATTAAGCTTAAATTGAGATATCAAACATACGTTTTATGACTATAATAAATTGATAGTTAGATAGCATAAAGATTATTAAGGTTGCATAAGAATGCATCGGCGTATAACAGAAGCACAAATGTCTATTATTATTATTCATTGATGGCATTTTATAAATTAAAATACAAAATTCAAATGTTAATAACTATTAACTTCTTTATTTATTTATGCATAATTATGAATGATACGTCAAAACTCATTAAAAAATAAATCGTATATGAATCATATTTCAAAAAATTTTTGTTCCCATTTGAATTTTAAAATTTACCCCTAAAATTTCCCTTTTTTAATTAATAAAAAAAAAATTATTAATATCAAATTATTTTAGATTATATGATTCAAAAAGGTTGACGTAGAAAATTTTATTAAAATTAAATAATCTTAAAGTTATAAATCATCATATCTTTAATCTTATATCCATGAATTTTAAAGAAATTCTCTAATGTTCATGCTTATATCACTATTATCATTGATAATGTAGGGACAAGTGTATGGCTACCGCGGTTGCGGTGTAAGTTTACCCGTCGTACCAATACACTTGTCACCCAACATACGTTTGTCGATCTAAACTCCGTGTCTTGAAGGTAGGACGCTAGACAGGTATGGAGGTAAAATAAGTAAACACGTATTTATGTGTAGGGCGCGTGTGCGTCGAATGTCGTTTATTGTATAAAACACGTCGTTAACACACATAAATAGCGCGCGTGACTGGGCGTACAAGTTTGCCGTTTCGTCGGGTGCTCGATGCTCGGGCGTACGGCGTTTGCGTCGGGGCACACGCGGGTTCGATTCGTACCTACGTGTGAGCGAATATGCGGAGGCACGAAAGTCGTCGGACTCGGGTCGCGTGACCGGGAACGTCGGGGACGTATAAATCGACGTGACGAGAGCGGGTCGAAGTCGCACTGACTCGAAATGCTGTTCGTCGTGGATCGGGAGATGTAACGGGACCGTGCGCTGCGTAGCGCGAACCGGACGGGTCGAGTCGGTGGTCATTACACCTCGATATAACGGTCGTCGATGCGCGTGGCTGTGCACACTGGCACACATTAAAAATGGCGCGTTACGTCGGGTTCGGATCGGCGATATATAAAGTGCGGTCGGACTTGTCGCGTTGTGGCTCGGTCGAACGTCGGGAGCAAAGAGAGCGAGCTTTACGCCGCAATCGGCGTTGTGCCTTCGCGGGACGGTTTGGCGCGGAGTAGGGGCGCGATCGCTGCGTTGTGTCGATAAAAGCATATATAAAAAAGCGGGTAAGTAGGTATCGCTCTGCTGTATATTAGGGGGTGGGGTGGACCTCAGACTATGGTAGGTTAAATTTGAATGCAATGATAGGTATCATTGTATACGAAAAACGATTCTGAACGAAGATGATTTGTCAGTTTAGGATATATTATATTTAAATATTGTCAAATATTCTATTTTGAAACAAATAGTATAGTTTTTATATGTTACTATGGTTACTATGGCCAACATTCGCATTATGAGCGTATGAAATTTAATTTAAATTTTGACATATTTCGTATAAATTCGAACTTTAAACACTTATAAAAAAAAATTGCGACTAACGATTTCGGATTTTTTTTTATCACTTTAAGAACAACTTATAAGAAACCTTGTATTAAATTTTCAAGATTTTCTGGCCACCCAAAAAATTTTTATCGGCATTTGAAGAAAAAAAAACTTAGAAAAGTCGAAAATTTCAATTGTCTATTAGTAGCTTAAAAATGGTCAAAATATTTTGAAAATTTAACTGTAAAGAGATAACCATAATATAAACATTTGGTGAAAATTTCAAGTATTTACAATAATTCGTTTTTGAGTTACAGCAAAATCAAAAAATCGATTTTGTCGAAAAGTGGTTTTTCCGTAAAATTTCCATTTTTCTGTCATTTTTTTTTGTTTTTCTCGATTTTTTTGAAAACTATTAGAAAATTTTAATTTTGACCCCCCTAAAGTACCAACTAGATTCAATTCCCTATTCAAAGAGGTCCTGAATTCAAAAATCGGAGCATTATTACTGCTCCAAATGTTGGAGTCAGACACACATCATAGTAAATGCAATACATTCATCACTTCGTTCAGAATCTAAAATCACAATAGTCGAATACATGTAAAAATATAAAAACGAATATAATTCAAATATTAGGAACGAATATAATATAAAAGGTAAAATTCACGTATCAAAAGTGGTAACGTCGGTCGGGCGGGTCGAGCAGTCAGTGGTGACAATCGATGTCGCCACAATAAAATAATTAAATAATACAAAACGCTATTATCACGGTCTCAGACTCTTATGGGTTATACCTACATGGCTACATATTAATATATTATTTTATTTTATAAAATGTAATTAAAGTCATCGATTGTCAGATTAAGAAATGCAATTAGGACAACATAAATAAAAATAATCTGTAATTGGTAATAAACTAATAATATCAAGCAATAATACTGATATACGTTTTGTATTGCTACTGTTTACTGTAATAAATTGATAATTACATACCCAGATAATTAAGGTCGTACAACAGAAGCACTTTTAGTATTAATTGTTCACTGTAGAATTTTATAAATTAACACCAATATTCAGATGTCAATAACTCCTTCAATTATTAAGACATTTTTGTGAATGACCCGTCAAAATTCATTTAAAATTAATCTGTGCATGAATTATGTTTCAAAAATATAGGTTCCCATTTGAATTTTTAAAGTTACCCCTCGAACCTCCCCATCCTAATTAATAAAAAAAATATTTAATATCAAATTAATTTAGATTATATGATTCAAAAAAGTTTTCACATAGGTAATTTTTTCCTAATTTAAGTAGATCATGCTGATATCTGCTGTCACATGAAATTTGGAACACTCTGTATATTGACCGTACAAACAACTATTGCAGGTTAACCCTTTATAGGGCAATGGAAAAAAATACAACAAAAAAAAAAAATAATATTTTAAATCGTGTAAAAAAAACTAAATAAAGAAAAAAATAAAAAAAATATGAAATATATAGTATACAATATTCTGAGTTTAGTGATTTATTGACATTTGCTCTAGCGCGCTCTACTGATGAGTTACTGAGACAGAACCTTCAAGATTTTAATTTTTTTGGTGGGAAATATATTTCCCGTTGCCCGCTAAAGGGTTAAATTACAAACATACTGAAAATGTTAGACCGTTTTTAGCTAATAGTTTTTAGGTGAGTTGTTGAGTTAAGATAGGTAGTTGATCAGTAGTTATATACATACACTACATAAACTACTTCTTCAAGGTAATATTTAATACTGACGTTCAACTAAACTTTTATAAAGAGTAATGTGTACTATACAGTACTTCACAATATGAATGCAAACCCATATGGTAATAATATTATATTATATAATTGATTATACCTATCCTAATTGATTATATAAATCTAATAAATCTAATAAAATAAAAACTTAAATTTTTGTATTGATGTGTCATGAATATATAAATATTTAATTTTTTGAATCGAGAACACCATAAGTAAGTTGCAAACGATAAACATATATTTTTTATTTGTATATTATAATGTTTTTAGTAAAAAATATTTAATTCTAAACATCATACAACAGTATTAATCAGAAACTTTACATTCAATTTAGCATAATATAAATATTTAATCAAATATAATATAAATAATAACAGAAAAAAAGTTTGAGTCTCAACTATAAAATATAAATTATAGTTTTTAAATATTATATACTAAATATTCATGTATAATTTTACAGGATTTAAAATATTAAATAAACTAATAAATATTGTTAAATAGATACCAACCTAATTATACATAATACATGTATTTGTAATTAAAATATATTGTAATATTTTAAGAAGCATTTGTTTTGATAGGTAATAATATGGAATTATATTGATATAGGTGTGGGCATTAATATTTAATATTGTATGATAAATATATGTCATCAATCATCATACACATAATAATGACAATACAAACAAATATTCTGGACAAACACATAAAAAAAAAAATTAATGTGAATATCCGAGTTTCATTATACATGAAATATACGAATTGCATAAGAAAAACGGTGCTTAACGCAAAATTCGTCGCGGATCGGAAACGGTTTAAATGCTCGAGATTTGACAGAATTTAGTAACTAGAATTGTAGTCGATAGGTGTTAGGCGTAGGTCTTCATGATTAGGTAGGCAGGATTGAATCCCGATCCGGCGGAATTTGAGGGCGGCGCATGCTGTTCTTGGCCGCCCGGACTTTTTGCATTTTTTTCCTGTTTTTCACGAAATATTTTGTTTTAAATTTATTTAGAATTATTATTGTACATAATACGTTAAATACACGATTAAAGTGACTTCCGTGCTTATAGTTTCTTTTCCTGTAAATTAATAGAATAAACTACGAATTGTTTTTAATAATACTCAAGTGTTACGATTTTTAGTAATATTGTATATTTAATACATATAAGATTTCAATGAAAATTACATTAGCAATAATCGACTATTTGTGATAAGAAAATTTCAGTGGTTCTCAATGATTATTGCTAACTTGATGCTTTCTATTGCTAACTAATTATCGTACGCTATGAAATCAGTGTTACCACCTTATTATTGTATAAGTTTATTGCTACGTATCACCAATACTGGCAATACTCAATAGTCGTGTTATTGCCACATTATTGCTACCAATTTACCTTTGTTGTGAGTGGGTAATGGGTGTAGGTATTTTCACTACAATTATTGCTGACATGTTTCCAAGGGGCCACCATGTTTACTGCTATTATTGCTGAGAACTTATTCTAATTACTATTTGTGCTAATAGTCAGGGCCGGCCCAAGGTATTTTGACGCCCCGGGCAATTTTTTGAAAGGCGCCCTTAATCAAATGCTCTATAGTACCTACATTTAATACTTTTTATACATTTTTATACTTTTATACTTTTTATACCTACATATTTTGTTTTAAATTCTTATATTTATGGAGAGGTAAAGAATTGCAAAACTAATTTGGATACAATTTATTTTTATTTTTTATAATTAATATGAATTCAGATTATTTCTTTAATCGTATACAATGTAATAAATATTATTAATAATAATTTTTTTAAAATAAACATTTTTTTCTAGATTTTAAATCAGCAAAATTTTGTATTGCTTCGTTTAGATCTAATTTAGAAACTATATCATTTTCTATACTGATTAATGCTAAATTGTTGAGACGTTCTTCTGTCATTGTTGATCTCAAGTACGTTTTTATTAACTTCAATTTGCTGAAACTTCTCTCGCAGCTTGCAGTAGTTACAGGAATTGTCATCATAATTCTTAAAGCCACCCATAAGTTTGGTAAGGTATCTTGTAATTTGTTATCATTAATAAATCTTAAGATTTCCAATGGACAGCTATCTTTTTTAGAGTATAATGATCTTACAATCTCAATTTCATTACACAAATCTATACCATTCAAATCGCACTCTGTCTTATCTTTATTCTGATCGTTAAGTTTTAAATGTAGATCCTTACACGATTTTAATAGATCTTCGTGGCTTTTATTTTCTTTTATATTGTACAAAAATCCCCAAGTATCATTAAATTCTTTAATTTTTTCAAAACGTTCAGAAATAGAAGATATTGCTTGGTCTAGTATGTTATTAAATACATGCTGTTTGAAATATAATTCTGGATTTTGGGGTTCTGAAGCTTCGTCCCTAGATTCATAATCAAATTGTTTTTTTCTACGTATTACACGAGTGACTCTAAATTTCGGTTCAACATTTAATTGTAAAGCTAATTTTTCAGCAGATTTTATAGCTTCTGTATGTCCAGTTATTCTATAATCATGTAAAAACTTTGTACAATTATCCAAAAGTAAAACTGCGGTCCTAATATCCATTTTTGAACTTTGCATTGACTTACTAACGAGGTTAACTTTTGATAAAATATCTTGCCAAAAACATAACAAAACTAAAAAATCAATTCTCTCTATAAATTGAATTAATGAATTAGCTTCAGAAATAACTAAATGATCAGCAGTATTTAATTCGGTTAACTCTATCAGTGCATCTATTATTTGTGAGATTTCATTTTTAATAGCATTAATACAATCTATTCTACATTCCCATCGAGTTTCGCAAAGTGGCTTAACAGTTAAAGATTTTACATGTTTTTTTAAGATATGCCAACGTCCAACAGATGCAGAGAATAAAACATAAATTCTTTGAATCGTCCCAAAAAAGTTCTTTGACTCAATAGAACAAGAAACACTGTCTCCGACTACTAAATTCAGTGAATGGCAACCACATGGCATAAAAAAAGCTCGAGGATTTGCTCTTAATATTCGTGCTTGAACGCCTTTATTTTTGCCCTTCATGTTTGCCCCATTGTCATATCCCTGACCTCTACAGTCATTTAGTTCTAGTTTACAACTTTTCAACATACTTAATATAGACTCATAAATTCCTTCACCAGACGAGTTGAATATTGGTTCAAATTCTATAAAATGTTCTTTAATGCACATTTCGTCGATATCAAAAATTCTCAAAGTCAAAGAAAGTTGTTCAACATGATTAATATCTGGAGTACAATCTAACATAATACTATAATATTTAGCTTTGCGAACTCGACTTAGTATATTGTCACGTGTTAAGTTCCCAATTATATTAATAATTTCATTTTGAATAGTTTTTCCACAATAATGTACATGAGTTTCACGAAACATGACACGACGAACGTGTTCATTCATTACTAAATCAAATTTTCCTAACAACTCGACAAGACCCAAAAAATTTCCATTATGATGTGTAAATAACTTGTCCGAAGAACCTCGAAATGCTAAATTATTTTTCCCAAGAAAAATTGTAATTTCAACTAATCGTTCTAAAACTTTTTTCCAATGTTCTCTTTCAGCAACTATTTGTTTTTGTAAGCCTGCGTCGATTGATTTGTTTTCTTTAAGTCTTATATTAGTTTCCAACCACATACTAGCACATTTGATATGATGAGGCGAATTCTCGTGTGTTTTTAAATACTCGTGTACATGTTTCCAGTCTTTTAACCCATCTTTGGCTAAATTAGATCGACTCGTGGGATCAAATATTTTACAAAAAAAACAAAATACTGCATTAACTGTTTCGGAGTACACTAGCCATTTTCTTAAATATTTTTCTCCGTTACTTATAGTTCGAAAAAATAACGAATATGAAAAACTACGGTTATTATTATCTTTAGGAAAATTAAAATTTTTCATATAATCAATAGACATTTTGGGTCCTGTTGTTATCAAATAATCTTTGTCAGTAGATGTTAATTGTTCAGGCCAATATGCTATTTCATTGAAATTTTTTGAACTAATTATTACGTCAAAAGATTCATCGATATTTTTTGGAACATTCGGGAGTATATTAGGAATATTACTACATTCTTCGTCATTACTAGAGCTATTATTAAAATCATTTATTTCATTAAAACGATCTTCTAATTCACTCTCAAATGTCACATTAGGGTTTTGTTCGTTCATATTAGATTTGAAAAATGATGAAATTTTTGGACATTTTTCAACTTGTAATTGCTGTTCTAGTTTCCTTTTACGATTTTGATAACCACTAGCTTTTTTTGGTGCCATTTTTTGTCTACCAATTAATATATTAAATAAAATCGCATTAATTTATGAGCGCTGTTTATAATAATTTATTATACAAAAGCGTAGATTCAAAATTGCTACAATTATTTAAAAATACTTACATATTTTTGACCGATACCGGCGATACCACTAACAACTGTTCAACTTCACCAGCAAAACAAAAATGAGAAATAATTGTACATCGTATTCATAAATACGAACATTATTACAGATAACGACAATAAAAGGCGATAAATGTACGATTAATAACTATAATAATAACCAACACAGTCCAATAGCGACTATTTTATATCTCAGACGTATCGGCTGTAACACAAACTTTTTTGGTTTTCCCGACTTAATGATTATATATTATTGTACATTTGTACCTATATTATTTTTTAATTATTTGTAATGTAGGTAACAATAAAAACTGGAAAGTGAAGTAAAATCTATAAAAAAAAATATATAACAGAATATTCTGTCATGGATAATTTAGTCATTTAGCTATAATATTGTCAATACTCAATTCGAATAAATATTACGCTAAAATTTATAAAATATTCGTATATTAAAAGCGCCCCTAAAAAAGTAGCGCCCCGGGCAACTGCCCGGTTCGCCCGTATCTTGGGCCGGCACTGCTAATAGTAACTATTAAGAGTACTCAATTGAAATTTCAAACTCAGTGTTGAAGCTACTATTATAAATTATGAAACCTGTAAGTACTAACTGTGCAATTCAGTCTGTGTTAAATAATAATGCTACAGTTAAAAGGTAATTAGTAGATTATATAATATTGTATAATGTACTGTTATGGAAGTGCATTTTCCAAATCCGCCCAAGAGGCAATGCAATGGATTCGTTTCATTTTTTTTTTTTTGTGTTGAAATGATCCCCAGTAGGCCTATAGAAAACAACACTTTTCACAAGTTATTCATTATGTTAGTAGGTACCTATCTTAATTATTCATTTTATTTTATTTCATGTTAGACAGGTATATATTAAAAAAACATAGTATATTTTGCTCTCCACTATATACACATCTTTTTATTGGTATTAATTAATTCACTATACCTATGATAGAGTTAATCTGGTTAGTATGGGTACACCAGTATGTAATTATTGTTTAATAATTATAATGTATGGTTTTATTGTTGACTATTACTCACTTACCAATAGAAACTTAGTGTTTTAATGTATTCAAATTAAACTATTATTATTAGGTACCTATCTGATATTACCAGTTACCACTAACCTATTTAAATACTTACTATTGAGCACTTACTTAATATTTGTATTTAAATACTCAAGACCATAATTATTAGTATATTTTGTTTTGTAATGATTGTTCATGTCTTCACTTTTATTTTATAGGTTTTTAATTAATGTTGTTCCTGGCACAGAAAACATTTAAAATCACTCTGTTCATAGTCTGCTGTTGTGTCTAATTTATCCTCATCAGGAATACAGCGAATCACCATCCATCGGTTGCAGTCCGTACACTCAACCCATTCAACATCTTTTTTATGACACATTGCTCTGTGAGAATAACCAGTCCTGCCACAATAAAAGCAGATGTCTCTCATGAAATCAGAATTTTCCAACAAATATGTCTTGAGATACTGCCTATATCCCATAGGTTCGAAAAACGGATTAAAACAATCTCTGTTCATCAATGTAATGGCATAATATAGTACGTATACTCCACAATTGTACGAATATTTTTGTAGCGGAAAGTTTTGTAGTTTATGGTTACTTAAGTTGAATTTCGGAAACCATTTATGTTCACCATACGAACAGTACAGTTTAAGTCCCTTAACCAATTTATTGAAACGCTCTTGTTCATTGATCTTATGCCCCATAGGATCCATTATGAAACATTCTTTTGTACAAAAATCTACAAATGCTATTATCCAATGTGAACCTCCTACATTCCAAGGCATAACGAGAAAACTATTTTCTTTAATGGTCACCTTCTCTTTATAATATTTGTGTTTTTCAACAATAGCAGAAACCAAATCCGAACTGAATATTTGGGTGTTTGACTTTTTGCTATATTTCACAGAATAACTAGCCAATATAATAGATATCACAAAATTTGAAAGCCACATTTTTGTGCAGTCATAAGGACTCTCCGACCGATAATCGGATAATGTATCAAAATCTGAAAACAATATTTCTGAGTAACCTATAATATTCTCTACGTGTTTATATATGCCTACAGTATACTCGATTTTATCTTTGTTATCGTTGTTTCTGATCATTTGTCTATAAAAATTGACGTCTTTTTTTAGTCTGTTTGAGTAAGTATCATGTTTTAATGGTGTTTTATCAATAGGCGAACAGTAACTACCAGGCGTTAAAAATGTTTTTACAGTTTTTACTGCGTTTGGGGTGACCATATTATTTTCTGTCATTTGATTATCTTCATCACTAATCGTAGTTAAATCAACTGCTATCTCTGTTTTCTTGTGTATAGCTTGAATAGGTTTAAATTTTTTCATATTTGCCATTAAGCTGCCTTGCTTAAAATAACCTATTTTCTTATTTTTTCTAGCTCGCCACTGTTCAGCGTCTTCATCGTCACTCAGATTTGTTGCTGTATTAACTGATAAGACGCTTTTATTTTTCCAAAGATTATTGCCATCGACATTTCGTTTTTTGGGAATAGCACAACGCTTGTTCGGTATGTCACACAGGACTTCCTTGGCAACACTTTCTATCCTGCATCTGGTAAGCCTCATGAAGCGACTACATTTCATACTTTTTGCTTGTAGGCTGTTCCCTTTGAGATAATGAAACCATAATTCTGCACCAGAATTATTTGGTCTATGGCACACTTCTTTTTTGGAATATAACATAAGACAAGTCCACATTGGAATGACGGGTACAACAGATCCCAGCAAGCCACTGAAGTATTCTTCGTTGTGAAACTCGTTTGGAACGCCTTCATTATCTAATGTAAATGATGCTCTTATGTCTCTAAACATTTTGGCAAAATGACCATAAAACTTTGAAGCTTTATATTTTCCCTTTGATAATGGGTTTGACGTTTGTTTTCAGATCATCTACCTGCGTTCCATCAGAATTTAAGAACAAATTGGTTTCAAAATCTTTGTACTCTTTTGAATTCAACACCGTCATATCGCTGTTGTTAATATCAATCAGGTAGTCAATGGATTTCTGAACATCGCCATTTTGGTACTTGAACACGTCGTCTGAAATATTTTTTACCATGTGACAGCAACACAAATTGAGTATGATTTTTGATTTCATTTCTTTGTGATTGTACAAGTAATCATAACATTGATCTAGGTAGTCAATGACATCCTTGCACCCGTTAAAAGCCTGTGCCAGCGATTTGATTATTGCCGCGGAGAAATCACTCGTCACATTCGCAATTAAATCTGATACGTCAAAGCCGTGTTCTGTTGCAAACTGTTTAAATGCATATAACCAACTGAAAATAGCTGTTGTTGATTGATTGGTACTTATGAATTCCGCAACTGGCATCATGTGATCATTTGCTTTTATTACTGCTGCATACTGCATAGTACAACAAACGTTTTTCTTGTTTTTTTTTTTAACGTAGTAGGTCTTATGACTGTACCCGTCGCGTCAACATGTAATGTGACCGGTTTGAGTTTATTCAAAACCATCAATTGCTCCTTACTGAATATGTAACATTGGAAGTTAGGACTTTCAGGGGGTGACACGTATTTCACGAATTCTGAGTTTTCAGAAGCCATTTGTACCATATCTAATCTGTCATCGCTATTGAAATCAAACTTACTCAAAGTCTCGTGTGACACTCTGTTATACACACTGGTTGATTTTATGTTTTGAAGGTTCCCTCGTTTAATCTTGCTAGGAGAAGATTTCATTACATGTTTTTGCCTCAAAGCCAACGGTTTTGTGTGGCTCGCCTCTTTTCGATAACTCATTCGCTCCGGTCCTCTTAGAAAATTTGTTAATTTTCCACCATGGCTATAGTTTATTTGATTGCTAAGAACATACACCTTAACGGCGCTTTCAGTTTTTTTTTCAAAATCAAACTTAAAACTTTTACAAGTATTGTGTCTGCAATAACCATAAATACTAGTGAACTTACCGCGACTATTTTTATTTTTTATTAACATTTTTTATGGACAGAACACAAGAGCTATTGACGGTTACAAACTTATCTCTAATCAACATATTTCTAAGGTCCTTTGACATTCTATCATGTTCATTAGACAACTTTTCAAGTTTATTCCATTCACTAATGGATAACTCAAAAGTACCCTCTATAGTGTTTAGATACGAAAAATTATATCGCTTTTCTTTTTTATTTTCTAGGTCACCGCTTATTGTCAACGGAAATATGTTTTTGGAATTCCTGGGAAGCGCTTTTGCGTCCGCCTCAGGAGTGCTACAAGCCACAATAATTCCTGACAGTTTTATCGGAGTTACAGTATCAATCAACTCCGCCTGATTCCGTAGCATTACAGATTTCATAGGAGAAAAATCACTGTCAACATAACTTTTATGACATTCAAAATCAACTGCTTGCGATGAATGTGTAAATGTTTGTTGTCTAGAAATGTCTACTTCTAACCTAATTGGAGTAGAAGTAATAACATTAGAATAGTTGGCAGCCAAAGAGTTGTTTGTCTCTTCAATCGTTATAATTTCCTCGGATCTAAGGAAACTGTTTTTCAAAGTGTCTAACGTCCAATTAAGTTCAGAGACTCCACAGTCAATCTCTAAATGTTCATTTGTTTGTTTTATCGCTGTACACTTAGAAATCTCTGACTCTATGTAACAGTCGGCTTTAAAATCTAGTTTTCGCCTAACATCCCTCCTCAGTACTTCGTTTGAGGGCGTTTCAAAATTTGTTTTTTTATTAGTACAGTTATTCAGTACTGTTATATTTTCAGTTTCATAGGGATTCTGACCGGAATTGTCAACCCTCGAGTTTTCGACATTGTCATTGATTCCTAATTTGTTGGGCTTACAACTTGTATTTGACAATGAGTGTGGAGTGATATCCACTACTCTGTCACAGACATCTAAATTGTTCTCAACAATAGACTTACCGATTTGTACCGGTAATAGTGTGTCGAAACCTTCATCACCATTTACAGATAAAGAGATTTCCTTGATTATTGTGCGAGACCTTTGACTCTTACGGAGTAAACTTATTATATTTTTTTTACTTTTAGTGATTTTTTTTAATCTATAAATTTTATTTACAGCTGAATATGGGTGTAGGACCAATTCATTGTTAGGTATTAAATATTTTATGTTTGCAGGTATATTAGTTTCTGTAGTTCCTCTAACGAGTTTAGACAGCATTGAGTTGTTCGCCGACAATGCTTGAACTACATCATAACTAAGTTTTTTTATATTATTTGTTTTAAATACCTCTTTGCAAATATCTATTATTCTCGGGTCAGACATTTTAACAGTTTCATCTATTATAGATGGGTATTTTAATCTAATGCAATCGGCAACATCCTTAACTCTGTTCTTAAGACTTACTTTTTGAATACTTCCACATATTTTTTTTTTATCAAGGGATACTTCTATCTTATTATCACTCTCAACAAGTGTGGAGAGTTTTGACGTACCGTTTATTCCACTGCATTGCTCCGTGTCAATGCTATTGGACATTGTGATTTTTTTTGTTTAAATAATAAAAAAAAATAACTCGTTTTATTAATGTTTTAAAGAATGATACTATGTATAGAAATAGTATAATTTATTAAAAGTTCATAAATTAGTATAGGTACACACACTGAACTAAAGGTGTTTGTATTAATAGTACACAGTATACTGAACTTAAAATCAAATATTTAATCAGGCAAATAGGTTTAGAGTTCTCAATATACTTTCGTATACACTCTTGCCGTGGTATAACACCAGATTTAAATTGTATATTATATATAATTATAAATCAATGGTCCACGTAGTTAAGGATAAAGCGGAGTTCTCAATACTTTCGTATACACTCCAATGTGGTATATAACCAAAATTTATTCATATAATGGTTCCACTTAAAGGAAAAAAACAGTTTAGGATATCTATAGTAGTAGGTCGTTATTGGTCGTGTAGATCGCACTAAAACTGCTACCGCTAAAAAAAAAAAAAAAGTTATGTCATTAAAATTGGTTAATTAAATCGTAAAATACTTTTAAAGCCATTTACTTAACATTTTACTTTGAGAAAGTTTAAAATTTTTCAAAACGTAAAGTATAAAATCGATTAATAATAATTATTTATGGCAAATAACTTTAAAAAATATTAATTTTTAGTTGTTACATTATGTATGCATTTTAATATTTTCATTCATTGTTCTTAATTCTAAATAATTTAACCAATTTTTCAACAGGTAATATAATATGTAGGTATACTCACAAAGTCACGACGAATAATTCTTAATTTTATTTCATAATAATGTATATTGTATTTGACATTAAAAATTAGGTACCTATTTAAATATGAATGGAAAAAAAATGCCATATACATAATTTCCAACATGTAGCACAATAATTTTTATCTATCCCTTATAACTCAGCATAGCAAATAAGTATTCGACAAGAGTTAATCTTAGTCTTGCAAACTTTAATATGAATTGTGATTCAATTGATCTATTATCAAACTTTAAATTAAGAACATTGTCTGTGTATTTTTTTGTGATGATTCAATTGTTAGGCCAGTTTTAAGTAAAACATAAGTTTAAAAATGGTCTCATATTGTAGAAAAATTTAAACGTGTAAACAAACAGAATGTTCTTAATTTAAAGTTGTATATTAGGCCAATTAAATTAAGTGTAACATTAAACTACACTGATATCATCCTAAAAACTACTGAAAACAATAAATTATAATAACTCATTAACATAATAAAAGTTTTTTTTCAATAAATTTAATATAATAATATGTAATTATTTTCATAAGATTTTAGTTTACTACTCTTGCGATGATTTCAATTCTATACTAGCCAGTGTTGAAATGTTCAAATGTGATACCGTCTGCTTTTTCTAAAAAAAAAAAAATTTAAAAAACATGGCCTTTTATATAAAAAAAATTATTGATACCCAAATAATAGACATTATTTGAGAACTATTTACAAATGCACACCGAAAGAATAGTCATCAACAAGGAAGTTAGAAACTAAACCTCCAATACACGTTGAGTACCTTTACTAACTGTCAATAGCAGTTAATCTATAGTTTTTGTATTTAATTATATGGCTTATATTTCTATACGAAAAATAATTTACACTTAAGCTGAAGTTCATAAGTTATCAATACATACAAATTTGAAAAAAAAAGTTTCCTCTATCCAATTAAAAAAAACCCATTTATTAATTTCTTAAAGTAAGAAAACAATAAAAATGGCAGCTTGGCACATGACTGCTCTCTTATTACTACTATAGCAAGTTATACAGAACAGTATTTTTCTTTTTAAATTACTTGAATATTGTTTATCCATGAAATTTGCAACACCGCTTACAGCACATTCTGATCAACTAAATGTCACCCATCTACTCACCTGTGACACTGCAGGGCCTGTAGGAGACACACTTATTAATTTAACTGTTACCTTTGGGCTTAGACAAATTTCTATATCAAAAAAAATCTACAGAGGTTGTAACTCCCAAAATTTCCCCTCTTTTATGTACCACATACCTGTCACATCAATATTATTTATATGATATACTGGTTCTAACAATTCATAAAACAAATACAACAATAAATTCAAAATATTTTTAATTGTGTTGAAATTCCTAGATTTATGTTATTACTTGGGACACACATTTGTTATTCAGGGGACACAGTATTTTAGGCCCTGTGTGACAGAAATATGGGATGACCATATTGTCATTGTATACACCCTTATATACAATGAACCTTTTAACAAATATAATTATAATATATAACAAAACATTTATTTCGGTATGTAAAAGTAACAATTTAACACATGTAATAAGCTTTGTGATTTTAGCTAATATTATTGCTTTTACATATTATTGAACTTAACGTTATCTGTATTAACAATATTTAATTTTTTTATCGAGTTATGCGCATTTCTTGATTTATATAATACTTTTACATAATATTAACGCAAACAATTACTAAGAGGTACGCAAGGGTGAAAATATAACTCACCCACTATACATAGACCATTGTTTTATCCGCTATCATTTGATATGCAATTATAGATTGTCTTTCACCATTTCACCACATGTTTCATTCAATAGAACCTTAAAATACATTAACAATTCAATTGTTTACAATAGCAACAACAACAAAAATTAATAATTGTTGATTTTATTCTGTAAAATCCAAGAGCAAAATAGGAAATAAGAGAATTGCATTAGAATTATTCCATAATAATTTTAAGATCAAATCATCAAACAAAAGAATCAAAGCATTTGTTATATAAACGAATCTCTTACCATGTACAATCCTGTAACTATACCTAGATTAAAAAAATTAGTTCCCTAGTTAAAATTACGAATAATATTACTATAGCCACTATATGAATACCTACAGCCTATTGAATTATACAATTAATAATTTTCAAAATGAATTTGACTGAATATAAAAAATTGGCAGCTTTATTCAGTAGGTACGCTGCATCTGCGATTAAAGTCGGCGCACGCTTACGCTTACCTATAATACCTGTCTACCTGAACCATCCTTCATAAACTGCTGCCGCTGCGAAGTGTGACAACACTCGACTTTACTGCTATAGTGATCATGTGACCTGTTTGAATAGTACAATGTCACGTTTGCTGTTCAATATCCGCTCTCCAGCAGCTATTGACTTGTGTCTTGTGAGTAATTACTAACCTGCGAGTTGGTGATCATAGGTGTATCTAACGTCAACGTTGTTAAGAAACCATGACTATCACACAGTTGATTTTGATACATCTATATAATTATACATATATAGAGACATTTTTTGTAATCAGAGTGTGTTGTACGACGTTGCCACCGTGGGAACCGCTGAATAAGGGTTTTTGATGTAACACGGGGCACCGTCTCGACAACACACAGGGAGTCAGTCAGTCGTAGTTAGTCCGAGCATTATTCTTAACGTATATTAAACCCGAGCATCTTAACATTTATTGTAAAATTAGTCGTAAAATAACCAGCGTTCGATTCAATATTGTAGCTATACTTAAATTAATTTACTTACAGTTTTAATAAAATACATACATTATTTTAATATTAAACTGGTGCGTACGTTTATTTTTGGTGTTGTGCGTAAAAACCATAACATTTTTGGTGGCAGCGGTGGGATCCGAGGATTCCGGTGTTACGCTTCAAGTAAATTTTTTTTTTGTGTGCTCTAAATAGCTAAGTCGATCGTGCACTGTGTCCGTGTAAACGGAATACGACTTGCAGAAAATTCAATCGTTCCAGAAAAACTCAGAAACTCCAGATATTCTACCAAAAAATTCCAGAAAATCACGTAAATACTATATTTATTCCGGCGTCAGCAAATTCTTGGGCGTGGCACTGGTGCGCCGCCCGAATCCGACATCAGTCGAACCAGTTCGAGCAACGCCGTGACGGTAAGACATCGAAATCGATAATCGAAATCGAAATCGATAGTCAAAATCGAAATCGATAATCGAAATCAAAATCGAAATCGAAAACGATAGTCAAAATCGAAATCGATAATCGAAATCAAAATCGATTATCAAAATCGACATTGATACGGGTTATCAAAAGTGATAAGAAAATTGATAACATTGTTTACAACGACAATTAACAATCACGGAACGACATTTGAAACCCACTATCCGTAGTGGTCCCCGTGCCAGCTGTTTCGGGGCAAGCGAACGTCCATTCAACAAGAGCTGTCGAAGAGGATTTACGTCGTTTATAATTTCTTTTTCAATGACGACACTCATGAAGGCATCAGTACAGTTTGCGGTGTTGTGAATAGCAGAACATTTACTAACATACTAACAATTTAAAGTAGTTGTGACAATTCCTTATTATTTTTATTATTCTAATCATATCATCGTCAGGCTAGTAACGATAACAGTAGTAGCTTTTTGCATTGATCGTTATTGTATAACATTTAGTTGATGAGTGATACAGGAGATAATAGTAGTAGGACCCCTACTCCTGAATTGGAAGATAGTAACAATACTTTTGAGGACCCTGTCCCAGCTCCTCGTCTTAGTCTTCCTGTTAGATTTGCAAATCCGCAAATTCCTGAATCCGAGAGACTCGTTGCGGACATTTCGGTTGATAATCATTTTATAGATCAGACCATTGAAACCCTAGATTGTAACGAGACGTTATTGCAAAACGTTAACCAAACATTAGCCGCCGTAGATAGAGTGCTTGTTCATACGAACCATACCTTGCATACAAACATTTTAGATCAAACCATCGTAATGGAAAATAACGGAACCTTACTAGAGCCAACAAATCTCGGGACAGAGAACACTCAACCACCCGAAAATTTAGCGACAGACTCATTATCACAGAAAAATCCACAAGAACTTCTATCGCAATCAGGGAAATCCGTAGACACAATCGGATTAGAAGCAGCTCTTAAGTTATTACCAGTGACATTCAGTGGAGCAAACCAAGAAGACCTCGAGTTGTTCCTAGAACAATGCGAGTTCGCGATTATGTGCGCTAATGAAAAAGCGAAACAGCGTTTACTACAAGGCATTATCATTCGGCTTACGGGAAAGGCCCGGGCCGCAGTAAAATTCCGCTCGATTCAGTCATGGAGCGAGTTAAAAGAAACTCTCAAAACCTCATTAGAACCACAACGAACTACGACTCACCTCTACCTGGAACTCTATTCCAGTAAACAAAAGCCAGAAGAAGACGTTATGGCGTATTCCACTCGTATAGAGTCCTTGCAGACCCTTATCCTAGAACAAGAAACTAGCGGAAAATCAGCAGAGGTGGCTACGGCATTGGAAAATAGCTTAAAAGCACAGACTATACAGGTTTTCATTGAAGGCCTCGGGAAATTGAAGGACTTTATCAAAGCACGAAATCCTCCGACGTTGGAGAAGGCAATCCAAGCGGCGCGAGAAGAAGAGAGGGTAAGAAGATCACTTGCAGAGTCAAAACGATTCTATGAAGGAAATGGCAAATCCGGTACAAAGAAACCAAGCACGCCCTGTTTTCATTGTAATAAAATGGGACATTGGGCCCGAGACTGTAGGACTCAAATTCAGACAACCAAGTCATCAACCGGAGCATCAACAAGCACTGTACCTAGAGCATCTGTGAGCACAATAACTTGCAGATATTGTAAGAAACCTGGTCATACAAAAGAAGAGTGCAGAAAATTAAAATATGTGAATTCAAAACGAACGGGTGAACCTAGCAACGCATCAACGAATCAGAATACAAAAAACTCTTCACAGTCGGGAGCCGACGGCGGGCGACCGGCGGGAAGCCTGAAATCAGCCGCAATCTCATTCGCAAAAATATACTAAATAATACAGCTCGCCAGAAAATTGAACAGGATCATGTACAATGTTACAGTCCTCAGACCATTCCAGCAGACTGCAAATTTTTAATCGATTCAGGCAGTGACTTAAATTTAATTAAACTATCATCATTACGCGATGAAGTAATAGTATACGACCGCCTCGTATATGAACTCAAAGGGATAACAGAAAATTTTGTGACGACCCTAGGATCCGTCACAATCGAACTACAAATCGGAGGCGAAGGAAGAAAGGTTGAATTCCAAGCCGTTAATTCCGATTTCCCAGTACCAAATGAGGGGATTTTAGGCAAACCATTTATCATCGGACAAGAAACGATAATTAACTACCAAACCAAAGAATTAATCCTTCCCCCTCTATCGAATTTAACGATACAACCACGAACAGAAACTCTCGTTGCCATTCCAGCTCCAAACAAAACAGAAAATTCAAACATTCTAATTTCTAGCCAATCCATTATGAATGCCCTAACATGTGGAAATTGTGTCACCACAGTAAGAAATCAGCTTATATACGTTCCTTTCATTAATCCAACAGACAATCAAGTTCAATTACAAATCCCGCAGGTAGAACAACTGGAACACGAAGATTTCCACGAAGCAAATGTGCATCTATCACAGGTCTCAGAGAATACGGAACCTTGTGCTGACGGGAGCAGAATACCCTGCTTGCACTCAACCCTTCGGACAGATCATTTAAACTCAGAAGAAAAATCTTCGTTGCTTACCATTTGTGAGCAATACTCAGACGTGTTTCAATTAGAAGGGGATAAAATCACGGCAACAACCGCCGTTACTCACGAGATCAAAACGTCGGAAGCAGTCCGCCCAATTCATGAAAAACCTTACCGCCTACCCCAGCGACATCGGCAAGAAATAACCGAACAAATGGAAGTCTTAGAGCGAGAAGGTGTAATCACTTCTAGCGACTCTCCCTGGAACGCTCCTCTTTTGGTTGTTCCAAAGAAGCCAGATGTCAACGGAGTGGTAAAATATCGAGTATGTGTTGATTTTCGAAGACTCAATCAAGTAACAGTGGGAGACGCTTTTCCACTTCCCAATATTACAGACATCCTAGATCAGTTAGGCAAGTCTAAGTATTATAGTACACTTGATTTATTCCAAGGATACCATCAGGTACCAATGAACCCGGCAGACCGCGAGAAGACAGCTTTTTCTACGGACAAAGGCCATTTTGAATTTTTGCGGATGCCGTTCGGCCTAAAAGGGGCCCCCGGAACATTCCAGAGAATGATGAACAAGGTACTTTCAGGTCTGAATGGGTTAAAGGCGTTTGTATACCTTGATGACATCATTATTTATGCTAAGGACCTACCAGATCATTCACAGAAACTCACGGAAATTTTAGAAAGACTCAGACAATTCAATCTAAAGTTACAGCCATTGAAATGCGAATTTTTGAGGAAAGAGGTCACTTATTTAGGACATCAGATTACCGACGAAGGCGTTAAGCCAGACCCGAAATTAGTTGAATGTGTGCAGAACTTTCCAGTACCTCAAAATGTAAAAGGCGTCAAATCATTCTTAGGACTCTCTGGATACTATAGACGGTTCATACAAAATTATGGGCAGATAGCTAAACCACTAACTTCTTTACTCAAGAAGGATGTACCGTTCAAGTGGAGCGATCTATGTCAGCAGTCATTCGAAAAACTGAAAAACCTCTTAATAAACTATCCAATTCTTCAGTACCCAGACTTCACCAGACCCTTCAATCTTACTTGTGATGCCAGCAATTATGCAATCGGTTGTGTACTATCCCAAGGATCCATTGGAAAGGATTTACCAATTGCTTATGCATCCAGAACATTAAGTAAAGCGGAAATAAACTACAATACTACCGAAAAGGAATTAGCAAGCATAGTATGGGGAGTTAAAGTTTTCCGTCCATATCTTTTCGGTCAACATTTTAATATTATAACAGACCATCGGGCATTGGTGTGGCTGTTCAACCTGAAGGATCCAGGCTCACGTTTAACGCGATGGCGTTTGAAGTTAGAAGAACACCAATACACCATTCATTATAAACCTGGCACTAACAACACGAATGCAGATGCTTTAAGCCGAATAAATCAAGTCGTCACCAGATCATCAAAAACTACCGAGGACTCAAAGCACCCAGACAGTGCAGAATCATCAGAAACTTCCCAACCTCTCAACATTCAAGCCTTACCTCAAGCTAGTTCTTTGGGAGAAATACCAGTCATCGACAATTATCAGGAATTTCTGAACGCAGACTACAATCTAAAGGGACCAGCTAAAAATATTAGCGAAGAGTCGGGGAATATATTTGAAATAGATCCTAATATTTCCCTGGCGCATTGCGTCTCAGCAGATTTCGAAATGACACACGGAATAGCTGTACAAATGAGAAGAAAATTCGGCAACCTGACACAGCTACGTAGTCTACAGAAAAAGGTCACCGAAGTGGCGTCATTAGAAATATCAGGTAGACACATATTCTACCTCATTATCAAAGGAAAATTTTGGCAGAAACCAACATGCGCAGACATTTTTCAAAGCCTTCAGAACCTCAAGAAAATTTGCCAAGAGCGGGAAATCACGCGACTTGCGTGTCCACGCTTAGTGATCGATCGGGATGGAATCAAATGGGAAACCATACAGAGCATGTTGTACTACATATTCCGAAATTCGGAAATAGAGATAAAAATTATCACACCAGAACAGTTATCGAAAGATGACCAGTTACAGATCATTCGAGAATTCCACGAGACTCCTTTGGGAGGACATCAAGGAATAAATCGGACATTTCAACGAATATCACAGCAGCATCATTGGAAGGGAATGAGACAGATGATCAAAACATATATCCTTTCCTGTGAGACTTGCCAGCGTAATAAAATGCCAAATCGGTCAGTCAAAGAACCAATGGTAATAACCACCACATCTTCCAAACCATTTGAGAAAGTCTTCATGGACATTGTAGGACCATTTCCTCAATCTCATAAAGGAAATATGTTTATCTTAACTCTACAAGATGACCTTTCCAAATTCGCATGGGCAGTTCCTATGATGAACCACGAAGCAAACACTGTAGCGTACCATTTTGTAACCCAATTTGTGTGCTTACATGGACTTCCTAAGAGTCTTGTCACTGACTGTGGGACAGAATTTCTGAGTCACGTATTTAAAGAAGTCTGTCAACTCCTCAAAATCAAACAAAGATCGACCACCCCATATCATCCTCAAAGTAATGGCTCTCTAGAGCGTAGCCACAGAACATTAGGGGACTACTTACGAAGTTTTGTCGACAAAGATCCTAAAAACTGGGACACTTATGTTCCGTTTGCGTTGTTCTGTCACAACTCAACGGTACATACCGCGACTAAATTTCAACCATACCAATTAGTTTATGGTAATGAAATAACAGTTCCTCATTCATTCACTCGAGATCCAGAACCTCAATACAATTATGAAGACTATCATTTCGAGATGAAGAAACAAATGCAGGAAGCTCATAAATTAGCGAGAGCAGAGCTATTGGAAAGCAAACACAAATCTAAAGAGCGTTATGATAAAACAATAGCACCTCTAAATCTTGTCGAAGGAGATAGAGTCCTGATACAAGACAAAGCCCGTAAAGGAAAATTAACACCAAAATGGTTAGGTCCTTACCCCATCGTAGACATCCATCCAGATTCCCCAAATGTCACGATACTTAAGAAAAACAAACCTGTAAAAATACACCGGAACCTTTTGAAGCAATTTCATGAACGAGCCTAACTATGTTTCAGACTCAGCCTAATTTCAATACGAATCACAGAAACTTTAACCAATGGATTGGACTCCAATAATTATCACCGGGTGTTCAATCTAACTTCATTCAAGAACCAACAAGGGATCTATTATGAGTCACATGGAGTAGCCAGATTATCACATGTTAGTTGGGAATTAGTAATCTCCTTGGATGTACAATCACTAATTTCCAAATACAATGTCATCATGCACCACTATGAAGCAACCACGACCATATGCAAAAATATGCAAAACAGATTTGGTAGTGTGGAAATTGAAGAGATTTGCTCTCTGTTTATACAACAATTTTCTAGAGCAACTTTGCCATATTTAAACGAGATCGATGCTAATCACAGAAGTCTAATGTTAGCAATTGGTAATGATGATAATAGAGTTCGACGAGGATTAGGGCACGCTTTCAGACGTATGGCCAACGTTCTGTATGGTGTATGCTCGAAGATTGACGTTGAATTCATTCTAAATCAGATATCAGAACTAAACAAAAGCAAAGTATCCAGCAAAAGCAATATTCCAGAAAATATCAGATTCTTACAAGCCGAAGCAAATCACTCTACACAACAATTAGAACTTCAACAGCAAAAATTGGAACAAAACCTCCAGTATTTGCAAGCACAAACCAACAGTACTATTCAAAACCTTAATAAATTGACGTTCCGCACCAAGGTATTGGAACAAGCATTATTATTTGAACTAGTATTAAACAAATACGCGTATGAAACACAGAACCT
Source organism: Schizaphis graminum (assembly GCA_020882235.1). NCBI lineage: Eukaryota > Metazoa > Arthropoda > Insecta > Hemiptera > Aphididae > Schizaphis > Schizaphis graminum. Next base: position 1,524,096 of record CM037035.1, read on the forward strand.
TATCTCCATAATAAACACAGCCTTAGATGGTAAAATTCACACTAGCGTAATTACTCGACAGCATATTATTAAAGAACTTCTTGAAATTAAGGTAGACTTGCCAATTGGAAATACTTTTCCGTTGGAGGTAAATACAGAAACTCTTAATGATATTCTCCGAATCTCTGAAAAAACTATATTCTTTAAGGGTAGTTATCTTATCTATGTAATAGAAATTCCACTAATTTCCAGTGAAGAATATAACATATATCATCCGATTCCCTTACCCATTCGCCACAGCGAACAAACCATTTTCTTGGTCGACCCTGAAACAGATTATTTAGGTGTGACCAGAGACAACGAAAATTTCATCACCTTAGATAACGAAAAGTGGGAAGAATGTATAGCATTAAAACCCTATAGACTTTGTAGAGGTAATCAGCATATCCAACATTGCGCAGGAGCGGACGTATGTGTAGTTTCATTACTAGTCGATAACCAACTTAACCCAGACCATTGCAAATTCAAATTCATTTCCTTAAAAACACCTATATGGCATCAGTTGTACAAACTAACTCATGGATCTATTATACCAAACCGGAATTAGGTACCATTACTTGCACCAATCCAACAGAAAATTCCAAGATCAAAATTGAGGGTGTAGGTAGAATAACTATACTCCCATCTTGTAAAATTAATTTCAGAAACTCTATATTATTTTCTAATAATAAAGCTAGTAGGGATATTGATTCAGATATTATACCAGAAAATCCTAGGAACGAACCGTTACACATGTTTTCAGACATTGTCAGAACAATTATTCCTCAGAAGCTCACTAATAAAATCTTAATTCAAAATTTGAACCAACTAGCTAATAAAGCAGTTGAGTTAAATAAACTTTCACATACCGTGACTGAACCTTCATTAATTTTCAACATTGAAATTCATGTTATTGTCATTTGTATTATGTTAACACTAACAATACTAACAACTATTATATTAAGTTTTAAATTTAAAAAAAATGTCACAAAAATGTATAATCCTGAAATACCCGAAGCAGAACAGTCTAACGGTATTCAGGAAGACACCAAAGTGTAGTGTAAATTTTTTTTTTTTTTTTTTTCTTCTCTATTTTTATTTTTTATTGTCAAACTGAACTGACCCCTAAATCACAGAAAATTCGAAACCTTACAGAAAAGTTTAATTTGAGTGAAACACCGTGGTCATTGGACCCCCGTGTCTCATTTAGTCTGGGGGGTGTTAAGAAACCATGACTATCACACAGTTGATTTTGATACATCTATATAATTATACATATATAGAGACATTTTTTGTAATCAGAGTGTGTTGTACGACGTTGCCACCGTGGGAACCGCTGAATAAGGGTTTTTGATGTAACACGGGGCACCGTCTCGACAACACACAGGGAGTCAGTCAGTCGTAGTTAGTCCGAGCATTATTCTTAACGTATATTAAACCCGAGCATCTTAACATTTATTGTAAAATTAGTCGTAAAATAACCAGCGTTCGATTCAATATTGTAGCTATACTTAAATTAATTTACTTACAGTTTTAATAAAATACATACATTATTTTAATATTAAACTGGTGCGTACGTTTATTTTTGGTGTTGTGCGTAAAAACCATAACAACGTGTATAATATTGTGTATAAGTCTGGCTGTGAAAGTCCGATATTGCATTAGTAGTTAGTACAGTAGTTAAGACTTTTATTGACTTATGGCGGTAAAAACTACAATTCTATTGTCTTGACTCTTGGAATGGCCGCATAGAGCGTGGGCTGCGGGGCTCCGGGGTAACAACCATAGTACCAGACTTCAGCCAGAAATTCTCATGAAAGAAACGCATAAATTGGAGCCAACCTACCATGAACCTATTAATAGAGGTCTATGGGCCAACTGAAAATGCAAGAGTACCAACAATGAAATAAATGATTCTGAACGGAGATGATTTGTCAGTCTAGGATATGTTAATATATTACAAATTCGATTTCTTCGAAAACTGGTTTTGCGTAAAAATTCCTGTTTTTCTGTCACTTTTTTTTTGTTTTTCTCGATTTTTTTGAAAACTGTTGGAAAATGTTTACTTTTAACCTCTATAATTCACCAAGGATATCCACTTTGCCACCGAAAACCACCCCCAAAGTTTGAAATTGAAGCATTATTTAAACTAGTTATGCTGTACACAGACACAAAAAAAAAAAAAAAACACATCATTGTAAAATCAATACATTCATCACTCCGTTCAGAATCTAAAAACATTGGAAACTGAAAATGTCCGTAAGCAGCTCAAAACAAGTAAAAATATTTTGAACATTTTATGGGGTATAGGAAACGCTAATACAAACATTCAGTGCAAGTTTCATGCATATTGAGAATTTTAAAATATTCCTCCCGAATGCACCAACTAGATTCACTTTCCCATCGAACAAGATACTGTTGAAGAAAATCCTGTTTCGATTTTACTGCTCACCCCCAAACGGCGATGACAGACACAAAAATATAATACTTCATAATACTATTATATAATAATATTATCGATTAATATAATATTTAAAATCACTCGAGCTGATAAGGTAATACCTATTTATGCATTATATTTATTATATTTTTATGTTTTTTCGTATACTATATATTTTTAATTTCTAAAATATTATCAGGCCATTTAGTACATTATTGTAACAGGCCACCGGGATTTGTCCCGGTGTCCCGCCAGGCAAGTCCGCCCCTGGCCATATCCCATAGCCCCCCCCACAAATAAGATAATAATTTATTACAATATAGTATTTACTCATACATTTTTACAAACATAATTATAATGTTATACATTTTTTTTTTTATCTCCACAAGCTACAGACTTCTTGTACCTATTATTTTCATTTACATTTTAAGCTGATAAGAATTAATTATTTTATTTTTTGAAATATTATATGTTTCTTGTATTTGGGGCAGTAATAATGCTCCGATTTTTGACTTCAGCCCCTCTTTGAATAGGAAAATTCATCTAGTTGGTACTTTGGGGGGGGTCAAAAGTAAAATTTTCAAATAGTTTAAAAAAAAAACGAGAAAAACAAAAAAAAAATGACAGAAAAATGGCAATTTTACGAAAAACCACTTTTCGACAAAATCGATTTTTTGATTTTGCTGTAACTCAAAAACGAATTATTGTAAATACTTGAAATTTTCATCAAATGTTTATATTATGGTTATCTCTTTACAGTTAAATTTTCAAAATATTTTGACCATTTTTAAGCTACTAATAGACAATTGAAATTTTCGACTTTTCTAAGTTTTTTTTTCTTCAAATGCCGATAAAAATTTTTTGGGTGGCCAGAAAATCTTGAAAATTTAATACAAGGTTTCTTATAAGTTGTTCTTAAAGTGATAAAAAAAAATCCGAAATCGTTAGTCACAATTTTTTTTTATAAGTGCTTAAAGTTCGAATTTATACGAAATATGTCAAAATTTAAATTAAATTTCATACGCTCATAATGCGAATGTTGGCCATAGTAACCATAGTAACATATAAAAACTATACTATTTGTTTCAAAATAGAATATTTGACAATATTTAAATATAATATATCCTAAACTGACAAATCATCTTCGTTCAGAATCGTTTTTCGTATACAATGATACCTATCATTGCATTCAAATTTAACCTTCCATAGTCTGAGGTCCACCCCACCCCCTAATATACAGCAGAGCGATACCCACTTACCAACTTTTTTTTTGAAATATTATAATATGTTTCTTGTATTTATTTTATATGATGAAAGTAGTACTCTAAAAAAAAAAAATAAGTTTCATAAAAATCAGAGGCCCTCTAATAACGGAGGCCATAGGCACTATATCTATTATCCTGCCTAATAGTAAATAATATGGTCCAGAGTGTGGAGACATTAATATAATTGTTGACTGCAATGATTAACATTTTAGATACGTCGATATGGTCATAATGGTTTTTTCTTCGGAAATGGTATCCCTGACCATTGACAAAATATGGACAATTATAAATATACATTACAATAAATTATTATAACCGAGTTTTATGCTAAAAAAACGATAGTGGGGACGAGTTTTTATTTTGCTTAGCGCTCAGCAATCAATCGTCACTATTCAGCTAGTCTTCGAAAGGCCAACAGGCAACTTTTTATAATAATTATTTGAATTATTATTTGTGTTCTATAAGTTGTAAGTATAGTACTTTCAAAATTGTATTTCCTAATTGTTTTAAATTAATAATTGTTTGTATGGATATTATACGTTGCTACGGGTTTTAGATTTTAACTTTTATTTTTTTTATGTATGTATAATTTATTGACGTTAGCAATGCATGTATAATATAACATAATATAACATTTTTTATTTTTATTTTTCAATACGGAAAATAAAAATTCTAAAGAGCCAATTTGTAAATTTGATTTCTAGAAAACTTGATTATAAAAAACATTTATCTAAGCCAAGTGGTTTATTTTTTAATTGTTTATTGTCAAAATTTTTTGAAGTTGCTCATTAATTTTAATGATAAGTATAAATTGAAGTAATTCAGATTTTAATAACAGCCTACTTAAAAATGCTCATAAGAGTTTCCAAAAAGTTACAATAGCTTTTTTATTTTATTATTTTTATAATTATATTAAAGTGTGCGTTTGTCATCACATTTTGTGGCAGCAAAAATGCTTCGATTTTCTTTAACTTTAACAGTATCTTGTTCGATGGGAAAACAAAAAAATTAAAGAAAAAACGGGAATTGGGTATTACGTAAAATCAGTTTTTAACAAAATCGACAAAAAAACGATATAATAAATCTCACCAAATCTGCAATATGCAATATCGTCAATATCGATAAAAAATCCTTTGAAATATATGCTGCCTCTTAAAAATTGCCGCTGTAGGCAAGTGCCTATTTTGCCTGCATATAAATACGCCACTGTAAACACCGCCATAAAATTTTCAAAATATTTTGACTTATTTTAAGCTATTTACGGATATATTCAGTTTCCAATTTTTTTTAGGATTTTTATCTATAGATGTCAATAAAATTGTATTCGTTGGGTAAAATAGCTTGAAAAACTTTAATATATTATTATAATGGCAGTTGAAAAATATTAAAAATACATAGGCACAATTTTTTTTTATTATTATTTAAAGTTTGCATTTTGACAAAATGTATCAAATTTAAAAATTTAAAAACAATTCTGTATTTAAAAATGTATAAAATGTTCAACTTGTATAGCTGAGGATTGAAAATTTAAAGCAATATTCAATGTAAATTGTTAATTCTGTAACCGAAAGATCTAAAAATATACAAAAACACAGTTTTTTTAAATATTTATTTTATCAGTGGCGGCGCGTTTCATTGTCTACCCAAAAATATCAAATAATTTAATTTTAAGAATTAGTTGTTTATTATATGCTACTAGCTACTATACTATATTGTGTACAGTATGTGTGAGCAACGAATGTGATTCATACATTATTACTTATTATGTAAAATGTTATTTATATCTTATCTATACTGTAATCGCTGTTCCGTCGTCGCCGTCGAGGCGTCGAATCAGTCGAGTCATGTTGAATTGTCTCATTACTCAATTATTTTAGTACATTTTGGGTTTTTAGCTAATACAATTTTTTTTGAATTTTCTGTAACTTTATATTAAGGAGTACCCATATTAATTGATAGATGGTTTTCAAAACGTAATGTGAAAATTTAAAAATAATAACGATAGTTTTCCTTTATGCAGTGTGAAAAATTAAGTAAATATAGTTACTATAATATATTATAATCTCACTGTCGGTACTTTCACATGGGAGTATATTTAAAATGCTAAATATGAATAAACTGAATATTTAAATATACTTGTTTAACATTAAACAGTTTAATTATTCTCAAAATGTCATCACAATTTATAAGTACATGAATGGTAATAATTTAAAATAACAATGATATATACATTATTTAATACATTTTTAAAATTCTAGCCTTATTTAATTGATTATATTATAATAAAATAATTTTTAAAATTAAAGAAACATGGTACAACCACAAAAACAACAATAGCAGCAGCAGCAGCAGCCGCCGCAACAACAGCAACAGCAGCGTCCGCCGTCGACGTCGACCTCTCATAATTGGGACGACGACGACTTGTCACCATCACCATCCCCATCCTCCGACCGCTCCCAAATCCTGTCCGAAAGGGAGGGTAGAACCGGTAGAGGACGCACCGTATCCTCCGACCGCTCCCAAAACCCGTCCGAAAGGGGAGGTAGATCCGGTAGAGGACGCAGCGTATCCCCCGACCGCTCCCAAAACCCCTCTGAAAGGGGTCGAGGTAGAGGAAGGGGGAAAAATAAGCCAGGTCGTGGTGGTGGCCGCACCACCGTTCATATTGGGGAGGATGCAAACATGGTGTTGGTAAGTTTTTTTTATTCCAATATAGAGATCAGCATTGCTCATTGCGCCCAGGCCCAGTCAGTACATCCCGACCAGGCCTTTCCCATATTAATTTTATAAAGTGTGCTGATCTCTATTATTTAATACTATGTATGACTAATACAATTTTACTGTATGTTTTTACAATTAAATAAATTCATCAATATGTTTACAGCTCCTCCAATATCTGCGAATGGTGCGACCTAGGAAGCCACGACCCGGCAAACATAAGAGGGAGATGCAGAAGCGAGGTGGTGGTGGTGGCAGAGGAGGCAGAGGCGGCGGCGCTGGTGCTGTTGCATAATATTATATAAATTTATAATTATAAATTATATTATATAACACAAATTATTTACACAATATTATCGTTTTGCATTAGTATTATATATCCAGTGCTTGAATTGTGAGAAGGGGGATGGAATACTCATTCTTAAAATTATTTAAGTATACTAATTCCTTTTATAATTATATACTAACCGTTAAGAAATTCAAATATTCTAGTACACAATTTTTTATATTTCTGCATCCCCCTTTTGTTTTGTTCAATTCAAGCACTGAACACATCCTTCCTATACTAACTAGGTTTATGTTGCTAGGTCAGAGATTAGACACTAAATGTTTCTACTGACCCATAGCCAATGAACTTTTATGTCGGCAAACTATGATTTTTTTTCTCTCTTTTGCATCTGGTTCATACATCTAGTGATAAAAAAAAGTAAAGAATTATTAAGTAAAAACTAATAATATAATTTTAAAATAATAACTCATAAATAATATAAATAATAAATAAAAAAATGTTAACTTCTGAGAGCAGATGCTCTGCAGGTCAATTCAAGTACACTGCATGATATTTCTATTGAAGTCAACCTGTCGACTATACCTAAGTATTACGGAAGGTTGATTACATTTTTGATGGAAATCAATTAATATTATTATATTAATAGTATATTAGTATTACGTTTATAGGAATGTATTATTGCTATAAACTTTTATACAAATACCAACTGGGCACCTTACTGTAGAACAGTGTGAATAGGTTTATGGTATAGCTTAAAATTAATGTAAATATTTGAAAATGTGATTTGCAAAATTACTAAATATAATAAATATTTATTATTTGTAAGTAGGTGATAACCAGCTAGTTCAATGAATTTCTTAGTAATAATATGATCAAAATTGTGCATCTGTACTATCTAAGCAGTTAGTAGATAAAAATTGACAACTACCGTCTAATATAGATTTATTCAATAATTTTTTTATAAGCCAACTGATTGTAGATATAATATAAAATGTTTAATTCATGCATACACATAAGATCTTGCTTTATTGTTTCCAAAATCACAGAATCAGTTTTTTTTTTAAATTTTTATTTAATTAAAGATTAAATAAAAATTTATAAAAATAAAATAATCTGTTCATCTAACCTGTTATTTCCAGTGAGGATTATGTCAAATCACTTCACACACTTTTTACAGTCATGAGTAGAATTCCAAGTTTGAGTTGGATGATGGATCAGTCAAATTGTTCAAGAATACAACTGAAGCATCCTAAATAATCTTCAGTTTCTTCATTGTAAAATGCACAACGAGTTATATTTTCATGATCACCAAAAGCACTGTAAAAATAATTACATGATTATTTATATATTAAAATAAAAAAGTTAAATGACAATTGATATAAAAACATTAAAAATCTTTAAAAAACAAAAAAATTAAAAACCAAGTAAGTAATATATTTTACAAAAGTTTGCCTAATTCAGTAACTAAATCTTAAATTTATAATATCTATATAAGTTTGTGCATACATTCAATAAATAATATTATAAAACATAAAATTAAATTAAATAGGCACCTCACTTTAAGATATTATTGGATTCTGTGTTGATGTAGGCAAACAAATGGAATAAATTAAATGACTTACAGCAATAAATATGTTCTCAAATTTTAACCACACTAATAATCAAAATACATTTTCATTTAATTGTAAATGTTGGTTAATAAAAAAAAAAACATTGTATGAGTTCCAGTGGTTATGTAATAATGTTAAAAAAGTATCACCAACAAAAGATGATAGAATCACAAATACTGTTCAAATTATAAATATTATAGTTATTTCATAAATCTAGGATAATCATTAGCTACATATAAATTTGAAATCATAAAACACAATTGACAGGCACTGAGACACAGCGAACACAACATGTACAGGTACGAGACTGGTGAGAGAATGAACAAAACTGAATGACATTGAAACTTCAAAGGTAGGAGGGAGACGGAGAAAGGTAGCCTGCATGAATGTTGTACCTATCGTCTGGCGCAATAGGGCATAATAAGTACATGAAATAATAAAATCTATAAATATAGCAGGGACAATGAGACACCTGGAATTTCTAGTTTAATTTAAAAATATTGGTAATACACGTTAAAATGTGTTTGTGTCGGTGCAAAAACCCAGCCTACAACGCACGTGTAGGTAATTATCTAAAATTAAATAAATTAAATCACTAAATCAGCCACAACAAATTGCATGACAAGCAAAAGTTAATCACGTAATCGTTAAACTTTATAGTCTATTTTCCCCATACAAATACTCCCTACAAATGTTACTAAAAACTAGTACATAATAACCATGGGTGAGGTATAAACAATATTCCATTTAACCTTTAGTGGACACACCTGCCCTTTCCATTCGTGTAGGTTTAAAAGCGTGAGCTCTGCCGGAACATGTTCAAATATTTTTTCCAAAATACGCGGTTTAACGGACGACCGTCTACCGGGCATACCGTCGCGCGCGCGGTACTTACTCAATTTCGAAAATTCATATCTCGAAACTGGCCAAAGTGTTCCCTTAGATATTTTAACACTTTGTTAAACATCACCTGCCCTTTCCATTCGTGTAGGTTTAAAAGCGTTTCGTATTTATTTCATTTTTTCGTTTTAACCTATGAGCTGTCTACCGAGTGTATGATTGGATGGTACTTAATTTCGAAGTGTATATAGGCACCTGTAGTCTAAGTGTCACATAAATAAGGGTGGATCTAGCAAATACTAATGGTCGGGGCACTTTATAGGAAAAGTTATATAATATAGATAGTGTCCCTCACCAAAATAAAAACAATATTATATTAAATTTAATTATATAATAATATAATATATTATATTTAATTATAAAATAATATAATATATTAAATTATATAATAGTTAATTATATTATATTATGTTTTATGATATTAAACTTTAGTATATTTTATATTGTATGGTACAATAACTCTATGTTTTATAATGTTTGATGAATTTAAATTAATTAATTAATTAATTATTTAATTAAAATAATAACTTAGCGTCGAATGTTTTGCTATTTTTGTTTTCGATTCGCTTTTGTGGTAACACTGAATCGGATAGCAATTATTGTATACAATTATTTTATTATGGTATTTTTGAATTCGTAAATGTTAAGGGTTTGGGATACACTGGGCCTCTTATCTATTGCTATTGGATTATTGCTAATGTAATCCTCGTAGATTTCACCTATGCGCCCACATTGTCCGCGATCCGACGAAGTCGGATTGCCTACCTGGTAGATTTAGTTGCGTGTAAATTGATTTATACTATTGATATCTTGGTAATGTATTTAACATTCAAAAACGCAATTCGGCTTTAAATATTCTACAAACAAAACATTTATCGCCTAACGACGTTAGGAGGTAGGACAATCCGCCATAGGCGGATTGCATTGCTGGGTATCGATTTACACCAGTTTATGATCAACGAATAGACACTCAAAACAAAGATTCGACTTCCACGTTTTTACGTACCAAACAACACCTGACTAATGACAACCGGTGGCACGTGAATAGTGAAATAATATACCGTAATTTGAGTATTTACTATTTTTGAATATTCAAAGTTGTTATTTCATATATTGCGCTCACATTGTCCGCGATCGGACGTAGTCGGATCGCCTACCGGTCAGGTTTATTTGTGCACTGTAAATTCAATTACACAGGTTGATAATTGACAGATAGACATTAAAATTAAGGATTCTACTTTAACCTTTTCATTTACAAAGCAGCTGTTGGGGCCGAAGAGGATGTTTAAATCAATTATAACCCGTACTTCGGTAAAAGTATATTTTATTTATTACGCGTAAAACACAAATATTTAAATTACTAATTAATATTGTTATTAATATAAATTTTACACATGACAATAATACATAAGTGTGAACGCTTCACTAGCTATGACGCTACTACTGCAGACACAACCCAGGTCCGTCGTTATACCGACCCGACACTCGACAGCGAGAATATAATACAGATACTGATATCAAACAATAATAATAATAATAATAAGACAAAGTCCAATTGCCGCAATATCAGTCCGCCGAACACCGACACTAAATGTTATATTAGGCTTCAACACGCCGCCCGGCATTTTACGCTTGCGCAAAATACCCGCATATAAATTACAATTCAAACATAATGATTAATATCAAATAATAATACAATAAATAATACAAATAATGATAAATCATAAAAATGACCGCATGCATCATAAAATAACACATTATAAAAAAAAAAATGTACATAATTATTTTTAATCGATTGGTAGAGGACACAAATTTCTAACGGCTTGAGTTGACTGACCTCTTTCAGTTTTTAATGTTACCACACGAGTGACGTTGTCCGAAGCGGGATGTAATTCGATGATCCTACCAAGTCGCCACTGTGTAGCCGTGTAGGTGCCAAATTAGGTTCCCTTATGATGACCAGCATATCCTTTTTTATTAGAGGCCCTTTGTTGGATTCCCACTTGGTTCGCCCTTGTAGCTGGCTCATATACTCCCGACTCCATCGCTGCCAAATTTGTTGAGTTAGTTGAGTTACCAATTGCCAACGACGAAGACGATTAGTTGGCACTTCGGACACGTCCCTACCTGGTAAACAAGTCAGAGAGCCACTAACGAGGAAATGACCGGGAGTAAGTACATTTAGGTCAGATGGATCAGTCGATAAAGGACATAAAGGGCGCGAATTTAGACAAGCTTCGATACGACTCAATACGGTATAAAGCTCTTCGAACGTTAAAACCGCACTACCTAGTTGTCTCACTAAGTGGTGTTTTATGGACTTAACTGCACTTTCCCACAACCCACCGAAATGAGGACTGTATACGGGAATGAACTTCCAGTTTATGTCAACTTCGGACACGCAACGTTGCACCTTTGCTTGATGCTCCTTTGAACTGAATAAGTCTCGAAGTTCCTTTAATTTTCGATTTGCACCTACGAAGTTTTTTCCGTTGTCGGACCATAAAGTTGTGCAATACCCACGTCTAGACCAAAATCGACGAAGGGCGGCTATGAAAGCATCTGTACTCAAGTCGCTTACCAATTCCACGTGTACTGCCTTAGTGGCGAAACACACGAATACGCATATATATGCTTTACCTGATTGAGCGTTTCGTCGATTACTGACTTTGATTTTGACCGGACCGGCAAAATCCATTTCGGTGGTTGCAAACGTGCGACCAGGTTGCATACGTTCTTTCGGCAGGTCTCCCATTACTGGTTGGAATGTGAACGGTTTTGTTTTAAAACAAATAATGCATTTGTTTACAACTGCTCTAGTAATGTTTCTGCCGTTCAGCGGCCAATACTGTTCTCTAATCGACGCTAATAGCGCCTGAGGACCTATATGTAATTGGCGATAATGTTCGTCGGTAATTATTAATATTGTTAATTTCGATTGCGACGGTAACAATAACGGGTTTCACTTATCAGCTTGTATATATGGCATATTGTTCAAACGTCCGCCGACCCGTAGTACACCGTCTTTATCTATGAACGGACATAATAATTTTAATTTGCTTTTATTATTAATATTTTGCTTAGTAATCAAACATTTAATTTCTTCGCAAAAGTATTGTTTTTGTACTAATTTAATTAACAATAATTTTGCATCATTGAGCTCATCCGTTTCGACTTCCGCAGTAAAACGATAACTTTTGCGATTATATTTTTTCCAACGTATACAATACGCCGTAATACGTAGTAATTTTTTAAGACATGAATATTTATCGATTATATTGTGTTCGAATCTCGTATTTAGAACAATTGGCATTTCACCCTTGCATTCGGGTATTTCCTTTGGTGGTGACGGAGCTTTTTCTCTGGAATTAGGCCACAATTCTTCGTCAGTTTCCAACCATAGCGGGCCCTCCCACCATAGTTTATTTTTGCGCAACTGATTTGGATTACAGCCTCTTGAAAGCACGTCCGCGGGATTTTCATCGGACTTAACGTGTGCCCATTCGGTGACTGTGGAAGATTGTTGCACTTCCCCGACTCTGTGTGCGACGAAAGTTTTCCATCGGGAAGCTGGTGAACTAATCCATGCTAGTACGATCGTTGAATCGGACCAGAAATAACGTCGACTGCAATTGATTCGCAAGCTTGGCAGTATTTTATTGACTAAGCGTATAAGTAAAACGGCTGCACACAATTCTAATTTGGCCAACGAAACCACCTTAAGTGGGGCTACTCGTGACTTGGCGGCAATTAAGCGTGTGGCGTGATTACCATGCTCGTCTGTCGCGCGTAAATACATCGCGGCTGCGTATGCTTTTATAGATGCGTCCGCAAAACCATGTATTTGTATACAAATTGGCTTGTCCACTCCCACTACACACCGTGGTATACGTATTTGCTCTATATCCGCTAGCTCTTCGTAATACGTGTTCCATGCGTTGTACAACGGTAGTGGTAGTTTTTCGTCCCAGCTGACTTTGTTCGTCCATAATTGCTGCATAAAAATTTTTGCCTTAACTACAACCGGGCCAATTAATGACAACGGATCAAATACAGTAGCGATCGCCGATAATACTGTACGTTTTGTAATGACCTTGCCATTGTTCACGTTATCGAATTTTTATAGATATGTATCGTTGTTCGGAACCCAACTCAAGCCTAGTGTTTTGACGGCGTTGCCATCTACGTTGAGTACGCGAAACGGGTCGTTGACCTCATTAGTAATTCCGCTTAATATTCGATCATCATTTGATACCCATTTCCGTAAATGAAATCCAGCCGCGTTTGTAATCGCCACTATTTCATTACGTAATTTAACCGCCTCGTCAAATGTTGGCGCGCCACCGAGATAATCGTCCATATAGAAATCTGTCGCAACTGCAATGCTTGCATTCGGAAACTGTGGTCTCGAGTCGTCCGCTAATTTTCTTAAACAGGGTGTAGCCAAATACGACGCTGGAGTCGTCCCGTACGTTACTGTTTTTAGTCTAAACTCTTACTTCGTCTTCTGGGTTCACCCTCCACAAAACACGCTGCAAATCACGGTCCTTGTCGGCGATCCAAATTTGCCGATACATTTTTTCGATATCGGCTGACATCACATATTTGTATATCCGAAAACGACTAATAATATTAATTAGGTCTTCTTGAATTGATGGTCCTTTTAATAGAATGTCATTAAGGCTTTTACCTGTATTTGTTGCACACGACGCATCGAACACGACCCGCAGTTTCGTCGTTATGCTATTATCGCGTAATACTGCATGGTGCGGTATGTAGTAAACCGGTTTATTGTTTTGATTGTTCTCCAAAACTTGCTCCATGTGACCTAGTTTTAGATATTCGTCTATAAAGTTTGCATAGGCCTCTTTTAGTTGCGGGTTACCGCGTAGTCTATTTTCGGTGGACATAAATCTTTTTAGCGCAATTGCTTTGGAACTGCCTAATCCGATCGGGTTTTTTTTGAACGGTAACTGGACTATGAATCTTCCGTCCTCTCCTTTAGTTACTGTTTTTTCAAAATGTTCGATGCATTGTTTCTCATCGAGACTATAACATTCCTCCCGACTTAACTCTTCGAGACGCCAAAAGTTTGACATTTGTTTTTCGATCTGTCTACAGCAATCACCTTGTACGGTTTGCGCGACAAACGTATGTCCGGTATTATTATGCGTCTCGCGTTGTACGGCTCCCGCGACTACCCATCCAAAGGCAGTCTCTTGATAAATAGGTCCATTTTCTATCGGTCTAAATTGACCAGAGCGAAGCGTATCGAAAAATACTTAGGCTCCTAACAATAAATCTATTTCACCGGGAGTTGCGTACGTTGGGTCGGCATATTCTATATCCTCCGGTGTTGTATATGAGTTGTTTACATTTATAGGACTGGCAGGTAATTTCGATATTATTTTTGGTTATGTCATGAAGTTTATTGACCTTGTATACGCTCCCGAGCGCGCTTGTACCATTGCCGCGACTAAATGTGATACTCGGCATTCGGCGGCGTTTACTCCGGAAATCGTGCAATCGAATTTTTGTTTCGCGAGTCGCAGTTTACCTACTAAACTATTAGTGATAAAGTTGCCTTGAGAGGCGGAATCGAGTAATGCACGTACTAAAAACGGTTCGTTGGAGCTACTGAAAATTTTTATTATTGCCGTGGATAACAACACTTTGGCACTCGGCGTACTGGCCGCATGCGCATTTATTGACGTAGTCGGTGCGGACTCCGTGTTCGGTTCCGAAACGTTTTCGTGTAATAGTGTGTTGTGGTGTTCTCCACATTTTCGACAGCCTTTCGCCTTGCATTTATTTTCTTTATGCTTTGATAAACAATTGGTACACAATTTTAATTTGATAATGCTTTCTCGTCGCGCCTTGATTGCGAGATCTAAAAATTTTTTACATTTATAAATCGCATGTGGATCTTCACAAAGGTAACATTTAAATGGTAGCGTGGTAGCGTGCACAAATATTGACTTGTTTTTATTTTTAATGTTTTCCTTATTTTTGTATTGTATCGGCGGAATTTGCGATCGCTCGCTTCCGAATCTATTTTATTTTTGCGCGCTTTCGATTGATTCTAATACTTGGAATCGGCATTTTAAAAAAGTTATTAAGTCTTCGACTTTTGGGACCTCTGTTTTGGGAGCTTGGGTTTCCCATTCTCGTAGCGTAGCATTGTCGAGCTTTATCAAAATTATGTGTAATAACATTGGACCCCAAGACATAGGTTCGTAGCCAATTGCTTCCAACGCCTTTATGTGACCAAACAGCTTATTGACAAACTGCCGCAACTTTTCTGACGACTCTTCTGATATACTTTCTAAATCAAAAATCGCCTTTGTATGCGCCTGTACCATAATTCGCTTATTATTAAATCGTTCATTTAAACAATCCCACGCAATTTTATAATTTTTTGCTGAAGTTTCGAAACATTTCACCACTTCGGCCGCGTCTCCCGACAGTGCGGCTTTTAGGTAAAAGAACTTTTGAACCTCTGTTAACGCTTCATTAGAGTGGATAAGTGCGGTAAACATGTCGTTAAATGTCAACCATTCTTTGTAGTTGCCACTGAACTCGGGCACGTTTAACGCTGCCAGCTTCACTATTGACGCTTGACGACTACTAGCTGTGCTTTCCGGTATTTCGCTGTTGCCACTATTATTGCTAGTATTTTGATTTGAGCTATGACCGGTTTTGTTAATTATTTTGTCACTGTCGACGACAGCTTGAAAGTATAGATCTTCGAATTCAAAACGATACGCTTCTTCGGTTTCGGCGGCGGTCTTTTCAGTGACCTTGGTTTCTATAGTGGACTGTATTCTTTGAAATTCATCCCAACTTTCTTCGATCTTTTGTTTTCTTACTCTAATTTGAGATATGTCTCCGTCTTGGGGGAAATCTTGGAGGTATTTTAAGAATTTTGTGATACGTCCTTTTAATGTACCCCTCCGCGTCGTTAGATTAGACATGTCGTCCGCCATATTATTTGAAATAATTCGCGTATTACCTAACTATTAATATTTTCGAGCTTATCGTACGAGTTCAACTTGATCGCGCTAATCTCGTTATCCTGCTGTGCTGTATACCCGAATCGTATACGTAAAGATGGGAATTTTTATTTTTCTATTATTGGTATGGACTATAGGAAAAAAGGAATGAAATGTAAAATATGGCTCTCTTACCTTAACTCCTTTGTAAGTACTGCATCTTTTCCAATGATAGTTGTGCTTCGTCGATGTCGTTCTTGTTCTACTGTGAGTGTTGCTGTACTGACTTCACTTGAACTGATGGAACTGAACTTTAATTTGCTAGTGATTATGTTTAATCCGGACGAATGACCAAATTGTTGGGGCCGAAGAGGATGTTTAAATCAATTATAACCCGTACTTCGGTAAAAGTATATTTTATTTATTACGCGTAAAACACAAATATTTAAATTACTAATTAATGTTGTTATTAATATAAATTTTACAAATGACAATAATATATAAGTGTGAACGCTTCACTAGCTATGACGCTACTACTGCAGACACAACCCAGGTCCGTCGTTATACCGACCCGACACTCGACAGCGAGAATATAATACAGATACTGATATCAAACAATAATAATAATAATAATAATAATAATAAGACAAAGTCCAATTGCCGCAATATCAGTCCGCCGAACACCGACACTAAATGTTATATTAGGCTTCAACAGCAGCAATAGACTTTCGACGTCAGGAGGTAGGACAATCCGCCGTAGGCGGATTGCATTGTAAAGTATCGATTTACACTGGTTGATGATCAACGACTAGACACTCAAATTCTACTTTTTCGCGTTCAAAACCAGACCGCCAAAATATAGAGCATTCACATCAGTGGAATCATCTTCGCTGTTTGCCGTTATCACCCACCTTAACACAAAATTTAATTGGTGATTACTAGAATTTCTGCTAAGTCGTGTTTCCGTCCTAGGGTATTCACTTACACCGAGTTTCACCCGAAGCGAGACTCACGTGCCGCTAGTCTTCTTATAGTATAAAACGTGAAGGAGTTCGTCCGTTGTCCGCCCGGGCGCTGCCAGTACTTTAGCAGAAAGCCAATCGAAAATTAGAATTTTTTTCCCGACCCGTTATCACCGTTTTACGTTATCGCGCTATCTCGAAGTCGACGTTTTGTTATTACTGTGTTAATCGTTTTTCGAAAATTTCTACAACTTTTCGACATTTGTAATTGTCTTTTTTGTAATTTTTTTTAGCGTTCTACGGCTTGCCGTCGTGTTTTTCGAGTACTCCGTGTTTTTTTACGCCCGGTAGATTGCCCGTTTTCTAGGTGTTTGTTTCGTTGCGTTCGCCGTCGCGTTAACCGAGACGGCCGCCGACCGACGTTCTCTCCGATTTTATTTGTACTTTTTCAGTTTTCGTCGTTCTGATTCACGGTTTCAACATTGTGATATGGTTTTTCGCGTACCCCGCGTCTTTTAAACGCCGAACGTTTACCGTTAGTACGTGAAATCTGTTACGGTGATTGGACGTAACGATTAGAATTGTCGAACGACGTATGAGGTACCTATGTACGGTTTAACCTACTCGGTATTAATTTAATGATTTCAATTAAATTGCACGATTTTATGTGTTGTAGGCTTACTGTTCGTCGATTCGTGTCAAATACAAGTCGTTTTCGTGCCCTTCATACACTTTAGTTCCAGACCGTCGACAGTGCTTAATCAGCACTGCAGATTATTTTTTTGGATATCAAAAATCGTGACTGTGTATTTCTTTAAATATCAATTGCGTGTATACTACATTAGTATCTATTATCATATGTGGTAAACGTTTATAGTCAATTGTTGCGGAGCACTGACGTTCGTTTGTTCGCACAGTGTTGATTTACTCATATAATACATAATATAGTTAAATTACTGTTTTTGATTCAATAAATCGCATTTTATCATTTTATTTATATAGTCTTATCCTTTGTAACTCAACCTTAACAGCATTAGACCAATGCTTTACCTCAAGTAGTGCTTTGTTGCAATGAAGTGTTTGTCGACGATGCAGGTTCATTCGTAAAGCACGACTGTCAGCATGTACTCCAACAGAGTGAATTGAAGCTATACTATGTTTTTGATATAATTAAATAGTTACTTTTATCCAGATGTTATACATATTAACAGCTTAAACACATTAAAAACATATGGAAAATGTTAATAGTTCATAAGTGGGTCGTCGTGTTAGAATAGTTGATTAACTACGTACCGTGTGATTCTTACAAGCTGAATAAAAAATAAAGTATTCTACATATGATACTTAAATTATTGTTGTTCAACTCTACATATTATTTAGTATTATGTAATTAAGTAATTTTATGCTACACATAAACGCATGCATAAATTATAATAGTAGGTACTTCGTGTTTTTGTATACTTCTAAAATATGAAACATGTGGTAAGTTCAAAAGAATTAATTAGCAATCATAAGTATTTTAAATTATTTAATTTAATTTAATAGCCATCGTGTAAGTTTCAGACAAAAGGTTAATAAATAGTTTTATAAATATTTTAAATTATACAATTGAGTATATTTGCAATCTATACAATATTTAGCTTATTAAAATACATTTTATAAATTTTACTTTTATTGTAGAATAAATTGTTTTCTACCTAATAAAACAAAAACAGATAATTATTGATGTGTAGGTATTATTTTATTTTGAATCGAGAACACAATATATAAATTTAAAACGTTAAAATTGTATTAAGAATGTTGTTATTATACCTTATGCAAACCATGTACAATGTTCATCGACATTTAACAGTATTATTCATTTATTATGTGCATATTTAATTAGAATATAAATAGTTTATAAATTATTTTAATAGTAATCAATTACAAAAAAAAAGTTTGAGTTTGACTTTACTTTAAAGGCTCAACTTTTAAAAGTATTATATTGATCTTGATTCATGATTTTATACGATTTAAAACATTTAATTTGAGGTTTTTATTTATATGATATAATTTAAACAATATCTAACATTTGGTAAGTTCAAAAGTATTAATTAGCAACCATAAGTATTTTAAATTATTTTAATTTAATTTAATAGCCATCATGTAAGTTTCAGACGAAAGGTAATTAAATAGTTCTATAGTCTGATTGTAAATATTTTAAATTATACAATTGAGTATAGGTATTAACAATCTATAAAATATTTAATTTTTTAAAATAATTTGTATTTAGTTAAATTTAATGAATTTAACTTTTATTGTATAATTGTTATCAACCTAATAAATCAAAAACAGATAATTAAATATTGAGGTGTTTATATAAAAATTTTATTTTTGAATCGAGAACACAATTAATAAATTGCAAACATTAATATTTTGTTAAGAATATTGTTATCATGTCTTTTGTAAGTATTATTCATTTATTATATGCATATTTAATTAGAATATAAACAATTTATAAATTTATTATATTAATAGTAATAGGTACATGACAAAAAAAAAAGTTTTACTATACTTTAAAGGCTAGTATCTAACACAATACATGTATTTATAATAAAAATATGTATAAAAAAAATACAATGAAAAATAATAAACATAAATAATATAACTATACAAATATAAATGGTAATTATACCTATAACAAAATTTTAAATTCCTTTTTTTTATTTTTATAAATAAACGCCTCGACACCATAGATCATTGGCCTAGAAAAGAACAAAAGTAGTTATATAAATTACATTTGTAACATGCATTTTGTATAAAATATGGAATTATAGTGATCAGGTTCCTATAGGTTATAACAATTTATAGGTATATTAAATAAGTGTATACACTTTAGTATGATAAATATATTAAATATGTCATCATACACAACCAAGCAAACTATTGCTAAATATCGCATATTATGTACAATTTACATTTTGCCATTTGACTTTGTTATTATGTTTATGCATACAATATGCAGTAGGTAATATTATATTATAATAGTAGTAATCAGTAACGATGACATCAAATTAGAATAAAAATGTTTGATAAATAATATAAATAATAATAAATAAGTTTGGGTTTGACTTTAATGTAATGCCTGAAGTATTTATATAAATACTTAATGTAGATTATTTAAGTATAGTTTTAGAGGATTTAAATTTTTGAATAAATTTGGTTAATCCAAAATCTGTAGTCTTTACTATTATATTATTAAATTAATATTACAAATGAATGTAATACACGTAAAAAATTACAATATGTCAAAAGATATTGTATGCAAATGTATATAAAAGACAATTTATAAGAATATCCAACTCTTATTACATACGAAATATATTAATTGCATAGAAAAAACAGTTCTTGATAGAAAATTCGCCGCTGATCGCAAACTGCTTAAATGCTCGAAATTTGACAGTATTCTTCAATTCGAACTGTAGTCGATAGGTTTAGGCGTTAGGTTCCCATGCATAGGATAGGAATAGCAGGATCAAAACCCGCGGCGGCGCATGCTGAAACATGGCCGCCCGGAATTTTTGCATTTTTTTTCACAAAATATTTTGTTTTATATTTATTTTGAATAATGTATATAATAAATACACCATTAAATTTACTTTCGTGTTTACAGTTACTTTTTCTGTAAATTAATAGAATAAATAAAATTGTAACTCCCGTGTTACGAATGTTGTTAATATTGTATATCCAATACATAATATACAATACAATACAATTTCACCTATGCGCCCACATTGTCCGCGATTAGACGCAATCGGATTGCTTGCTTGATTACTTTAGTTGTATATCATAATTGATTTTCCCCATTGATTGCTAACTACTAAAATTGAACACGCGACTTACCTCTGACTTTTTTACAAGCATATCTACACCCGACTATCGACTTCCGAGGGAACATGACAAAATGTATAAAATATGTTTGTACATAACATATTTCGAATGAGAGTTAATGAAAAGTTCTTATTATTTCACAAAGTCTGCGATCCGACGAAGTCAGATTGCCTACCTGGTAGAGTTATTCGCATGTAAACTGATTTTCACCATAGATAACTGATAAAGTATTTAACATTCAAAAACTCGCTTTGACTTAAAATATTTTACGAACAAAACAGCATCCGCCTAACGATTAAAAATTCAATAACATTGCTTTAATAAACTTTTACTTTGCACAATTTTTTTATTTTAAATACATACAAATACAATTAATTAATGGATAAGATTTACTTCCATATAAACAGTTTGTTTTACTGTGAATTACTGATTAATTAATAATACCATTGTCATAGTGCATGCGTTGTACACTCAATAGTCAATTCATATAATATTTGATCCATGCGCTGACATTGTCTGCGATCCGACGCAGTCGGATTACCTACCTAGCTGGTTTAGTTTCCCTTAATGCTTTTTGTAAATTGAGTTCATTGAAAATTTTTATTTCACTTATTGCGCCGAAATAGTCCCGCGATCCGACGCAGTCGGATTGCCTACCTGGTAGGTATAGTTGCATTGAATTTATTTTCACAAGTGATTACCGATTATTCAACGCTCAAACGACAACATTCGATTTAAACATTTTTTCCTACTTTCGATGGCAGGAGGTTAGACAATCCGCCGTAGGCGGATTCCCCACCCAGGTATCGATTTACACCGGTCGAGGGCTGATAGCTAGACACTTAAAAGTCTGCGTCTCAGTCTCAACTTTCAAAAACTTTTCTCATTCGAAAGGAGACCGCCAAACAATCGACGCCACGAACGTCTTATCAATTCTCGACAACATCCGCCTTATCATCATCATCCCGAAAGAATACTCGGGGAGCGCATAGAAAATCCGAAAATATTGTGTCCGAACCACATATCAGACGAAAAATATTTTAGTCGAAACATTGTTTGTTGGACATGTATTTTATCAGAACAATATTTTAGCCGATAAATATTTCAGTCGGCAGTATTTTAGCCGACAAATAATTTGGCCGACAATATTATAGCCGACAGTATTTTAGACAACTATTTTATCGGTCATGTATCACCTAGATCCCGGGTCTACTAGATCTCCATGGTTATCTATAATATCCCCCGTGGGGTAAACTGTTCCCCTGTCATCTAAATCTCCTTGGGCCATCAATAAATTTAGATCTTATAGATCTCCATTGTAATAATTACAGTTATCTTAGTTAAACAATTTTATTTCCCCCCTAAAGATCTAGTGGATCTCAAAATTAGTGATCTTATTGACAAACATTCTTTTATATACTTGATTATGAATGTGTAAATATACCTACAACATTTTGTATTATTTTGATACATAATAGATTTTGTAATATGTAACATTTTTTTCTGGAAATTACTATTTTGACATGATTGATGATTCTTCAAATTATTGAAATTAAGAATTGTCATCTAGGTAGGTATCTACTATTATAAAATAATTCGGCTAGGTTAGGTTAACCTAACCAGAAACCACGCTCTCAGAGTTTAAGATTGAATTATTTCAAATTTTCAACTAGTTATCAAGTACACGAGTACCGGAATACAGACACAAAAAAAAAATATAGAAAGACGCGCATAGAAAAACACTAAAAAAGTAACGGAAAAACGGGAAGTTATACACAAACCCAGATTCCGACAATATTCATTATTTTATTTTACTGTAACTCAAAATATAATTACTCTAAATACATAAAATTTTCACCCAAAAATTTATAAAAGCATTGTATATACATGATTAAATTTTCAAAGTATTTTGACTTTTTTTTAGGTATAAAATCAAAAATTTAAATTTTTGACTTTTTTTTAAATGTTGATAAAAAAAATTGAATGGGACAAAATAATTGAAAATTTGTTAAAAGACTCACCTTAAGTCATTCATACTGTCATTTAAAAATTAAACTTAAAACAGTGGCACAATTTTTTTTAGAATTGTTTGAAGGGAAAATATTGAAAAAATTTGTCAAAATCATGAATATTTGCTAACTATTCCGTAGTTAAAAATGTATAAAAAACTTTTATTTAAAGCTAAGAATTGAAAATTTAATACAAGGTTTTCCTTAAGTTAAGCTTAGAGTAATTATAAAATAAATTGAAGATTACCTATCCAATTAAAAAAATGTTACGACTGTTATAAGTGTTTAAATTTTTACTAAATCAAAAATTCACGCGTAAAATAACGATTTACTATGAATGGAATTTTGATTTTTGTTACAATTATATGGTAAATAATTTTTCTCTATATTTACTCTATGATACTAGTATACCTATGATAATATAAGGTAATATACTAATATGATAACTACAAGCAATATTTTTGGAAATAAATTTATAAAATTGATTAACTATGCCGCGGCCGTATGCAACCACCAACCCATCCTTATTGAAAAATAAATTATACTTATGCAAATAATAAAATATGGACTGACAAATCATCTCCGTTCAGAATCGTTTTTCGTATACAATAATACCAATCATTGGATTCAAATTTAACATAATATACATTATAGTGAACTACCCCATGACCGAGGTCCACCCCATCCCCTAATGTACAGCAGAGCGAGTTTCCGGTTTTTTAATTATATACCTAAATACCTAATATATTTATAATTCTAGGTATATATAGTAATTATAGCCTAAAATGATTCTTATCTCTTTAAAATTTCAAAGCGCATCTAAAGCAAATTATAGTAATTGTATCTGCGAAAAGTATCAAGTATCTAGGTCCTACGAACAATATACATTTTAAATTACAAAAAAATAACTTAAATTCATTATTTTCCGTTTAATATCCAATTTTTTAAAAATTGAACGTAATATGTCTATAAAAAAATTGTGTGTGTAATTTTTAATATTTTTCAAATGACACTTAAAAAAACTTAAGAGCAACCTTGTATCAAATTTTTAAATTTTAGATTTAAATAAAAAAATTGTTATATATTTTTAACTTCAGAGTATTTTGTAAATATTTGTGATTTTTACGAATTTTATAAAAAAAAATTCGAAAATATCAATATACCTATATTTATAATATATTATTATAAATAGCTCAAAAAGTGTCAAAAATCAAAATATTATGATATTTTGATCATGTATAAAAATTGCTGACATAAAAAATTTGGTGAAAAAGGGTAACAGCTAGCATAGGCGTGCGCACAGGGGGGCCGGGTGTACCGTTGCCCCCCCTGCGGGCTTTTGCTTTTTCTTTAATAAATGCATAGATATCTATATTACACTAGATAGCGAACAATTTTACATTTTACATGAAAAAAATCGAAGTTAGTTTTAATCTAATGACTAATAGTACAAATAAAGATAATAAACTAGATTGCTAACTGTTGTTATCGGTACTTTAAAAAATATGTATGTTTTAATTTATAAAAAATAGATATATTAAAAAAGTTTACATATTATTAAATAAAACTGTTTTGTTTAATTTGTGTCTCTTGCTTACAATAGCTTTCATTAGTGAACTGGTCAAGATTTTACTATATGAATTGAGTCTTTATGTAGGTATAGTTATATTCAAATATGTTTGGTTAATTAATGCAGTCATTTTTATTTTATGCGGAGTGCAATTGCAATATAAATTAAAATATTCAAACCATTTTTCATATTGAGGTAATATTGATAAATCCCAGCCTAGCAAATATAGGCAAACATCAGGGGGGACTTAGGGGATCAGCTCTCCTAAATATATCAATAGACCCCTAAAAATCGAAGGTAATATGTTACACTTCTGTATAAAAAGGTGGGGTGGAATCACTTTACATTGGATTATTATAGCCCCACTAAAAATTCAATCAAATGTCCACCTATGGCTTATGCTAACAAATTTTGGACAGTTAATAAATAATAATATAATCTTTTGATTAATATTTTTTATTAATAAAGTATGTATATTATTATTAATAATAAAATTTTTTAAATATTGTTCAGTAACTTAAACAATTTTTAGAGTGCTTTAGATGCATGTTTACTGTTTTTAGGTTCTCCTCTATCTTTAATATCTCGATAAAATTGCTTGGCAATATATCCACAAATAAATAATACAATATATTGTCAATAATCGCATTATAAAAACTATCATTAGATACAATCAAGGCTGGGCAGTATCTTAGAACTTAGATACTACCTATAGTATTTAAAAGACGTATCTGAGATACAATTGTATATTGTATCTTGCATTGAGATACATTATTTTAATGTATCTTGTATAGTGAATTTAAATAATTTTTTGACTTGTATCATATAAATTATAATTATATCCACAAGTAATTGAACATTTATCTGATATCAGCTAGCAGTCTATTTTTTTTTATTACAGTGTATCTGTCAACTACTTTGTTTATGTTATTTCACTATTTTTTATAGGTATTATTATGCTGTTTCAGTTTCAGCTTAAAATTATTATTATTATTCATTTTTATATATTTTAATACCTTTATATTTTATTTTTATTTATTTTTATATTTGCATATTGAATTAAATAAATACTTTATAAAATTAACAATTAAATATTTAATTATACTAGTATTCATTAGTACAAGAATCTTTAAGGCCCCCCCTGAGGTCAAAAACTGCGAACCTATGACAGCTATTGCTTAGTATATTACAAGTGCTGAAGTGCCGGACTGCCCGAACTCCAGCTAGACGACTAAGAATAGTAAGTTATGCGATTTATCTTTAAACTATAATATTCTACCAAGAAATTGCCATGAAATAATATACAGGACGTTAAAACGATTAACGTATGATATCTATATTTTTCTATAGACTTTATACCCGAGTAGCATTTTTATTGTTCAGTGTCGATTTCATTAAACAGTGCATTATTAACGGTTTAAACACTGTGTGTGAACTGTGTTTTGGTGCAGTTTTTAAATTCAAAATTAAATTATGGTTCATGGTGTGTTTTACTGACACTAAATGGTGCAGTGAAAGTGCAAATGCACCGATGTAAATTTAATGGTTCAGTGAACGAATCTTAACACCGTTGGTTAGTTCACAGTATGTTTTTGAACACTGTGTAAGCACGGTTATTTAAAACTTAATATACACGGTTCAGAATCGGTTTTTTTGACACTGAATGGTGTTGACAATATGCAAACGCACTTACGAAAATTGAACTGTTCAGAAATTATGTACCAACACTTTCAGAGACCGTGATTGTTTAACCGTAATTTTAAAACGGTTCATACACGGTTATAGAACCGATCAAGAACTTGTATAGTTCAATTTAGGTGTTTTGGTGTTTTTTGTAACCGAAAATGCATGAACCTAATAGCTATAAATTATTTAATACCTAGTTTGAGATCGCCAGTGGCGGTTTTTTGGACTTTTTCAGGGAGAGTCTTATTACCTAACCAAAAATGTCTTGACCTAACCGAGTAAAAATATATTACAGAAATATAATAAGTATAACAGTAAACTTATTGGAGCCTGTGGACAGGGGGGTCAAAACCATCTGGACCACCCCTGTAAAACCGCCACTGAAGATCGGTGCCATTCATTTCTAAACACACGGTGCTATGAATATTTATTAAGTACCGAAAATATATTATGTAGGTACCACGATGTAGGTAAAAGCTACATGGTAGGTACAATAATTAAAATAATATTATTTGCGGTTATCAGATAATCGATATTAGGTTCAGAGAAAGTTCTTGATCACCGTCTTTAATTAACAATGTATGCACCGTTAGTATTCTTGTCTATGGTATGCACCGTGTGCTATTTATAAATTTGTCAGTCATTTATTATAGTATTTACTATTTACTGATATAATAATTGGTGCCGAAACCATATTATTGTTTTCTATATTATATAATACTTTGTTTCCACTATCCGCTTGATATTATCATTGCCATTCGTTATTATAACCTATAATTATTTACGATTTGCAAAAGCAAAACTGTTTATAAATTATTATAAGCTCGACGACTGTACGACATTACAACGTCCAAGTGTGAAACTCCATTACCTACTGTACTTACCAATACCTATTATACCTACGTCTTGTACCAACGGCTTTGTGATTATGTAAGTATACACATATTATTAATATTCATTAATAGGGTACTTATTATTTTATAGCCATAATACTTATATTGACCATCTTGTAGTTTTATGTTTCCTATAAGACTATATACAATAATAGGTACCTATATATTAAAAATTTTGTTTTTTTTTTTGTTACTATCAAACAATAATTATACTAATTTATTGCAATTATTGAAGTACCTATATAATATAACATAATATTTTTATATTAGCTGTATCATGGAATAACAATTCTTATAATAATTGTTATTACCTACCTATATTATTATTATTTTGTACAACACAAATATAATATTATACATATATACCTATACATATTACATTTCTCATGTTATACCGCATTTATATTGACAAAAAATAATAAAAATTCAAATTATCCCCTTTTTTAAAAGATAATTTGTTATAACTTTCAAAATGATTGCCTATTTTGTTAATATAATATATTACCTATATAGTATATTAAGCTACACATTTAAAATAATTTAATCATGATTAGCTGGTAAGTAGAATAGGTATACTAATATATAATAATGTATTATGAATTATAGGTTTGACTGAGGGTCAGACTCTGTTATAAAAACCTAGTTACTATTTAGATATACTTATAATTTAAAATTAGACATTTTTATTCAAACAAACTTATAATTTTACTCAATTTCCATAAACATACTGTACAATATTATTTATTTCTATAATATACTATACCTATACATTTTACTATTTGTAAACTTAAAAGTATTTTCTTTCTTTATTTCAAACTAATTTTGTGACATATTGGGAAATATCAAACTATATGCTACACTAATCTGGTTGTATCGTTGTATGTTTCATGTAAACTGTTTCATATAAATATATTATTATAAATGTATATCATATATTTTTTATGTTATTTTATTAGGTCAACAATGGATAAAAATGCTGCCGGAACACCACAACGGTTTGTACCTAGTAAAAGTACACGGTATAGGTTAAGAAAGCAAGCTAAGTTATTACTTTCTTCTTCTCTAAATAACACAGCTATATCAAATCTATCAAGTAAAACTTATGATATAAATATTGATCCTGTATCAAATATAGAACAAAATAATTCTCTTCATCAAAATATTTGTGAAAATAATTTAATTTTAGATAATCTTAGTGAATCCTCTAAAAGTTTATGTAGCACTTTGTTTAGCTCTGAGATAGATGAAGTTTCTGAACCTGATTGTGAAGAGTTATTTGACTTAAACTTAATTATAGCCACCTGGGCTATAAAGCACCAGATTCCTCATATTGTACTTAATGATTTACTAAAAAACTTAAGAAAAAGTTCACAATTCAGTAATCTACCAAAAGATGCACGTACTCTCTTAAAAACTCCTACAACTACGATTGTAAAAAATATTGACGGTGGTGTTTATCATCATTTTTCAATCAAGGAAGAAGTAAAATTACTAATGAAATATTGTGATTTACCACCAAAACTAAATTTAATAGTTGGGATTGATGGACTCCCTATTACCAAAAATCCACCTAGTAGCCTTTGGCCTATTTTAGGGCATTTTTCAAATGTAGATATTCTTAAACCAAACGTTTTTATAATTGGGGCATTTTATGGAAAAAGTAAACCAACTGATGCAAATGAATACTTGTCGGATTTTGTTTTTGAATTAAAAGACATTTTATCTAATGGTATTATAATTGATGATAAACATTTTTCTCTAGAAGTCCATGCTATACTATGTGATGCCCCAGCAAAATCTTTTATCCTCAAAGTACAGGGTCATACTGGTAAACATTCATGTGTTCGTTGTACAACAGTTGGAATTAGAGATGAAGGACGTATTTGTTTTCCTGACTTAGATGCTCCTATAAGATGCCATGAAAGTTATTTAGACTGTAATGATAACCAATTTCATTTAGGAAAATCTATTTTGTCAGAAATTCCCGAATTAAATTTAGTAACATCCATACCGTATGATTATATGCATTTAGTGTGTATTGGTGTTACTAAAAAGTTGATTACATTTTGGGTAAATAGTAAACATAAACATGCCTTACCTAAATCGCATGTTAATGAATTAGACAAAATAATGAATTCTTTAAAATATTTCATTCCTCAAGAATTCCAAAGAAGACCTTCTGAAAGTTCAAGATTACATCCATTTCACGATATCAATCGATGGAAAGCTACAGAGTTGAGGCAATGCTTACTATATACTGGATTTGTTATTTTCTTAGGACATGTTAAAGAGGAAATTTATAATAACTTTGTCGTTTTATCAGTAGCTATTCGTATAATTTTAACTGAAAATGTTACTTTGGAGTATTATGAGTATGCAAAATCGTTACTTAGACATTTTGTTGAATCATTCCAATCAATTTATGGAAAGGCATACATATCCCATAATATTCATGCTTTAATTCACATTGCAGATGATGCTAAAAAATATGGCTCTTTAAATAATTTTTCTTGTTTTCCATTTGAAAGTTTTATGCAACCTATAAAAAAACAAATTAGAAGTGGAATGAAGCCACTTCAACAATTAGTGCATAGGTATGCTGAAGAAAAAGCTATTCAAATTAATAATTTTACTAAAAATTCAACTTTTAGTACACATAATGGACCCCTAAAATGTCATTCAACAAACCAACACAGACCTTTGATTTCTGAAGTACAAAACCCTCAATTTACTGGTTGGCGTCTATCAAATATGATTTTAAAGTTAAATAGTGCAGATAATTGTGTACAATTAATTAAGGGTAGTATTGTTGCAATAGAAAATATTGCTATGTCCTCCGTGAATAATGATATTATGATTGTAGGCCGCGAATATGAAAACGTTGGTTCGTTTTTTAACTTTCCTTGCAATTCATCAATTTTAAATATTTATAAAGCCGATAATTTAGGACCACTCAGATGTTGGAAATTAACAGATATATCTAAAAAAATGGTTAGGTTGCCCATTAAACAATCAGATGACGACAAATCCATGCTTATTCTACCTTTTGTACATTTACAGTAATAATATTTAAAAAGTAATAATTTATATTTTATTTTATTTATTTTTATAAGTATTGTCTCTGTCTCACAAAAGCTTTCTAAATGTCTGTGTATAACAGAGGTAATAAATTCAAGTATACAATAGTCAATAAAATTACCTATAATATCCTTTTACCCGTATTTATATTTTGTATCCTGCTTTTATTCCTCTTTAGTTATTTACTTTTTAATAAAATGTACATCAGGGAAATTAATAATATAATAAGTGTAAATATGTAATTGCTATACCTACCTCTATCCTTAGAGAAATAATTAAGAGAATTTTAATACTTGTTTATATTAATATAAAGTGCCTGGAATGTTGTATCATTTACCCAAAGCAACTTTATACAACATGTGCCTTCAATATGGTGTCAAGCACAAGATATGGTTACTAAATGTTGGTTTCCATACACTAAATTGGAGTTTCCTAAATCCAAGGTTCACTTCAGCAACAAACGTATTATGAAAATGATCACAGAGTCGTATGAGCCTAACGATGTTGATGGGTCTTGGTTTGATGTCAAGATATTAGCTGGACCATTAGGTATATTGTAGACAATAAGTACCAATAACATAACTAAGAGTAAAAATATAATATAAACTATAAAATTACATTTAGATAAAGAAATATTAGCAAGAAATGTATCAAAAACTTTGTCATCTCAATCCGAATCAGACAATAGTGACCAGTCAGCTAATGATGATGAAAGTGATGATAGTTGTACTAAAACAAAAGTGGCTGTCAGGCGAAGAAAACCAAAAAAACAATTTTCTCCCGAACAGAGTCAAAAACGCTCTAAAATGATTGAGTCATCAAGCATACCACCAATACCTGTTCCTCCTAAAATACCAATCAATTCATCTGGTAAGTATTTTAGAAATTAAATCTTTCTTTTACTAATAAAATGCTTTAATTAAGTAAATAATATATATTATTCTAGTTTTTATTGAGTCATCTAGCAACAATGATAAAAATGTGAGTTATTCATACTTAAGTAGTTAAGTTAAGTTAAGTACTAAATAAGTATTACATATTACTGTATAATATATATAATAGTTTTTTTTTTTTACTTACATGGTCCAATCATCAATACATTGCCCTACCAACGAATTTTAGAAACTTCTTTAAAATATTTTTCTTTTTATTAAAAAAAAATCAATGATAATTATTTTGTATCTACTTATCTATTTATTAATAATTTCAGGATAATGGACATAGTAATAACAGTTTTAATAATGATAATGATTTATTATCAGAAATATCCATAAATTCTTTTTTGACAAGTGTTTCGGCTAATGATTTTATAATAGAAGATGATAATAACATGTCTGTAGAGATTCAAACCCAAGGTATACATTGTTATAATTGTTTTTAATTTAAATACCTATTCAAAGTTAAAATTCTATGTAGAAATGGCAATAATTAATTAATTGAAAATTTAACTGTGTATGGGGAACCATAATATAAATGAAAATTTCAAGAGTTTACATCGATTAGTTTTTGAGTTATAGCAAAATAAAAAATTCGATTTTTTTGAAAACTGTTGGAAAATGTTTACTTTTCACCTCTATAATGCACCAAGGATATCCTCTTTGCCATCGGAAACCACCCCCAAAGTTTGAAATTGAAGCATTATTTCGACTAGTTATGCTGTACACAGACACAAAAAAAAAACACACATCATTGTAAAATCAATACATTCATCACTCCGTTCAGAATCTAAAACTAACATAGGTACATTTTTAATTTCATATTCTAAAAGACGATATTTTTTTAGAGTACATTTGTATATAAATCAAATTTCTGACCAGTACCCAGTTTAGGAATTATAATTATTTAAGTTTTGATGAGCAGAGTAGTGGACCAAGATTCTGCGAGGTAACCCCGTATTACTCCACTCCGCTTATCTAAACTTAAAATACTTTTAACTCCTAAACTACTGGTCAGAAATTTAATTTTTATATATAAAAGTACTCTAAAAAAATATCGTTTTTTAGAATATGAAATTTAAAATGTATGTCGTCATTAAAAAAATTAAAAAACTTCAATTATTATAAGGATAAAAACTTTAAAAACATAGTTTTTTTTTAAAGTATTGTTTTATAACGACTTGAAATTATGTAAGAAAAACATTTTCAAAAAAGTTAATAGGTACTTTTCGAAATAATGGTGTACCCACTTAAATGGGTCACCCTGTATATAGACATAGCTTAACTTGTTGGAAATGATATAGGTGTATATCTTTGGTCTTTTAGTATGAGTAAACCAATATACTCGTATCAAAAGTTTAAATGCTTACTTATTTAAGTCCATTTTTTTTTTAATTTTGTAGTTACTATAAATGTGCAACTCCAAATGTGTACTGTAAAGGCACAGTGATGAAATTAGAAGATGGCACTATTGTGGAAAATAAACCCCATACACACGAAGCGTATTGTGATATGTATATGTTACGCCGAATTTGTGAAATTGCTGATTTCATGGAATCAGCATCGCTGTTGCAGAAAACATGAAATCGGCAATTTTTCTACCGATTTCATGAAATCTGCAATTAAAATTTGCCGATTTCATGAAATAGGCATACTTTTTTCTGCCGATTTCATGAATTCGGTATCATATTATTACGAACATAAATTATTACGAATAGTGATAGATATATAAATAACCAATATTTGAACCCATTGGCGTTACCACACTATTATCTTTATTACCTATGATGATATACGCTATGATGGTTAGGTCCCCATACTGGCGTGCCGCGTAGCTTTATCTTAGTTACTAAGGCATTTTTATTGCTTTGATAAAATAATGAAACAAATATTCCCTACCTACATGTTCAGCGTTCAGTTATTCGTTTCGCCTGCTGAAATAGTTAACAGTGTGTGACGGTTCGAAAAGTGCGTTTATTAGTTGCAATAATCAATTAAATATAATAAAATAATAAATATTTATATTTATTATTAAATTTATTAACTATGGACTCTAAATGGACAGCAGAACGAGATGCCGAAGCTGTAAAAATCTTAACTGATGACGCTTCTGTAAATAAAGATAGGCGGTATTATCACGTCCGTGAAAAATTTGATTTAATCGAGGTAGCTGGCGTCCGACGAGTGCGACGGAAACGCGATCAACGTATTATGGCAGTAGTCGACAGTTTCCATAGTATTATCCGTGACATGCATGAGGCCAGTGGACATAAAGGTGAGACAAAAACACACAAAAAAATAATGGAGCATTATTCTAATATTACTATGGCTGATGTAAAAACTTATATCGCTAATTGCGAAAGGTGTGTGGAAAAATCAAAAAAAAAAAGTACGCGAGGCGTTGTTGTGCGGCCTATTTTATCTTCTTCTTTAAATGAACGTGGGCAAGTGGACCTTGTCGACTTTCAAAGTTTAGCCGATGGAGATTTTAAATTTATTCTTCATTACAAAGAACACTTGACAAAGTTTTCATTTTTCCGGCCTCTGAAGTGTAAAAAAGCTTCGGAAGTGGCGAAAGAACTGCTACACATATTTTTGACGTTTGGTGCCCCTCATGTTCTGCAGTCCGATAATGGTCGCGAATTTACTGCCGGTATTATAACAGAATTAGCGTCATTATGGCCCGATTTAATACTAGTAAACGGTCGGCCACGTTATCCACAAAGCCAAGGATCTGTAGAAAGAGGTAATTGTACGCTGAAGGATTCACTGGTGGCGTGGATGCGAGACAACAAAACTGCTGCGTGGAGTTACGGCCTCGCCTTTGTACAATGGGGCGTTAATACCACATACCACGAAGCTATAAAGATGACTCCGTATGAAGCAGTTTTTGGTCAAAAACCACGAATGGGACTGGCAACAAAAGTACCTAGAGAATTATTGGAGAATATAACAGGAATATAACAGGAACGCTGGAAGAGGATATGTTGGACATGCTTTTTGATCCATCTACTACACCTACTACAATATCTACTCATACCACTCCGGAATATCGGAACGATGAAGACGTGGAAGTACTCAATATTGAAGTGAGTAAAATTAAGATTGTAGGAATTGTATTTTTTATTTAACCAATTTTAATTTAACATTTACCTAATAATAATTCAAAAATCTTTTATAATAATTAATATGTATGATTAGGCGGGATAAGTGCGTTTTCGACTACCTAATAAATTTAATTGGTTTTAATTTTATTAATTTAATACTTATCATCATATTTATCAATGTTGTATAGAATATATTATAATTATAACAATGGTATACTCGTACAATATGATAATTAATAATTTTATTTTTAATTATTTTATTAATAATTAATTAATTAAATAACTTTTATAGACAAATGATTTAGAGGGTACGCATGAAGCTGAACTACTAGAAATCAATACTGCGTGCTCGCTACATGTTACGACCGAAAACGGAGTACAGCAAAACCTTGATAATTTGATAAAGACCACACGAAACATTTTGGAGATTGAAAGTGACACCGACGAAGTAAATCGGTTTTTTTTTTTTTTTAATTAATTAGGTATTAATTATTTTTTGTATAGAACACTGAAGAGGTAATTTTCGATCATCCAGCTCTAACACGACGCAACATTGCAGCACAAAATTTAAAATCTCAAGCGGACAGGATGGTAACCAGGGGAAAAGGCATCCTCCCTCCCTTAAAAGTTGGTGACAATGTTCTTGTGCCAATTCCGTCGGTGGATCGAGGGCGAGGAGATGCAGCCAACCTTCTTTCAGTTATAATAGAAGAAAATGATGGCAAATTTCGTATTGCGACAAAAGAAGGGATTCTGAGTACATGGCTGGAGCGGAACAGTTTGGCTGCTACAAATTACTGTTCCCTAACAACTGCAGACGTTCAAAATTTAAAAAATGAATATACTTTACGGGAACTCGTTCGATTAGGGTCAGTTGGAACCGGACAAGGATATCGACGTTGTACCTGCCGTACGAATTGCACATCAAAAAAGTGCACATGCAAGAAAAATGACATGATGTGTAATTCGGCGTGCCATCCACCTTTACCTGCAACGTTGCGTGAGCTAGGTGAACATTTGGACATAAACGCAGACAGGTACATGTATAATTGTATAAAATATGATTGAAACTAATAAAAATTGTTTTTCCATTTAACATGTATTACCATGGTTGTTAATAGGTATCGATGTAATAATTCTCGTTTCTATCAAGAATGGATCGTTGATAATGATGGCAAGTACAGCATTATGTTTGCTTGTCACGATCTCATCAGTGCTGTAGTTCATCAGGGTGCTACGGAACTACACGCTGATGCCACATTCAAAGTGGTCCCATCCATGCCTCATTGTCGTCAACTATTTATTATACATTTGATCCTGCAAAACCATGTAAGATTATTATTTTTAAGTGATTAAAAATTTGAAATAAATTATTAAACATGTATTTTTCCAGTCTATACCTGTATGTTATGTGCTTATGGAATCTAAATCTGAAAATGCATATAGGAAAGTGCTAGAAAGATTTCAGTCAAAATTTCCTGAAATTAGACCCATGGCAATAATTACAGATTTTGAAACCGCCCTTCGACAAGTTTTTATAGATACTTATCCCCAAGCACAGGTTTTTTCTTGTTGGTTTCATTTCGTACAGGTTAGCAATTTAAAATATATTAAGAGGAAATATTAGGAATATTAGATGCCATTGTACAAGCAGTAGCATTTAATATAATTGTGTATTTTCATATAAATATGTAATTTAATATTTAACTTGTAAAAATAAAATTTTTAGAGTTTACAGAAGAATATAAAAAAAATGGGTTACTCACAGTATATAAAACAGAATAGGGAAGCCATGATGTGCCTTAAAATGTGTGCAGTATTACCTCTGTTGCCAGCTTATCTAATTGAGTAAGGCTTTCAAGAAATAAAAAACCATGCCCGAAATAATGCAATACTACTACCAAGATTTTTCACCTATTTCTCTAGGTAAACTACCGATGTAGTGATTATACAATTATTCATCATACATTATATAAAACCATAAAGTATAAAATACTGTTTTTAACAATTGTACTCTGTGTTTAGTTTTTGGCTGATTAGAAAAGGCCCAGAATGTATTTCTGTTCATGGTCAACCTCGCAGAACGAACAATAACATTGAAAGTTTTCATTCTACTTTAAAACAGAAGTTCCAAGTGATGCATCCAAATTTATGGAAAATGTTAGGTAAGTTACCTATTTCATTTTTGAACGTTCATACATCATAACCAACCAAAATGTTTGAAAATAACATAAAAATATAAAATGCATGAAACCCGAAAATAAACGATTAGTTTTATTAATAAAAATAAAATATTGCTCGTGTAATGATGTATGCAATATTAAGGTATCATAAATAATCATCATTGTTAAAAACACAAAATGTATTTCAGTTAACTTTTTTACAGAAATTAAAATTACGTTTTTGTTCATAGAACACCTAAAAAATATGAATACCAAACAGCACATCGTTATACAGCAGTTAGCAGCAGGATTGAAAACAACAAGGAGTGTGAAAATGAAATATATTTTGAACTCCTTACGTATTAAAAACGCAGCAGCTTTACTGAGCACTGGCACTATAACTGTAAAGGACTTTTTGTTACAGTGCTCACACAGTACTGATAGGTACTTAACAATGGAGCTGAATTGGAATGATGAATTTGAAAGTATGAAATTCTTATAACAATGCAGTTAACAAGAC
Source organism: Schizaphis graminum (assembly GCA_020882235.1). Taxonomy (NCBI): domain Eukaryota; kingdom Metazoa; phylum Arthropoda; class Insecta; order Hemiptera; family Aphididae; genus Schizaphis; species Schizaphis graminum. The sequence goes on from CM037035.1 coordinate 1,561,120, forward strand.
TATTTACTAATGAGTTTTTATTTTTGATAATTATTATAATAACAGATTTTGAAGAAGAGGAAGAAGCTGCACCTATAGCTGTGCAAAATGAAATTGTTGTACACAATATAAATGTCAACAATAATGCAAGTGAGTTGAACTACTAACTAGTTACATAAGCCATAAACATATAAAATATAATTACAATTATAGATTTTGAAGAAAATGACCAGCAAGTGATCCCTGTATCAGTTCATGAAAATGAAGCGGTCAACAATGTAATAGGTATGTAACAGTCACGATACAAAAAACATTAAAAATTTAAATTTTTTAAATTTTACTGATCAAACCTGTTAACATAATATAATTATAGAGAGTGAAAATTTTGAAATTGTGGTGGTTGAGGCAATACAACAAATACCAGGTACTAATATAATATAATATAATACTTATAATATTTATAAATTATAATTAAACCATACAATTTAATTCTGTTTACTTTTATCAGGTGAAGAATACGACCGTTGTTTTGTATGTCTCAGTGGTAGGAGTGAAGTTGATGAAAGTGCTGTCAACATTCTTTTGCCATGTGGCCATGGATGGTGCTGTGATACTTGTGGTCAACACCAAACCAACTGTGGAATATGCAAAACCCCAATAGAAGAGACCTTCAGTATACATATATGACAGGAAATGGTAATAGTATATTTTTAAATTGAATATTCAATATTTTTGTTAAAATAATATTTACAATCCATGCTTTGAGACACAATAATAAGCGAATAAGATAATTATTTAATCTACTGGAGAGCCAGAATTTACTTTTATCAGCAATCTGCACATATAAATAATAAATATGCAAAATATAGAAACTAAATATTATATTAAATATATTGTGTATGATACTCTATTTTGTATATTTAAGAGATGATTAATGTTACATATAATTATGATCAATCAATATACAATACATATACATAAAAAACCTATATAGTACATATTTACTACAAGGGTTGGCAATTTTTTTCATAGGTTTGAAGGATTTGAAAAAAAAATGTTTAACTCCAAGGTAATAAGTTATTTTGGTTTTACACAGATAAATAATGAAAAAAAATCTGTATTTAGAAAAAATATGTATAGCAGTGTATTTATATCTTCTTTGCGGTCCAAATGCAAACCGTCTATTACCCACCCTGGATATAGTATAATATGAGTAATATGACCCATGAACTCATAAGCACAATAAAATATAAAATTACAGAAACCCACCCAGTGATAAAACTTGTTTTCTCTATTTTTTTTGTATTTAATGACTGATAAGCAAATAATTAGGTAATAAATATTTATTATTTTTAATTGGAGGTTTAAAAATTTAATGTTTAAGTATCAAATTACTTACTAATCAACATTCTTTGATTGTAGGCCAATGGATAAATAATTCAAACAGTCTATTGGACCCAACAGGCAGCAACTGCCTTCATTGTTTGAGAGCCTTTAGGGATGTACCAAACGGCATACGGTATGTGTATCGAAGTTGTGGCCATGGTTGGAGATGTGAAAACTGTGCCATCCCTCATCCACACAATTGTGAAGTTTGTAATAGCACTGTTGAAGATATAGAACAAATATTTATATGTTAAATATTGTGAAAAAAAAATATAAAACATACTTTATCACATACCGACTGTTATTGCTTGTACATCAACTTGGAATTTTAATATTTTAATAATATAGCAGGTCTAAATATCGTCGGTGAAGAAGTACCTAATCCCTCGTAACTCGTAAGCACGATTTAAGATATACCTTAAATATAATATGTATTTCTTAAATCGTGCTCGTAAGTCATAAAAAGGTATTTTGTGATATTAACAATTGACATCAAAATGTACAGAAAAATATATAGAATATCTTAATCACGGCTGTAGAAAGTATTAGATAGTGGAGTATAAGAGTTCTTACCTCTAATATGAAAAAGTGAAGATCTGGTGGCGCTCCCTGCGGATGTCAACTAAAACTACAGAGTTGCAAAATATAATATAAAATATAATATAATATATTCACAGATATCTATATAGTATATTATACTATACTGTGAATATATTATATATTATATATTATTCATATTTATATATATACACATATATATTATATATAGGTACCTATATAGTTTATTTAATATTTATAGATAAAATAAAAATTCTATCCATTAATCCATTATACTTATACATAAATATCTATTATGATAATAGATATATAATATCTACATATTATATATGCTTATTGCTTATGTAAACTTTTACTAAGATCTTAAATAGGTATACATTCTTAATTACTATCATTTAAACATAAAATATAAGTAGGTACCTAATTATTGTGCAGCTGTTCGTGAACCTCACTCTATAGGAAAAACTCTTTTCGGTGTACCTAAAGACAATCAAATAAAAGAACTTTGGTAAATCGCTTTAGGTATTAAATTAAAAAAAGTTTTAGAGAATGTGCATCATATTTTAAAAATTCAGACATCATAAATGGTTGGGAGTCAAGCGAAGGACACAATAAGTAGGTACACAGTAGGTTTATATAATGATACAAATTGTATAATTAAAAGAATATTTTATATTTAGTGATGTATTAAATAAAATAAAAGTAAAAATTTACCACCAGTTGGTTACAATTATTTAATATTATATAATTCCTAGAGTTGTTTGAACTTTTGAAGACATTTAAATTTAAAAAATGAGCAGTTTCAATACATTTAAATAAACATGTATCTCTATTAGGTATTAATGTCAAGCAGTGCTTGACTTGACAAAATTAAAGTAGGAGGACTCAGTTAACTTTTAAAAAAAAGAGTATCCCCATCACTTCTTAAATGTTACTAAGCCGTGGGGGCTACGCCTCCACACCCCCTATGTCCCTCTTTAAATCATATGGAAAATATTTATAAATAATCAAACTAAAAAAAAATTACTGTAAATATTATATTGTATATTTTAGTTATAACTAATATAATAAACTCAAAAGTAACTAAATAAAAAACAATTCATTTTAACTATTTATTTAAATAGTTTCATAGGTTAGGACGTCATAATTAAGAAATATATTCTAGGATGCAATAGTAGTTGGAACAAATTTGTTGTGATAATTTAAGATAATTAGTTAAATAATAATAATAAATACCTTAATAATTATTAAATCCATGGTAAGAAAAATTACTATGATATTATCACGTGCATTTGATAAAAATTCAGAATTATGTAGCGTCCCCTGCGTTCCCCTTAAAAATAAAAGTAGGGGTGCGCTAAAATTTCTGAAAAATTAGTTGGGGTACTCCGCCCCCCTCCCAAATCGAGCACTGATGTCAAGGTACCTAATGTTTGTAATTTACATACCAAAATATCAGGTTTTTGTATATATAGTAGACATTTTTTTTAAAATAATCATTTATGTAGTTTGAAAATCTGAATGATACAGCAGTACCAGATTTTATAGATGTTTCAAAACAGTTGAATGAAGAAGAGTTCTTAACTTCTAAAAGACGAAAGGTTCTAATTTCTAAACATATAATGATTTTATTAGTATAAGTAATTAATATACACATACTATCTACAGCCGTGTTTACAAGGTATTAATAGAGGGCCTAGATAATATATAATGATAATAATATATATAGTATATTATATAGGCTCTCTAGACTATAGGTATTACTATTTACTTCTTCACCGACAATATGAAATAATATGTTAGGACCAGTATACCTATATACTTGTCTATGGTTAGGACTTATGAAGCTACTGGTCTACACTCAACATCATTCTATAGTAGCCAGTAGGTAATTAAAAAACAAAGCAACTTAAATAAAATATATACCTATTTCAATACAGGGGCGGACTGAGAGGTAAGCGGCCTATTCTACATAAATAAATAGCCGGCCCAACCCGTTTATACCATTCTCTATAAATACCTACCTTGCTACCTATTTTTTCGGGTAGTTTATCAAATATTTTATATATAACATACCTAATTCTTCACCTTGTAGCCTGAAAATATACTATAATACACTTAGCTTATTACGATTATAATTCATAACACTAATTGCACTAAATACTTAAAATATTAGTTACATATTGATTTAAATTAGAGCAAAATAAAAAAGCTAGTCAAGCCCGACGTTTTCTCACCTTTGTTATGTAAGTTAAGTGTATTTAATCAAGAATGACCAATATTTTCTTCAATAAAACTTTTGTCACCAATTTATCAATGAAATATACATAAAAAATATAACCAGATTTGTACGCAAAAATTAAATTTGTATTAAAAAAATTATCATGCATCTTTATTTAAGTGAACATTTTTTTCATTAAATATTTAAATCTGAAGTATCTTTTACATTTTTAAGAAAATCTATAGTTTCATAGATATTTGAAAATTATTGTAGTTCAGAAATTAATTTCTGGTGGTCGATACCAACCAAATCAGATAAAGCATTTAACCAATATTCCGGATAAAGCTAGCTGATTTTTAAAAAATTTTTGAAATTAGGTATTGGATATCTGATAATATAATGTGCATATTAGTTGAAAAACGATTTATGAAGCTGCTAATTAGTTGATCAACAACACATTGAAACATTTCTATACGGAATTTATTTACAACATTTGCATTTGTTAATTCATCAGCACAATTGTCATTAAAGTTTTTCTTCATTTTGCGTATTCGTGGTTGAGGGAATTCATTTTGTACAATGGCAGTTTCTGAAATATCATCTTACAAATTACAATATTATAATTTACCATGGAAAAATTTATACATAGATAATATATGAATTCGTGATAATAATAAAATATATTATAATATGTATATATTATTATTAACTATATAATTCGACTACGAAGTATTAACTTATAACAGTATCGTACCATTCTTACCTACCAACCAGCAACCAATAGTAGTAGTTTTTAACTGTATAGTATTTAAAATTTAAAAATAAATTTATTAGTAATATACTATATAATATCGTCAATATTAATCATCATGAGCCCCGGACCGGCGGCCCATATATTGAGCCGGTCAGGTGTGCTACGGCACACTAGCACACCTGGCCAGTCAGCCCCTGTTTCAATATAACTATATATCTAATAGACTATAATAGAGATATCTCGTGAATATTGGTATTTACAAGTTGCAATTCCCCAACAATTAAATTAATTGAATCTGATATCTGACATCTGTGCAATACTGCAATCCCCTACATTATGTCTAGGTACCTATTAGTAATTACTTAATAGTAGAATAGAGTAATAGACAAAAAAGAGGCCACCAAAAATGTCGAATGACTTGCCGAAAAAAAAACTTACGGCTAAATATTTTGATAAATACTTTACGGGGTCTTAACTCCTTTTTTATCCGAGAACGGGGCTCCGGGGCCAGGGTCAGGCCCACACTGAACATAATACATTTTACATGTCCAGGTTAGTATTAATTTATATATTTTATTATTTATATAATATTATGTATTTTTTTTAAAATCGATTAGGCTGTAATATTATATTAGTCGTCAAAATTATTTTCTTCCAAAATATTTGTCGGCTAAAATACGGTTCGACTATAATATTTATCGAATGAAATATTGTCGGTTAAATTATATTCGGATCAAGTACTGTCGTCCAAGATATTATTCGGCTGAAATAATTTCTGATAAAATATTTTCGGGCAAAATATTATTCCGTCTAAACATTTGTCGGCTGAAATACTGTCAGCAAAATTATTTTCGGAATTTGTATAGCCCTCCGAATACTCGCAGAACTACCAATCAGTGGTACTAACACCACGGACTTATTACCGCCAAATCTTCATTTTTTGAAAACTTTCCACTTTCAAGCTCTTCCATCCGTCCTAGGGTATTCACTTCCACCGAGTTTCACGGGCCGCTAGTCTTATAATATAAAACGTGAAGGAGTTCGTCTGTAGGCCTCCAGGTGCGACGCAGCAAATTGCAGAGAGCCAATCGTAAATTAGATTTTTTCCCGACCCGTTATCACCGTTATACGTTATCGCGCTATCTCGAAGTCGACGTTTAGTTATTACTGTATATATCGGTTTTCGAAAACTTTTCGACGTTTTAACCCCCTTTTTTGAAATTTTTTTGGCGTTTTACGGCCCCGACGTTGTGTTTTTCGAGTACTCCGTGTTTTTTTACGCCCGGTAGAGTGCCCGTTTTCTACGTTTTTGTTTCGCTGCGTTCGCAGTCGCGATAACCGAGACGGCCACCGACCGACGTTCTCGCAGATTTAATTTCGACTTTTTCAGTTTTCGTCGTTCTTTTCACGCTTTTCTTCGACATTATGGTATGGTTTTTCGCGTACCCCGCGTCCTTTAAACGCCGTACTTTTCCACGTTTGTACGTGATATCTGTTAGTGTGATTGGACGGAACGATTAAAATCGCCAAATCATACATGTATCGCCAATACATCGACGTATGAGGTATGTACGTCCTGCCTACTCGGTATTATTTTAATTATTTGAATCAACACTGCAGATTATTTTTTTGGATATCAAACGTCCTGACGGTGTGTATTTCTTTAAATATCAAATGTGTGTGTACTGCATTAGTATCTATTATCATATGTGTTGCAGGTGTATGGTCAATGTCGCGGACCATTGATGTTCGTATGTTCGCACAGTGTTGATTTACTCATATATTACATAATATAGTTAAATTACTGTTTTGGATTCAATAAATCGCATTTTATCATTTTATTTACATTGTCTTATCCTTTATAACTCAGCCCTAACACCATTAGTCCAATGTTTTACCTCAAGTAGTGCTTTGTTGCACATAAGTGTTTATCGACGATGCAGGTTCATTCGCAAAGCACTGTCAGCATGTACTCCAACAGAGTGAATTGAAGCTACACTATGTTTTTGATATAATTAAATAGTTACTTCAGGTATTATATATATTACCAGCATAAACAGATTAAAACATACGGAAAATGTTAATAGTTCATAAGTGAGTTGTTGAATTAGAGTAGTTGATTAACTATGTATCGTGTGATTCTTATAAGCTGAATAAAAAATAATTTAATCTACATATTATGATACATAAATTATTGTTGTACAACTCTACATATTATTTAGTATTATGTAATTAAGTAATTTTATGCTACACATAAACGCATGCATAAAGTATAATACGTACTACATGTTTTCGCATACATCTAAAAATAAATTTTATTAATTAAATATTAAACTATCGACATCGTTATAATGTATTGTATGATATCATTTATGCAATATGAAACATTTGGTAAGTTCAAAAGAATTAATTAGCAACCATAAGTATTTTTAATTTAATAGCCATAATATTATCAAGTTTCAGACGAAAAGTAATTAAATAGTTTTATAAATATTTTAAATTATACAATTGAGTATATTTGCAATCTATACAATATTTAGCTTATCAAAATAAATTTTATAAATTTTACTTTTATTGTATAATTGTTTTCTACCTAATAAAACAAAAACTGATAATTATTTATGTGTAGGTATTATATACGTTTTATTTTTTGAATCGAGAACACAATATATAAATTGAAAACGTTAAAATTTTGTTAAGAATGTTGTTTTTATATCTTATACTAACCATTTACAATGTTCAACGACATTTAATAGTATTATTCATTTATTTTGTGCATATTTAATATTAGAATATAAATAGTTTATAAATTATTTTAATAATAATTAATTACTAAAAATAAGTATGTGTTTGACTATAATTTAAAGGCTCAACTTTTAAAAGTATCATATTGATCATTGATTCATGATTTTAGAGGGTTTAAAACGTTGAATACCTCGATTAAATTTTTTTATTTATATGATATAATTTATGCAATATCAAACATTTGGTAAGTTCAAAAGAATTGATTAGCAACCATAAGTATTTTAAATATTTTAATTTAATTTAATAGTGTAATAACGCAAAAATAAAAAGGAAATGAAAAGTAAAAATAAGTAAAGTAGAATAAGTTAATATGTAAACATGATTATACAAATATCGATGCACATGCACCTTACCTTATTCGCAGCTGTCTGGATGTGCAGTTGACGTAATAAGTATGATGGAAAAAGGTATTATTTTAAACACTCAGATTTAAATAAAGTAACACTGATAGATTTCAATTTAATAAAAAAGGAACGGCTCAGTTGTCACTCGCAGGATCTGGCGTGTAGTCTTGGGTATTTTAGATGCTTCTGGGCTTGCTTATTTCTGACTGGTGCTCATGCACTCAGGAGAGAGACGTTGCTAGAAAGGGCGGTATGTCTACACTGATGAGAGAAAACGACGTGGTCAAGCCGGCCAGTGTCGCAGGCGGCTCCATCAAAGGCCTCCGCGCATAGAAAAAAGATAAATAGAAAGCCCACTCGTTGCAATCATGCTGATATAACGACACTACCGCTCCCAGTAGTTGTCTACTTTAACCACTCACAACAATCGATATCGATTTTAATAATATATCGATTATTGTTATAATCGATTATCGCAAATATTCGATTTATTGTATGAATTATTTATTTGTGTTTTTATTAAAATAATAATAATAATAATGTTAAATAAAAACAACTAAAATCTCATTAATCAAACTGTAGGTTATTATTTATTTATACTAATAAAATATTATACAAAATGACATAATTAATAATAATAAACATAATAATAATAATTGTACATACAAAACACATATAATAATGATAATAATATTTATAATAATATTAATATATAAAATTATAATTAATTGGTAGGTACATAGCTATTGTAAAAACAGTTATAGTAACAATTGTATAATATAAATATATTATTAAATTATTTACTCCCAAATTTCATAGAACTAATTTTTGCAGATTTAGTTTTATAGGTTTTATGGTATTTTAAAGCAGCAATTTTTATATTGTTATTTGAGTTTATTTTTCTTCTTTCTCCTATTCTTAAAATGCAATTTATATCTTTAATAAATGAAAATAATAATAATTGAACAGATGTTTTTAAAAATATATCAATTAAATTGTGTTTTGGGCATTGTAATGCTTCAGTGTTTATACATTTTTTAATTATTAAAATTATTTCATTTTTTACATTTGGCATATCAATTACATCTGATATATGTAAATTGAATAAATGTATTATAATACTATATAAATTAGAACTTTCAATTGTAGGATAGTTAAGATTACATTTATCGTATTGGTAAGATTTTATAAAGTTATGCTCAATGAGAAATCTGTCAGAAGTTAATTTATAAAGGCATAATTTACAATTATTTAAAAGTGGCTTAATTTTTTTGATTATCCACCCTGTAACGTATGACCTAGTATTTTTCTGTATTTCGGAAGTATAAATATTTGATATTTTATTATTATTAGACATTGGTTTTATGAAATTACTAGAAGATTGCATTTTTTGTAATACATTTTCTTCAGTATCACTTGTCTCATGATCATCTAACACCAATAAATCTTTTAGACTATCCAAAACACCATAACAATCGTCCTTCTCACAATTTGACCCCACTGAATTTCTAGTTGTTAAATTTGATATTAATAAGGATTTAAATGAAGATATAAAGCTACAACATGATGGACTAACATTTCTTAAGCCATGACTTCTTATGCAGCAAAAAAAATTCTCTATAGGATCTTGGTTGAAATTTCTTAATAATACAAAACTAAATCCATTTGCTAATAACTTCTTAGAAAGATATTTGAACCCTTTAATTGTTTCAATCCAATTTTTTATGGAAACAACTTTATTATGCTTACAATCAAACTTCATTGTTTCCAGTGTTTTTATTGCTTCATTCCAGAAAACCCAATGTGCAGATGTTTTTGTTACTGCACATCTCAAATTTTTTCCAGCTGGTGGTAAAACTGTGCTGCCATTCAAACTGTCAAAAAGTTTGTCTATAAAAAGACAAAGCAAACCTGTATCTTCAGCAGATGGATCCAATTTACTGTTCTGTAATGTTCCTAAAATAAATAAAATAAAAATTACAAATAGTAAAATAAAATATTCTATCTAATCAAATACATACTTGACCAAGTAGCCAACATTTTCATGATTGAGCCAACTCGTTGGCTAAAAATTTGAGCAGCGTGAGAAACTTTCATTTTTTTCATTCTATCTGGATATACATGTGCATCAGTCAATTTGGGGTTTATACGATCACCAATTACATATTCAAATTTATCCAATTCATATAGTTGAACAACATGATCCCACTTAGCAACTCTGTTAATACCATCTTTGTCGGTAAATTTCAAATTTTTAGTAATCAGATTATTTCTCATACATTTAAGAAGGTGAGGTGGGTCATATAATGGTACAATTTCTTGCCCACCCAATTCGAAACCAAAAATTTTTTTTTCCTTACGAAACTCTCTTAAATATTTGGCATTTGTTTCCGCTTTTAATATATTTATAGCTGCCACATTAGTGCTCGCTTGATCACATACAAGAGCAATTACATTTAGTCCGGTTAATTGAACTGCCTCAACAACTTCCTTAATTGCATTTACTAAATTGTGTGTTTTCATAGAGCTGTTTGTGAACATAAAAGCTACTGGCTGCTTAAATTTTTTTCTAATTCCTCTTACCATAAATGTTAAGGCTTTGTCGGCAAACATTGGTTTTCTTTTACCTTCACCAAGGTCTTCAAAACCTATAACTTTATCTAAAGTTGGAATATATTGTAGAGCAGCAGATAACGAAATTTCGTCAAATAAAATTGTACAATATTTATCCAAAGGATTTTTTATTCTTTCAACGGCAACTTTAAGGTGTTCGAAAATTTTTTGATTTATTCCTGGTTGGAATGAAATTTTTTTTAACAGGTTCATTAAAGAGCTTCTTGATGGTAGAGCAAATACTTTTTGTAATAATCTATAGGCTTTCCCACTTTCCTTGAACAAATATAGCGCAAATACTTTGTCATTTAATGAAAACCGTCTTCCACGCGCTTTTTTGGATTGGGTTCTTATTTGTGATTCAATAAAATTACAAGTTATATCATTTAACTTCATTAAAGACTGCTTATTATTTTCCATGTATTTCTCAGCATGCTTCATTCTAGATTTAAAAGAAATATTTTTATGCAACAACAATGAATTATTCTTTTTGGCTTCCTTTAGAGCGTCATATAAACGGCCTTTTCTTGGAGTTAAATCTATTCTTCTTTTTACATTTATTGATCTTAATATACTTCCTTTATATATTTTTTTACCTGTTGAAAAATTATTCAATTTAATATTTAAAATACTTAATAGTTTCAATTAATAAGTTGTTGTGTTAAAAACAAAAATAATTAACTAGTTATGTTAAAACTTTTTAACAAGTTAATACCAATCTTTGCCAATATTTGTTATGTTTAATTTATTTATTTTTGACATTTACCTGTTAAATTGTCTTTGGATGTAACTGGAATGGCTTTATTTGTTTGCTTAACTTCTGCACTTGCTAAGGTACTTGCAGAACAATCCAAATAAGAAATTCCAGACATTTCATCTATTGAACACAAATAAAATAAAATTTACACAATTGAATAGAAATTTGGAATCGTACTACTATTTTCAAACTCTATAAATATATAATGTTTGAAAAGTTGTAGCAAAGTTTTCACAATCAACTTGTACAATTGGTTAAAACATTGAAATACATTATCTATTTAACAAATTTCTAACTTTTAATTTAATATTAAGCTTATATAAATTGACTCACATTCCGGTAATAGTAATGTAGGTATAGAATTATGATTCAATTGCTTTGTACCAGGGCTATGACAGGATGACTCGAAGTGTCGATCACACATTACGTAAGATGAATAAATCTTTTCATGAGTCATATTTAATAATTTTTGATTGCCGGATCGTTTTATCCAAATGAGAAAACGTGGAATATCGTTTTTAGGAAACCTGTGTTTGGATATTCCAGTCCTACTGTTGCAACCGTTTACAACACATAACGGAGAAGGCATATTATATTACTTTTATAAAACACTTAAACACACTATATTTCGCAGTTCACGTTGAAATTGAAATTAAAAGATGTATATAAAAGAGTAAAAGACGAGTAATGGCCGCAGACAATTTCATAAAACAGAAATAATTCAGTTGGAAATTCGGACTTTGGAGTTTGGTTTATTGCTGGTTTATTTTTATACATAGAAGTGTTTACTATTTTTTTACAGTACTGCAACGTGCATCATGTTTACAATAATTTTTGTGGGTTGGTACGACTTTTGTCTACTCGACTATCTCAGTTCCATATATGCTAGTTAACAACCCCTGCCTCCGCGTCTTTAGAGAAATCAGTTCTCTCCCCGACGACGGAGAGCCTCAATGGACCATCCATTGTTTTTGGAGGCACACGAAATGGATCACACGCTTTGCGCCATATCGCCACAATAACGTGTGAGTTCCCACGTGATTAAACAATGTGAATCGTTTCTTTCATCAGTGATCAATAGTGATTATTGGTTTTTATTACATGCGTGTGACAACTTTGCCGCTATTTATTTTATTGAATAAAATGAAATAATAAATATACAATTATGATATGTGAAAATGAGCATATCATTACATCCACCCTACGCTTTTTTGTGTTGTGCCCTCACAACACCACTCATGGTTGAGTGTTAGCGTTATACAATAATCGAGATGTTAGAAAAAAAGTTAAAAGTTCAAAAGTTGGAATATAATGCAACCGGATAATGTTTTTTTTTAAAAAAAATTAAACAAAATTTAAGGGTCAATGATTATATGATTCGAGCTTACATAATATAGGAATAGTGTGAGTGCGAATTTGAAGCTTGAGTTTTCTTTCACTCCTATTCCAATATTGCTCTATTTGTATTAATTTTAATTTTAATTAATTTTTTTTTTTTTTTTTTTTTAAATTTTTTAAATATTTAAAATTGAACTTCCTAACTGGTGGATTATAATGATTGCTTTACAATTTTATTGTAGTTTAAAATGGTATATTGTATATTTCACATTCTGTTATTATTGCTTAATTTCTAATTATATGTTCTATTTTCTTATTAGCTAGGGCCTATATCTTATGATTGATTGATTGTAATTGCCCTATATTTTTTTTTTTTTTTGTTTATCTATATCTACCCCTTTTTTTTTATATGTCAAATCTTGATTCTATTTTAATAGGAATTTGTCTAATTTGAACTTTTTATATTTTATTAGTTTATTTGTTGTTTATTTATTTATTTTTATTTTAGTTTTAGGGTTGTTAATATTTAATTTTTTTTTGAATGGTTGTTGTTGTTGTTTTTTTTTTTTTTTTTTTATATATATATATATACTTATTTTAACTTAACTTAAGTGCTATTTTTTACAAATTTTTTTATATGTATTGCAGTATTACACAAGCAATTATTGTAACTTAACATGTATATAAACTTAGCTAAGGTTGGTTTAGTTTTACAGTATTTTTTTTTTTGATAATGACAATAATCAATCTTAAATTTATTTTTTTGTTAACTTAGATTAGGTTATTTTTATTTTTTTTTACATTTTTTTTTTTTTATTATTATTATTGTAATAACAATCGTGATTTGACTTATATTATTGGTTAGTACCTAAGAGTCAACTTTTTTTTTTTTTTTTTTACATTTTTTTTTTTCTGATGTGTGTACAAACATTCTTGACTTAACGTTTTAACTTAACTTAGGTTATTTTATTCTACAAAATGCACCTTACCTTATTCGCAGCTGTCTGGATGTGCAGTTGACGTAATAAGTATGATGGAAAAAGGTATTATTTTAAACACTCAGATTTAAATAAAGTAACACTGATAGATTTCAATTTAATAAAAAAGGAACGGCTCAGTTGTCACTCGCAGGATCTGGCGTGTAGTCTTGGGTATTTTAGATGCTTCTGGGCTTGCTTATTTCTGACTGGTGCTCATGCACTCAGGAGAGAGACGTTGCTAGAAAGGGCGGTATGTCTACACTGATGAGAGAAAACGACGTGGTCAAGCCGGCCAGTGTCGCAGGCGGCTCCATCAAAGGCCTCCGCGTCTTTAGAGAAATCAGTTCTCTCCCCGACGACGGAGAGCCTCAATGGACCATCCATTGTTTTTGGAGGCACACGAAATGGATCACTTGCTTTGCGCCATATCGCCACAATAACGTGTGAGTTCCCACGTGATTAAACAATGTGAATCGTTTCTTTCATCAGTGATCAATAGTGATTATTGGTTTTTATTACATGCGTGTGACAACTTTGCCGCTATTTATTTTATTGAATAAAATGAAATAATAAATATACAATTATGATATGTGAAAATGAGCATATCATTACAATAGCTACCATTTAAGTTACAGATGAAAGGTAATTAAATAGTTCTATAGTCTGATAGTAAATATTTTAAATTATACAATTGAGTATAGGTATTTACAATCTATAAAATAATTTATCTTTAGTTAAATTTAATGAATTTTTCTATTATTGTATAATTCTTATCTACTTAATAAATCAAAAACTGATAATTAAATATTGATGTGTTTATATAAAAATTTTATTTTTGAATCGAGAACACAATTAATAAATTGCAAACATTAATGTTTTGTTAAGACTGTTGTTATCATGTCTTTTGTAAGTATTATTCATTTATTATATGCATATTTAATTAGAATATAAACAATTTATAAATTTATTATATTAATAGTAATAGGTACATGACAAAAAAAAAAGTTTTACTATACTTTAAAGGCTTTTAAAAATATTATATTGATCATTAATTCATAATTTTATACAATTTAAAACATTGAATACCTACCTCAATTATATTTTTAGATTCTGAACGGAGTGATGAATGTATTGATTTTACAATGATGTGTGTTTTTTTTTTTTTTTTTTTTTTTTTTTGTTTTTGTGTCTGTCGACAACATTTGGGGCAGTAAAAATGCTTCGATTTTGGACTTCAGCCCCTCTTTGAAAAGGAAATCGGATCTAGTTGGTACTTTGGGGGGTCAAAAGTTAAAAATTTTCAATATTTTTTAAGTGAGTCGGGAAAAACCTTAAAAAAATGACGGCAAAACGGGAATTTTTACGCAAAACCAGTTTTCGTCAAAATCAAATTTTTATTTTGCTATAACTTAAAAACTAATGGATGTAAATACTTGAAATTTTCACCAAATGTTTATATTAGAGTTATCCATACACAGTTAAATTTTCAAAGAATTTTGACTTTTTTTGAGCTATTTATAGACAATTGAAATTTTTAATTTTTTTTAGTATTTTTTTTTAAAATAACGATAAAAATTTTTTGGCCGGCCAGAAAATCTTGAAAATTTAATACAAGGTTTCTCATAAGTTGTTCTTAAAGTGATAAAAAAAAATCCGAAATCGTTAGTCACAATTTTTTTTTATAAGTGCTTAAAGTTCAAATTTTTACGAAATATGTCAAAATTGCGAAAATTGGCAAGTAATTTTGTGGTTGAAAAATCGTAAAAATTTTTTCTTTTATAACTAAGATTTGAAAATTTGGTACAAGGTTCTCCATAAAATTTTCTTCAACTATCTGAAAAAAAAACTCTACCGGACTAAGACAAAAAAATTTTATGAGTGATTGAAATTTAAATTTTTACAAAACCGCGTTAAATAACGGTTTAGCCTCAAACGATTTTTGATATTTGTAGTTATTCAAACAGCATAAGTCGTAAATACTTGAAAATTTTACCAGTTATTTAGACTGTCATTTTCTTTACGTGATTTGATTTTCAAAAAATTTTGACTTTTTTTGAGCTATTTATAGACAATTAAAATTTTCATTTTGTTTTTATTTTTTTTTTATAAATGTTGATAAAAAAAATTTAGCTGGGACAAATCACTTGAAAATTTAATTGAAGGGTCCACATAACTTGTTCTAACTCTCATTCAAAAATTATAAAAATACATAGGCACAGTTTTTTTTTATTAGCATTTGAAGTTCAAATATTGACAAAAATTCGTCAAAATCATGAATATTTTCACTATTTGGTAGTTAAAAATTTATAAATATTTTTCTATCAAAAGCTAAGAATTGAAAATTTAATTCTATACTGTCCATAAGTTAAGCTTAGAATAGTTATAAAAAAGTTTGAGGATTATTCAATTAAAAAAATTTTACGAGTGTTTAAAGTTTTAATTTTAATTTGAAATCAAAAATACACGTGTAAAATAACGTTTTACTAATAAATAATTTTCGATTTTTTTATAATATATCCTAGACTGACAAATCATCTCCGTTCAGAATCGTTTTTCGTATACAATGATACCTATCATTGCATTCAAATTTAACCTACCCTAGTCTGAGGTCCATCCCACCCCCTAATGTACAGCAGAGCGATACTCACTTACCCGCTTTTTTTTATTTACATAATATCATTGATTATAAATACTATAGATCGCTCACTGAATGGTTTTTCGTCGGTCACCCCAAAAAATCCCGATAGATGGCGATAAGGAATTCCAACAATAATAATTTCGTATTTTATTTTGATCATCGTCATGACGTAGTCTATTGGTTCGGTGAGTAGAAGGGGAAAAACAAGTTTTGTCGTTTGCAGTTATTCATTATCGTCGCGGCATCGCCGTCGTTGTACTGTACTCACTACTCCTACAATTATCAGTTAATTGTTTACTATTTATTTTCTATATTATAAATTTATAAACTATCAAGTCATATATACCTATTTTATTGTTTTTGTTCCAATATACTAAATTGATTGTTATTAAATTAAAAATACGTGTTGGTAGCGTATTTCGTATACTAGTGATCAGATCAATCGTTTTTAATATTATTCGTTAGGTTAGTCTAGAAAATCATTTTTGTAGTCATTTGAAAATTTTTCGGCTCAGAACAAATTAGCACCTATCATTCAATTTTTGTTGTTAATTTTGTTATGGTGTGCCAGTTAAGATATTTTATTTGTGCCAATCAATCAATATGCTTACCTCAAATATTGTTTTTGATGATTCGTAATTTTATATTGATATAAAAATAATAATTTATGTAAATATTTAGGTATATTTATGAAACAGGATTAACTTTATTTTGTCGTATATACACAAAGGCGTTAATATTTAAATAATTAACAAAAATAACACAATTTTAATGTTTTAAAATTAACATTAACTTATTATAATAGTGAATAGAGTATAATAATATGATATAGGAATCTATTATAATATAAAGTATAATATAATATAATAGACAAAATAGAAAATATAATATACATTATTTTATATTATATTATAATATATTAATAGTTGAAGTGAGATATAATTAAAAAGGCAAAAGCTTTATAATATTTTGGGTTACTTTTATTGTAGGTAATCAATATCATTAATTCTGTAAGTATTTGTTCTAAATACGATTTAATCGTTTTGAAAAATCTTTAATTTATCAGCCTGCTGAATTTCTTTGTTATGAAGTTTTGATGTAATCCATTTGCATTCTTTATACATTTTGGTTCTGAAAAGTAGTTCTATTATGTATAAATAATGATCTTTGCACGAAGAGTTTAAAATGGTGGTGTTCTTAATAATTTTATTGGTAGCATCGTTCATAAGTTTAGTGACTATTTTTTTTTCAATTTTAATGTCTTCTAATTTTTTTTTAAAAATAGTAAGGCAAATATTTGATATTGTCAAAAGCATAGATGAAGGCATTTTTAAACCTTTTGTATCAGTTAATATATTTTCAAATGTTTTGTATGTTATTAATAATTGGTTTTTGTCACTAAGATCTTTATCCGTAATTAAATTTGATTGACAATCAACGCACTTAAATTTCTCAAGACACTTATTTGCTAAATATCCAGAGAAATAAACTATACTACATGTTTCCAGTGACATGGGTATAGGACTAAAGTCTAAAGAACATGAACTAGTTTCCGACGAATTATCAGAAAGTAAATTTTGTTGTTGGTCATCGAAATCGGCTTCTATAAAATCTGGATTTAGAGGGTTGATTGAAGTGTCTTTTAGAACATCAACTGTCAAAAATTCATCGTCATCTTCTTCACAGTTGCATTTATCTGAACATTTCATCAAACTGTAAAGGCGCATACACACGAGCGAACAAAAATAACGAATGCTCGCGAACATTCGTGTGCGACCCACCATGCGACCGTGTAGACGACGTTCGCGAGCATTCGCATCCATTCGTCAACGTTCGCCGAATAGGTCGCATAGCGAGCCGCTCACTGTCGGTACTTAGGTCATGCTCAAAGGCACACCGCGCGCATTTAAGTCATCGTGTGGACGGTTTTGTATTGTTCGTCGAATAAATAAATAAATTAAATTAATTCTAAAGGTAACTACCACTTAAAGTTTTTTTAATTTGACACAAATTACAAATACACTATAAAAATGGACTGGGACAATAAATTATGTTTTCAATTTGCTTCTTAAGAAAGAAGCGAGGTTCGAGTGGACGGATTTGTGCCAACACGCCTTCGAGACACTTAAGGGAGCTCTCACCACGGAACCAATACTACAACACCCGGATTTCTCTCAGCCATTTCTGATTACCACAGATGCGTCAAATTCGGCTATCGGGGCCGTCTTGTCCCAAGGACGAGTGGGATCGGATTTGCCAATATCGTATATATCAAGAACACTTAACAAAGCGGAGGTAAACTATAACACTACAGAAAAAGAATTGCTGGCCATAGTGTGGGCCGTAAAACAATTCAGACATTACGTGCTCGGGCACAAGTTCTATATCATCACTGACCACCGACCGTTAACCTGGTTATTTTCAGTGGCCGACCCAGGCGCGAGACTCATACGCTGGAGACTCAAGCTAGAGGAACACGACTATGAAATAATCTATAAACCGGGAGTTCTCAATACCAACGCTGATGCCTTGAGTAGGATAACAGAGATGCAAGCAAACCTTATTCTCGCAATCAACCTTCTTTCGATAGAGGTAGAAAATTTGGTAGACGTTGTTAACTACGCAACGCTCGGACATATCCACAGTAGTATAATGAGTCCGAAAACCATCACACAACAAATGAGTGATATTAAAAGCAAATTACCACCAAATTCCGAATTTCCGTTAGAAATAACTACCAATAGTATATCAGATTTTTTCAAATTAGCTACGGTTACAGTTGTAAGTGTGGATGACACATTAATTTTTTCTATAGAAATACCCATCACAAATGGAATGAGATTTATGATCTACGAAGTCATACCACTACCTATGCAGTTAACCCAGGATCAAATGATTGTAATCGAAGCTGAATCAGCATACTTAGCAGTGGACAAAACGCAAAAGAATTTTATTTCATTCGGGGAACATCAGCTGACAAAATGTATAGTTCTGGAAAACGCCTTCGTTTGTCCAAACGAACACCCCATCGATGTCAATGACCAATTGCAAAATTGTGAGCAAAATCTTTTCAATAGTCCACCCAGTATACCCAACAATTGCAACAAAAAAATTCTCCTTTCGAAACCCACAGTCTGGCACAGACTAGCAGGCGAAAATACATGGCTGTTCGTAGTTCAAAACGAAACCATTACAATACCATGCGAAAACGATATACAACCTATAAGAGTAAGATTAAACAACATAGGGAAAATAAGTATCAACCCCAAATGTAAAATATACACAAAAAATACCATACTGACCCCCACGCGAAAATTTAAATCAAAAATCTTCATTGATTTTTTTCCTAATATTCCTACAAATGTAATTCCAATTAATTTTGATAATACCGGGGGCGTTGATAGACGACATATTTCAACTAATAAGGGCATTCAGTATAGTTTCAAGAATTTAGCTAGGGACGCGGGAGATTTAAAATCATTACAGGAACAGATAACCGCCGAGCTAAATAGTATTAATAATCAACAAAGGCACACTTACACCACGACAGCGGTGACTATAATTGCAATAATAATAATTCTAATTATATTAGTTATATTATATTTATTGTATAGAAAATTAAGTACATTAAAAAATAAATGGAAACCCGGGGGCACCGGAAGCCCTAACATCCTATCTTCAACAGCAAGCACCAATACAGAGGCAGAGCCTATAGCTTGCACAAAAACAGGCGCAAGGGCGAAAAGCCTATTGCCCGAAATAATTTAAAAAATAGGAAGCCATAGGACAACAGGGCTTTCGTTTAGCCCCGGGGGTGTTGTGAACCCCTGCACGCGCCGCATGGTTATGCTCACTCAGCATATCGGGTATGAGCGGACGTGTGGGTTCACACGATCGCCAGTCTGTATTACGTAGAGCTACGAGATTGTCCTTAAATTGATTATTATAACGTGTACAATAAAAAACCAATAGTTAGAACGAACAGTTGAGTGTAAATTATTTAAGGGTAACCTAACCAACGTTGTAACAAACGTCTCAGTTCGAAAGTACTAGTTGGCTAAACCCAGACAAACGGCAAACCACGAACTCTGTAAGCACGGATTCAACCGGGCTTACAACAAGTTGACGTGATTATAAACTTTAAGATATAATAATTTATATTTTATTTTTCATTGCAATGAAATATTTCATGAAGATTTCATGAAATTTTAAATCCCTAGTTGTTTATAATAGCTTTTCTTTATATAATTTTATTTTCAAATATTCACTCATTTTTATTCAATTTATAGGCATTTGAAATAATAAATTTTTTTAGATTCTGAACGGAGTGATGAATGTATTGTGATTTTACAATGATTTGTGTTTTTTTTTTTTTTTTGTGTTTGTGTACAGCATAACTAGTCGAAATAGGTAATGCTTCAATTTAAAACTTTGGGGGTGGTTTCCGATGGCAGAGTGAATATCATTGGTGCATTATACAGGGCAAAAGTAAACATTTTCCAACAATTTTCAAATAAATAAAAAAAACAAAAAAAGTGACAGAAAAACGGGAATCTTTAAAAATAAAAATTAAATTAAAATAAAAAATATATTTTTTATATGGTTGTAATTCAAAAACTAATCACTGTAAATACTTGAAATTTTCACCAAATGTTTATGTTAGTGTTATCTATATACAGTTAAATTTGAAAAAAAAACATTTTGCCTTTTTTGAGTTATTTATAGACCACTGAAATTTACGATTTTTATGAGAATTTATTTTTGAAGTGTAGATAAAAAAATTGTGGATTACCAAAAAAACTTGAAAATTTAATACAAATTTCCTTATGAGTTGTTCTTATTGTAGTTAAAAAAAAATTAAAAATCGTTAGTAACAATTTTGTTTTATAAGCGTTTATAGTTAAACATTTTACAAAATATGTCAAAATCGTGATAATTTGCAAATAATTTTGAAGTTTAATAATTATAAAATTGTTTGTGTTTATATCTAAGTATAAAAAATTCAACACTAAGTTTTCCATAAGTTTTCCTTCAAGTAGCTATAGAGAAAACTCGAAGCAGCATTATAGGAAAAATTTTAAGTGTGTTAGAATTTTAAATTTTTACCAAATAGCGTAACAACAATGATTTACCCTCAAACGATTTTAAAATATATTTGTTGTTTTTAAAATAGTATAAGTCGTAAAACTTGAAAATTATTTAAATTGACATTTTCTTCACATGATTTGATTTTCAAAATATTTTGACTTTTTTTGAGCTATTTATAGACAACTGAAATTTTCCTAGGAATTTTTTTTTGTAGTGTCGATAAAATTTTTTTGGAGGAGTCAAAATATTTGAAAAATTAATACAAAGTCCCTCATAAAATATTCTTATGGCGATAAAAAAATTATAAGAAACATAGGCACAATTTTTTTTTTATTAGCATTTGAAATTCAAATATTGACAAAAATTCGTCAAAATTATGATTATTTTTAATTATTTTGTAGTTAAAAATTTATAAATATTTTACTATCAAAAGCTAAAAATTGATAATTTAATACTATGCTGTCCATAAGTTAAGCTCAGAATCGTAAACACAAGAAATTTTCACTAAATGTTTATACTAGCTTTTTCTATAGGTACATTAAAATTTGTTCAAAATATTTTGATTTGTTATAATATTAAAAATCCAGTCATTTTTTTTATAAGCATTTCAATTTAAAATATTAACAAAATACGTAAAAATGAAAAAAATTTGCAAATTATTTTGAGCTATAGATTCTTAAAAAATGTAATACAAGATTTCTCATAAGTTTGTGGACCTTTATCAAAAAAAAAAATGTTTAAATTTTATGTATTTTTAATATTTTCATATCATATTATTACAAAATTGGATATTTATTATTTACTTGCCATTTCATAATAGCAATTAAGCATATCCGTTTTTTTTTTTGATTTGAATAAGACATAATGTATTTATGTCAGTTGAAGGCACTTGACTGTTTATTTATACAGAAAACAAATTTAAAATTAATAGTTCAATATTTTTGTCTGACAAAAATTTTAAGATGTATGATTTATATTCATACCATGAATTGATACTATTTGAAATTCCCTTTAAGGTAAGTATAGAAAAAAAAAATAATTTCACAATAATTTATTGAATAAATTAAAATTATACATACGTCATACATGTACATTGTACACATAATTAAGTAATTATAATTTGCATACAAATATTAATATAATAAGTATAAGTATAATATAAATCAATTTTCATTAAAATTATAAAAAAAAATTGATTAAATGATAAAAATACAAGTTACTTTATATTGTTTAGCAATTAGCATATTTTGCATTATACAGTTAATTTTAGAAAAAGACATATTTATAAATTTAATTATTAGGCAATTCACGACGAGTTAAGTATACATAAAATCGTTATTTTTTAAACATCATAATTTAAGTCATTAGGGCCCGATTTTTAACATAATGTAGGTTTTTACACTTAAAATAATTTTGATTAAATATTGATCAACATTTCCTAATTTCTAAATTCTATTTCTATAGTTAGTATTATCTTAATGCATATCTAAATAAAATATAACATTGTAATGATAATTATAATACCTATTGGGTGTTTGATACAAGTCTAATACGTTCAAATATTATGAAATTAAGTAAAATAATTTTAACTTAGCTCAGTTATACATATATAAATTTATAATTCTCTTTATTAATGACATTTCAATTTTTTCATAGTAAATAAATTTTTAAATACTTTATATATTTTTTTAAATATTTATACACATTAATATAATATTCACAAACAATATATATTATATTGTTAATCAGAGCCGTAACTAGGGTGAGGCGAGCGAGGCGTTTGCCTTGGGCGCCTAATGCTGGGGGGCGCAAAAATATTAAATGATTAATTTATGAAAAAATATTGTCAAAATAATATTTTTCATTGCTACGCATTAATCCGTAAACATAATGTTTATTTTTTTTCCCGAAATTACGGACGTTGATCGCCGATAAGAATAGTATACCATTATAACTTATATGGGTATTTTGTTAATAGTAGACAGTAGTATATTATATTATATTATCTTTATTTTCTGTTTAATCGACGAATCGATCGACGTACATGCTTAATATCTATATTATATCAGTTGATATATGTACGATACATCAATTTATAAATAGTGAACAAATGTTGTGTAATTATTACTATTTTAATAATTTGACTTAGTATTTGTTGATCACTCGGCAAGTGTGTAGCTTTCTATTTTTTTTTTCGAACAAGAAACAGGTACAAATTATTTATACCAAATTAATGTGTTTTTAAACAATACAGATGGGTAGTTTAACTATTAAAAAATAATAATGAATAATAAAAAGAAACGAAGTGGAGCAGAGAATCGAAGTATTAAGAAAAAAAAAGCAAATGAAGACGTACAATTGTCAAAACAAATGAAAGACTGGTTTTCTAAAGGTTCTGTTTTAGATGAAAAATCGACTGAATTAGTGTCAAACTTGAAAGAATATCAAGAAGATAAAGGTTAGTTTATTTTCTAATTAAAAGTTAAGGTAGTAAACTGTAAAACTGCTCCGGTTTCTTCAAAATAGTACCAAAAGCTGATATATGAGCGTTTGTTTACGTAATTATTATTTCGTGCATTTCTTATCGGTTTATTGCTATTTTTGGTAATAAACACGGAATAATATTATACTATAATAAAATAAATGATAATTCATATTATTAAACTTCGTAAAGAAGAATTTTTTTCAAATAAAATCATAAAAATGTTAAAAATTATTAGCGAATGTTTGCTGTCGGTGAACCAAGAAATATACTTTTAGAGTATTATTTGCTACAAAATTTTAGGTGAGGCGCCGCCACTGCCTTTTCAAACCGCCACTGAAAAGATGTAGTTAGTATTTATAATTATTTAAACGATTTCTACAATTTCGGTGATTTTATATAATTTATTATCAATATTATGTCAATTTTATTATTATCTGTCTATCGTCAATAATTGTTACTGTTGTCTGTTCCTCGTGCGTTAACCGTTGTACCAAATGTACGTTTGCAAGACCGAGATCTATTCAGAAATAAATAGTATTCATAATCATTAATTTTTATTTCAGAAGAAAATTCCGGTGATTCAAATGACTCATTTAATAATAAGACAATATTAGTAGGTGAAGAAATTGAAACTTGTGTTAGTTCTATTACAACAAAATCAAGTGAAATAATTCAGGATATTCGTGAACCTACATCTTCTTCAACTAGTTTTGAAACATTTTTTCAACTTATAAATTGTAACGATCCACCTTCTTGGCCCCCAATTACGGATAGCATTAGAGTTTACCTTGTAACGCAAGAACCTGATCAAGGTAAAGATGCTGATTTTAGCAAATCTATGTCAGTCGATGGTCGTCGATTTTCCCCTTATTGGTTTAAAAAAACTTTACCGAACAATGAAGTTATAGACAGAAATTGGTTGATTTATTCTAAAAACAGTAAAGCCGTATTCTGTTTTCCATGCTGTTTATTTAAATCAAATACCTTAAAAACAGGAAGTATTGCATGTACAAACGAGGGTTTTTCGGATTGGAAAAATATTAATCGTATTTTAGATCACGAGAAATCGGCTGATCATAGAAATCATTTCTTACAATGGAAATCTCTTGAAAATAGATTAAAAAACTTTCAATGCATTGACGATAAATTACAAAAGGCGATTTTGCTAGAAAAAGATCGATGGCGTCATATACTTCGTATAATTTTAGATGCAATTTTATTTTGCACAAAAAATAATTTAGCATTTAGAGGATCGAGCACAACAGTAGGAAATAAACATTCTGGTATTTTTCTAAATTTAATAGAATTACTTAGCAAATATGATAATATTCTAAAACAACATCTTGTAAATCATAACAAAGGAGCTATCAGTTATATATCTCCAAAAATACAAAATGAATTTATCTGTTTGTTAGGACAAACAGTTCGAAATAAAATATTATCTAAAATAAAAAAAGCAAAATATTTTTCTTTGCTGTTTGACTGCACTCCCGACGTGTCACATAATGAACAAATGGCTGAAGTGATTCGTTATGTTGATATTGACAATGGAAAAATTACAGTTGAAGAAAGTTTTATAGATTTCATAAACACGGAGGAAAAAACTGGGGACGGGTTGGCTATGGAAATATTAACAAAATTAAAAGCTGATGAACTTGATATACAAAATGTACGGGGACAGGGTTATGACAATGGAGCTAACATGTCAGGAAAATACCATGGCGTTCAGGCAGTCATATTAAATAAAAACAATTTAGCCACATTCATTCCATGCGCTGCTCACTGCCTTAACTTAAGTGGCGTACATGCAGCATCAGCTAATGTTAAGGTACAATTTTTTTTCGATGTGATTCAGAAAATATATACGTTTTTTGTCAAATCAACTACTCGATGGAAAATTTTAATGGATACATTAAAAATTTCATTGAAAGGTCATTCAGATACCAGATGGGCTTCAAAAGCACAAGCTGTTAAGGCCATGAACTCCCAAATAAAAGAAGTATTTAAGGTACTACAAAATATTTCTGACTCAGAATTAAATTTGGAAACAAAATCAACAGCTAAAAATTTACTTCAATTGATCAATTTTGACTTTCTTTGCTTACTTAATATTTGGAATCAAATTTTAAGTAGTATAGATCGTGTTAATCAAGCTTTACAAAACAAAAGCTTATCGTTGGAAAAAGCTTCCAATTTGCTACTCGGGCTTAAAAATGCTTTGCAGGAAATTCGTGACACAACCATGGAAGACAATTTTACAAATGCTACAAAAGTTGCAGAAGAGTTACAAATATCGACAACTTTAAAGGAATCAAGAACAAAAAAAAGAAAAAGAATAGAACTTTATGAAACAGATGATAACGTAATAAATATTTCTACAGAACAAAACTTTCGAATTACTATTATAGACTCAATAGATATTCTTCTTACTCAGATGACATGGCGGTATGAAAAAATTATGGAAATTTCAAACGATTTTGAATTTCTTTCCGGTTATTCATTAACCAATATGAATTCACACGATTTGCAAAAAGCAGCTGCTGATCTAGGATTAAAATATAATAAAGATATAAATACTGCGGAAATAGTTGAAGAAATTAAAGATTTTAAACATGCAGTTTTATCAATTTTGCCAAGTATTGAATCAGTTACGTTTTTGGATTTATTACAAATAATTCACGATTATAAGCTTAAAGAATCGTATCCAAATATTGAAATTGCCATAAGGATTTTTCTCTCAATGCCCGTTACAACAGCTTTATGTGAAAGGAGTTTCAGCAAACTTAAATTGATAAAAACGTACTTAAGATCTACAATGGCTCAAGAGAGATTATCAAGCATGGCCATACTTTCAATAGAAACAGAAATCGCTAGTAAATTGGATTACGAAGAAGTTATTGACAAATTTGCCGACACAAAGCAAGGAAAATATCGTTATAAATAATGATTATTTTATTTTTATTATTATTAATTATCATTTTGAAATACCTTATAAATAAATTTGTAAAATTTGAATTGATTTGTTTCCTATAATATAAGGTTGAGAATTATAAACTTGTGGCTAAAAATATAATTTCTTGTTTAGCTTGAAACCTAATTAAAAATTTACTGATTTTCCTAATCTTATTATTTTATTGAAAAATATTAAAAACTGTGAGTGTGTCACCCCCTACCCCCACCAAGGGGGCGCATTGCTAAAGTTCTGCCTCAGGATAAAAAATGGCTCGGTACGGCTCTGTTGTTAATGCATAAATATGTTCATATTCTTAAATTAATTGTTTACATTAAAAACCGGGCCCTAGTAACAATAAATCCCTAATTAATTTTATTTTATATTATTAGTAACCACTATAAAATGTCAATATCATTTTAAAGTCCAGAATTATGAAAAATCTATTCCAAATTTGATGACACAGATTAATCAAAATTTTCGTTAAGCAGTTATGCAAAATATGAGTAATGATAAACATGTGTTCAAGAAATTCAGAACAAATTCTCCATTAACCCCAGACCTAAAACAATAGTAACATTTAAAAGTGGCACCAATAATATATCAACTTAGATATGTGAATTTAATAGTAATAATTAATAACTTAATAATTAGCAATAAATAGGCAACAACATTAACCATTTACAATTGTTAAAACAATGTTTATTTTGTATATTACTAACTACTATGTAATACCTAAATATAATTTTAAAAATATATTTAATTTAATATTTAAATTGTCAATTGAGTAATGAGTATACACATATATAAACAAGTATATACTTAGTGATAATCATAATATACATATGTGATAGTTTTTTTTTTTTTTAAAACATTAATCATTTAATTTACTCTATTTATACATATTAATATATTATAATTATTTTTATTTTTATTAAACATAAGTTTTAATGATTAATGTTGCTGCCCCATATTTAATTTAACTGCATAATATGAAGTATTAAAATTTAGTATACTAGCATTTACAATATTTTTTTATCATTCACAATTTTCTTTACATATTATTTATTGATAGGTTACAGTTTTCCTTAGGATGTAATCGGGCAGACTTGATTATTTTACGCTTCTTTGAAATTAACTAGATTATCTACAAAAAAGATAATAAAAACTTAATAACTTCCTCTTAAAATTGAATAATGTTACAAATAAAAAATATTTATACATACCTATGATCGATGTTGTTATATGTTGGAATATTAAAATCCAATATAGTATTTTTAACAGTTGTATAGTATTATTTTAGTTTTCACATTGTTCTCAATTTTTCTAAGTACAATTGTAGTATAATATGTATATTCTTCAAGTCATATGTCCAAGAATATTCTTATTAGTACATGCTTGTAATTATCTTAGAATTTTTGTATGCAACAAACATTCTAGATTAATTAAAGCCAATAGTTGTACAGTTACAATGCAACTTGATTTTAAAACAAGCTATGTATTATCAACTTATAAATAGGTTATACATAATAGATCTATAATATTGTCTATCGATATACATTTGAATAAAAATTGTATAGAACTGATAAAACTGAAATTAAAATTTTTTAAATACATTATTATTATTTACTATAATTTTTAAAGCTTTTTACAAAATTATTAAAACTTACCAATAAATTATTCCAAGTTCCTGATAGGTCGTCAAGTAGTATAATATTCACATGTGTAATAGCAATTTAAATGAAACTTAGGTTTAAATAAATAGTTAAACAAAATACGTCATAAAAAAACTACTTAGATTACCCATCATATTTAATATAATTTTTATTTATTTAACAACATTATATTAGAGAATAAATGTTTCAATATTTAATTGTATTATGAATGTTGGCGTATGACGTATTTACTCTTTACGTTAGCAATGAAAGTAATAAAATAATAAAATTGAATTTTCAATCACAGAAAAGACGATTTAAATTAAACTTATTAAACTAAATGTCACATGAATTTTATATTTTTTTGTTTAAAAGTTAAAAACCATTATTTGGCATATTATTAATATAGGCCATAGCAGTATAGCACTGAAAACTGAAAAGTAAACAATTGTATTATCTATTTTTATTGGGAATACCCAACGGTTTGGTTCGATGACCTAACTTTAATCATGGTAGTGGTTTAGGAAGTATTTTCATATTATGATATTGTTATCATAATAAAAATTTAAAATGATAAGATCTGTTTCATCTGATTTATTATTAATCATAATTTTTGATATTACGGATACAGTGCCATAGTCGGATAGTCCACGATAGTCCATAGTTCGTATAGTTCGTGTAGGTAGTAGGAGGTACAAATTAAACTACAACGATATTAGTACCTTTGGTCGAACGATAACATTTTATAATTTGAACTACTGGTCTTTATAATTATAATCTAATAATTGTGTTCTAATCAATGTCTCACAGCCGTAATAACCTTTGGGACTAACACCTAAAAACCTCAAACCGCCCAACTTTGAGCAGCTATAACTCGCTAACGGTTAAATGAAAAATAGTAATTTAAACGTTAGAATTCATAAAAAAAATATCCCTACTATGTTATAACATTTTAAGTATAGGTTGCCATTTGAAAATCAAAAGTTGATAGTGATTTCACTATTAAATATTAAAGTGAAAAAAATAAAAATTTTACATAGTTTTAGAAAAGCATAAAACTATACTTTAAAGGCTTTTAAAAATATTATATTGATCATTAATTCATAATTGTATACAATTTAAAACATTGAATACCTACCTCAATTATATTTTTTTATTTACATAATATCTAACACGATATAATAAAAATTTGTATAAAAAAATTACAATGAAAAATAATAACTATACAAATATAAATGGTAAATGGTAATTATACTTATAGTAATATTTTAAATTGCATTTTTTTTTTTTATTTATAAATAAACACTTCGACAACATAGGTCATTGGCCTAGAAAAGAACAAAAGTAGTTATATAAATTGCATTTGTAACATGCATTTTGTATATAATATGGAATTATAGTGATCAGATTCCTAAAAGAATTTATAGGTACATTAAATTAGTGTAGGTCTTACACTATAGTATGATAAATATACTAAATATGTCATCACACACAACCAAGCAAACTATTACTACATAATATTGCATAGTATGTACAATTTACATTTTACCGTTCGACTGATATTATGTTTATGCATACAATACCTATGCTGTAGGTAGTATATTATAATAGTAGTAACCGGTAATGATGACATCAAATTAGAATAAAAATGTTTGATAAATAATATTAGTAATAACAATAAATAAGTTTGGGTTTGACTTTAATGTATTGCCTGAAGTATTTATAATATAAATAATGTAGATTATTTAAGTATAGTTTTAGAGGATTTAAATTTTTGAATAAATTTGGTTAATCCAAAAACTGTATTCTTCACTATTATATTATTAAATTAATATTACAAATGAATGTAATACACGTGAAAAATTATAATATGTCAAAAGATATTGTACGCAAATGCATGTAAAAGACAATTAATAATCTCTCATGAGTTAATGATATACGAAATATATTAATTGCATAGAAAAACAGTGCTTGGTAGAAAATTCGCTGCGGATCGCATACGGCTTAAATGCTCAAGATTTGACAGATATCTCTAACTCAAACTGTAGTCGATAGGTTTAGGCGTTAGGTCCCCATGTATAGAACAGGCAGGTATAGCAAGATCGAATCCCGCCCCGGCGGAATGAGCGGCGGCGCATGCCGTAACATGGCCGTCCGGATTTTTTGCATTTTTTTTCTCGATTTTTTCAGAAATATTTTGTTTTATATTTATTATGAATAAATACACGATTAAATTTACTTCCGTATTTACAGTTTCTTTTTCTGTAAATTAATAGAATAAATTACAAATTGTAACTCCCGTGTTACGAATGTTGTTAATATTGTATATTCAATACATAATAATATACAATTCAATACAATTTCAACTATCCGCCCACATTCTCCGCGATTCGACGCAATCGGATTGCTTACTTGATTACTTTAGTTGTGTATCATAATTGATTTTCCCCGTTGTTTGCTGACTACCAAAATTCAACACGCGATTTACCTCTGACTTTTATACGAGCATATCAACACCCGACTATCGACTTCCGAGGGAACATGACAAAATGTATAAAATATATTTGTACATAACATATTTCGAAATGAGAATTAATGAAAAGTTCTTATTACTTCACCAATTCCGCTCACAAAGTCCGCGATCCGATGAAGTCGGATTGCCTACCTGGTAGGTTTATTTGCGTGTAAACTGATTTTTCCATAGATAACTGATAAAGTTAAAACATTCAAAAACTCACTTTGACTTAAAATATTTTATCAACAAAACAGCATCCGCCTAACGATTAAAAGGCAATAACATTGCTTTAAAAAACTTTTACGTTGCATAATTTTTTTATTTTAAATACATACAAATACAATTAATTAATGGATAAGATTTACTTTCATATAAACAGTTTGATTTACTGTGAATTACTGATTAATTAATAATATCATTGTCATGTGCATGCGTTGTACACTCAATAGTCAATTGATTTAATATTTGATCCATGTGCCGACATAGTCTGCGATCCGACGCAGTCGGATTGCCTACCTGGTAGTTATAGTTGCATTGAATTTATTTTCAAAAGTTATTACCGATTATTCAACGCTCAAACGACAACATTCGACTTAAACATTTTTTCCTACTTTTGAAGGCAGGAGGTTAGACAATCCGCCGTAGGTGGATTCCCCAACCAGGAATCTATTTATACCGGTTGAGGGCTGATAGCTAGACACTCAAAATTCTACGTCTCAGCTTTCAAAAATTTTTCACTTTCGAAAGAAGACCGCCAAACAAGCGAACGTCTTATAAATTCTCGACAACACCCGCCTTATCATCCCGATAGAAGACTCGCAGTACCACCAAATCTTCCTTTTTTAAAAACTTTCTGCTTTAAAGCTCTTCCATCCGTCCTAGGGTATTCACTTACACCGAGTTTCACCCACAGCGAGTTTCACGGGCCGCTAGTCTTATAGTATAAAACGTGAAGGAGTTCGTCTCTAGACCGCCAGGTGCGACACAGCAAATAAGGAACGCCAATCAAAAAATTAGATTTTTTCCGACCCCTTATCACTGTTTTACTTTATCGCGCTATCTCGAAGTCGATGTTTTGTTATTACTGTATAATATATGATTTTTCGAAAATTTCTACAACTTTTCGACTTTTGTACCCCTTTTTTGTAATTTTTTTGACATTTTATGTCCTCGCCGTCGTGTTTTTTCACGCCTGGTAGAGTGCCCGTTTTCTACGTGTTTGTTTTTTTGCGTTCGCTGTTGTGTTAACCGAGACGGCCGCCGACCGACGTTCTCGCCGATTTAATTTCGACTTTTTCAGTTTTCGTCGTTCTTTTCACGCTTTCGACATTATGATATGGTTTTTCGCGTAGCCCGTGTCCTTTGAACGCCGAACGTTTAGGTACCGATTGTACGTGAAATCTGTTACGGTGATTGGACGTAACGATTAGAATTGCCGAACGACGTATGAGGTACCTATGTACGGTTTAACCTACTCGGTATTGCTACGTGCTCTGATGTCCTATACCCATAAATTAATACATAAAGGGGGCAATACATTGTAGGTTTGACTATTAACATAACGATCGCCCATATACACCAATAAAAGATGTAGAAATGAACATACTACCGAATAATGTGAGGTGTGTAGCAACCACACTAAAACCCGCAGAACAGGGAAACGAATAAACCATAAAATACACGATAATATGTAATATAATTTTAATCATATTGCGAGTTCCAAGAACTCGGAAACAGCGCTTGTGGTTAGCCACCTGCATGTGGGCGGATGGTCACCGGACGTCATCATCGCACGCGCATCCTCTGAAATGAGTAATGGCGTGAGAAGTGAATGACCTGATTACGAATAGGCCAGAAGGGACCTGGGTAGGAGATCAGGGGACACTGACTATATAAGGGGGCCCAGGAGAGGACTCCCGCAGACGTGATTTTCCAGAGCTAGAGCAAGCACCTTCACGTCACTTTACACCAGAAATCGTTCATTTGGACTTAGTTTATTTTCCAATTAAATTAATTAATTGAACTTAGAATAATTTCAATCAGTTTTAATAAAACACTTAGTAATATTTCGACTACTTTATTCCATCATACCTATATCTTTGCGACAAGCTGTTGGCCCACTACAAATTTGGCGCAGTCGGTAGGATTCTTTCAAGAAGAATTCTTTGGACGAATTTATTTATTTTTTTTAAATAAAAAAATAATTTTTCAACTTCGAAATTTTTTTCGAAATATTGGAAAAATTTTTCAACGAAGAATTCGAGAGGCAGATCAATCACGATCCACTGTTGAAGAGGACAACTGATCACTGTCAACTTCAGCGACTCTGAGAAAGAATCATACGCGTAGCGAGCCAACCGATTCAAAGTCGTCAAGAAAATTCAACAATCAGAAATGGAAGCAGCAACTCAAGCCGTCGTAGTGTGAGTTATAATTTTTTTTTTTAATGTAAAATAATTATTAAGCGCTAGCTCTGATCCGTCTCCTTTGGAATTAATATTCCATCGTAAAATTTTTTATTGTGAAGGTGTATATATATTCTCCCCGTAAAATAAAATAATAAATTTTTAACAATCAATAATAATTTTTCTAATTAAAAATAATTAAATAAATATTTAAATAAAAAATTAATCAAAATAATTTTTTTTTAAAGTTGGAATTTTTACAATTAAATAAAATAAAATAAATTAAACAATTTAATAAATAATAAGTTATAAAATAATAATTTTTATAATACTTAGGAAATTTTTCAAGTTCCGATTTTTGTGTTTAAATAAATAAATTAAATTAAATTAAATATTAAAGAATAAAATAAAGGAAATTTAAATAAGTAATAATTAATAAATAAAATATTTTATTGAAATAAAATAATTGCAACCAGTTATAAAAATAATTAATAAATAATAGTGACATAGAAAATTTTTCTAACAGTCAAAATAATTAAATTTTTTTTTTTATTATAAAAGTATATCAATAATTTAATTTCGATAATTAATTATAAAGGTAATATAGAAATAAATAAATAATAGTTGAAAATCGAAGAAAAAAATAAAATAATTTTTCGGACTTAGAAAAATAATCGAAGAAAAAAAAAAATAATTTTTTAGGACTTAGAAAAATAAACGTGAATAGAATAAAATAATTTTTTCAGATTTAGAAAATAAAAGTGAATTTTTAGAATAGAATTAAATATTAATTGAGGATTTAAATAAATATAAGAAAAAAAAAAGAGAGTGAACATAAGTAAATAATTTATTGAGAATTAAGAAGATTTTTTTTTTTTAGGATTTACGTTGAAATTAATACGTAATAATTATCGTTTTTGAAAAAAAAAAAAAGTTTATAAGGGTAACCGTTGAAAATAATACGGAATAAATAATTTGTTGAGAATAAATAAAAATAAAAGTGGATATACGTTGAAAATAATACGTAATAAATAATTGTTGAGAATAAATAAAAGTGGATAATACGTTGAAAAATACGGAGAAATATTTTATTGAGAATTAAAAGAAGTTGATTTATTAGAGAAATATATGTGTCACAATTGAGAATTTTATTGAGGGAATTTAAATCCTATTATTGAGTTATATTGAGTTATTAGAAGGCAAAGTGGTAAGACCTTATTATATTTTGTGAATTTATAAAAGACAGTGAAGTCTTAAGTTTTTATTGAGTTATATTGAGAATATTTGAGTTTTATTAGGCAAAGTACCTATTTTGTATTGAGAAATAATTGTGAATTTTTATTAGGCAGAGAGTCCTATTTTGTGTTGAATAATAAATGAAAAAATAATTGAGAATTTTAGTTAGGCAGAAATAAGCCCTATTGTGTTGAATAAATAATTGAGGAAAATAATTGTGAATTTTTAGGCAAGAAATAAGACCTATAGTGTTGATTAAAAATAATTGAGAAAATAATTGTGAATTTTAGAGGC
Source organism: Schizaphis graminum (assembly GCA_020882235.1). Taxonomy (NCBI): domain Eukaryota; kingdom Metazoa; phylum Arthropoda; class Insecta; order Hemiptera; family Aphididae; genus Schizaphis; species Schizaphis graminum. Next base: position 1,596,121 of record CM037035.1, read on the forward strand.
AAAGGCCTAGTATTTGAAAAATATATGAGAATAATTTTGGAACAAAAACGATAATAATTAAGTAAAAAAAAAAGGAATATAAAAAAAATAGAATATTATTAAGTTAGCTATTAATATAATAAAAAAAAATAAAAAAAAAAATATTATTTATTAATTTAGCCGTAATTTATTATTAAGGATTAAATTAAGTTAATTTTTATTTAAGTATATGAATAGAATAGACAATTTGTTTTAATTTAAGGATAGTTATTTTTCGGTGATTAATGAGTAATATAAAAATAAATTTATGAGTAGTGATACGGAAGGTAGTATAACTGACGAATTAAACGATAGATTATCGGGAGAAAAAATTAATAGTGAAACTGAAGAAAAAGGAATTCAAGTGGAATTAAATATAAATAAATCTGACAAAAATAAAACAGATAGTGAATTAATTACAGCGGAAGGTTACGGAAGTCCGCAAGAATTTGATAAAAATAAATATTTAAGTGAAATAGTAGAGAAAAGTTTATTAGATACAAGTATTAAATTTAATACAATCAACGAAATCGAACAAAGGGTTATAGGTACGCGCACAAAACAGAATATAGTGCATACGCAATTGCAACCAGTAACTAGAAAACCTAGAGTAAAAATGGCAGAAACTAAACTTTCATTAAAAGATATTTCATCGTTAATACCAAATTGCGCTGACGAAAAAGATGTATACGCGTTTATTAGGGCATGCGATTACGCATGTGAGGCGATAGAAAAAGAACAATTACCATTATTAACCAAATTTATAGCAACTAAATTAACAGGGAAGGCATTAGACGTATGTCGATATAGGGAAACTTCGACTTGGGATAATATAAAATTTATTTTAAAAAGCGCATTTGAACAACCATTATCTCCGCAAACACTCCAGATAAGTCTAAATTCTTTACGCATGCGAAATGACGAAGACGTACAGTCTTATAACGGTCGCGTAGAAAAATTGTATTATAATTTATGCAGCGCAACGGTAGCAAATAAACCCGCGGAGGAAGCGAAAATCCTTAGGCAAGCGATAACGGAACAGGCATTAGCTATATACATTAATGGTTTAAAAATGAATTTACAAACAATAATTCGTGCGAGAGATCCAAAAACTCTAGAAGTAGCTATGCAACTAGCCAGACAACTGGAAATCGAACTTAGTCATAATACGGAAATAACGCAGAGTAATGTAAAAAAGGAACAAAACGCGAATAACTATAATAATAATAAACGTTGGTCAAATAATTATCAGGGTAATAATAACGCGCAGAAATTTAATAATAATTATAGCAATAATTTTAGACAAAATTATAATCGCGGAAATGACGGGAACTATGGACAAAATAATTTTAACAATAATTATCGCAATAATAACGGCAACAATTTACCTAGGAATAATAATTTTAACAGAGGCGGTAATATTCCAAATAATAACTATAATAATTATCCGCGTAATAATAATAACCAATATAATAATAATCAGAGTATCAATAGACAAAATAGTGCAGGATGTTATAATTGCGGTAGAAATAATCATATCGCGCGAGATTGTCGCATTGGCAGACAAAACCAAAGACAAAATAATAATGTTCGTCAACCCGTACAAAGTAATAATAATGCGCAACAAAGTAATATTAATAATAATGCAACACCGATAACTTGCACTTACTGTAATAAAATAGGACATGATAGTGTTAGTTGTTATAGTAGGCAAAGAGATGAGCGTAACAATACTAATCAGTCGGGAAACGGGCAGGCATCGAACGGCGCCGGCGTCCGTTCGATCAGCCAAATAGTAGCCGCACCGGAGGAGCAAATGTACAACGTTGCTTCAACATCGTCTCAGTAATACACGATAATCATATTTCATTTCAATCACCTAATTTTAATACAGAAAATATTAATCTTCTTTTAGATACCGGTAGCGAAATAAATTTAATAAAAATAGATAAATTAACTGGCGAAACTTTAGTAAACGAAAAGGAAAAAATATTTTTAAAAGGCATAAATGACAAAATAGTATCTACTATTGGTAAAATTACAATAATATTAATATTAAATAAAAATGAAATAAAAACCGATTTTCATGTAGTGAATAAAGAATTCCCAATACCGAAAGACGGGATTCTAGGTCACCACTTCCTGTTGCAAAATAACGCAGTTATAGATATCGCGAATAATATATTAACGATTAAAAACGATATTAAACGCGAATTAAATAAAATTTGTTTTACATTAGAACCACGAACGGAAACAGTAGTATCTATACCAATAGCCGATCCTAATATGGAAAATAAAAATATTTTAATACACAAACAAGAATTAATACAGGATGTCTATTGCGCTAATATAATAAATACAGTTAAAAATGGAAACACAGTTATAAGTATATTAAACATTTCGGAATCACCACAAAACATTTTCGAGGACGAATTAAATAAAATTTTATACGAAGATAATGTAGAATATAAATTACACGAAATAAAAATTATTAACGATAATAACGACCGCATAAATAAAATTAAAAATTTAATACGAAGTGACCATCTAAACAAGGAAGAACGAGATACGATATTAGAAATATGCGAACATTTTTCGGACGTTTTTCATTTAGAAAATGATTATTTAACATTTACAAACGCGGCAGAACATATAATAAGATTACCGGCTAATCAGCCACCGATTTATAAAAGACCATATAGGTTACCACAAGCTCAACAAAAAGAGATTGAGGAACAATTAAGTAAAATGGAAAAAGACGATATAATAGAACGTTCAATGTCACCTTTTAATGCACCATTACTTTTAGTAAAGAAAAAATCAGATTCATCTGGTAAAGATAAATTTCGAATAGTAATAGATTTTAGAGCGCTTAATCAAGTAACATTGAATGAATTTCACCCGTTACCAAATATTACGGAAATATTAGACCAGTTAGGACAATGTCAACTTTTTACTATTTTGGATTTAGCAAGCGGATTTTATCAAATACCTTTAGCAAAAGAATCTCGGGAATTAACAGCGTTTTCGACCGGTCAAGGTCATTATCATTTTAAGCGTATGACTATGGGAATGAAAACAAGTCCCGCGACTTTTCAAAGACTTATGAATAACGTACTTTCAGGGATTATAGGCATTAAATGTCTAGTATACCTGGATGACATAATAATATACGCGAAAAATTTAGCAGATCATAATAGTAAATTGATAGACGTATTCGAACGCCTACGGACGCATAATCTAAAAATACAACCGGATAAATGCGAATTTTTAAAGCGCGAATGTTTGTACTTAGGTCATGTAATTTCAGAACACGGTATTAAACCGGATCCGAAAAAGATAACATCAGTATTAGAATTTCCGACACCAAAGAACGTTAAACAAATTAAATCATTTTTAGGCTTATCGGGATATTACAGAAAATTTATAAAATCATATAGTTTATTAGCTAAACCAATGACACACTTATTAAGAAAAGATGTAAAATTTGATTGGGACGAAAACTGTCAAGCAGCTTTCGATAAATTAAAAAACGCACTTTGTTCAGAACCGATTTTACAATATCCAGATTTTACAAAAGAATTTATACTTACGACCGATGCGAGTGGTAAAGCTTTAGGAGCTATATTATCGCAAGGTAAAATAGGTAGCGATTTACCGATAGCTTACGCATCTAGAACTTTAAATAGAAGTGAAATGAACTATTCAACAACCGAGTTAGAATGTTTAGCAATAGTATTCGGAGTTAAACAATTTAGACCATATCTTTATGGTAGAAAATTCGTAATATTAACAGATCATAGACCGTTATCTTGGCTATTTAATTTAAAAGATCCATTATCTAAATTAGCGAGATGGCGCATACAACTCGAAGAATATGATTACGAAATAAAATATAAACCGGGAGTACAAAATTCGAATGTAGATGCGTTGAGTAGAATGTATAATATACAGGAAATAAAAAACGAAAGTTATACCAGCTTTTTGGAAAAATCGGAAACAACCGTAATAACAAATAAAAATGTAAAGGAAGTAAATGGAGATTTATTGGAATCGCCAATAGAATACCATATAGTATCAGAAATAGAAAAATATTATAATTTCAAATCGGGAATTAATTATGAATTAAAAAGAAAGTTCGGAAATAATGAAATGTTAAAATCTAATAAAGAGATAGGCGATGTAGTAAAATTTAAACATGAGGAAAGATATATTATATTTATAATAACTAAAAGTAAAGTAAAGCAATTAACTACGTACGAAAATCTTTATTTAGCATTATTAAATTTAAAATACTTTTGTATCAAACATTCTTTGAATAAATTAACTATGAATCAAATAGGTAAAAAGGATGGTTTGGATTGGGCAAAAGTGAGATCAATGATTAGGTATATATTTCGTAATACAGATATAGAAATACTAATTTGCACTAAATTAGAATATACCAAAGAGGAAAAATTAATTATATTTAAACAATTTCATGATTCTTTATTAGGGGGTCATGCTGGATTACATAGAACGGTTAAAAAAATAAAACGGCAATTTAATTGGCCAGGGTTAAAACAAGAAGTGAAAGAGTATATAAAAAATTGTCCTTCATGTCAGGCTAATAAGACGACAAATAGACATCATAGAAGTCCAATGATAATTACAACGACAAGTTCTAGACCGTTTGAAAAAATATTTATGGATATAGTAGGACCTTTAATAACAACTGTCATGGGAAATACATATATATTGACCATGCAGGACGACCTAACAAAATTTTCTTTAGGCGTTCCATTGCCAAATCATACGGCAAATACTATAGCTGAGGCTTTTGTAGTAAATTTCGTATGTGTGCACGGTATACCTGAAACTATTTTGACAGATCAAGGTACAGATTTTCTTAGTAAAGTTTTCACAGAAGTGTGCAAGTTACTAAAAATCAATAAAATAAATACAAGTCCTTATCACCCACAAACTAACGGTAGCTTAGAACGATCGCATAGAACATTAGCCGAATATTTAAGACATTATGTAGATAAAGATCTAAACAATTGGGACCAATTATTACCATATGCATTATTCGTATATAACTCGACAGAACACACTTCGACCAATTATCAACCATATGCATTGTTATATGGAAGAGAGATAGACATACCAGTTAAACTAAAAAGTAATCCGGAACCGAGATATAATTATGATGACTATATATTTGATTTAAAACAAAAAATGCAGGAATCGCACAAAATAGCGAGAGAAAGGTTAATTAAAAAGAAAATAAAATCTAAAAAACATTATGATAAAAAAGAGCATACTGAAGAGTTAGAAGTAGAAGATTTAATATTACTTAAAGATAAAACGCAAAAAAATAAATTAAGTCCTTTATGGAAGGGTCCATATGAGGTTTTGGAAATATTAGATAGTGAAAACGTAATAATAAAAAGAGGTAGAAAACATGTTACTGTACATAAAAATGATGTGAAAAAATATCACGAAAAATCGGAAGAAGATAAAAGCGATTAAATAAAAATAATTATAAATATAAAAATAATTAAGTAAATTAAGAATAAATGATAATTATAAATTATAAGAGATAATAGAAATAAGTAAATAAGTAAATTACATTGAAACTGTATAAACTAAATAAGTTACTAACTGAAATATAATTGAAGTTAAATAAAATATATAAAAAAAATAATAATATTAAAATTATATATAGATATTGGTAGATATATGATAAGATAAATATTTTATTTTTAGAAATAAAACAAAACAAGAACAATTTCTGACTGAATTGGGAATTGCAATCGATCATGAAAAACACTGTTTTAAGAGACTAAGAATGTACGAATCGCCTAAATGTCTAGATATACACGTAAAAACGGCAAATGAAAAATTAGAGGAACCATATTCCGAATTAGAATTAAAACAAATAGCTAAAAACATGACTGATTATATGCACGACATGGCAGGGGGTACGGAATCCTTAAATTACGCTTTCTGTAAAACTTTGGACGATTGGTTAAACTATATACCAGAAGCCGACGAGATAATGAAACATAAGAGAATGCGTACTTACGAGCCTATATTAATCAAAAAGAATACAATATAATAAAATCAGATTTTCTTTTTCTCTAATATAATTAAGTTATAAATAATAAACAATAATATTATAGGTTAATTATGATAATGGTAACAAAAAACTTTGCAATTGAAAATGATGATTATGATGACACTATAGAAATTTACGAAGATTGGACTAAAACTCAGCCACCCGAACTTATTGCAATAAAAACGGATACCAAGGACACCACGGAAATCGAAGAATTAACAACAAACAATTTAGAATATAATAATAAAATTAACATTTTAAGAACCCAACGTAATAAAAGAACAAAGCCTAATAATAATACCACAGATCTTATTACACACACTAATACGACAACACAACCAAAATTAGTCACAACAGATAATAAAATAAAAATAGAAAATACAAATACAACAAATAATTTAAGCAATAGCAACAGTACCGTTACACATCCAAGTCATACATTGAAACATGAAAACACGACTATAATTAATAAATTTAACGTTAGTAAAATTATAAATAACAACACAATTAATAGCACAGAAATAAATAATACAACTAACTTCATAGACGAAGCGGAAAGCGTTCAAAATAAAATTAGGTACGATAATTATATTGTTATAGCCATAGGTGTATTGTTAATAATCAGCATGTTGTTAGTAATATATGCGTGTAGATATAACTATATGAGACAATTACGTTATACGAATGTAGAGGAACAAGTACAGTCTGAACGGTATGAGATGTATGAAACCACATTATAAGGACCAATAAAATAGAATAATGTAGATATTTAATTAAATAGAATATAAGAGAATAACGAATGATTTTAATCGTTGGGAATTTTAACCACGAATTGACCACTTGTAAATTATTAAATTGTACATTAATATTAAGTTCATTTATATGATAATTAGATTGTAAGTTATTATAAGTAATATAATAAAGTATGATTATATTAACATAAAGTTATAGTACATTCATTATTTAAACATTTGTTTAGTAATACCAATATTATCTAATACACGTATTATGATATAGGTTATTTTTAATAACAGCTGTTCAAGGACAACTACCATACTCTATCGAAGAATTTAAAACCGAGACAAGCATATTTTATGAAAACCAAGGAGATATCAGAATAATAGGAGCTCAATGGGAGCTAATAACTTATGTACCCTTAACAAATTACGATGATAGATATAAGCAATTAGAAGTAGAAATTAATACTATGATAAATCATTGTCAGGATAAAATGTCGAAACATGAAATTTGTTCTAGGTTTGAAAATATATTAAAAACAATGTTTAACGAAATATCTGCTCAAATGGAGCAAATGTATGAGTCAATCGGTAGATATACGAATAGTTTAGAAACAACAACCATGACCATTTATAAAACTATAACTATGGGTAGGCGTAAACGAGGTCTAGTCAATATAATAGGTTCAGCAATGAAAACATTGTTTGGAGTGTGCGACAACGATTGTGCGAAAGAGACCACTGATCAAATAGGAATAATTGAAAAAAGTAACGAACGAATGATACATTTATTAAAAAATCAAACTACAGTAGTCAAATCGGCAGTACAAGGAATAGGGGGCGCATCAGTAGAAATCAATAAGCTTTATAAGGAATTAGAGGAAAAGCAAAATGAATTAAAAACTAAAATAAATGAATTAGTAAATCATACTTCAACTTTGGACACCTTGGTGTTAACCAATAGAATACATAGCATTTTTACCGCGTTATTAACACAATATTCTTATGAAACAACGACCCTTAGTTCAATAATAACAGCAGCTAGAACGGGTGTACTACATTCTAGTTTAGTAACGCCTCGGGAATTAGCGAAACAATTAACACAAATAAAAATTAATTTACCAATAAATTTAAATTTGCCTATGGGCACAGATCCAAGTGAAATTTACGAACTAAGCAAAATAACTAAAATGGCGGTATTTTACAAAAATAATAAAATAGTTTTTCTAATAAAAATACCTTTAGTAACGGAACTGGAGCTGACCCTTTACAAAATAATACCTATACCACACCGTGTGGAAAATAAAAGCGATAATAAGGAACATAGTTTAATTTTAAAACCGGAATACCAATATGTCGGTATAACCAAAAATCGTAGGCAATATACCACTTTCACTGAAACACAATTATTACATTGTACAGAGACAGAGGCATTTACTATTTGCCCAGAATTTCAACCTATACAGCACGAATCGATTAGACAACCATGTGAAGTAGCATTATTTAAAAATCCAGACCTCTTACCACCTACATGTGAAGCAGGAGTGATAGTAATATCGAAAAATATATTTCATAAATTAAAGTATGCAAATGCATGGATATTTACCACCACTAGTGACACGTTGACCATAGTATGCCAAGGGAATAAGGAACCGTATATAGTAAAGATTAAAAATCAAGGGTTAATAAAACTAAACCAAGAATGTAGAGCGTATGCGGAGAATATAGTATTGAACCCGACGAGGGAAATAAAATCGAAATATTATATAAATTTCATTCCAAAAATAGGTGTGAGTGGTTTACCAGTAAAACTTAAAAGCGTGAAAAACATAAAAGTACGAAAAACAAAATTTGATTCGCATAAACTAGACAATGTACATGAGATGGCACACTCCCTGGACGAGATAGATAATATGATAGATGAGGAAATATTGAGACAATCGGGAGTAGATAACGATAGTAAAAATTCATACCTGATGTATGCAATTATAGGATTAATAGTATTTTCATTATTCTTATTATTTTTTATATATATATCGTATAGATGCAACTTGACCACTGGTAGAGCGATAAGCCACCATCAAATGGCAGTAATTAATGATAACTTACCGAGAAGTCGAAGTACTTTTTACGTGGAATCCCCACTTAAAGAAAACAAAGCTAAAGAAAAATTACTAGGTGATACACCTGATAGATTAGGAATGGGCGGATTACCACCAATAATTACAGAATAAAAATATAAAATAAAACGATAAAAAAAAAAAAAAAAATGTAAACTATCAGTAATTAGTAAATAAATATGTATAGAAAAAAAATAATAAATTATTGGTAATTAGTAAAATAAGTATATATAGAAAAAAAAAGAAACCTTTTGTGATTATTAAATGTAAACTTGTGTAAGCTTGTAAGCTTGTGTTGTCGTTGCTTGTAATAAAAACTTTGACAATTATAATTAATGTTGAACTATTTTCATAACAGAGCGGAAACACATAAATTCGTTATAATGTACTTTGAATTTTCAATGGTGGACAGGACAAGCATGGTGGTTATTTCAGGAGCTATCTCAAATAGCCTAGATCGATTCAAAATTCGTAAGTTGGAAGGTAGACCTTTATTGTTACCTGTCAACGAAGAACCAAGACCGATGAAAGACAGAGAGCTACAAGTAGCTATAAAAGAAATTAAAAGAGTATTTAGGTGTAAAACGGAGTTGAGAGATGCTTGTCTAGACCAGTTAAACAAAAGTTTGAATACGACAAGAAATAATTTGACACCTGGATATATTGAGAGTTACATCTTAAAAGGAAATAAGGAGAACGTAATAGTAGTATGGAACGGGCACTCTGATAAAAGTATTCTGCACAGATTAGATTTAACGCAATTTCCAATTTTAAACATAACATGCTATGATAAATTATTTAACAAAAATTTCACGATACAATTCGAAAAATTAAATACCAAAGAAATAATATACGAAGTAGACATAGGGACATTTAACAAGTCGGGGCGCCTACTTAATTTGGTAGAAACGCACGACATGATTTGTAAAAAGAAACATAAAATTACGTATGCACACGATCCTACTGTGGATGTAAAATACACCAAATGTATTTTTGACTTTGTGATACGAAAACAAAGATATGAAAATTTAATAAAACACTTTTAAAATTATAAATTAAAATTTTATATATAAATTTAATTTCAGACATAATAATTGAAAACTATAGTTAAATCAACCACAAAGTAATAAAACAAAATGAATAGATTGGAACAGTTAAGCGCGGAAATTGCACTAAATATTGAAACACAATACCACATAAATCCAGAACAAGGAGATTGGCATAATTTTACTAATTGCTATGACTATCATATAGTCACCGCAAATAATTCGATTTTAGTACCCTACGAGGATGACAAAATTTTGAAAATGATATCTGCAACTAAGAGATTTTTATCAGATATGTGCGTCGACAGAGATTTGAGTGAGCCTTATTGTTATGAGTTAAACTATTTTTTAGAAATACTAACTAATCCTGCAGATGTTTTGTACTACGATAGGTAATTATTCAAAGAATACTGGTCATTTCGGTTTGTGTAGTTTGCAGATAAATTCTTGTGACATAACAGTGAGAATGTGTCTGCGACTACCCGAACCTATTTGATAATATAACACGTTGGTTCAATCAATATTTTATGATAAATCCGGTTGGATTGTACGGCCCGCCCACTAACAACTTTTGACAATTGATTATGATGGAGCGAGTTCGTCACAATCCAAGTGATGGGGGATGATTGACCAAACAGTTAATAATCAGTTAAAGATAACGTCATTTGCAAAGGACAAACTTAAAATAAATAGTTGGCCATTGCATTTGGGGATAATATTTGATTGAGTAAACGAAAGAGAAAGACAATATAAAAAGAATATGTAAATATTAATACTATAAAGAATAATAAATATTACATTAGGAAATAATTATAAAATATAAATTAAAGTATAAAATATAAAACTATTATTCAATATATATATACACTTATACTTAGTGGAAACGAATCAGGTACACTAGAAATATTATAAAATTATTATAAATAGAAACTACACTTTACAAATATATTTTATTATTATATACTTTACTATTTTTATTCTATGGCAATAAATGCATTATTATCCACTAGACTTTAACTTTTATATTATATAAATTATATCATTATATTATTAACCACTAACAAATAGAAATTTACATACTAATCAATTATATTATATAACTATATTAGATTATTATATTATTCACTAACCACTTATTTTATTGTAAAAAAAAAAAAAGAAAAATTTGTAAGCACTAACAATTATATACTAACAAACTAACAATTATTTACTAACCAAAAAAAAAAATTATATATTAAGCACACTATTGTAATCAGTAAATTTGTATTGTATAACTGAAATTTCATGAAAATGTTCAAATAATTGTAATATGATATTGTAAAACATACAAATAATTGTAAAATGCATTGTAATTGAAATTATTGTAAACAAGTTACAAAACTTGTATTGTATTTTGTAAACTTATATAACTATTTTTGTGCTAAGACTTTTGAAAGATTTCTGTCTTGAGGACATAAACCTTTTTTTTCGTGGGGAGGTGCTACGTGCTCTGATGTCCTATACCCATAAATTAATACATAAAGGGGGCAATACATTGTAGGTTTGACTATTAACATAACGATCGCCCATATACACCAATAAAAGATGTAGAAATGAACATACTACCGAATAATGTGAGGTGTGTAGCAACCACACTAAAACCCGCAGAACAGGGAAACGAATAAACCATAAAATACACGATAATATGTAATATAATTTTAATCATATTGCGAGTTCCAAGAACTCGGAAACAGCGCTTGTGGTTAGCCACCTGCATGTGGGCGGATGGTCACCGGACGTCATCATCGCACGCGCATCCTCTGAAATGAGTAACGGCGTGAGAAGTGAATGACCTGATTACGAATAGGCCAGAAGGGACCTGGGTAGGAGATCAGGGGACACTGACTATATAAGGGGGCCCAGGAGAGGACTCCCGCAGACGTGATTTTCCAGAGCTAGAGCAAGCACCTTCACGTCACTTTACACCAGAAATCGTTCATTTGGACTTAGTTTATTTTCCAATTAAATTAATTAATTGAACTTAGAATAATTTCAATCAGTTTTAATAAAACACTTAGTAATATTTCGACTACTTTATTCCATCATACCTATATCTTTGCGACAAGCTGTTGGCCCACTACAGTATTATTTTAATGATTTCGATTAAATTGCACGATTTTATGTGTGTTATATTTCTGTACGTGTTGTAGGCTTTCTGTTCGTCGATTCGTGTCGAATACAAGTCGTTTTCGTGCCCTTTGTACACTTTAGTTCCAGACCGTCGACAGTGCTGAATCAGTACTGAAGATTATTTTTTTTGATATCAAACATCGTGACTGGGTGTATTTCTTTAAATATCAAATGTGTGTATACTACATAGTATATGTGTGTATACTACATAGCAGTGGTGTAGTGGAGGGTATACGCGGGTATACGGCGTATACCCAAAACGCTCAAATTCTTAAATGCGTATAGGAAAGAAAATAAAACAAATACGCGGGTATACGGTCGTAGCCTTTTGGATGATAACCATATTACCACAATTTATTACTAATATACATATAATTTGAACATTTCTGATTTTTTTCAAAATCATAGATTATAAACATTGAATACTACGTAAACATAATTATTAGATATATATTTATAATATATAAAATATAAAATATATATTTTACTAAATTAGGCAGGTAGTAGATACTAGGTAATATAGATACTGATAAATGATAATACATGCTTGTCATTTATTACATTTAATTTAATAAAACAAATATTTAAAATTAAATTAATATTATGAATTGTGACGACAGCAATATGGTATATATAAGACACGGGGAAAATGAAATACTACAACAATGGGCCGTAGATTTTTATTCAATACATCTGTTCTAGTACAAGGAATGAGAAACTTTATTCATAATAATACAATGAAAGAAGAAATACAGGAATTAAATATACTAATGTGAACGGGGATTTAGTTTAATGTTCAGATCTAAATTGACAATAACAAATATAACAAATCTTATGTTTATCAATATAAATGGGCTACCTCTTAGTATAGCCAGTATAGGGAACCCAATCAAATATGTTGGAAGCTTGCTGTTGCAGCACAGATCGGCCGATGATAATCTTCAAGGAAAGTGGAGCCATTAGAAAAACAAAGTGGATAATTTTATAAATTATAAATAATAAATAAGTACATTTTCTATAATGGAATTATATATTATGTATTTAAATATATTTATAATTGATAAATTTAAGTTAATTAGTATTATACGAGGGGTGTGGGGGCAGAGCCCCCCCACGAATTACATATTTCTCATTTTAGGTGTATACCCAAAAAAATATTTACGACTACACCACTGCTACATAGTATCTATTATCATATGTGGTAAAGGTGTATATTCAAATGTTGCGGAGCATTGACGTTCGTTTGTTCGCACAGTGTTGATTTACTCTTATAGGTACTACATAATATATTTAATTAATGTTTTTGATTCAATAAATCGCATTTTATCAATTTATTTACATAGCCTTATCCTTTCTAACTCAACCCTAACACCATTAGACTAATGTTTTACCTCGAGTAGTACTTTGTTGTACAGAAGTGTTTGTCGACGATGCAGGTTCATTCACAAAGCACTGTCAGCATGTACTCCAACAGAGTGTATTGAAGCTACACCATGGTTGAATAGTTACTTTTGCTCAGATGTATACATATTAACAGCATAAATACATTAAAAACATACGGAGAATGTTAATAGTTCATAAGTGAGTTGTTGAATTAGAGTAATTGGTTAACTACGTATCGTGTGATTCTTAGAAGCTGAATAATAAATAAAGTAATCTACATATGATACTTAAATTATTGTTGTTCAACTCTACATATTATATAGTATTATGTAATTAAGTAATTTTATGCTACACATAAATGCATTGATAAATTATAATAGTACTACGTGTTTTTGCACACATCTAAAAATAAATTTTGTTAATTAAATAAAAAATATTAAACTATCGACATCGTTATAATGTATTGTATGTTATTATTTAAGCAATATGAAACATTTGATAAGTTCAAAAGAATTAATTTGCAACCATAAGTATTTTAAATTATTTCATTTAATTTAATATCCATCATGTAAGTTTCAGACGAAAAGTAATTAAATAGTTTTATAAATAATTTAAATTATACAATTGAGTATATTTGCAATCTATGCAATATTTAGCTTATAAAAATAAATTTTATAAATTTTACTTTAATTGTATAATTGTTTTCTACCTAATAAAAAAAAACAGATAATAATTGATGTGTAGGTATTAAATACATTTTATTTTTTGAATCAAGAACACAATATATAAATTGAATACATTAAAATTTTGTTAAGAATGTTGTTATTATATCTTAGGTATAAATCTACTTTACCGGACACCCTGTTTTTTTCAAATTTTTTTTCTCCAAAATACATGTTTTTTCATGCTGAATTCAAAACTGTTTGAAAAAAATTGCGGAAATCTACCGTTCAAAAGTTATGACAATTCAAAGTTATCAATATTAAAAAAACATGCTAAATAACTAACTTTCATTTGAATTGTTAAAAATAAGTTGTAGCGCAGTGAAAGAACAGGACCCGTAACCAAGAACATTAGAGTTCAATCCCCGCAGAGTGAGAAATATTTTTTGCATTTTTTCAAATACACTTATAAATAAACAAACAAATAAATAAGATAATTAAATTTTTTTATTACAGTCACTCATAATTAGTATAATTATATAGTAATTGTTCTTCGTCCTCTTCGCTTTCTTCATCATCTTCCTATTGTTCTTCACCCTGTACCTCAAGATCTATGCTGTACAATGACCCAGCAGCATTAAAAAATTCTACGGTAGGGTCTAATTCATGATTTCGACATTTTTTCATGAACATATATTTTGCCAGGTATCCACCTTAGAATTCTTTTTTTTCTTTTGTAGTTAGGTAATGTAACTTTAGCATGGCGCCATGTGCTCTCGATTGTGTTGGAGTGTGCGCCTGTCTCTGGGTCTTTAAAATTTACACTGTGGTTAACTACTGTGGTAAGATGGTTATAACCCTTTAATAACTCTTTTTTAACAAAAATGCATTTTATTTACCGTGTTGCGTACTTGAGGTGGCGTTGCATAGCAAATCGAGGGATATTTTCGTTTTTAATTGTCCGAGCGAGTGCAGCGAGCGATTGACCCCGCCGGGTGACTTGGTGCAACAAAAATGAAGTGACAAGAAAAAATTTTCTTCGTATTTTCCGGCCATGAACTAGGGTATAGTTGATCATTACAAACCACAATTTCCACTGCGCTACAACTTATTATATTCATATAATTTTGAAAGTTTATAAATTATATTAAAAAATGCAAAAAATATTTCTCACTCTGCGGGGATTGTGAACTCTAATGTTCTAGGTTACGGGTCCTGTGTTTTCCACTGCGCTATAACTTATTTTTAACAATTCAAATGAAAGTTAGTTATTTAGCATGTTTTTTTTAAAATTGATAACTTTGAATTGTCATAACTTTTGAACGGTAGATTTCCGCAATTTTTTTCAAACAGTTTTGAATTCAGCATGAAAAAACACGTATTTTGGAGAAAAAAAAATTGAAAAAAACAGGGTGTCCGGTAAAGTAGATTTGTTCCCAAATTTATATTAATTTTAGTAGACCTTTTTGATAATATTCAACTAGTCAACTTAGGTAATGTATAGTAAGAAGTATTACAACATGTACCTAATAATGACATGTAAAATGTTAAGTACGATACACTTGATAATCTTAAATCGTCAAATTATAAAAATTGTTTTTATGTAATGTATTTGTGTAGCAGTGAACATCAATCAATTAAATAAATAAGTATATTTTAAAACATTAAAAATAAATTAAGTTAAAAATAAACTAACACAATAATATTACTTAATTGTAATTTTAAAAACTATAAGTTTAATTAATTCACATACTTTTCTATTTCATCTCCATTCCAGACTTCCAAGGTAGCAGCGTCATAGCCTTTGTAGACGTATTTATATAAATACATCACATTCTTTATAGTAGAGCACACCTCAACGTTTATGTGTGCGTCATACTTGACAAGCAAGTATGGGTTGTGGGGGACAACAAACTCATTGCCGACAGGGTGACCTCTGACGTTTGCCACAAGTCCGTTGTTCGGTCTGCGATAAGTTGGATAACCACTATCTGAAACGTACACAGTCTCTTCGCTGTATTCTTCGGGATACTTCTTTGAACAACTGTTGTCAATCATACACGGACTGTTGCGGTTGAGTTATCCACACGGTCCGTGAATCATGTGTGACATCACACTATCAAATAGGCGTCTTTCAGTTGCAGGGTCAGGCAAGTAAGCACACACAACATTGTCAACATCGTCGGCTGTAAGCAACTTGCTGTCCTCGTGCAAAATTATGAGTATGTGTGCATGTGGAAGACCACGTTTCTGAAATTCAATTGTGTACACATAAGCATCTATATTACCAAACACCCTATTGACCGTTATGTCATGCATTAGGTCCTTCAATTTTGCATGGAAAACCCTCGCCACCAAATCGGGTCTGTCGTTTGCCTTCAACCAACTTGGAATGTTGTCTACTATCTCTGGCCACCTAGGGTTACATGTAAACGTTATGAATAGGTCTGGCTTTCCATACTTACGCACAATGGCCATTGCGTCGTGGTAACATTGTTTCATGTACCGAGGGCCACCTACAAACGTTGATGGTAGAATGGTCCTGCGTCCAACAGAGCCGATTTCGTCGACGTGGAGCTGTTGGTTTATGTGGTTCACAAGGCCCTGATAAGCATCAGCAAAGAGCGCTCTCTGATTGTTTCGAGTGTAACGCAGATTGTTTGCTTCCATACGAACGTATTGATCACACATGTATTGCTGTAATAAAAAACCACCTGCATGTATTAAACTAAATGTATGGCCTTCATTACCATTGCTATTGGTTCCAGTGTATCTAATGGCCAAGCGGTAACACACAAACTCCCTGATAGTGTTGCTAACACGAACTGCGTTCCGGCGGTTGCCTTCTTGTAGCAGGTTATAATGCCAGCCAGTTTCTCCGTACGGGAAGAACAGTGGATACAGCATTGGATCTGCGTGAGATGAGCCTGCTGATATGTTTTGCATTCGGTGATTTGGATCAACTGGATTCGAGTCATAGATGACCAGATCGAGGTTCCCTGGTGGTAGACCATCTTCACCAACAAAGACAACTGCTACCTCGTTCACATGAGCAGCTGGTTGATTGTATCGCCGCGGGTCATTGTTTGGATCGGCGATAATGTGCATGGTCACCCTCCTCGGTTGCAACATGGGATTGGCAGCAGCAGCATCTTGTTACCTCTGCCATACTTGTCGCATGTTTCTGTAACGAAATAATATTGTTGTATTATTAAGGCCACATTATATGTTCAGTATGTTCACATATGATACAGTGATACGTATGATACCAATGATACAGTTAATAAAAATCAAATAAAAAAGGCTATAAATAAAATAGTTAATGAACTAGATGAGAATGTGTGTATAAGTGAAATTTTAAAAAGTGAATATGTATAATAATTATAATCAGAATGTGTATATTATGTTAAATGTTTTATTAAAATATATTCCACTAAATTTTTTACTGCTGTATAATATTGATTAATTAAGTCATATCTTTAATTGTATAAGTATCTTTCTTTTTAATTTTTTTTATTCTTACTATTATAAGAATTTTAATTTATATGAACTCCGTATACCAGATACGAGCTTAGCTCAGTTGGTATTCGTATCAGCCATTGTTAATGTATTCTTAATGTAATAATTTACTAATAGTATCATAATATGATATTATATTATAATTGTAATTAAACTTGGCTGAAATAAATAAATATATGTACAATTAAACATTTGTATGGAGTAGCAAATAATAAGTAATATCATCATTATAGTTATTATCTGTGCATGATCGAGGAAAGTATAACACATAATAGCACAATATACATAAAGTTATTATTTGGAAGTGTATTCGTATTGTTAACAATATATGTATTGTATATTATACAAATAAAGTTTATATAGTACAACGCTAAGGTATTTATTAGGAAAAGTAGCTAAGAGTTATTAAGTTAAAATCTAAGTTGGTCAATTACACTGCCATAAATTGGAGAGGTAGTATGTATAATATTATATTGTTTTGTAAAATAAAAATTAAGTATTAACATCAATAGAAATAGAAATCTCGATAGTTTAGTGTTTGTTTAATGCCTATAGAGTAGTACAATAACATCCACATCTATGAGAATAATGTGTAAAATAAAATTTACAATTAGTTTATATGCTATTATATAGTGTACATGTTTTGAGACATTTGTTTAATCATCATGCTCATAAAATATTAGTTTTATAAGCAGTGGGTATTTTTAAAATGTTAAATATATTAGGTACTTGTATTTTAAAGCTATGAATATTAACATTAGAATTGTGGATGTAATAACAAAATTTGAAAGTGGTGTTTTATGTAAGTACTACCCAAAAGTACATCAAGTAAGCAATCCGATTGCGTCGAATCGCGGACAATGTGGGCGCATAGGTAAAATTGTATTTAATTGTATACCTATTACGTATTGAATATACAATATTAACAACATTCGTAACACGGAAGTTACAATTGGCAATTTATTCTATTAATTTACAGAAAAAGTAACTGTAAACACGTAGTAAATTTAATCGTGTATTTATTATATACATTATTCAAAATAAATATTAAACAAATATTTCGAGAAAAAATCGAGAAAAAAAATGCAAAAAAGTCTGACGGCCATGTTACAGCATGCGCCGCTGCCAATTCCGCCGGGGCGGGATTCGATCTTGCTATACCTGCCTATCCTATTCATGGGGACCTAACGCCTAAACCTATCGACTACACTTTGGGTCAGAGATAACTGTCAAATCTTGAGCATTTAAAATAGTGTGCACTGAAATTCCACTGGCACTGAACGAGTGTTACACCACACTTGCACTAAATTGTAAATTATTTCGTATTGGTCACACTGCTGGATTTCTGGTATATGCTGGTATACTTATGGTATATACTTCCTTATCATTTTTCGGACGACTGCCCCCGACTCGTTTTTTACAAATCGAATACATTTTTTTGTTATCATGGAAGAAAAATATAATCGACATGGAAAGAAAGAAAATTCTAAATAGGAGCGCCGGATTTTGTATTATTATTCACTGCATTAATATTTTATTAAAAATTTGAAATTATTTCACATTTTAGATTCTGAACGGAGTGATGAATGTATTGATTTTACAATGATGTGTGTTTTTTTTTTTTTGTTTTTTTTTTGTGTCTGTCGACAACATTTGGGGCAGTAAAAATGCTTCGATTTTCGACTTCAGCCCCTCTTTGAAAAGGAAATCGGATCTAGTTGGTACTTTGAGGGGGGGGGGGGTCAAAAGTTAAAAATTTTCAATATTTTTTAAATGAGTCAGGAAAAACCTTAAAAAAATGACGGAAAAACGGGATTTTTTACGCACAACCAGTTTTCGTCAAAATCAAATTTTTATTTTGCTATAACTCAAAAACTAATCGATGTAAATACTTGAAATTTTCACAAAATGTTTATATTAGCGTTTTCCATACACAGTTAAATTTTCAAAGAATTTTGACTTTTTTTGAGCTATTTATAGACAATTAAAATTTTTAATTTTTTTTAGTATTTTTTTTTAAAATAATGATAAAAAATTTTTGGCCGGCCAGAAAATCTTGAAAATTTAATACAAAGTTTCTTATAAGTTGTTCTTATAGTGATAAAAAAAAATCCGATATCGTTAGTCCCAATTTTTTTTTATAAGTGCTTAAAGTTCGAATTTATACGAAATATGTCAAAATTGCGAAAATTTGCAAGTAATTTTGTGGTTGAAAAATCGTAAAATTTTTTTCTTTTATAACTTTACTAAGTTTTGAAAATTTGGTACAAGGTTCTCCATACATTTTTCTTCAAATATCTGTGAAAAAAACTCTACCGGATTCAGACAAAAAATTTTTATGAGTGTTTTAAATTTAAATTTTTACAAAACCGCGTTAAATAACGGTTTAGCCTCAAACGATTTTTGATATTTGTTGTTATTCAAACAGTATAAGTCGTAAATACTTGAAAATTTTACCAGTTATTAAGATTGCCATTTTCTTTACGTGATTTGATTTTCGAAACATTTTGACTTTTTTTGAGCTATTTATAGGCATTTGAAATTTGAAATTTTTTTTTATTATTTTTTTATAAATGTTGATAAAAAAAATTTAGCTGGGACAAATTACTTGAAAATTGAATTGAAGGGTCCACATAACTTGTTCTAACTCTCATTCAAAAATTATAAAAATACATAGGCACAATTTTTTTTACTAGCATTTGAAGTTCAAATATTGACTAAAATTTGTCAAAATCATGAATATTTTTCACTATTTGGTAGTTAAAAATGTATAAATATTTTACTATCGGAAGCTAAGAATTGAAATTTTAATACTATGCTGTCCATAAGTTAAGCTTAGAATAATTATAAAAAATTTTGACGATTATTCAATTTAAAAAAATTTACGAGTCTTTAAAATTTTAATTTTAATTTGAAATCAAAAATACACGTGTAAAATAATGTTTCACTAAAAACTAATTTTCGATTTTTGTTATTTTTAAAAAATTACTTGACGTAAGATCTTGAAACTTTTACTTAAATGTTTGAATTTGTTTCAAAATAGAATATAGGACAATATTTAAGTATAATATAATATCCTATACTGACAAATCATCTCCGTTCAGAATCGTTTTTCGTATACAATGATACCTATCATTGCATTCAAATTTAACCTACCCTAGTCCGAAGTCCAACCCACCCCCTAATGTACAGCAGAGCGATACTCACTTACCCACTTTTTTTTTTTTTAAATATATTTTGTCAGCAGAAAGGTACTTCCTACAATAGTTTCTAGAATGTCGTCCGATATTCTGTTGTTGAAACATTTGACGTAAGTAGTTTTCATATAGGCCCGAATTGAATTAGAGACTTACCGTGAAAATTTTGGTGGGCCGTGTAAAAATTGGTTTGGTAACTAAAAATTGGACCGTTATTATTTCCAAAAAAATCTAGTCTTTGTAGGTAGTGGAATAATAATATAGAATGTTATAATATAAATCAAAATGTATGGATAATAACAATGAACGCGTCAGTTGTATCACCGATTAAATAATGTATTATTAATTATTGTATATTACAATGTACAAACCAGTGGCGTATTTATGGGGGGTGTCCATGGGGTCCGGACCCTCCCCCCTTGGCTCCATAAATACGTATCTAAACGTCTAATTTATATAATATATTATTATATTCTGTGCAATTATAAGTTGTAACTTGTAACCACATAAAATGCTATATTTACGTACCAAATCGGGGGAAAAAATGTTATCATAAATTGCTATGCGTGGTTGACATCATAGAAAAAGATATTTATGGTTGACATATTTTGCCAGTTGGAAATAGAGTTTGAATGTTTATTTAGTTCAACGTTTACTGATGCAGAAAATTATTATTTGAGAATTTGGTTGAGTTTTAATTACCACCAGTGAAAAATGATAATGCTATGTTGAAATTAAAAATAGACAGTCAATACGTAAACTTCAAAAGTGGGTTAGAAGCACTTTTGAATTGTCCAAAGAATGACTTTTCTGAATTAGTTTTTCGGTAGACATAAAAAACACATTTTCAATGATTTACTCCCACTAAAATGTAACTTTGAAACATTTTTATTTTATGTAATTTACATTAAAACAATTTTTTTGAATATTTAGTATTTTACATAAGATTCCTACGCTTTATTTGACACTGATGTATCTGAAATAGGTCTTTTTACCTTATCGGTAATAGGCACACCATTATTTTAACATACTTTTATAATAATAATTTTATTACATAGTTGTGATGTACCTACCTATTAAATTACATTTTATATAATTTATATAAAAAATATGTTTAATAATTTTTAATTTGACTGTAATCATAGTTTAAAATAATTACCTATGTCATAATAAACCTAAAACCTGAATTTAACAGGATAATATTAAAAGACCAAATAAAATAATATAAATCACTTTGTAGTTCATTTTTATTTTGTTACGGTTGATTTTTTCAACTTTTTAGTACAATTATAAAAAAGAATTATTCTATAATATTATGTTGATGGCAAGTCCATTGGAATTTGTAATATAAATGTCGTTTTATTTGATTAAAAATAAATAATTAATATCAAAATGGATTTATGTTAATTCATTGTAATAAATTGAATTTCTATATAGAAATATGGTAAATTTATTTAAAAAAGAGTAATTGGGGGGTGTGGGGGGCTTGTCCCCCACGGATCTGTATTATGAAAATTTTCTGGACCCTCCCCATGACAAATTCCTAAATACGCCACTGGTACAAACTACCTAGGTATGTAATACCTACGTCCTACATACAATGATATCTAAAAGCAAATAAAATTTAAAACATATCGTTATAAAAAATTAGTTAAAAATGGTTATAATGTAGGTATCTTAAGGTGTAAGATAAAATAGGTGAAAATTGTATACATCTAGCTCTAAACTATTTTAATTTTTAATACCTACTTCAATTTGGTAGCTTTGTTATACACGTAGCATAAAGATAAGTGAAAAATAAAATAATTGCCTTTCCTGTAGTTTATTAACTACTGCAAGGTTGTATGAATAATCAACAAACATTTATTGAGCTAATGGCTAAAAAAATTACCATACTTTGCACTTGTGCAATCTATCATTTCTTATGATACTTATTTCATTTTGTGGAGGTATATACGTAACACATCTCTACAACCTTGGAATAAACACTGAATTCACTGGTCAAATTCATTTTTAATATGACTCACTTGTTCCAAAAATTAGAACATTTTTTGGGCAGCAATTTTATTTTGTCTTGATCATGATTTAAATGTACACAATTTCAAAACATTTTCAATGTATAAAAATGATATTAGTACTTTATTTTCTCATTTAATTATTCAAATAAATTGATCTGTTATAATTCGTAGTTAAAAATTGTTTCTAACCATATAATATTATCTATGGTTCCCTCCTCTAGCACAGCCGTCAGCTTTTGAGGAGATCCATCAATTTTTAAATTCGACGTAAAGTACCTAACTAAATACACTGTACTATATAATTTGTAAATATGAGAAGGCATCAATAAATTACAAATTACTGCACACCTATATTTAAATAGTTTTTATCTATGAATCATTTATTTTATTCAATTAGTAATATTATATTTAAATTATTACATTAATTATCAATGTTTTCATCTGTTTTTATTTATTTACTTTGTATAGGTTTGTCTTAAATGCTTTAATGTTTATGAAACTAGTACACTTCATGTTTGTCAATGCAGCCACACTACAGTAAGGTAATATTGAGTTATTAAATATTAATTTTCACCAAGAAATATTTTAATATACAACTGTACAAGGTGATTTACCAAACATGTTCACCTCTAATTTTTCCTTTAGTTATGAAGTTATTGAAATTCTAATTCTTGAAACATTTAAATATACTCAAAGATCATACTTTGAAATTCTTGATGTTTTTGTAGTTTTGTAATACTTAAGGAATGTCAAATGGCAATACAATCTTCTAATTTTCTAATGAAAAAACCCCTTTTTTACTGTAAATTATTTAGTGGATAATTTTTTGAATATTTTGATTTCCCTAATTCAAAATTCAAAATTATTGGGTTTTTTAATTATTAAAATGTTTGTATTATGGATAATAGTCCTTAAAAATTGTTTTACATAAAAATAAAATAGACATAAAATTAGATTTAGTATTCATTATACTTGGGCCATTTACAAATTATTAATATTAATGACTACAATTTTAAAATCACCATAGCCCCCATATCTTATAAACCCATTATACCATGAATCTTTTATTCTTAGAACATAAAGTTGAATAACTCAAAAACTACCCATAGAAATGTTGATTCTGATAGATACCTACGTCAACAATTTCAGAAAAATTATCCACTGTATAATTTACAATTGATAAAAGATGTTCTCAATTGAAAAACTGAAGTTTGTAGCTCTACAGGACACTCCTTAAGTAGTACAAAAAAATCTAAAGAATTTGAAAATATGGTTTTAAAATATATTAAAATCAGATTTTGAATAACTGCATTATTGAAAAAAAAGGGGTACGCATGCTTAGTGAATTACTCTTTATAATACTTTTATTTTGTACTACTGGTATAGATCTCATAAAATTGAAGCCAAACATTTACAAAGGTAATAATTAACTATAGAAATCTATGTGTAAGTTATTTTGAATGTTGATATTCTATTATGTAATGCTTGAACAGGTATGAAACTCAAAGTTGTAAACAATATAATATTATAACAATATAACTTGCTTGCAAATAATGCTGTACCGCAGTGGCGTACCCAGGGGGGGGGGCTTAGGGGGCTTCAGCCCCCCCATTGGCCGTGTTATGGAGTACATTTTGTATTTTAAAAGACAAATTTCAAACCATGATAATTCTAAAAAGGTAGGTATTGAATACAACGTATTATCTTTAGTAACAATGATCTAAAATAAGCAAAAAATAGACTTTACGTAATTATGGTTCCGATATAATATTATTTGATCGGTACTCAGCGACGATGAAATAATTAAATTATTTTCTAAAAAGGCACCCAGAAGGATGCAATTAGAAGACTGGAGCAAATAGAGTAAAAAATAAAATATGTATTTTAAGGTTATATAAAATAAAATAATTTATAATTTATCGTATAATATATTTTGTATAATAAATCAGTCCCTACTTCCTACTATTTAAATATATCACTAATATATTATTAAGTATGTGTTATAAAAAGTATATAATAATGAAATATTACAATTAACAGCTATAAGACTTTATTGAAACTAGTGATAAGATGTCAAATTTTTATTTACTTTGTTTAGCCCCCCCCCCCATTTGAAAATCCTGGGTACGCTACTGCTGTACCGTTAACAGGTTTTTATTTTTAAAATATTTATATTATAATATATATATATAATTATATATATATTATAATATTTTTATTTTTTATTTTTTTTTTTTAGTCTTATTTGGTATCTTGTTATGTTCTATTTAATAAAAAATATTTATTTATAAGTGCATATTTAAAATATACATTATGTGTTTACAGAGAATATTACAATGCCTGTTGTAAATAGTGTTTGGACAGCAGAAAATACAAGTTTTATGTTAGAATGTTACCATCAATATATGGAACAAATTGGTCCGATGAAAAAATTTAAAAATAAAAGATGTATGTGGATGAAAATTAAACAAGACATTCAGGACAAATTTAACTACTCATTCACAGATATACAAATTGAAAATCGCAATAAAACGGTTTTAAAAAGAAATAAAATGTCCACCAAAAATAATAACACTACTGGATCTACTCCAAAATTTAGTACGGTTGATAATGAGTTCGCAAAAATTGGTGCATTGGACGACTCTATTGAGCCGGCTGTCCAAGTTGGTAAGTTATTAATAAGCTAAATATAATAAATGAAGAGTAAGTTCTTAAAAATAATTTATATTTCTTTTTAAAGTACATCGAGTTCTGGACTTAAACGATTGATCAAAGAAGCTATTGTACCCAAAGATATGCCAATCGTTTCGAACAAAAAAGTTAAAACTTCTGTCACAGATGTTTTAATTACTATGCTCAAAGAAAAAGAAGAAAATAAAAAACAAAGAGAACTAAACCGTGAAAGGCGCCATATTGAAAAAATGGATTTGCTTAGAGCTCTTTTAAATAATAAGTGAAATTTTAATTGTTTACATTTTTTAATTGTTATAAATGTTA
Source organism: Schizaphis graminum (assembly GCA_020882235.1). Taxonomy (NCBI): domain Eukaryota; kingdom Metazoa; phylum Arthropoda; class Insecta; order Hemiptera; family Aphididae; genus Schizaphis; species Schizaphis graminum. The sequence continues at coordinate 1,622,087 of CM037035.1, forward strand.
TTTAAATTTCTTACATAAGTTAATTTATTTTAGTTTTATAATATTTTATTATATGTTTTATTATTTAATAATAAAACAAATGTCATTCCTATTAAATGTATGAATTACCATGATTTTGATAATATTAAGCGTTTTATCATTCCTTTTGTACGAGCATCTAAAGATCTTGGATTTAAATCTGCTAATATTATATGCTGAGGTTCTTCTCGTGGTAGTTCTGTGATAATGATATTATCTGGCTCTGAACACATATTGTGTAAAACACAACAAGCCAGAACAAAATTGGCATCTTTTTCAGTCAATGCAAAATCTAATTTTAATAATTGACGAAAACGCCCTTTTAAAAGGCCGAAAGTGTTTTCTATGACAACTCTTGTTTTAGAATGATTTTTATAACTGTTTTTCGATAACAGTAAGATTACCATAATCTTTAAATGGAGTTATTATGTTCTCTTCCAAAGGGTAAGCTGAATCAGCTAATATATGGAACTTAGATCCACACACTTCATACAAATATTGGTCTTTATAAATAAATGATATTTGTAGAATCCGTGCATCATGCATTTTACCAGGGGTCCCAGTGAAAACATCAAGGAATTTTTTCTTAGCATCACAAATAGCTTGAAGTGTTATAGAACAATCATGGTGCCTATTGACATATGTAGATCTAATTTTATGTTTAGGTTTTCTTATGCTAATGTAAGTACCATCTATTGCACCAAGAATGTTTGGTATACCGGCAATCTAAAATAAAATACATTTAAATTGTTATGGTTACACTTGGAATATTTATGTTTAAAATTATATAGTATACACCATAAAATGTTCTCAGATTCTTTAGATTCTGAGCAAAGCGTTAGGTTATTTTTACAATGATGTGTGATTTTACTTTCTAGATTTTTAATTGGTTAAATATGGTAATAGGAATGAACAAAATCTACATTTTGAAAACTTCAAGATTGTGGTAAATAGGAAAATAATAATAATGTAACTCAGTTATAAAAAGTAGGGGGAATTAAGTTAGCTTTAATTTGAGACAAATTAAAATAGATCTAATATCATGCTTAAGTAAGGAAAACTTTGAAATTAAATTTAACACATCCATTACAAAGATCCCACGCAGCTGCACAACACCTAATTTATAGCAAACTGGTACACACCCACTTGCCCACCTATTGTTGGTTTTCTTCAAGCTATAATTTTAAGTGTAGTAATATTATTTTTAAATAATAAATTTTAGCTACCAGAACATTATTGTTATTCATCAGATGTTTCTTTTTTTTCCTCATTTGTATTGGGCATTTTAATAATATCAGGCATAATATTTAATAAAAAACCAATAACTCTTTCAATTACATGAAAACATGTAGATTAACTACAATTAAACACCTGAGCTGTTATTCTAAGAACGGTTTTATTACCAGCAAACCTAAAATAAAAATTTACCTAATTAATAAAAAAAATACAAAGAACTGAAACTATATTTATATTTACAGTGGTAGTCAAATTATTTTGTAATGTGGAGGGAGGGGGTATATGGTTGATTTTTAACATACACTAATAGTTTATTAAAAATATAATTTATGGTTACCATTTTATACCTAAATGTAAGATATTATAAAGGAGTTTTAATGTTTTATTAATTCCGCCGAACTTTTTTATTTATTGATTCCGATGGCTATCAATTTTGCCGGATATTTGTTTATGTTGATTCCACCGACTGTATATTTTTTAATCAATAGTATAAGATACACCCAGTTTACCATATTTTTTTAAAATTTAAATATAAACATTTCAAAAAACAATTCAAACATTCTTGTAAGTAAAATTTATTAAAATACTAAAATAATAAAAATAATATATTTTACAATTTATTTAGAAAACGCCAAAAATGCAAAATTAATTTTGTAAAAATAAAATAAATAATAATATAATGTTTAACAATTTGTTTGGTTAATGCCAAAAAAGCAAAAATAATTTAGTAAAAATAAAATAAATTATAGTAAATAATGTAAAATGTAATAATAATATTAATTGATTTATTTTTCAGAATAGTGATTTGATACCAGTTTTATATACTTAAATCTATCAATTTTTTATTTTAATAATCTTCAAATTTTAAATTAATTTAAGGCTTTTATATTTTGTTTTTATTAAAATAAATAATTTACAAGTACCTATTAACCGGCGGAATCAATAAATAAAAAAGCGGGTAAGTGAGTATCGCTCTGCTGTACATTAGGGGGTGGGGTGAACCTCGGACTAGGGTAGGTTAAATTTGAATGCAATGATAGGTATCATTGTATACGAAAAACGATTCTGAACGAAGATGATTTGTCAGTTTAGGATAAATTATATTTAAATATTGTCATATATTCTATTTTGAAACAAATAGTATAGTTTTTATATGTTATTATGGTTACTTTATAGTATCTGTTTATTAATAAAAAAAGTATTAGGCAACATACGCATAATGAGAGTATGAAATTTAATTTAAATTTTGAAATATTTCGTATAAATTCAAACTTTAAGCACTTATAAAAAAAAATTGTGACTAACGATTTCGAATTTTTTTTTATCACTTTAAGAACAACTTATAAGAAACCTTATATTAAATTTTCAAGATTTTCTGGCCACCCAAAAAATTTTTATCGGCATTTGAAGAAAAAAAACTTAGAAAAGTCGAAAATTTCAATTGTCTATAAGTAGCTTAAAAATGGTCAAAATATTTTGAAAATTTAACTGTAAAGAGATAACCATAATATAAACATTTGATGAAAATTTCAAGTATTTACAATAATTCGTTTTTGAGTTACAGCAAAATCAAAAAATCGATTTTGTCGAAAAGTGGTTTTTCGTAAAATTGCCATTTTTCTGTCATTTTTTTTTTTGTTTTTCTCGTTTTTTTTTTAAACTATTTGAAAATTTTACTTTTGACCCCCCCAAAGTACCAACTAGATGAATTTTCCTATTCAAAGAGGGGCTGAAGTCAAAAATCGGAGCATTATTACTGCCCCAAATGTTGTCGTCAGACACAAAAAAAAAAAAAAAAAACACACATCATTGTAAAAACAATACATTCATCACTTCGTTCAGAATCTAAAACTACGGTGGAGATCGCTGCAAATATTGGAAAAAAAAATGATGGATAGATCTAACTTCCATTTTACTTCCCCTGTATATTTAGAATAGATCAATATTCATATAATAAATGTTGTGTAACTTTCCATAAAAACATGAGTATATGTGCTTCAGCTGATACTGTTTTTTTTTCCTGCAGTACATTTTGGATAAAAATCACTTATTTCAAAATTAGAAATTTTTTTGTACACTGTAGGGAAAGTCTAAAATTCTTCTTAAACTATATAAAGATAAAATTTAAATCATATTTGTGCCTTTTGTTTAGTACATATGCGACGCATACTGCTTCGACATCGTCCAACGTATCCATTATTGAAAAAAATTGCTCTTCAACAAAAAAAGGTGAATTATCCCAAAATTAACTTAATAGCGTATTAACGTACCTATAGTAACGTCGTGTTTCAACCACGTTCTAAGCTAAACTGATTGTGTTAATGTGTTCTACTCATAGGCGTGCGCACAGGGTATGCAGGGTATGCCGCTGCATAGTCTGCGGCTTTATGTGAGGGGCCCATATATGATATACCAAAGCATTTTTGATGATATCTTCTATATTATTAGAAAAAATAATAAAAATTTTAGTTTTCACTTTTCTCGCGACCCGCAAGATAATCTTAACTATTAATACACTAAAGCGTAACACGTAGATATTGTTATCTATGTTGCAAGAATAGAATAATTATTATTGTTTTTATAGTTTGTAATCAAAGACCATATTATTATTATAACTGAGTACGGTATCATGTCAACATCGATGTGTAATCATGGCATAATTTAATAAGTATTACTACTATCATTGTTATAATATGGTACTGGTTAGTGGTTGGATAGATAAGCTTTAAGTTTTGTTATCTCATATCTGTGATTTTACCGCCAAACGTTACTGATAGACAATAGAACGTTTACCATGAAAAGTTGAACTATATTTCGACGAGCCGATGTTTTTTGACATAATTCGTTAATCGTTTAGAGTGTTTAGACTAATTTATTCCTTATTGACATTATTATTTTATTAAGTTCTGTTGTTAAAATTTAAAATGTCTCAGAAGACCAATAATTACCCTAGTGGTTCCACAAAAAGGAAAAAAGCACAGAAAAAAATGAAGAAATAAATAAGATCCGAGGGTCTCTGGACAGGTTTTGTACAAAAATCTTACAAATAAATGGTAAGTAAAATATTTTGTTTTCCTAACAAATAAACATTTTATGAAACGTTAATTTAATAACTAACATTTTTTTAAATTGAATCTACTTAGTTATAATATAATTACTTGATTTTTACTTAGAAAATACATCTATTGACACAGAACTTCCATCGGAATCTGCTGGTAAGTGCACCACTGCAAACAAGTTTTCTAGAACTTAAAATTAATATGTTTTATTATTTTACTTTTACTTAAATAGTTAAATATAACTAAATTAATTAATTATTTGAATATAGTTATTCTAAAAAAGTCTTTTACTGTTAATACTTAATGATACTTGTTACCTAAGTACCTAAATGACAAAAAAATGCTTTACTAACATAATAATATATGATATATATATCAATTATCAGATATCTGCATTCTGCATTATTTAATTATTTATGTGAAATCAACATTTACACTTAACATTTATTTAACAATTCACATTTTTAATTGAAACTAATCTGTTACCTATAATAATATTATTATTATTTTTTATTCATGTTTAGAAAATACATCTATTGAAACAGAACTCCCATCGGAATCTGCTGGTAAGTCTGCACAGCAATCTTACTAGAGTTTAAAAGTTAAAACTAAGTTTTACTAGTTTACTGCAGGTTTATCTAAATTCTTTAACCTCTAATTTTAATATATTTTATTCTAGATGAAAATATTCTAAAAAAGCCTTTTGATACTGTTGATGATTCTACTGGAGACCAAGGTAAAGCATTTTTTTTTAAGTGTATACTAACGTCTAACATGTCTAAATGTGTTAACTATGTTATTTAAAGTTAATTTATCTGTTAATATGATATGTTAACTAACTGTTCATTGTCATTTTTGTTAACATTTAATATGTGTTTTATTTTGTTTGTAGTAGGTACTTATAAGACAATCAATGTATTTAAATTAAGTGAAATGTTGTATTATTAACTTACTGGTGTATTAATTGTGTATGTATGTAGCATTATAGCTTATAATTTGTATACTAATCAATAATTACTTATAATAAATTATTAAAAATTGATTTATTTGTTCATTGTTTTTAAGGTACTATTTTTTATAAGGTACTAATCTAATATTCTCCATACTTTATATTTACATATTATATAGCTTCTTATGTTGCTTGTTTTTATAATTTAATAGTAGGTACATAGTACATTTGAAATTGTCCTGGTGGTTGATATCTTAGATATAGAATATATGTGCTAGATATTTATGTTGCTATTTTCATTGTTGAATTTTCTATTTGCTAACATTAAGGTAACTATAAATTATAGGCACTATAGTCAACATAAATCAAACACAGTGTACAAGTTCAGGCCCATTAATTCACCCTGACGACCCTTCAAATGTTTTTACATCATTTCGACTTGAACTAAAAGAAAGAGTTATTCGAGGTCCATATCAACCAGATATTAAATTATTTCCCAGGACAAAAATAGGTCAAAATTATAGAAGCTTCCAAAAAAAATGGTATGATTGTTTTAAATTGTTGGAATATAGTGTATCAAAAGATAAAGCCTTTTGTTTTCCTTGCCGTATGTTTTTAAATTCTGGATCAAATGTAGGACAGGCTGATACAACTTTCTCTAAAACTGGATTTAGTAATTGGCATGTGGCAACTACAAGTTTCAAAACTCATCAGATGTCTAAATCGCACATTAGAAGTACTTCATCCATGACATTTTTTTTAAATTCTCAATCAATTGACATTGCATTAAATAAATCCCAAGAGCTTGAACTTTCAAGAAGAGAAATGCAGCGCTTAGCCAATAGGAATATAATGCATCGTTTAGTAGATATAAGCTTATGTTTAGCTAAAAATGGTAAGCCATTTAGGGGACACTACGAAAAAATAGATAGTGTTTCTAAAGGTTTATTTTTAGAAATGATTAATATTTTAAAAAAGTATGACTCAGTATTAAATGATCACTTACAAAATTGTCCCAAAAATGCTAGTTATTTAAGTAATCATATCCAAAATGATATCATTACTTCTATTCATAATGTATTGAAACGAAATATTGCTGCTAAATTAAGTAATCGGACTGTCTCAATAATTGCTGATGAAACAACTGACTGTGGTCATTATGAACAACTTTCCATATGTGTTCGTTACTTTGATGAAAATTAAAATCGTCCACAAGAGCTATTTATTGGGCTTAAAAAAATGTCTTCAGTAAATGCGCAGTCTATTTTCGATGCTCTTACAGATGCCACAAACCAGGTCGGGATAGATTGGCAATCAGTTATTGCTGTTTGTTTTGATGGTGCTGCAACAATGTCTGGCCATTATAACGGAGTTCAGGCCAAAGCAAAATTATCAAATCCTAATATATTGTATGTTCATTGCTTAAACTTAATACTCGTCGATTCGTTAGGAAAAAAAAATCATGTTATATTTAATTTCTTTGGTATTATTCAAATGCTTTATAGTTTTGTGGAAGGTAGTCCAATTAGACATGCTATTTTAGAAAGGGTATCCAAAGAAATGAATATTAAACTAAAATCACTTAAAACTTTGTCTACAACAAAATGGGCTTGTCGAGCGGAAGCCATTCAAGCAGTGAAAAATAATTATTCAGTCCTCCTTCAATGCTTGGCAGAGATTTCGAAGACTTCTAATTTATCGGAAATTAAAGTAAAATCAAGTGGCCTTATAAAACAAATGAAAACATTTAATTTCATATTTTCCCTTAACATGCTAAATCCAATATTACTTTTGGTGCAAAAAGTAAGTTCAACTTTACAATCGTCTGACTTGGACCTTTTAACAGCTGTTTCAATGGTCCAATCACTTAAGTCATCTTTAAAAAACCTCAGAACGGACGATGACAGTTTTAAGGATGTATATGAAGAAACTATTAAGATTTGTAAAGAAAACAAAATTATAATACCTGAAGTGAAAAAAAGAAAATCTGCTAAAATTGATCAAAATTCTTCTAACTTTACTGCGGAAAACAAAATGGACGAAATGAAATGGTTTGTATTTTATCCAACTTTAGATGAAATGCTTTCTGGGATAGAAAGGCGTTTCAGTCAAGAAACTTTAAATTTAATTAATGCTACAGGAAATTTAATTCAATTAAAGCTTGATAGTAATGATATTTCAATGTTAAAAGAAAAATTTAATTTGGATACTACATTTGAGTCTGAAATTAAGCTCATTAAAAATATGTCTGATACAACTTCTATTAGAGGGTCATCAATTAAAACAATTGTAGCGTGGCTGAATTGGTTATCAGAAAACGACCGGAAAACAACATTTAGAAACTTCAATAAAGCATTAACACAATTTGCCACAATACCTGTGACAAGCTGCTCGTGTGAGAGGGCCTTTTCCAAATTGTCCATTGTGAAGTCTAAACTTAGAAACACTATGTCACAAGAACGTCTTGATTCACTGATGTTAATATTTATCGAACAAAAAATGGCATCAGAAATAAATATTGAAAAAGTGATAGATGAATTTAAAACATGTGTGCCGATAAAAAGAAGACTTGAACTTTAGAGTTTAGATTTTAAGTACTTTCCGTGAAATAACAACATTATTAATATGTAAAAATTATTCAAAAATATTCATACTAGTATATAGGTACTTGATCAAATTTTCTTTAAATAAATATAATTCAAATTTCAAACTACTTATTTCTACAGCGCGTTGTTTAATATTCTACTGTAAAACTATGTGATTTCAGATTCCGAGGGAAGCAAAAAAGCTAAGTAGTATATTTGCAAAAACTTAGATTGTAAATTGAATCCTATATGTGTTAAAAAAAATGGTTAACGGCTTAGAATTGTTTTTTAGAATAAATTAAGGAAAGATTAGAATTTGTGAGGGGGCCCTATTTTCCTTATTGCATAACCTGCGAATAAAGTCTGTGCACGCTTATGGTTCTACTTCTACCTTTGTTACAAATTATTGCGAATACATTCAGTTAGTGATATGAATTTGTGTAGTACATATTTATATAACTATTAATTTCGTAACATACACGCTGTATAAAATTATTTTAAGCAATAGCGTAATAAATAAAAAGAGTCAGTCCTCGGACAGAATAGTGTAATTTTGCAGTATTCGATTTGAATCAATTGATTGCATTCGATAAAAATGATTCTGAGCGGTCGACAGAATATTTTTTTATTTTATTAAATATTATTCGTTTCTATGGCGATAAGCAAGGCGTTAAAAATTGAAATATCGTTTTTCGTAATTTTTTAGCGGGTTTTCCCGTGGAGTTAAATAATTATTGAGAAAATCGAAAAATAACCTTCCTAAAGTACCAACTAGATCCAATTTGTTAAAAGACAATATACTATATGTCGTAATCGAAGCATTCCTGGTAGAAATGTTGTCTACATGATAAAAAATAAAATAAAAATAAAACATTATTGTAAAACCACTAGATCCCTCGCTTAATTCTGGTAAATATTACCAGTTCACCAGTTTCAATGGTGTGCAGTTAGTTTTGATATAAGTATAGAATAAAATATTAGAGTGAATTGTACTGTAATAAAACTTATAGATAAGAACTTTATAATAATATGTGTTCTGTCATTGTTTTTTTACGATATTTTAATTGTTAAGTGGGTTATAATTAGGTATGTAAAATATTAATATTTGAAAATAATTCACATAAAAACGTGATAATAGGTCAATTCACTCTTAATATTTTATTCTGTACTTACTACTTACATAGTTACATAAAAACTGACAGCACACTATTGGACGGAAACAAATGCGGGTACGACGTCCTCACTCATCTTAAACATATTTTATTAAATTTTATATGAGCCTATATTTGCATAGGTAGGTATAGACTTTAAATTTGTTGATAACAGATTTAAGTATTGTAACTTGATTTATAAATACAATGAATTATTACTTCTAAACAATTTAATATGTGATAATAGAAATATATTAAATTTAACTAGTGTGTAAATAGCTTTTATAAAGCGATCGGTTAAAATATACTTTTTATGATTTATTCCCTTATAACTAGAAGATTTTTGATCATGAATGATATTTTATTTAATATGTATATATTGAAATAATAATATGTTATATATTAAGTACTTTAATGGTACAAATAATGGTTGTAATATCCCCCCTACTAAAAAAAAGTATTAAAATAAGCCTGGTCGCTACTGCCCACTGCTTTCACTGGGTAATTTATTTATAATAATGGAGATATAATAATGGAGATGTGCCAAGTACCAACGGCTGTGACGATGGTGAAAGGCGGAAAAGTGCTTTCAAAGGGCGTAAGTATAATTACACAACCTAGTACCTTTATATACCATGATTTTTTTGCAGCTTAACAGAATTTATAAAAAAAAAACAATTATAATTTAATATAATTAAATATTATACTTACTACAGTTATATGGGTGATTTGTAATCATAATAATATATTTTATGATTTTAGAATGTTCAAAATGTTATGAAGAGGGTCACCGAAGGAAAGATTGCCCTTATATAGGTAAATAACAATAACAAAGTTGAAAACTTAAAATTATATTTTATTGTTGGTAACAAAATATAATATTACATTTTTAAATGTTTATTTCCAGTTACATACCGCGTGCTAACACCTTCCGATACTGAGGTGGCAAGGACATAATATGAATAGCCGAGCCTCTGGTAACCCTTGGTATTCACTTAAAAAATAAATTAATATTAAATGAATAACTAGACATTTTTTTATTAATTAACATACATTATTCCTTTAATCCAGTAACGTGTGAAAACTGAAAAACCTTAAAATTATGTAGCCTTTGTTGAATAAACAAATTAAGTAGTATATTTTATATCGCTTTTGGGTTAAAAAGGTGTGTACAGTGTTGTAAAGTATTTTTTTCCTTATTGAATACTTTTTAAAATACTATTATTTTTGAAGTATTTGAACGGTATTTTAAATACATTTTTTTACTATTGAATACTATTTTATTGAATATTTTTAGATTCTGAACGGAGTGATGAATGTATTGATTTTACAATGATGTGTGTTTTTTTTTTTGTTTTTGTTTTTGTGTCTGTGTACAGCATAACTAGTCGAGAAATAATGCATCAATTTCAAACTTTGGGGGTGGTTTCCGATGGCAAAGTGGATATCCTTGGTGCATTATAGAGGTGAAAAGTAAACATTTTCCAACAGTTTTCAAAAAAAAAAATCGAGAAAAACAAAAAAAAAGTGACAGAAAAACGGGAATTTTTACGCAAAACCAATTTTCGACAAAATCGAATTTTTTATTTTGCTATAACTCAAAAACTAATCGATTTGAACACTTGAAATTTTCACCAAATGTTTATATTAGCGTTCTCTATACACAGTTTTTTAATTTTTTTTAGTATTTTTTTTTTAAATAACGATAAAATTTTTTTGGCCGGCCAGAAAATCTTGAAAATTTAATACAAGGTTACTCATAAGTTGTTCTTAAAGTGATAAAAAAAAATCCGAAATCGTTAGACACAATTTTTTTTTATAAATGCTTGAAGTTCGAATTTATACGAAAAATGTCAAAATTGTGAAAATTTGCAAGTAATTTTGTGGTTGAAAAATCGTAAAATTTTTTTTTTTTTATAACTAAGTTTTAAAAATTTGGTACAAGGTTCTCCATACATTTTTCTTCAAATATCTGTAAAAAAAACTCTACCGGATTCAGACAAAAAATTTTTATGAGTGTTTGAAATTTAAATTTTTATAAAACCGCATTAAATAACGGTTTAGCCTCAAACGATTTTTGATATTTGTTGTTATTCAAACAGTATAAGTCGTAAATACTTGAAAATTTTACCAGTTATTTAGATTGCCATTTTCTTTACGTGATTTGATTTTCAAAATATTTTGAGTTTTGACTTTTTTTGAGCTATTTATAGACAATTGAAATTTTCAATTTTTTTTTATTTTTTCTTTATAAATGTTGATAAAAAAAATTTAGCGGGGACAAATTACTTGAAAATTTAATTGAAGGGTCCACATAACTTGTTCTAACTCTCATTCAAAAATTATAAAAATACATAGGCACAATTTTTTTTTATTAGCATTTGGAATTCAAGAGAAAATGTCAGGGTGAGGTTGGAAAATATCAGAAAGATGCGCTTTGAAAAGATCAGCTTTGTCCGGGTCAGAAATTACATAACTGCCATCTGGGTTTTTGATTGGGAGGTTAGCAGATTTATATTTACAGATTTTTTTAGTCTCTCTCCAGAGACTACCATCTTTAGTAGATAGATTTGAAAGAAAATTAGCAAGAGATTCGGATTTATATTTTGCCAAAACTTTTTTAAGGTGGTTGGCAAGTTTATTATATTTTTGTTTATCGGACGGAAGACGCGTTCGTTGATACAAAGCTCTAGCTCTACGTTTTTCTACAATGATACTGCGTATATATTCTGGAATTAGGGGGTGATGAATTGCAGGTTGAAGTTTTCTTGTTGAAGACCACGCCGCAGACTGTATAAGTTTTGTAAGGTTATTTACAGCAAGATCAATATCCTCAGGTGTTTTAAGTTTTACATTGAGACGGATTTGTTGGTCAACAAAATTGTGGAATTTAAACTTGTCAGTAGAGGAGTTGAATAATTTAGGAGACTCCTGTCTAGTCAGTGGGGAAGCACTTACTGTTAACATCACTGAGGAGTGATCGGAATTAGGTTCGAGGAGGTTTTCTGTTTTACAGTAAAGGTTATTTGGAATTTTAGCAACAAAAATGTCTAAGATATCAGGGTTTTTGTGTGTGGAGGTCGGCCAGTATGTAGGACCAGGTGGAGCAAGAACTTTGAAATATTTGGATGATATAAAATTTTGAAGAACTAATCCACGCGGATTATTTGTACGACAACCCCATGACAAGTGTTTAGCATTATAGTCACCTCCAACTATAAAATTGTGATTTAATGTGAGAAAGTAGTCAGTAAGGATTTGGTTTGTTATCTTGTGTTTCGGGGGGGAGTATAAGGCCGAAATAGTGATTGGTACGTTATTTAAATTAATATTTATAGCACAGGATTGCAAATAGGGTTGGCAGAAATTTGGAAGCGATTGGAAAATGATCGATGATATGGCAACTCCACCATGCGCAGTGTTGTCAGGATGATTAGTTTTCAATAAATTGTAACCAGGGATATGGATTGAAGAATATTTGGTAAAATGGGTTTCAGTTATAAGAGCTATATCTATTCGTTTAACGTGAAGTACAGTTTCAAGTTCATTAATATGGTTTTTTAAGCCATTAGCATTAAATTGGAGTATTAAAAGAGATTTATTTGTAACGTTACTAGACATTTATATTTTATCAAGTAGTTTCGTGATTACTTTATTGAGTAGAGAGATGAGAGGGTTAATAAGTGATTTGAACTCCTCCAGAAAATTAGTAATTGTGTTACTTAAATCTTGAGTTGGAATAGGAAGTGTATTGTCTGATTGACCAGAAGTGGCTTGAGCATAAGTGGGAGAATGATTTGAGGGTTGGTTTGGATGAGCATTTGTTAAGGGGTGGGTGCCTCTTACATTTGTAGTCTTATTTCTAACATTATCAGATAAAAAGTTACTTTTTGTAGTTTGATTTCTGCCACGCTGAAGATCTCTGTAGACTGAACATCCTTTATAACTTGCTGGGTGATCCCCCGAACAAAGTGCGCATTTTGGTGGATCTGAGCGCGATTTTGGACATGACGAGGATTGATGATGATCACCACATCTGACACAACGTGAGTGATAGCCACAGTATGACTTTGTGTGTCCATACTCCTGGCAGTTAACACATTGACTGATCACTTTAGGTTTGTAAGGCTCTTCAACTATTATTTTGGTATGTAGAAGAGAGGATAGCTGGTAAATATCATTTGAATGAGCAGTTGGTTCCAAATCAACAAAGAACAGCGGGAGTGGACATTTGGTGGTCTTGTGGAGAACGTTTGTAACCTATCTGACCTCAAAGAGACGAGCTTCAAGCTCAGATTTTATTAAATCAGTAGGTGTAGATTGATGGATATGACGAATGACAACACGTAAAGGTTTATCTTCCCGTAATTGAAAGGTGTGGTATTCAGCCTTGCTATCTTTTAGATAGCGAACAAGCACTCTATAAGATTCCGGGTTTGAGGTTTGTATTTTTAGACGGTCGCCGGCGGATTTGCAAAAGAAATGGTCAACACCAATTAGCTCTATAAGAGCTGCGCAAAAGTTTGGAAAGTCTAACACACCTTTCATGAATATCGGGGGAAGAGGTTTGATGTGGATATCGTTATTTACATCTTCTGCTTCAGAGGTAGCGTCAACATCGATGTCTGGTGAATCTTTTTCACTTGGATTTGAATTTAAAGCTTCGAAGCGATTTCGTGTTGTAAAAAGTTTTTTGCTCGGCGGAGGGGGGGTTTTCGGATGAGAAACGTCAGAAGAAGAACTAGAAAGAATCCTTTTATTTTTCTGCGAGGAATTCTGCAAGAACCATTCGCCATCTGTAGGGTTGTTCATATTACGACTCTGAGAGCTGTATTCAGAATTAATTAAGGGACTTTTGTTAGAATTTGTAGGAATTGTTAAACGAGCAGGCTGTATAGTGCTGTTTTTAGTTTTAATTTTATCCGTAATAGTTGATTTGGTTGTTTTTTTTTTGTACACTATTTATAACTGGAGTAGGCGGCATTACTTACGTGAGCAAGGTCACGGACCGCTGGACGACGGACGCGAAACCGCGATAACGCGGCGCGTTATCTGCGGTTTACGCAACGACTGTTAGATGTTTCACTAGACATAAATATATAATATATAATTGTGCGCCCATGGTTGGGTTAGGTTTAAGGCATCGATACGTATATTCGTTTCCCTATGCTCCTTAGTGTAAAAAGTTGTTTTGGAACAAATCTACTTTAGCACCCCCTCGAAATTTTGGTTTTTTTTTTCGGAAACCTATGCATTTTAACGTTATAAAAATGATGGTGCAAAAAGTTTTTTTCGGAAATCATTAGTTTTAAAGTTATAGCCACGTTAAGTTCACGATTCTATTTCATTTTGTGTTCTTTTTTGTGATTTATAAAAGTGCGCCAGGAACGGCACTATTATACTACTTACGTGTTCCGACTGTAAAAACTGAAAATAGTCAATCCATCATTAATTGCTGCCATTTTTTTTGGAACTCTTATAATCTGTACATATTGTTAAGTTTTATATAATTTATCAAAAACACGTATCTAGCAATACGATTTTTATGTTATTTTGTGAATTAAAAGATATTAAAAAAAAAAATGATTTTTACTCTAAACAGTCTAAACACATTACATCACATATTTTAAACGCAATAAACCAATCAGTCGTAGAAAATTTCCTAAGATCCTATACATTAAAGAAATGTAGTAGGAACATTGATAAATCTAGCCCCCTCCCATTATTTGTTTTTGGGATAGCCCTGTGGCCTCACATATTATAGGAAGGTATACATGATTATAATACAGATCCGTGAAATAGAGGAGGTAAATGAGTATATAATAATCATATGATTATACTATACATATAGTATATAAAAATAATAAAAATTGTACTAATAATGATAGTCCACCTGGTACAAATAAAGTATTTTATACCAGGGCGTATAATTTTAGATGTATCATATCATACAATATCATATGTTATATATAACATTAGTGTTTTATGGATGTATCTAAGTATAATATTATAATTATTGTATTTATTCATTTTATATATTAATAAATGTTATCTATTATTTTATACTATTTTTTATGTTACAAATTACAATACTTACATATCCATAAGATATCTTTATCTACATAATATAAAATATCAATTTTTATTTTATAATTTAATTTTATACTATTTTAGCTTTTTGACAAATTACATTGTATTCCGCTTATAATTATTGTATTTATTTTTTAATTATAAATATTATATTATTATTTACATATTTACCTCCCCTATTTTATTTATTGGTATTATAACCATGTACATAATGATATGTGAGGGCATTTGGTAGGTAAGTACACGCTCCGTCTAACAAATTAAAATTATTTGATTTCAAATGCAATTTGGCAGAGCCGCAATTAGCGGGTGGACCGGGGGTGCTCAGCAGTGAGGAGCCTCAGTTTATAATAAATTGGGGCCCCGAAATTTATAGAAATCTAAAGTGTAAATTCGAAAGTTGGCAGTTAACAATAAAAGCTATAATGTAATTACAATAATTAATGATGATTTTGCTAAACAAAAGTCAAGAAAAAAAATTTTATAAGTAAATGTTATTTTGTAGAACACTAGAACATATTTTAAATTTTAACTTCATAGGTATGTATATTTTATTATTTTATGAATATTACTTCATTTACTACATTCATATTTTCATCTATTTTATAGTCTCGTAAATTTACAAAAAAAAAATTTTACGATTTACATTTTTTTACGTTTAAAAAGTTTTGTAACCATTTTATTTATATGATTTTGTATTTTTATTCAAGCAATTACAATTATAATACAAATCAGGATTTTTATAAAATTATAAGGACCGATAAGATGTTTTTTATTTGTTATAGGCTTTATTAATTATTTCTATACTTAGAGGAAAACTTTAAGGAATATCAAACTATAAATATTAATTTTTATTTTTAATAAAGGGATTAAACACTAATCCTTTATTTTATATTTTTCTTGCCTTTTTGCATAATGTTATGAAAAAAGTTCAATAGGTATCTATACTATAAATTTAGTTTTAATTAAAATTTATCGATTTTATCGTAAATTTTTCTAAGAGGAGGGTGCGTATATTTTGTAGACTTAGGTTAATTAACTTTCCTTTTTTTCAGACTTTCCAATTAAATTAAAATTGTATTCATGTAAAATGAAAAGTATTTTTCTAAATATGTTTAAGATTTAATTTATATTATATTTATATAGGTAGGTATATAGATGTAATATTTCAGTATGCATACATATATACATACTTTACTTAAACTTAAGTTATAACTAGTTTAAGAATTAATAAACTTTAAATACTATATAATAATTAAAAAAATGTCAAAGGTTCATTTTACTACCAACATCTTTATAAGAAGTTGTACATCATCGTAACTAGATGTCACTACTCACTATACTGTCAATGCGTATAATTGTTTTTCCTGTGCAATACGGTCCGAGAGTATACTTTCCAGATTTCTACGGTCCGTGACAATACGGTTCGATTATTTTTAAATTCCGGAATTATACGGTCCGGCCGAATACGGTTTGTGTGTATATTTTTTCCGGATTTTTACGGTCCGAGACAATCCGGTTTAGGTATTTTTTTTTCTGGGAGAATACAGTCCGGGGATATACTTTCTGGATTTCTACCGTCCGTGACAATACGGTCCGCCAATTTACATTCCGGAATAGTACATTCCGTGAGAATACTTTCCGGGATTATACATGCGTCTAAATGAATTCGATGACTGTTTAGATGAGCGACGAAGTGTGTACCATGAACATAATATTTCATTTTTGTAAGTCAAACATGCTAAAAATAAATGACGGTTGCGTTATTGATAACTGTTGCGCGCTGATAATATAACGGTTACGTAATTGATACATGAGCTGATAACAATCGTGCGCTGCAGGGTTGCGAACCGTACGATAATTATCGTACGCATACGATTATTTTAAGGAAGTGTACGATATACGATACTGTTATACTATCGTACAATAAAATACGATAATTCCTGAAAAATGACAAATTCAAATAAACGAAAAACTATTTTCGAAGTTGTTATTAATTATCCAGTATGATAGTATATAGTTATTGTTGTTTAAAATGTTAGATAATATTTCAAATTTCCAACTAAAATACCACGGCTATAGATACTATTATCTATAGTCGCGTAAGATACTATATAATAAAATAATCTTGTTTTTATATTGAACGATAAGAGTTATAAATAGATTTAGTTAATAATAGTGCATCAGACGCGTCAGTGCGTGTTATTACTTATTATAATATTATATTATTTATATTAATTTATTTTTCATTTAATAATGGAAGAAGATGCGGATGATCCTGGACATCAAAGACCGTCAACTCCTAAAAAAACACGTTTTTATAGGGGTGATCTATCCAAAGAAGAGAGACCGATACATCGCCAGCAAAAATTCCGATCAGATTGGTTAAAAATGAACATGTTTAAAATGTGGATAGCTCCATTAAAATTAAATGAATACGGAGCATATTGTAAATTTTGTAAACAAACATTGGTGTCCGAAATAGGTGTACTTAAAAATCACATTAAAGGTAAAAAACATATTCAAATAATGCAAGGTGCCTCCTCTAAACAGCAATCCATTACCTCATTTACAACTAAAGAAAAATCTCCAGATCTCAAAAAACAACAATAAGTATCTATTGCAGAAATAAAATTGGCCGGTTATTTTGCTGAACATAACATACCATTTTTGGGAGCTGACCATTTATCCGACTTGATGAAAGAAATATTTCCTAACTCCGAAATAGCAAAATGCATAAATGTTAAAAGGACTAAAACCACTGCAATTGTGAAGAATGTAATTGGTAAATCACAAAAAATTGCATTGGCATCTAAACTTAAAAAACAAAAATTTAGTTTGCTCACGGATGAGTCAACAGATATTGGTACTGTCAAAACTTCATGTGTGGTCGTGAGGTTAAAAATAATTTAAAATAGAAAAATTAATCAACTACAGTTAATTTATTATTTATAATAATTGACTACTTACAGATTTTATGATGAATCAACAAATCGTGTTGAAAGTGTATTTTGGGAGCTTCATAATGTTTTTTATACCAACAATCCTAGTTCGGCCAATGCAGAAAACTTATATAATAGTTTAATGTCTACACTGTCAGAATATGAAGTACCAATGAAGAATGTTATAGGATTCGGTAGTAACGGATGTAATGTAATGATGGGGCTTTACAATTCTGTTGCTTCACGCTTGCGTGCCACATTTCCAGGTAAATATTTAAATTATTTTGATATGTGAAGTTACATGGTAAAAACATTTTATAAAATTACTGTAAATAATTACTTTTTCAATAATATCTAATTATTTTTTAGGTATTTTCATAATTAAATGTATCTGCCATTCAGCTCACCTGTGTGCGAGCGAGGCGTGTAAAAAAATTGCCACGGTCTTTAGAGGATATGGCTAGAAATATATTTAATTTTCTTGAGAGCAGTTCTAAAAGATGAGCTAAACACAAACAATTTCAAATGTTTTTAAATATTGAACCTCACAAAATGCTACACCCCTCACAAACTCGTTGGTTATCTTTGTTGGCTGTTATCAGTAGAATATCGGAACAGTGGGAAAGCTTAAAGCTGTATTTTACTGATACATATTTAAGTCAGCGTTTAGTTGCAACTGAACACATCTATCAAGGGTTAAACGATCCATTTATGAAATTAGGATTTTTATTTCTAAACTGGGCTTAGCCATTATTTACCAAGTAAGAAAATTTCTTTTTTATATTTTGATATAACAATATTGTATAATATGTTACTTATTATATTTTTAAAATATTTAGGTTTAACACGTATTTCCAGACTGAAGAAGTAGTAATATTAGAGCTTTATGACAAAATAATTAATCTGTATAAAGACATTTTGCTGTGTTTTTTAAAAAGAAACTATGTTTTACAAACTCCATTGGAAAACATAAAACCTAATAATGGTGAGTTTCATTTGGTTATATCTCGGAATAGGTGTCATGGATCTCATTAAAAACCCAAAAGTTGGAGCTGATAAATTAAGACTGAAGGATTTCTATCGGAGGTAAACATAATTTGTACTATTCAAAAACTTTTGGTTAAATTAACTTAAAATTATTGCTATTGATTTATACCTTAATTTATGTTTAGATGCAGAAATTTTTTTGTTGTCGCAGCGACTGAGATAAAAAAAAGGTATAACATGGCTGATCCAGTGCTCTTACAACACTGTTACCCCTATTACAATCGTTGCCTAGGATAGTATCTGATACACAACAAATGCAAACAATTGATAATGAATGGAGATCACTGCCCATTTTAGTTTCAAGTTTGGAGTATGACTTACTACTTAAGATAACAGATCCAAAAACTCAAAAAGTACCTGCTGATTTGTTATGGTAAGTAGTATATATTTGTATGTTCTGAGCACTTTTGAGCAGGGAGATTTAAAAAGTTTAAGGCGGACTTTCCCCCTCAAGCCATTTTTTTTTTCCCTGTAACACGAAAAAACACTGTTTTTCAAAAACCATAATGTATGTTCTGAGCACTTTTGAGCAGGGGGATTTAAAAAGTTTAAGGCGGACTTTCCCCCTCAAGCCATTAATTTCCATCCTTGTATATTATATATGTTGGTTACACTGTATTTTTTTTTTTTTTTAA